>OV702282.1:300013788-300618510 GCA_916181665.1 Avena sativa
AGGACATCCATCCTGGACCAGCCCATTGTATTTCTTTTTGGTTTCTACTTTCCTTTTCATTTTTATGTATTCTGTTTTGCTTTTACTTAATTTTTCATTTATTTATTTTAAAAGATGTTCAGATTCAAAAAATATGGCGACTTTAAATTTACTTATATTTAAAAAATAGGATTTTACAAAAAATGTTTTTATTTTTTTAATAAAAATCCCAAACCTCTCGTGTTTTCGTCCCCATTTTTATTCTTGTTACAGTTGGCGTATGTGTAGACATCTGCAGATAGGCCGCGCGCAGAAGAAGAGAGTGAAACTTGCATATTAACTACTCCCTTCGTTTCAAAATATAAGATATTTTAGATTTGTAAAAAAACGTATCTAGACTGTGTGTAAATTCACTTCAAACCTTAGTGAACCTACATACTAAAGATAGTCTAAATTTCACAAATCTAAAACATCTTATATTTTAAAACAGAGGGAGTACGTATTTCTGATCTCGGTGCTCGATCTTGTCGTGGTGCTCGGCTAATTTGCCAGATGCTCCCACGCTCGCCTACACTGCAGTCTGGGACGGACGGCACGTCGCTCTCCAGCCAGCTAGCGACGCCGACGCGGCACAATGCCGTGCCGTGCCGTGGCGTGGCACGCATCGGCGGTGGCCACGGTGCCCGCGCCTGGCGTGTCGCGACCACCACAGCTACAGCTAGCCCCCACGGCGCGCGGCGCCCTTAACCTGGCCGGAGTCGGTCGCGATCAGTCATCCAGATCTAGTCACGAGCATATGCAGTGCAAAGTGTCCCGACTGTACCGGTCCCGTCGAGCTCGTAATTGACGTCATGGGGGACGTTATACATCCGACGCTTCCATCCACACACACAGCACTGTAACAGCTACTACCGTGGTTTCAAGCTGGTCTATTCTCTCCAGGGGTCGCATGACAAGGACGAGTCCGCCCGTATAGTTCGCCTGAATGATCACGCTCGCGATGGCTTCTTTGCTGAACGCTGATGAGGAAAAAAAAGATCGAGAGTGGAGACGTACTGAAAGGCTGTGCGGGGCGTGCAGCATGCATGTGCATCATGTGAAACTTTGCTCCAACCAAATGGGAGCATGCATGCATGGAGACGCAAAGCATTCACTCATCAGACATCGGTTCTGCAACTCGATCCTTTTTCTTTTGCGTCTTCCTTCAGTCCATGTGAACAGGTTCTGAATTGTACAAGTTCAACCCTTGTGTGTCCAAATTATGTGGTGAAACCTTGTGTACTCATGAACCCATTTTTCAAACTGTTCCACAAAATCGTGTTTCTAAGTTGCACAATTTTGGGATTAATAATCATATATTCATATGCATATAACATTGATCACATAAAAATGTTATGTGCGTATGTCGCCTACACACACAAAAAAAAAGAATCAAAGACTTGCATAGTAAAATCCCACGACTTGTAGTGTTCACCAATTACTTTGTCTTTCTTCTCAAATTAGATACTTTCGAATTAAAGTTTTAAACTTGCTACGCACATACCTCCCCGGCCGAAACAGGCTTTTGTCCCAGCACAGCTAGCAACATACCTGCAACGCATTCATTTCTGTTTTACCGTTCACGCGCCGCCGGAGTAGGCACGCTCGAAAAATCACTTCTCGTCGTGCGTACCAGTGTTGGACAGTAGCTGACTGCTACGAGTACTAGAAATGGTTAAGGAGCAAAATGATTCGAAAGAAATTCTAGGTGGGTGCTAATAATCGTACGGATCCACTCGCTTAATTAGGTACCTGTCTCTCGGTCTCGAGTAAATGACGCAAGCAAACCCTATTTACCCACCTAAAACCCCTACGTTATCGACCACTAATCAAGTGTGTAGCACTTTGCTTTTGCTAATCTGTCCAAAGCAATGGCACCAAAAGCTAGTATTGTTTTCTTTACAGGGGAGAAAATATTGCACCTTGCTAAAGGGAGGTACTACCGAGTAGTCCGTCAAAAATTTCAAACTGACCTCGCTTCACAAGATGATGAGAGCCTTTAAATATCATGATTTTTTACTTTTGTACTTTAATTATTTTTGGAAACACAGATTTACATGCGCATATAGATGTCTAGTATGTGCGAGTTTAAAGTTTCATCCATTTACCTTTTCAGAATCGGCCTACATAAAAAACAAATACGAAGACCAAAATGGAGTTTTTTGTGTGTATTTAGATCCACATTTTTATGAATTTTGGGTAGGACAAAACACAATGTGCATACTACATGTTTGTACAAAACATCTCTATGTACGTACCACTCTCTTTGCCCTTGTACCCTCTACCATTTTCTTTATGGAAAACACTTATTGAACTCAAGATGTCACATCAACGCAATACAAATATAAATACTTGGTACCTGGTCTCTGCATAGTTAGGGTCTCTGCATATTTACGATGCACACGGCAGTCACAAAACCACACACGCACATGCGAGCAAAATAAGACAAAGTACATTATAGACAATAGTAATATAAAAGTAACGAGGGTGGAGAGTCGATACGTAATTAAGCCCGTCATCCATGTTGGGTAAAAAACTACCTGGTCGCCTACTGCAAACGCATATAGACTAGCATACACAACTCTTCGTATTCTGGCCAATAGGTCAGAACTGGTACCTCTACAGTGGTAGATAACTTGCAAATGAGATGAGTTTTTGCTGATCATAAACACCATCTCAATAAGTTCTACATACCATAGTGGTTGAACCAAGACTCTCACCCTAATAAGGATTGTAAACTTGTGTCTTGTTTCTCGACTAATTGCCAATCAAACTTGCGGTCAATGCATGACTTTTTCTTTTCTTTATTCTTTAGTCCAAGTGAAACAAGATCGTTACTAGAATAAGCAAGCTTGAGCTTCTTCTTTCATATTGTACTGATTTTTTAATAGTAAAATTAACTAATTTTGGGCTAAGGCTAGAAGTCATATATTAAATAAATTCAAGCATTGCAAGTACACCATGGAAATGAATAAAACTTACAAACAATTCCAAGAGAAACCTATTGTTTCCCACAGGCACAAGATAATGGTGCGTTGTTGGCCTAGCTCAACGAAACACTTTGGCTAAGAAACTACTCGATGTTCTAGGAGACAACATTGTCGGTGGCTCGAACACGAAACATCGACCTACAGTTGAAGGTGAAGTTTGGATGAGTAGATTCGATCTATGTCAATGCTAGAGCCGCCATCACAAGAACTCATTGACGAGACCACAATGCCACCGTGACGAGACGAGGCGAACTCATTGACGAGCAAGATCAGTGCATTGTTGTTTACTTTTCTAGTAGATTTTTTTTCCATATGCATGCTCCTCAATGACATAATTTCTTAATTGGCAAAGGAAGTTCCTTAGTGCTTCCTCCGTCCCAAAATAGATGTCTTAAGTTTTCTAAAATAGTGTCTGAATTTATTTAAATTTTAAAAAACTTGAGACATCTATTTGAAGACGGGGGGAGTATATTTTTTTCTAGGAAACGTTATCTTCCATGCATACTGGACCCACTTTTGAGTGCAACTATACACAAGCGACGTGAATTACTCAAAAGTCATTGAATTGAATGAATACTTAATTTCGAACGAAAACTAGTACTCCATTAGGTGTACTATCTAAGTTTTATGGTTTAACTGGATTTCTCTCTCCTATAAAATATACTTATATGCAATTATTGTGACATTGTCTACATCGATCCATCGCCATTGTTGTTGACGAGAAGAGGGGAACAGTGTCCACCTCATATTGCTTTTCCGTGGAAGTAACAGCTGATGTGAGCCCTCCAGATGTTTAAGGCCCACGCCGTACACGGGCCCCCCTCTCGTTTAATTCATACTAGTCGCCCGTTCCCCACCTTAATTGACCTGCTAGCGAGCGTACGATCACTGCACACGCACCTCGCTTCACGCCAAAGCTCTGCACGCTGAATCCCCGTGTCCCCGCCCATCACAACACCCTGAAAAATATCCTATAAAAAACACCCTGAAAATAATAATAATAATAATGCCTTTATCAATTATCATGTAGCCAAAATTGCGTTACACGTTGTTGACGGGTAAAGAGAGAGAGATTGCGGAATATGATGCTTGTATTATTGAGCCTCTCGGGCGAGTATATATAGGCGTACAAGGACCAACTTGAAGTACAAGACAAGTAACCTACTTGGAGTACAAGACAAGTAACCTAGTCTATCCCTAACAGATACGTATACTCTAACATCCCCCCGCAGTCGTAGCGGTAGCATCGTGAACAACTGGAACGTCGCGAACGGTCAGACTGGAGAGCCGAAGTAGACCAGTGTGCTGACATCCCCCGCAGTGGTAGCGGGAACGTCGTGGACGGTGTCACGTCGCTGGAGCTTGGACCGTAGAATGCTGGTGAGGAGCTCATGCGAGGTGGTAGCCCTGAAAAATATCCTATGTAAAACACCTTGAAAATAATAATAATAATAATAATAATAATAATAATAATAATAATAATAATAATAATGCCTTATCAATTATCATGTAGCCAAAATTGCGTTACACGTAGTGGAGGATTAAATGGATCGAATTGGAATGTTATAAACATCACATTTTCGAAATGAAAATTCGATGTGTTCTTACGTACTAGTCCGTATGTTCAGAAAAAGAATGTGACAGGTTTATCTAAATTTTAATATATCTAAACATATTTTAGTATATAAAATTTTGATAAGTGTACTAGTTACGACGTCCTTTTCTAGACAGAGGGGGTATGAAAAACAATAGGAAGTTAAATAAATGATTTACCTTGTATTCCACATGAGGAAGAAAGGAGACCAACGTAAATATCTCGTAGCTCTAGAATCACCGACATACAGGGGTGGGCCTAGCTCAAGTCAAGGAATAGCCAATTTTTTTCCACAAAATGTTAATATATGAATTTATATAATGTATATACAAAATACTAATCATCTTATAATGAAACAAAGTATGAAATAGCTCAACTGGTCATGAACAGTTTGTTGAACCTATTGGTCTAGGGTTCTAACGCCCAATACTAGATATATTTTTTAAAATATTTTTACACATAACATTTTATATATTTTAAATACCCGTTCTTAAAATATCCGTATTTTTACAGGATGAAACTGCGACCAATTTTTTACAGGATGAGCAATCTACGTATGTGTAGAGAACGGAGACAAGGGCATACATCGACCATTCATCCCTGCCGTTGCATCCACGGTTCAATCATTTGACATACAGACACAGGCTACCGGCCGGCCCCGCGCTTCCTAGGCTGTACAGCGCCGCAGGGGTCCGGGGGGCCGTCCGATCCGGGGCGCACGGTGGTAGTAGCCCCCATATGCATGGTGGCGGACGTACGAGGTGGGCCTGTACGTGCCTGCTCATGGGTCCCGTGGGCGTGTTCGGAAGACCTCTAGCTTCCCGCTTCTCAGGAATCCAGCGCGGAGCAGCGCCGAACACCCTAGTTCTGCCGAGCCAAAATCGAGAAGCTAGCCCAATTTGCTATACAAATATCGGAGCACCACTTGTGCGATTCCACGGATCAGTAAAGCGCGGAGCAGCACAAAATTACAAGGGTATGCCACCGTCGAGTGAAAAATGCTTTGACATGTTCCTCCTTCCTCGTTCTATTTCTCTCGTCCCAACCCAAATTGATCGTACTATATGCATGAAACCACAACCGCCATTGCTTCCATGCCTTGACCTCGACACGTCGTTCCTCCTCGTTCGGCCACCTCGTCTTCTCCTCCCGACGCCGCCTCCCTCTACTCTGGCCTCCTACCCAAACTCTCCTCCCTCCCTGAACCTTCACCCCACCTCGCGCATCTCCCCGTTGCATGCATCCCTTGTTCCAGCTGTCGCCTGGCGTCTCTCCTCCGGCCCATGCCCCTCCGCCTCTGGCCTCCAGGACCCCGACCTCCTTTGTCCCCGTCCTCTGCCAGAAATTCTGGCCCTCGCCAGTAAGGATGGGATTTGGTTAACCATTTACTTTTCGGACTTGAACCTATTTAACCATTTCACGTAAAAGGTAAAAAGGGGTTAACCATTAGGTTACTAGGTTAGAAATGGTTAACCAATGGTTATTAAGGTTCGAACCTTTTTAAAACTGGTAGCTCAGCCTGCTCGGTGCAAATTAAAAATTGGCATAACCTTTGTTAGAAATCAATAATTTACAATTATATTCATAATTTTAGGCAATAAAATAGTGGTCTAAGAAACGTTCATTTCTTGTTGCCATTAGAGTACTATAAAGAGCTGGCATATGAAATAATTTTGACATTTCTATTTGTCATGGAACAGGATGAGCTGACGTAGATAATTTTAGTAGTATTTCGATCATGAAATGTACATGGAGATAATTTGAGATATAGAGAATTTGAGTACATAATATGATCAGTGTACTTCACTACTACTCTGTCCATTGCATTGTTGTTGATTGATACTAGTACTACTACACGTGTATTTCCCTTGACTTTTAGATCTGTCCATGATTCAAAAATGAAAATGAAGCTGCTTTTAAATCCTCAAAAACTGATCTAGCTGAGTGGTCATCAGAAATTTAGAAGCAAGCTAGACAAGAGCCAAGAATTGAGCCAGAACTAACTAACACAAGCAGCAACGAGTACAACATGCCAGCTGCACCCGGCTCTGACCTCTCTTTAGCTGCAGATGCCGGTATACTCTACATCGTACTCTTTGTAGTACTCTCAGTTGGGTAGAAAGGAGTGATGCTGCGATGGCTGTAGCCTGTAGGTTCACGTGAGGTTAACCTTTGGTCTATTTGGATCGAACCTAAAGAACCTAATCGGTTTTGAGGTTAACCACATGGCCCATTGGGCTCTTATTTAGGTTAGGTTAACCTAACCAATGGATAAAGGGTAACCAAGTCCCAATTTTACTCGCCAGCACCATCAGGTCGTTGCGTAGTTGCAGCAGCTCTGCCAGTTGCTCTACCTTCTCCCGACAGCTCCCTCCCTCCTCTCACTTCTAGGTTCCCCTCTCATAGAAAATCGATCTGTCGGTATGAGATTTACTCACCATCCCAATGCGGGCGTTGGGATTGGGAAAGAAGACCGTGAAAATAAAGATTGATACACATGTCGCGTGCTAAATTCCACCACATCTGAACGGGGCCAAAAGCAAACTAGCCCATTAAAACAAGTTTTCAGTCCAGCAAAAACCATGGAGCGGTGTCAGGCAACGCCGAACATTCTCAGCTCCAGTACAGACGCTGGAGCAGATCGTAGAAGCGGGATCGATGGAGTTCTAGGAAGTCGGAGGACTTCCGAACACACCCCAAGTATTCGCCTGTCTCTGGACTCTGTGTACAACCGAGGAACTGTGCAGAGCAGAGAGCACAGACGGGCTCGTTCGGCCATGTTTGTTTGGTTGCTTGGATTGATTCAGCGCCATTTGAGTCTGACCGTTTGGTGTTTGGTCGTTTGCATCGAGTATTTTTCTTTTCCCTTGGATGAGGCAACTGAACGCTGTCTGGTATCAATATTAGAGCATCTCACTCGTTGGGCGAACCTAGACCGAAATTCGATTTTTTTTTGGCTGGACGAAACAAATTTTTGGCCTGGGTACGCCGAGTTTCCCACTCGCGTATCTAGGCGAGTTCCCACTTTTGACTAAAATTTAACAAATTTTGGCGAACTTTGGACGAATGTAAGCGGTTTTGGGCGAATATGAGCGAACTTTGGGCGAATATGGTTGATACGGACGAACTTTGGGCGAATATGGGCGAATATGGACGAATATGAGCAAACTTTGGGCGAATATGGTTGATACGGACGAACTTTGGTCGATATAGACGAACTATGGGTGAACTTTGGGCGAATATGGACGATATGGACGAACTTTGGGCGGTTATGCCCGAACTTTGGTCGAACTTTGGGCGAATATAGTCTATAGGGACGAACTTTGAGCGAAATTTAGGTAAATATGGGCGATACAGACGAACTTTGTGCGAATAAGCCCGAATTTTGGGCAAACTTTGGACGAATATGGTCTATATGGACGAACTTTGCGCAAAATTTGGATGAATATTGGCGATACGGACAAACTTTGGGCAATATGCCCGAAGTTTGGGCGAACTTGGGCGAATATGGTCTATATGGATGAACTTTGGATGAAAATGGTCTATATGGACGAACTTTGGACGAACATGGGCGAATATGGGCGAACCTTGGGCGAATATGGGCGGAATTTGGATGAATATGAGCGAATATATGTTGACTGGGTGGGTCCACTCGCCGAATTCGCTTCGTCCGGCGTTCCAGGGCGTACCTAGGATCCTGGGTATGGCCTGGGTAGTCCGGACCAAAGTTGGCCTAAATTCGGACGAAAACAGATTCCTGAGTACACGACTAGGCGAAATTTCAGCGTCCGGATCGGCGTCCTGGATAGCCGGATGGAGATGCTCTTACCATTGTCATGAATACCGGTTTCTGAAAATGGTGCATCTGCCTCCTCTTTTCTCGATATCAGCACATGAACTTCACCGCCACGGGTGGAGTCGCTCTCGCAAAATGCTTACATGCACGTGTGTAAACAAATGTGAACACTTTATTGGTTCTTCTTCTTCTTATGCATGTTCTTTTCCACACTATAAAATTGGCCAATTAGAGTATTATGTTTTTCTTTCACTTCTTTTTTATTTAATTATTTTAAAAGATGTTCAGAATTTAAAAGTATTTTGATTTAAAATTACTTAAATTTAGAAATCGTAATTTAAAAAAGGGTTTTGAAATTTCCATATTTTAATAAAAAAAACCAAACCTCTCGTGTCATCCCTCTCACGTTCACATCCCCATTATTATTATTCTCGTTGCAACATTCATAGAAGGACCATGCAGAATGAAAGAGCGACACTTACGTGTTAGACGTGTTAGAAGTGCGTTAGCTATTTCCGATCCCGGTGCAAGCTGTTGTCGTGGTGTGCTAGGCTAATTGTGCCAGATGCTCCCTCGCTCGCCTACGCTGCAGGCTGGGACGCACGTACGGCACGTCGCTCGCGATCCAGCCAGCGAGCGATGCCGACGCTGCAAAATGCCGTGCCGTGGCGTGGCACGCATCGGCGGTGGCCACGGCGCCCGCGCCTGGCGCGTCGCGACCACCACATCTACAGCTAGCCCCCACGGCGGCGCCCTTAACCTGGCCGGAGTCGGTCGCGATCAGTCATCCAGATCTAGTCACGAGCATGCAGTGCAAAGTGTCTCGACTGTCCCGGTCCAGTCGAGCTCCTAATTGACGTCACGGCGGACGTTATACATCCGCCCAGGCACTGTAAACCTAAGCTGGTCTATTCTCAGCACTGTAAACCTAAGCTGGTCTATTCTCTCCTGGGGTCACATGACAAGGACGACTCCGCCCCCGTAGTTCGCCTGAATGATCACGCACGCCATGCTTCTTTGCTGAACGCTGATGAGGAAAAAAAGATGGAGAGAGAGCAGACAGTGGAGACTGAAAGGTTGTCTGGGGCGTGCAGCATGTGAAAGGTTGCTCCGGCCCGATGGGAGCAGAGCTTTATTCCGCTTCATACTTGCTCTGAACTAGCTAGTTCTCCATTCAGCTGTTTTAGTTTTGTAAAAAAATATATCTAAATTGTTTAAGTACGTAGGTTCACCCCAAACCTAAGTAAACCTACACACTAAAAGAAGTTTAGATATAATTGTTTCACAAAAAACATCTTATATATTCTAAGACAGAGAAAATAGTAGTGTACAAGGTTAACCCTCGTGTGTCGAAATTACTATTAAAATATATAGTCTAGCCCGTTTCATCAGTTCGAACTTTTGGTCTAGATGGCTAGTGCATCAATTCAATATGGTATTAGAGACAGGAGGTCTCAAGTACAAACTCTGGCTAACGCACTATTTAATCTACTCTAAATAGTTGCGGTCCCCGATTACCCACGTCTAATGTCTTTCCTTTGTCCAGCCAAAACGTGAGGGGGAGTGTTAAAATATATAGCATAGTCATTTCCATTAGTTCGAACTTTGGTCCAGATGCTAGTGCATCAATTCAATAATTACATGGTGAGACCTATACTCGTGAACCTGATTTTCAAACTGCTCATAAAAATTCACAAAATTTATGCAGGCTCCGGGGTGCCCACGCTCACAAAATTCCTTCTTAGATGTGCGAAGGGTGTCAATATCCCGGCGAAATCTCGTTTCTGATTTATTTATTAAAATAACTAGGTTTTGATAAATAAATCAGAAGTAAGATTTTTTGATGGGATCCCGTTGGTGGGTAGCATTGTTGGACAGTTGCTGACTGCTACGAGTAGTACTAGAAAAGGAGCAAAATGATTCGAAAGAAATTCTAGGTGGGTGCTAATAATCGTACGGATCCACTCGTCTAATTAGGTACCTGTCTCTGTCTCTCGGTCTCGAGTAAATGACGTAGAGATAGGATAGACGACAAAGGCAGTAGCTAGGCACTCACAACACAGACACGACTGCAAAAGGGAAGGCAAAGAATGACCATCAAGTTTGACGCAAGCAAACCATATTTACCCACCTAAAACCCCTACGTTATCGACCACTAATCAAGTGTGTAGCACTTTGCTTTTGCTAATCTGTCCAAAGCAATGGCACCAAAAGCTAGTATTGCTTTCTTTACATGGGAGAAAATATTGCACCTTGCTAAAGGGAGGTACTACTGAGTACTCACTCGAGGGTGTTTACACTCACCTCTCCTCTCCCCTCTCTCCTGTGAACGGTACACCGAAAGGAGCCCGGTAGTTCCGGGCCGATCCCGAGCCCCTCCGGCGGCGATGCCGTCCGGAGGTGGCGGAGGAGAGGCTCCGGTATAGTTTAGGGTTAGGTTGTAGGGTGTTTGCGGCGGCTTCGTCGCTTGTTTGGGCGCTTCTGCCCGGAGTTGTCTCCAGATTGCCGGCCAGATCTGGAGCGGGCCGGGGTGGATCTTTCTCCTTCCAGAGCTCCGGTGGTCGGAGTCTATTGAGGTGAGTGGATCCTTCGTCGGCGACTCTAAATAAGGCCTAGGACCTGGCATCGGATTTGGGAGTTCAGGCTGCGGCCCTTTCTTGGCCTGCCGTGGTGGCGGGGGAGGAAGTTGCGGTGGTGATGATTGACGCGGTTGCTTCTTCTTCCCGGCCGGCCGTGGAGGCGAGGGGGATCTGCAGCGCTGCGTCGTCGTCTTCTTCTTCTTTGTTTGGATGCTGGGGCGGTACTTGTCGCGGCGGTGTTTCCCCTCCTTCCTATTCAATCCGCCATGGTGGTGGCTGTGTTGGTGGAAGGTTTGGGTGCCTGCGGCGGCGGTTCGTTCTTGGAGCTGCTCTCCGGCGTCTTCTAGCGGCAGTTGTTCCGTCAGCACGTCAGACCCAATGGCAGTAGGGCTGCCGCTCCTCTGCTGCTCATCACCGTGCGTTGTCCCCGGTGGATTGCTGGATCTCGCCGGAGTTCACCGTCGATCTGGAGGTGGAAGAGGATGAGGGACTTGATTGCTTTTTCAAGTTTTCTCCAAGGTCCTCGGTGCTTATTTCTGGTCCTCAATATAATTTTTTTGGGCCTTTTTGTTCTCCAGTGTATCAAAGCAGCAATATATTCGGGTGCTTTCGCACCCGTTCACCGTTCAAAAAAAACTGAGTACTCACTCCCTCCATCCTAGGACATAAGGCGTAAAAAAAATTCTGGATTTTACTCACGGCTTAAGGAGTGGGGTGCGTGGGGTCATAAGTTTTCCCGTTGTACCCCTCTCCTCGCGTGGCCTCTTCTCTCTCCTCGTTCTTTTTTCCAGACGCTTTTACTCCGTACCGTTTTCCGAGGCAGCGCAGTCCGTTCGACTCCAGCGCCGCCGCCTGCCACCCGACCTCGACTAGAAGATGACGATGACGACAGAGAAGATCTCTCCCACTCCCGCACCTCCTCTCCCTCGTTTTATTCTGCCTCCTCTCGTGCAGATCTCTTCTTTTCTTCCTTGTTCAGTCTATAGCGGCGACATGGGAGATGATGCTGGCGGCGGCGTTCATGTGCTGGCGGACTTCGGCGTTCAGGTGATGCTATCCGGTGCCGCCTCCGCGATGGACTTCGGCTACTCTTCGTCTTCAGCCTCCCTGATGGGGGGCTGCAGCGTTCTGGAGAGAGAGTCTATACGGGAGAGAGGGGGGCGCACGTGCGAGGGAGAAACCGAGGAGTCCGGGATTTTTACGAGAGACAATTAAGAGGTGAATCGAGTGCATGCAGAGGCAGGAAAGGAAATCTCCCGATTTTTCCTCTCCTGGCTAACAATGTCTCAACTCTTCATAATAAGCGTGCAAATTTTTTTACGCCTTTTGCCGTGGGATGGAGGGAGTAGTCAGGGTGGTGGGGGCCAAAAACTTTAAACTCACCTCGCTTCACAAGATGATGAGAGCCTTTAAATATCATGATTTTTTACCTTTTTACTTTATTTTTTTGGAAACACAGATTTACATAGATGTCTAGTATGTGCGAGTTTAAAGTTTCATCCATTTACATTTTCAGGATCAGCCTACATAAAAAAACAAATACGAAGACCAAAATGGAGTTTTTTTTTGTGTATTTAGATCCACATTTTTATGAATTTTGGGTAGAACAAAACACAATGTGCATACCACGTGTTTGTACAAAACATCTCTATGTATGTACCACTCTCTTTGCCCTTGTACCCTCTACCATTTTCTTTATGGAAAACACTTATTGAACTCAAGATGTTACATCAACGCAATACAAATATAAACACTTGGTGCCTGGTCTCTGCATATTTAGGATGCACACGACAGTCACAAAACCACATATGCACATGCGAGCTAAATAAGACAAAGTACATTGTTGACAATACTAGTATAAAAGTAACGAGGGTGGAGAGTCGATTCGTAAGCCCATCATCCATGTGTTGGGTAAAAACCTACCTGGTCACCTACTACAAACGCATATAGACCGGCATACACAACTCTTCGTATTCTGGCCAATAGGTAGAAGTGGTACCTCTACAATGGTAGATAACCTGCAAATGATATGAGTCTGTGCTAATAAACACCATCTCAATAAGTTCAACATACCATAGTGGTTGAACCAAGACCCCCACCCTAATAAGGATTATAAACTTGTGTCTTGTGTCTCGACTAATCGCCAATCAAAGTTGCGGTTAATGCATGACTTTTTTTTTTCTTTATTCTTTAGTTAAAGTGAAACAAGATGGTTACTAGAATAAGCAAGCTTGAGCTTCTTCTTTCATATTGTACTGATTTTCTGAATAGTAAAATTAACTAATTTTGGGCTAAGGCTAGAAGTCATATATTAATAAATTAGAGCGTTGCAAGTACACCATGGAAAAGAATAAAACTTACAAACAATTCTAAGAGAAACCTATTGTTTCCCCCAGGCACAAGATAATGGTGCGTTGTTGGCCTAGCTCGACTCGACGAAGCACCTGTTCTACAACCAAGAGCATGGGAGTCGTTATAACTATGGCCAAGAAGTTACTCGATGTTATAAGAGACGACATTGTCGATGGCTCAAACACAAAACATCGACCTGCAATTGAAGGGGAAGGTTGGATGAGTAGATCCAATCCATGCCAATGCTGGAGCCGCCATCACAAGAACTCATTGACGAGACCACAATGCCACCGTGCCAAGGCGAAAGCATAGTGGTTGATGAATCTCCTTCACAACCCAACATTTGTGAGGGTGGGAAAACCAAAATGTAACAAACTATACCAACACTCCTTTGGTGGTGGGTCGACGGTAGTGATTCCTTTGGGTCACGAAAATCCTAACAAACTATATCAACACCCTCCACAAGCATGAAGATCCTTCTCCCCTTGCCTCCGCATGCTGAAACCACCGGTCAGCAGCATGCAAAACCTACAGAATCGATCAACTCGAGTATAAGGGATATGTAACAGCAAGATTATTCATTTAAACTGTAGATCTTCTCGTAAGGATTAACCGTTGTATTTAGATTGCTAAAGTGTTTTATATTAGTGAACGGAGGGTGGGAGTATATTCATTCATAAGGACGAGACTGCACATCGTTTCTCCTACCTAGATATTTTTCAAGAGTACCTACCTAGATATGAAGCTATAGCTAGATGATAATTGTTGTACGGTAGGCCTGACTTAATTTGGTATATGTCCCTGTAGTAAATCATGATGTGGATATGAGAATGAAAAGAAAAAAGAATAGACAAAGGCACACAACACAGACGCGACTGCAAAAGGGTCGACAAAGACCATGAAGTTTGGCACACGCAAACCCTATTTACCCACCTAAATGGTGATCCCTGTGTAGCATCAACCACTAATCAAGTGTGGGTGTGGCCCTTCCTTCGCTAATCTGTCCAAAGCAATGCCCCATCAAATGACCAAAAGCTAGCATTGCTTTCTTACGGGGGGAGAAAATATCGCACCTAGCTACTCGAGACATTGTCTATCAAGAGTATAGCTAACTAAAGTGAAGACTGTGGGTACTGAGTAGTGAGGCTGGTGGGGCCGCCCTTGTGATTGGGCACATTCATCTCTACCATACAGAAAGAGTAATTGTTTTATTGTGACGTTGAAATGTGATATGATGCATCGCTTTGATTATGAACGAGGCATGCATGCAGTGGAAATCGTCACTCATTTCAGGACATGTCTCGTCTTTTGTTAGCCGGAAAAAAAAACAAGAGGCTTGTGGCAAAGCCTAGCTACAACAAGAGAGCAAGTGGCTTGCACTCGAGTAGATAAACTTGGCCGTGAGAGCTCGAGCAAGATCAGTGCATTGTTGTTTACTTTTCCGGTAGCCATTTTTTTTCATATATGCATGCTCCTCTATGACATAATTTCTCAATTGGAAAAAAAAATTCTTAGTACATTTTTTTTCAGGGAAATGGTATCCTCAATCCATAGTGGACCTACTTTCGAGTGCAACTATAATACATGAGAGCGATGTGAATTAATAGAAACTTTTTTTCCAAATCAGAAACTAGTACTCCATCTCCATTAGTACTACTACTAGTACTATCTCAGTTTTTAATATTTCTATCACTGTTATAAAAATAAAAAAATACAATGATTGTGACATTGTCTACATCGATCCATCGCCATTGTTTTTTTTTTTGACTAGATCCATCGCCATTGTTGTTGACGAGAAGAGGGGAACAGTGTCCACCTCATATTGCTTTTCCGTGGAAGTAACAGCTGATGTGAGCCCTCCAGATGTTTAAGGCCCACGCCGTACACGGGCCCCTTCTCGTTAATTCGTTCCCCACCAAAATTGACCTGCTAGCGAGCGTACAAGCACTGCACACGCACGTCGCTTCACGCCAAAGCTCTGCACGCTGAATCCCCGTGTCTCCGCCCCTCGCAACACCCTGAAAAGTAATGCCAATAAGGCGAGCGCTATGTGTCCCCCGGGCAGGGGCGGGTCCAGCTTGTATCAAGGCAGCTGAATACCAGAAGTTTTGCCAATTTTTTAAATTATATGATATGCCTTATATTTGAGTCTTCTTGTATAAAAAACTGATTGAAATTCTGTCATAAGTATGCGTAGGAGTAGTTGGTAAAGGACAATTGCTTATAAGCCAATTGATCACAAGATCAAATGCTACTTTTGCACCATTTTTTGTTCTTTTTTTCTTCATTTTTTTTACTATGAATATCCATTGTGAAATTTCTGAGCCCGCCACTGCCCCGGGGATAACTCCCCCGATCCATGAGTCCTCTGCGTGACACGTGTTCTTTTTTTTGTCAGATTCCCAATTTTGCTACAATCGATCATGTTTTGCTACAAAGTATCCCGTTTTTGCTACATGTAGCAAAAAACGTTTCGGTCCAGAAAAATAACAGACATACTAGATCTCGCCGGAGAATTCGCCGGCGATCTTGTAGCAAAACCGATTTCGCCAGAGACATCCTCGCAGACTCGCAGAAAAAATATCGTCGGAGACCTCGTAGCAAAAACTTTACAGTATTGTTGCAGAATCATAAAATGGTGGTAGCAAAAAAAATATTATAATGTAGCAAAAGCAGGACCTCGCCGGAGACTTTGAAGCAATTTTTTGTCATAATGTAGCAAAATTGACTTTGTCGCAGACATCGTCGAAGAAATTGTAGCAAATAATTTGTACAATTATAGCAAAAGCATAGAATATATGTAGCAAAACAATTATGACATTGTAGCAAAACTCTGACACCGATTGTAGCACCGCCGACGACCACGCCCGTAACAAACCTCGACGGCGTATGTAGCAGCGCCCGTGTTCTTCGGTACCACCGCCAGCGGTCGTTTGTAGGAAACTCGTGAGTAGACGCTGATGTCGTCTACACAGTCGAACGGAGCTTTGCAGGGAGGGGCGTGCAGGGTGGAGGTGGAGCAGTAGGGCTCCCCTGGGGTGGCGCCCATGGCGGGTGGCATCCATCTCCGCCGGGCACGGAGGCGTGGCTAGGCGGAGCAGCGGGATTCCTTGGGGTGGCGCCCATGGCGGACCACGGCAGCGCGGGCGTGGAGACGCGAGGGCGGAGGCTGGGCGGCGCCCATGGCAGACGACACGGCTAGGCGGAGCAGCAGGACTTCTTGGGGGCGGCGCCCATGGCGGAGCGCGAGGGCGGGAATCTGGGCGGCGTCGTTGGCGAAGGCGCGGGCTGCAGCGGTGATGCGCGCGCGGTGGGGAGGGGCAGCGGCACGGGACTGCTCCTTCGAGTCGGTGGCCTGGGGCTCGAGAGGCGAGGCGACGCAGGGTTGCAGCGGTGCAAGGATCTTGGGCGGCAGCGCTTGCTGCGTTTCTGGATAGAGCAGAGGAGAGGAAGAAACGGTTGCGTGAAAAGTGGGCCTACCCAGTTTGTGCGAAAGAACCGCGGAAGGAGCGACTCGGGGATCGTTTCGTTCGATTCCCCGGGGAAACAGTATCATTTTTCTAATAATAATGTCTTTATCAATTATCTTGTAACGAAAATTGCGGTTTTCGCACTCGAGGAATTAATGGAGTCGAATTGGAATGCTATGAAGTCACGTCGGTAAATGTAAATTGGACAAGCCGAACGGTCTAGTTGTTGTGTAAAAAGTAGAAACAGCCCAAGAGGCGACCAATTTTTTATAAGACTAGTTAATTGCCCATGCGTTGCAACGGGTGCACCCATATTCTAATGGTTTCACGTTAATTATAAGAGTTCATGTTTTTTTGTCACTGGTTTTTTCAAAAAAAATAATAGGAGTACATGTCATGTCACGTTTGTCGTACACTAAGGCATAAAGACCTTAGGGCAACTCCAACGGCTCTCCCAACTTTGGACACCAAAAGTGTTTGGTCTGATCCCTTTGCGGTGGTCTGCAGATAGACCTGAGGCCCATGTAATTCCAGGACAAACCATTGCACCCAACGGTATCCCTCATCTGTTCGTGGCTGGGCAATTTTTGCTAGTTTTCATTTTTCAGAAAATAGTCCTCTTAGCAAATTTTAGTAGCAATATACGGTAGTTCACAAAATATATAAATTCTTCTTCTTGCTCTATTAGTTCTACTAACGATAACCTAGATTGGCAGCGTTATTCATCATCACCGGAGCGCAGGCCCTCAGATGATGAGATAGCCAAAGGCAATGCTATAAATCAGAGCGCATGCCCTTAGATCCCGAGGAGAGGAAGACAACCTCGTTAAGCGTGAGCCGCAGTCGAACAAGGGGCCACTCCTCGAGCGAGCACATGGTCGCCTTCTGCCTGTTGAGATCCTCCTGGGCTTCTTTGAGGCGGACGCGGGTGACTGCACGGGTTGGGTTTGCGTGCACATTGCGGAGGCATTCCAAGTGAGCCTCGTCGAGGGCTTGCAGACGCTTCATCTCCGGCAGGAAGACTTCACCGATGACGTCCCAGTCGAAGAGGTGGTTGTTTGTTTGGGAGACAAGTTCCTCGTTGCCGGGATGGGACAGAGCCCCGACCTCCGTGGGAGCAGCATCAGGGTGGGCGGGGATCATGGCGAGGTGCGGCGTCAGGGTTGGCAGCAAGGGGCGGCGTGGCGTCCATAGATCATTAGTAGTCAACAGGGCTAGTGCATACATTTAGTAACCTTCAGAGTATGCTTATACCTTACTTTATGCAGCATTGTCTTGCAAAAAAAGCATTAATGTTAGAACGTACACAATGAATAAATACCTCAAGAATGAAAGCTATCAACTGAAATAAACAGTGATAGTTTGGAGCTTTATGTCCTGATTATGAGAGAATTGAAGAAATATTAGTAAAATGAGCTTTATGGAATTTACACGGTTGCGCCACCGCCACATGAGGCGATCTGGTATACCTATAGATTATTTGAATTCTGGAAAATCCTTTTGTGGAGATTCACTCCGTTATGTTTTATATCAGCATATGCAACAACAACAAAAAGTGTCGGGCGACGTAAAGAGATTTTCAACAACAGAACATTATGCTTAAATATAATAACCAGTAAAAATATAAAGATGCTCAGGCTTCTAGTAGTCATACATTTCTTCAGGTACCTAACATCTGGGAATCAAATTTCTCAAGGTTCATCCCAATCTCTTCATATATGACCTGAATGAGATATACATATTTCAACAACAACTAAAAATCTAGCAAAAAATATAGAAATATACTTAAACTTCTCCCTAGTAAGGACAACAAGGTCCGTAAATTTTCTTCCTGTTCTCCCAAAAGAAAGGAGCTCTAACAGCACAAACCTGAATACCACATCCAATTAGGACAAAGGGCGTACAAATTTAAATGAAAAATAGATGAAATTTACTGACCTTAATGCCTGCACAAAGCTTGTTAATGATCATAGTGTCCAATGCTCCGCTTTCTAGATCTTATGCAACAATCAGTAGAGGCTTTTGCTTTTGTTCAGGGGCAACATATCTGGAGACCACTATAACACAAAAATTGGCCAAGGTTTAATTGGAACCAACAAGTACTTTCACAGCTATCTCTCACACTTTAACTACTGCATGCATGTTCAGAATTTTCTGGTTGTGTATCAAGATCAAGCGGTCTTCTAAAGCCTGTAGGATAAATCATTTATAACTGTTGTGATTAGTATGATGAACACAACCAATTTTTTAGGCCATCAAGCAGCTAGCAGCAACATAGTACAAGCAAAAACCAGTCTAAACAATTTGACATAAGAATTTGAACACTGCTAATGAACATTGAAGTATTCAGCAAAGATTGACAAATGACAAGTATACTATGATATATATAGAAGATTGTAACAAGTGTAATGGCCGAACTTTGTATTTCCAAGTAAGTACAACATACGTTATGTTTTCTTCTGATCATAAATGGCTACACATCATGTGACTACCCAAAATTCAGCAGTACTTTTTAAGAAAAAGAATCAAGACAAATTACCTTAAACTCCTAAGAAAACTTCTTTTTCCAAGGCAAAATCCGTTCAGTGCCGACCCATGGCTCTTCCCTTCCATTGATTTCATCTCCATTAGTATCTAGCGTACAACCAATGGAAGATTTGACGTCCCTTCCCTCGATGAGGGTACTGATAGGACGCTGTTAAAATGATACAGCGTCAACACTCAGCGATAAAGCATTGCGTCTCCGTTTAAAAAATTCTTAAGTACAAGCAAGCGATTTCTTTATGGCTGAGCTGGGCGCGACCGGCCTACGGCAGCTCCGACAAGTCGTCGCGCGCCGGTGTTGGCCGCCTTGATGAACGTTGATGGATCTGACGATCTCTGAGGGGGCGAGGTGGCATACCCCCATCCGCATCTCTGTCGCCATGTACCAGCACTCCGATCTATTTCTCACCTTGTCCTCCTTTGATCTAGTCATCTATATGGTCGATACGTACTGTAGTTGTCTTTCTCGACCTCCCATCCGCCTAATTGCGTATCTCCAACATCCGCAATTGGGTCGGGAGGCTAGAGGTGAACAAAGGCGACCTGGGCTCGTGTCCGATTGTCCTGGGCGTCGCGTCGGCTGCAACCTGGACGTCCCAGGACGGAGTGGTAAGAGGCGAGAGAGGAACACGATGGTGCTATACGACGGCGGGATGCGGTGGGCGAATCGGGACAAGTCAGGCAAAGAATCGCTGAATTCCGTGGCCCACCTGTCGGCGGCAGATTTCGTTCAAGAGGGAGAGCGACAAAGGAGGAGCGAAACGCTCGATGCCAGGAGACGGAACACGATTTTTTTTAGTTAGTAGAGATAGAGATAGAGATAGAGATAGAGATGGTCATCTGCGTATCTGTAGGAAACGGAGACAAGGGCATGCATATACCATATATCGATCATTCGTGCCTACCTGCCTTTGCATCCACGGTTCAATCATTTGACACACAGACGCAGGCTACCGGCCGGCCCCGCGCGTCCTAGGCTGTACGGTACCCTACCGGTCGCGTCACTCGCCGTAGGGGTCCAAGGGGGCCGTCCGATCCGGGGCGCACGGTGGTAGTAGTAGCCCCCCATATATGCATGGTGGCGGACGTACAAGGTGGGCCCGTACGTGCCTGCTCGTGGGTCCCACGTAAGTATTCGCCTGTCTCTCGTAAAACCGAGTAGCTGTGCATACCACAGGCAGGTTCGTGTTCGGCCATGTTTGCTTGGTTGCGTGGCTTGATTCAGCGCCATTTGAGTTCCTGCGTTTGGTCTTTTGGTTTGCTTTGAGTATTCTTTTTTTTTAGTAGAGATACTAGGAAGAAGCCCGTGCGTTATACCGGAAAAGACAAAACCAACTTTTCGGTAATAATCATCTGGCAACCTAAATTTTGTCCCAAATTTAATCATCAGGTCCAATCCTAACTTTAGTTCGTCCTTTTGTCTTAGTCTATAATTTTTATTTGATTTAATCTTTTGGACTTCATTGTAATTTTGTTTGGCCGTGCGGTCATGTTAATCTTTTGGACTTCATTGTAATTTTAAATAAAGGATAGATTTGTTGGCTAGATGAATAGTACTGTAGGTCGAGCAGGGCAGCATCATTACGAGCTACCAATAAGTCAAAATATTTATATAATTTTTGCTCATCTGGTCCGCTAAAAAACAAAGAGTATTAGCAACGGCAGCAGCGACCCAGCTAAGAAATGAGAGATTAGTTGCCGTCGAGCTCGCCGCCAGGCCAGGAACACCGAAACCTGCTGCGTAGGGAACCCCGTTGCCGTCGCTGAGGAGTTCCACCGCACGATCTTCAACATGTTGGCTGCTGCGCTCACCGCCATCTAGCTGCCAGAAGGCGGTCGTGGTGGCGTTGCATGGAATGTGTCGGTGGCGGCGCTAACCTCGTGGACGTCTGCGATATCATCTGATACTGCTCGATCTTGGCCTTCTGCAGCATCTGTGGTGGATCAACGCCGCCGACCTCACGCTCACAGGGCGCCAGATCACCACGATGGAAGGAGAATTAGCTCGTCATCAGGGTGTTTATTACGAAGCAGCAGTAGTATCAAATCTTCAGCAGCCTACCCCTACTAGTAGGAGCAATATATCGGTGTTGCAAAGATTGCCTAGGTTAACACGGCCGGCCGGTGGTTGCGCACCCAATCATAATCCTCTTTTATGTGCTCACACGAAGACGTGGTTGGGGGTGGCCGCCGCCGCGTTGTGGCCGTGACATTGACACATGAATTTGATCGGTCGTGCGATGGAACTGGCCATCATAGCACCGGTGATTGAAGCCGTGCAAGCGAACGATGTCGGGATGCAGGAGGAGAGGGCGGGCGACGGTTTCCTTTTATTTCACAAATCGTGTCACCGTGTTGGTTTGAAAGTGTATCGGATCGTGGGGATAAAGGGTGAGCACCTGACCATGAGGCCTATGATATGCACAGCGTCTAATTCGATTACTACTCCGACCTACCGAGATCTACGTACGAACAAATAGACGGTACTATGTGGTTATCTTTTTTAGGCTGGGCCACGAACGCGGTGGATTAAATAACCGAAACCTTTTTTATTTGACTTACCGGTGGCGTAGTGGTAATATATGATTTGGTGTGTGTGAGAACGGTAATACTTTTGACATATGAATCAAACATTAAATTCATATATCTCAAAAGGATACAATCAACCAAGGCCATATCGTAGTCGCCTGCAGCCAGCAGGACACACTACCACTGCACTTTTTTTAGTGGAACTACCGCTGCTATGTTTTGGTTTGCATCAAACTCTGCTAAATGGACATGGGCTACGTGGACTATGTATGGGTGGTTATTTTTTTCACTTAACGATGGCGTTGTTAGTTTGGTAGAAGGGCAAATTGATTCAAAAAAGTGTTGAACCACAAGAAACAATTTGTATATATATAAGATTTAATTTTTGGATGAAGAGCTATAACACGACTCACATTTTGCCCAAAATAAATCGACGTGTCTAACCTTAGTCTCAGGTTACCTTTTTAGAAAAAAAATTCTCGAAAAGAGCACAAGTGGCGCCGAAGTGCAGTGTCATCAAATTTTACTCTAGAGCAGTAGTGCATGGGCGGGCAAGCTTTGCTCTAGCCTCCCATGATAGAAATCAATGATCTTGCACGTCGATGAAGCCGTGGGAGCTCATGTTAGCTTGGACAACCGGGCAATAAAGTGTTTCGAAGTGTGATAAACAGATCGCTAAAGCGATATTGGTGCCTCCATCGACAATATCCAAACACATTGTTTTGACCAATATATAAAACATCGGCCAAAAATAAATAAATCCTTATTATATTGTATTTGTTTGCGCCATGAGCTTCCTCTCAGTCCCATCTCCACCGCGACGGGAGAAGGTGGGAGGAACTAATCATTTTCCTGTTAAAATAAAATAAAACTGTTTGTAAATAATTTTAAAAGAAAATAGGAAATAACAAAAAATGTTTAAAGAAAAATAGGAATCCAAAGGGCCATGAGCAAGGTGCCTTCGTTGGGTCTGCACCCACACACACTTGCTGTTAACAATGTCCCAACACCACGAACCTGAGTGTCGATCTTCCCCACCTACCCCCACCAAACTCATCGACCCTGCCTCGCGCCTCCACATCCTCTGTCCCCGAGTTCTTCCATCCCCGCCGCCTCTACACGAGCACGGAGCGTCGCCCTCTTCTTCCCCGGTCGAGCGGCCTCTCCCCTGAACCCCAGATTCTCCATCCTCTGTCCCCCTCCTTCCATCCCCGCCGCCTTTGCACGAGCACGCAGCGCCTCTTCCCCGGTCGAGCGGCCTCTCCCCTGACCCCCAGATTCTCCATCCTCTGTCCCCCTCCTTCCATCCCCGCCGCCTTTGCACGAGCACGCAGCGCCTCTTCCCCGGTCGAGCGGCCTCCCCTGTCCCCCTGAATTCTCCATCCTCTGTCCCAGAGTTCCCCGTCGCCTCTGCACGAGAGCGCAGCACCGCGCCCCTCTTCCCCGGTCGAGCGGCCTCCTCTTGCCCCCGGATTCGTCCGTGCCGGCCAGGCTCCTCCCTCAACCTCGCCTAGGTGCCACCTCCGGCAACCGGCTGGCCGCCAAGACTGGCCCCGTCGCAGCATCCTCCCGTATGATCACAACCTTCATTTGTTGGGGCATGGGATCCCATATTTTTGGCAACCTTCATCTGTTCTGTTCGGGCATGGGATCCATCTTTTTGGCCACTACTGCGTTCATTTAATCCTCGTTTTCCACAATCATCTGTGCTTTACGCCCCTTATGCAGCTTGCTGATACCGTGAAAAGAAAATTTTATTTAAGATGGTAGATTTCTTACTAAATTTTCAATGTGGGACTAAAAGCCAAAGCTGCGATGACCACCGATCGAGATTACATCTAAACAGCGATTTGGGGGTTTGGGCTTAAAGAAGGATAACACATGGACAGTGGCGTGCTGGGCCGACGAACCGTTTTTCTGATTTTATTTACTCACGGGTGACTCGGGGATAATATGTGATTTAGTGGGAGGGTAAAATCGTCTAAAAAAGTGTTGGACTGGGAGAAACACTTCGTGCTTTGGGTAAAATCGTCTAAAAAAGTGTTGGACCGGGAGAAACACTTCGTGCTTTATTATTAGGTATAGATATTAGGTATAGACTAGGGAACATACCCGTGCGTTGCAATGGGAAAAATATATTTATAATAGAGAAAAATATATCATTGGAAGGATTTTGGATTTGAACGTGTGTATGCACTATGGCCCCCCTGGGTTGCGTCATCATGTGTGCAACCAGCCAAGCAGGTGATGTCTGTTGGTGTTTTTCATACCCCTGGTTGCGTGTGCCACCAATGTGGCGTGTTCACCCTTCAATTAAGCTCAATTCCACATAATTTCTCCAATGTCGCTCGCTCGCCCGTTCAACTGGCTCAATCCCACACAATTTCCTCTCATTTAGGAATCGTCTTTGTTAGCCCCGTTCAATTTTTTCCCAACAGCCCAAGCAGTCCGACATACTCCCGTTTATTTCTTTGCCCATCGTCAGCACATGTGGAATTTTATTCCCAATCATTAGATTTCACTACTTGATAATAGGAAAATTTGAACGTATATAAATAGATAATATTTGTTGTCGTAGATCGAGGTGGGACTATTGAACCACAAAAAACAACCTATTTTCAAGTCTCGGCACATCCCTAGCTATAGCAGCCCAAGAGGCCCAAGTCGAATCAACCTACCCTTATCTCCTACCGAGAGGCCATCCAAGACCACGTATCCGCGCGTCTCACGTCCCTCGTCTCTCTCCTCTATCTCGTCGCGACTTGCCACAGAGTCGCCAGGGAAATCGGAGACAGCTCGTTGCCTCCCAGCAGCATGCACCCCCTCGTGCCTCCATGCCTTCGCTCCCGAGTGGACTGGAGGAGAAGGACTTGGTCGACCACGAGCCCCCATCCTAATCTCTCGTGCGGCTGACAGAATCGACAGGGAGGCATGGCCGGCTGGCGACGAGCGGAGCGATGCCTCCTCATCACGTCATGCTCGGCTGATAGGGTCCCTAGCACAAACATGCCTGCTTCCGTATCACGTCGTGATCAGCTGATGGGGTCCCTAGCACAACCTCGCCTTCTTGCACATCGCTGACGCTTGTCTCCTCGGCACACGCCTGGCTTGCAGGAGCCCTGCTACCGGCTGCCCCTCTTCTCATTTGGCCTTTGTTCGACGTGAGGATGAGAAACAAGCAGGCCTTCGTTCGCGGTGAGGATGAGAAATAAAATAGTGGAACCGGTACGGTGGCATCCTAGGTGAGGATGAGAAATAAAACAGTGGAACCGGTACGGTGGCATCCTAAGATATTATGTAATTTGGTGGAAGGGCAAATCCGTCCAAAAAAAAGTTGGACCGGAAGAAACACTTCGTCCTTTATTATTAGGTATAGATATAGTCTATGATGAGTATTTGCATTGTCATGAAATATCTCTTTTCTCGATATCACCACATGAACTTTGCCATGGGTGATAATCAGAGGTAGAAGAAAACTTGTATGGTCAAAATTGAACGGAACAACGAGGCAAAGCTATCAAGAATACTATAGAAAAACAGCAATATTGATCGGTCGATGAACCGTTAACCTGAAAGGCGAAATTGGAGAGCTACAGCAACCGAGGCCATGAATAAGTTGCAAGAATAAGACCACATTGTCGATCTGGACGTTTTTTCGAATAGAGATCGTCGCGACAGAAACTTTGCAACAAAGATACGAGCTTGAATAGAGAGTTGGGTGAGAGAAACATTATGTATAAAGAGGAAGGCATGGTAGAGGGACATGAAAGTGAGCCATTATTTATGCGGTTGTCACCAGCGTGTTAGCTTTCGTGTTTGAGACCAAAACTTAAAACATGAAAATCACGTGGGTCATCAAGATGCATTTACCATTCAACTGAATTAAGAATATTTTGACCATGCACAACGAAATTGATGAGATCGATCACGATAAAATTCGAATGAGAACATGAAACTCGAGAAATGAGGATCACTAACTTAGAACCTATCATGGGAATAAAATCACCTCACTGGCACGATTTATGGATCAACGTGAAACTAAGCAATTAACAATGAAATGAATGTCAAAGAAGTAAGAAAGGTAACTAGAACAAATGTCATTCCAATCATGGTACCAAGGCCCTACAATGCAAGAGTAAAAGGGTCCACTACTTCGTGCCTCCGCAAGTCTAAAACCATGAAAACGGTTAAATCGAACATTTCAGGACACCGAGGCGGGCGTTAAGTTATGTGGCGACCTGCCATGAGACCTATATGCAACCAGTGGCAGTGCTTAAGGGTTAAAGGAGGTTAGAATCCCCGGCTTCTCCAACAAAATAATGCACACAACTTGTTAATTAAATTATTTACAAAACCTTACAAAGAAATACAAAGATTGACTTAAAGACACCTTACCAGTGACAATTCTCGCAATAAAACCTTGATGAAGGGGATGACCATGTCACCGTTAGTTATTCTGATCTTTCACCTACGTACATCATCTAAAACTAGAGGACTCACCAAAACTACCCAATGGCGAGCACAAACCCGGTCATATGCTAATCCCAACGCACACCAACGTGCGTGCTCAACAAGCTACTTTCGTCGTCTTCCGCTGACCCACCTTTAGGAGGACCAAAGTAACGACCAAGTCAGGCCTGCTCTCGATGCCACCATGAAGCCAAACAACGCCACCACCTTGCGTGTTCATCAACACGCATGCACGGTCGCCACCGAGGCCACTCGGCACCATGCCGCCGTTTCCCGCCATCTAACGCAGCTTGAAGCCTCTAGAAATTTTGTCGTGTGTAGCACCTACCGAACCATGCACGAATGAGCGTAGCACATGGCGGTTAGGCAATGACTTGACATCCTTGTTGAATACTTCATGCAAGATAAAGCTACTCCACCTTCTTCTGCTTCGACCAACAGAAGTCATGTATCCCCACTACCTAGTCCGTGATGCAGCCACCAAAATGGCGGGCATGCATGGCAAACGTGGCGTGCCTAGCCTCGTTGTCACGTAGACCATGGCCACAGAGACAACCTCGCAGCTTGCGCCGCCCGTCGCCCTTGCCACCCGAAAGATCGGGTGCACTCAGCCAAGATGCCAACCACCACACCGCCAAAGCGGTGACGCCATGACACCTGGCGACGCCACATCCTGACTGACCTGCAGGAGCCGTGAGGAGGCGAGTCGAGCCCTGCTGTCGTCGGCTATGCCCGAATGCGCCCTTAGGCTATGACGGGGGAGGGTAGGAGGAGAGGGGTGAAGTGGGGATGGAGGCAGCGATTAGGGTTTCCCCGTCACCTCTCGAGAGTGACGCGAAAGAACAATTCGGGAAGCAATGTTTCTTTTGTATAGTCACATCATTTTGTCGAATCATCTATGCCATGAGAAAGCCCATAGGAAACCCTGCAAATAAAAAAAAATTGTATAAGTAATATGAGTTTGAGAACAAAACAATCTTGGTCCTGGCAAATGTATGAAGTCGTTTGATTTTATCATGCTATACTAGTTAGCCTTCATGTGTGCTACCAAACGTGTCATCGGCTTACCCAAGCCACCTAGACACAATACTCATATTTTTTTTCTTTTTGCTGGGAAGCGGGACTACGTATATACGGAGTAGTATTAATCTCTCGAAAAGAAAATTCGGAGGGGAGTTAGGCGAGACCTGTACGAGCGTGACCCCGATGTGAAGGGAGCAGCGTGCGTGCGTGCGTGCACGAATGAAGGAAGCAGACACATGGTGCGCGGTCCGCGTACCGTGACCGTGCAGGCTGCTGGTGCCGGAATCTTTTGGCGGAACAGAACAAGAGGTGAGGAGTGGTGAGAGCCAGTACCAGACGGGACGGACGGAACTGTGTTTGCCTGGAGAGCAGCAGTCTACTAGAGTACTAGTGCGGTTCGCAGATCCAGCAGAGGCCGTGCCATGCATGCCCCTGCCCCTGCCCTGATGCCCACGCAAACACAGTAGCACGGCAGAGCAGAGCAGCATCTCCACCGTGCCCTGCCCCCCGCTTGGACCGACGCGAAACCCCGACTGTTTCTCGCAAATTATTCACTGCAAAAATCTGTTGCTACGCGTTCCACATACAGTTCACTACTACTCTCTCCGATTCATATTACTTGTCATTAAAATAGATGTATCTAGCACTAAAACATGTCTAAATATATCTATTTTAGTTTCGAATAGTATGAATCGGAGAGAGTACTATATTTGGCCTATGTTTTTACAAGAAAAACGAATATTTGTTTACACGTATGAATTTACCGCGCAGTATATCATGTCTTTGCGTTACTCTGCAAAATTACTCGTGCACACACGCTGCATGATACACGTACGTACATATGCCATACGGTCGGTGCGCCCCCTGCCCCGTGTCGATTAGTAGTTAGTTAATCCGTCGGATGATCCCGGCCGCTTAATCATCCGATGGAGACATCTTTCCGGGGGGCCCCTCGCCGTTGCTGATTGCGAGCTCGCAACCACCGGGTAGCCGGAGTACGGCTCTACTACTTACTCAAGCCTGCGAAAAATGGACAGAGCACACTTATCTCAACGGTAGAAGCAGTATTAATAAGTTGTGCATAACTCTAATGGCATGCATGGGACAGAAAAGCGACATGCACTGCTCGCGTACGGCGCGAGACTTCATTGCGTCAATTTCGTACTAGTACTTAAGATGTGTACGAGTTGAGATTTTAGTTAATTGCTCGCAAATTCCGGTGGACCGAAGAAGAAACGGAGCTATGTCCATACCCAGACGGTGGGTTGATTATTTTGATTAAACGTAGAGTCTGTCCATCTAGGTTCTGTCACCGGGTGTATTATTTAAGTGAGGAAAAGACTTGCTCATAGTTATTCTTCAAGATAGATCTCAGGAGAGTGACATCTGTAGTACTTGTATATATTTGACCTTTTCTTAATTCAGCTTCGTTCTCATCTCAAAAAAAAAAAAAAATCAGCTTCGTTCTAACGTCGTCTCAACCTTCTAGAACCCTGGGAAAAACCGAGAGTCGACCTAGCTAATTATTGAGCCAGAGATCGAGCGATCGATCAGTCCTAACAGGTAGACGAGACAATCTGATTGGTGGTCTGTAAACTGATTTATCTAACAAGGGAAAAAGATAGGTCATCCCGCTGCCTTTTTTTAAGCTAATCCCCACCCTCACCTAGCTGCATACGTGTGCAGGAACTTGAAATGAAATGACGACAAGCTAAGAGCGCTCCACGGCAGTACAATCAAAAGACCCTGATCACAAGACCAACCTACGCCGAGCTTAGCTCGCCGTCACTCGAGTTAATCTTACGGCATCGGTATTATCTACACCTAGATTAATTGTTGGCCGGGAGGTTACATGTCGAGTCGATCGGCGATCGAGCCAAGCACGTCACCGGAGAGCGGAGAGCAAGTTGCCCGGCCGGGCTAGATTATGGGTTTATCGGGACGGCTTATCCGTTCCTACCAAGGTCCGAGGGACACCGACGTGTGCTAATCGCAATTTGCGTCGATTAGACACATCTTTAAAGTAAAATAGAAGTTTAACCTTTATTCAGGGGCAACCTCTCTTGTAATCCTTGGTAAGGGACACAGTAGATATAATATACTAACACATACTTACTGAGCTTTGTTGATTTTTTTATATGCCTATTTACCGCTCTCGTAATGTCTATGGCTCTATGAGCACTGTTAAAAAGATAATACACGTCTAGCCATTTTATTAGTTCAGACTTTTGGTTCAGATGGCCAGTGCATCAATTCAATATGGTATCAGAGCCAAGAGGTCTCAAGTTTAAGACCCTGCTTACGCAGTAAAAAAAGATTCGATGGCCTGCACCAAACCCACGCTAAGGACTAAAATAGCCTAAACGTGGGGGGTGTTAAAAATATAATACACGCGTAGCTCTTTCCATTAGTTTGAATTTTTGGTTCAGACGACCAGTCCATCAATTCAATCAACACAAGGAGTACCTTGTAATCCATAGTTTGTTTTTGGTGTACTTCATCCTCGTGCATCCGAGCAATCGGTTTCCCTGAAATGCAATTTTTTTTGAGTTAAATCCATGGTTAGTCACTGAACTTGCTTAGCAAGTTTAATACGGTCATTGTATAATGAAAATACGAGTTTACGGTCATCAAAGTTATGTCGGAGCGTCACTCGCGGTCACCGCGGACGTCGTAGAGGCGTATTTGCTGACGTGACGCCTACTATCAAATAACTTAACATATAGGTAAAAAATAACAACATATATAAGGGCCTTTTTGCAAAACCATCTTCTTCTACCTGCTTCCAGATTATTTCTTCAGTTTTTATTTTTCTATTCCTCTATTCCTATTTGTTATTTGAGGAGATGGAGGGCACGGTGGATCGTGCCGGGGCTGCCGCCAGTACCTCCGTCGTACATGCCGGCCTGGCTCGTCAAATCGAAGATCCAGAGCTACGACTGGTTCGAGTACCACGACCGCCGCTTCATGGAAGCTAGGGGCCTCATCGTGAACACCACCGTCGGCGCAGGTGAGAGAGGTCGCCGCGGGCCTAGAGAGCAGCGGCCACCGCTTCCTATGGGTGCTGCGGGGCCTTCCCATCGACGGCACGCGGTTCTCGACAGACGGGAACCTGGACGAGCTGCTTCCGGAGGGGTTCCTGGACGCGACGGCGGGGAGGGGGCTGGTGTGGCCGGCGTGGGCGCCATAGAGGGATATCCTGTCACACGCCGCCGTCGGCGGCTTCATGACGCACTGAAGATGGAACTCCATCCTGGAGAGCCTGTGGTTCGGTGTGCCGCTGGTGCCCTGGCCGGTGTACGGGGAGCAGCACCTGAACGTGTTCGAGCTGGTGGTCGGCGTGGGCGTGGCGGTCGCGCTAGAGATGGACCGAAAGAAGGGATTCTTTCGGCCGCACAGAGGCAGGGCGCAGAGCGTCGGGCGACGCAGCCGCGCAACGTCAGGGCGGGAGGGTCGTAGGTCGTCGGTGCGCGAGAGCGGCGCAGGGCAGGGCGTCGGCGCAGGACGCGGCGCGCAGGAGTGCACAGGTCTTTGGCGCAGGGAGGAGCTCCAGCCTAGGAGGCGGCGGCCTGGCTACGAGCGGCGTCCTGCGGGACGGCGGCAACCACGAGTGGTGGGCGGCGAGGTTAGAGCGCAGCAGGCGGCGATGCGACGCTCCCGCCATCCCATCCCCGACGCCATCCCCTCCACGCACACAATGTGCTGGCAGCCGGTCGTGCCGCCGTTCGGCGCTGCTGCTCCGGTGCAGAGGACGCGCCGGGAGAGGCCGTAGAGAACGGACAGCAGGAGCTCCTCCGCCCACGCCTCGCATTTGGCCGCCGCTCCGGCTGGTGGACATGGGAAGGACGGCAGATCCGACTGCTACACGAGCTAGAGGGGATGCGAATGGCGGCATCGTGCATGGCAACCTCGACCAGATGATCCCGCAACACCAGATGCGAGCTCCCCCACCTCCTGTAAGGCACCGCCGCCTATGGAGCACACATGCACAAGATTCCACGCAGACCGTGCCCCAGTCGCCGCGCTGCCCCTTGCCCCAGTCCCAGCGCTGCCTTGAGCAGACCGTGCTGCACCACTGCGATGGCGCCGGACAGGGCCTCGTCGGCCTCTCGCCCGAGAATTTGGACGGGCGGCCCTGTGAGTAGGACGGCGGCCGCACGCGAGGAGGATTGGCGGCTGGCCGTGGGGACGAAGAGAGAGGAGGAAAATTGTGGGTGGGGCTGACATTGGGTCCTCCACGATAGGAAATTAGAATCAAAGGGGTTTTCTGCAAATGAAACACACTTAGAGGCTGACAGTGGGTCCACTCAGTGTCACGTCGTCAAATACATCTCTACAGCGTCCGCGGTGACCACGAGTGATGCTTCGACGCGAGTTCGATGATCGTAAATTCGTATTTTCATTGTATAATGATCTTTTTTTTTGCGCTGGCTAACTTTGTATAGGTTCGGGTATGGATGACTGATGGACTAGAGAGTCGAATATGCCCAAATTGAGGCATTTGCCAACTCTGCAAAAGGGGGCTAGAGTCGGCTGTATGCACACATCAAGTTTCGGTCCGGGTATGCTAGCTATGTGTATATGTAATGAGATTTTGGTTTTTGGTAGGACTCGGCTAAGCGGCAAAACTTTGCCACCATCAAGGATTAATTGGTGGTTTTTGGTCGTTAATGCTCATGGCATGCGAATGAGAGGTTTTTGAATGAGCGCAACCCCCTATATATATTTGTGAGCTCGGCGATGAGGACTGTCATGGGAAAGGACCGAGAGTGGACGACGTATATACAGCAGTAAGCAAAATGGACGACAGAACGTGAGATGAAACGCGCATGGCTTCGTGAATTGGCCGACACACTTCAGACGGCTCGTCCGGTCGGATGTTGGCGCATTTTCGCGTGGAAACGTCCTCTTCTTGCCTGTAAATAAAATGAGAGAGGAAACGTTTCCTTCTTGCAGCAACGAGGCTAAGGCGTTGAAAAGTTACGGTGGTCGTACTAGTGTAAGTTTTAACGATGTCTCTTGTTCAAGCAGCATTGCCAAGATGAATACGGAGAACAACATACGCGAATTCGGTAATTATAAACCGCAACTGCAGGCGTGAACCATTGACATTCAGGAGCTGGGATGGCATGCCGGTGCAGCTGCACAGGCTAACTAGGGAGCTGTCACGACCGGATCTCCGATGACGCACCCCGGTACACCCTACATCGACATCGACGTTTTTTTTGATATATAAACATCGGGCGACTGTATGAAGCGCCACGGAGCGTCCGGATCGAGCTATAATGTAGACACGGCCGAAGCTAGCAGCAGCAGTAGCACTAGACTAGGCGGTTGATGACCCAACTACAGTGTCAGCGCTAGTCTGTACACCAATTACTCTTACTCGTAGCAGTAGCCCTTAATTACCAAGGACTGATCAAGGACCTTCCTATGGCCTAGCAGCACTACTGTTTTTCTTTTCGAAATAGGGTTTGCCCCGGCCTCTGCAAGTAGCAGCACTACTTACTCCAGAATCTTTCTCGTGACCACGCACAACACAAGAGAGTATCTCTCCTCCGATGCGGATCCCAGCTTTCGTTTCGGGAGCAAGCGGCGACAGAGCACAGAGGCAGCGCGGAATTATTACTGTTGCCGCCGTCCCCGCTGCCGCGCCACCCCGCCAGAGCGCGACGTGTTCGGGAACGAATCGCGACTTTGGTTACATGGTCCGGTACTATGATGTGGGCGTTGCCGACCGTGCGTTTGCTTACTACTCGCCGCGCGGAGTATGCGTTCCCAGGTATATTTTCCCAAAATCCTCCGGGTCCTCCTGTTGACACGTGTTTATCTAAATCCCGTCATAGAAATAGAAAAACAGACTAACCTCGCCGGAGAGTTCGCCGGAGACCTCGTCGGCGACCGTGTAGCAAAAGAAAATACTAATGTAGCAAAACCAACTTCGCCGAAGATTCAGCGGAAACTTTCGCCGCAGACCTCGCTGAATACCGAGTAGCAAAACAATTGCTCTTTTGTAGCAAAATCAGAAAACGATATAGCAAGATGATTATGCTAATGTAGCAAAAAAGCCTGACTTCACCAGAGACATCGTCGGAGCAAAAGCTGTAGCAAAAATATATGTTATTATAGCAGCGCCGCTCGCCGCATGTAGCAAAACCACAAGTCATATGTAGCAGATCTGGTCGCCGTGTGTAGCAGTTTTTTTTTTAGCAAAATAGCAATTTCGTCGGAGACCTTATAGCGAGAAAAAACTTGCAACCGCGGATGGAGAAGCGGCGTTCATGGAGAAGCTTCATCAGCAGGGACGTGGCAAGGCCGGTTGGGTCAGGGCGTTGCAGGACCTGGACGAAAGGAACGCCAGCAGTAGATGCACCGATGCCTCCCCGCCGCAGCACCACCGGCCACGAAGGTGAGCCCAAGGAGAGAGCTCGCCGTGGTGGAGGCCGATGTGACCGGTGGCCGCGCGTGCAGCGGGCGCCAGGAATGGTGGCAGCGCGTGTAGCAACGCCTAGAACCATCCGCCGTCCAAGGTAGCAAACTCCAACGTCGAAGGTAGCAACGCCTAGAACCACCGACAGCAGGTGGCCGACGCCGCCCAAGGTAGCAACGCCTAGAACCGCCGGCAGCAGGTGGCCGACGACTTGCAACAGTGGGGTGTCCATGGCGGATGGCTTGTAGCAGATTTTTCCATCTCCCGTAGCATCGTAGGCCGGACTTTGTAGCAAAAAAAAAGAGCGTTTGTAGCCATGGCGACATCGACGGCGGTGGTGAGCGCTTGCAGTACGTGGCGAGCTCCTTGCTGCGGGAGGCAGCAAACTTTTCGTGCTCTTTGCAGAAGGGGAGCACCCCCCAGGCGGTAGAATAGCAATGGGGTGGAGCGGGCCGACACAAGGGGCGGCGTTGGTGGCTGAGAATTTCACCAGCCATGGCGGATGGATAGAAGAGGAGAAGATAAGAAACAGGAAAAGTGGAGAAGAAACGGGTGTACTAGTGCTCGTGGTGGGCCACCCCTTACTCGCCCGTTTCCGTGTTCCGGGACACGCGTCACGCCAGGGATGCGGAGGATCGCGTTCCCCGGGTGACGGGAATCATTTTCCTAAAAAAATGGTTCTTAGAGCACCTCTAGCACGCACCATGACTAGAAATTTGTGGTTTATGGACAATTTTGTGATACCAGGGCAGGTCCTAACTTTTCGGGGTCCGAGGCGAAACTAGAATCCAGGCCCTTGCAACCGCACAGGCATATAACAATTAAACGTGTTTTAAAAAAAAATCTCGAAAAGGAAGATGAGAATGATCGCGACCATCGCGACTGCACAATCGTATATCATTTCTCACTCAACAATGCCAATTAAATATAAGAATCAATGTTCAACAAATATGTAGAAATAAAGAAAGAAAAATACAAACCCATGCCAAGAGAGATATGTCTTCTGCATCGGGCTATGTTGCGATTCCTCGCTGCCCGGTGATCTTCGATGGCACGAATTATCCTGATTTCGCTGCCTTTATGCGCGTTCACATGCGCGGTCTCCGTCTTTGGGGTGTTCTCTCTGGCGAGGTCTTCTGTCCGCCATGTCCCCTTGCTCCTGTGGCTCCTCTTCCGCCGACGCCGATTGTTCTCGGTGCTGATGCTTCTCAGGAGGCCAAGGATGCTGCTCAGAGTGCCGATGATAGTGTTGTTGCTGCTTAGGACCTGAAGTTTAAACAATACTCTGCTGATCTCGGGACCTATCGCCACGCTCTGATACCATGTTAGGAATAGACAAAGTTATATTTCTCTGGGGGCCAAAGGCCACAATATATAGTACAGGTACAAGACAAATATACAGGAAGCCCCCTAACATATAGGGGAAATACAATATAAGGATATATATATCTAACAATGACATCGTAGAGTTTGAGCTAAGGGACACCAAGAAAGTACAATGTGTCCAATGTTAAGTGCTTAAATTCCACGCTAAAGCAATATTGGTACCAAATATGTTTACAAATTGTCATAAAAGGTTGTCCGAGCATTTCTTTGTGATACCAAGCAATATTCATCTTGTATCCAATCTACCACAACCGTACGACCTCAAGCCACTGCGCGTTGTTCATCCACCGCTAGTGCCATCCTCCCAGTCCTCAATACATCGTTGTGTTGTTCGCCCTCAGGCCGCACGCCCATAGGCCCCACCGACTTGCCACCTGGAAGCCTCCGTGCACTTGGGACGAAAATGAGATGGGATGCGACAAGATGCTGGTAAAAATGGGTCTCAGTGGTGGGTAGGACATAATGACGGCGGAGCGTCCAACATGTTGCGAGGACGGAGGGGATGAGCCGTGAGGGAGATGAGAAGGCGATGAATGCAGCCGAGGAGGAGAGAAATTAGCGGGGCTAATTAGCTATACTACCGTTTAGGTGGCGAGGTTGTTGGGAACGGTTTGCCGGGAAGAGTTTTCGCCAAATTACTAAGTGCATACAGGAATCTGATTAGGCTAAGCACCATCGTTAGATTATCTTAAGTGGGCTTGATTATATGGTCATATTCTGTCCTAGATTATCTTAAGTAGATAGACGTATTCTTATTTTCTTTCACTTCTTTTTATTTAATTATTTTAAAAGATGTTTAGAATTTAAAAATATTTTGATTTAGAATTACTTAAATTTTAAAAAATCGTATTTTTAAAAGGGTTTTGAAATTTCCATTTTTTTAATAAAAAACCCTAAACCTCTCGTGTCACCCCTCTCACGTTCACATCCCCATTATTATTATTCTCGTTGCAACATTCATAGAAGGACCGTGCAGAAGGAGAGAGCGACACTTATTACGTGTTAGAATAAGTTCGTTAGCTATTTCCGATCTCGGTGCATGCTGTTGTCGTGATGCTAGGCTCCCTCTCTCGCCTAATAATCTGCAGGCTGGGACGCACGTACGGCACGTCGCTCTCGATCCAGCCAGCGAGCGATGCCGACGCGGCACAATGCCGTGCCGTGGCGTGGCACGCATCGGCGGTGGCCACGGCGCCCGCGCCCGGCGCGTCGCGCGACCACCACAGCTAGCTAGCCCCCACCCCACGGCGGCGCCCTTAATAACCTGGCTGAATCGGAGTCGGTCACGATCAGTGATCCAGATCCGGTCACGTAAGGGCATGCAGTGCAAAGTGTCCCGACTGTCCCGGTCCAGTCGAGCTCCTAATTGACGTCACGGCGGACGTTATACACCCGACGACGCTTCCATCCACAAACAGCACTACCGTGGTTGAAATAAGCTGCTCTAATTTCTCCTGGGGTCATATGACAAGGACGAGTTCCCCTGAAGAATGATCACGCTCGCGATGGCTTCTTTGCTGAACGCTGATGATGAGGAAAAAAGGATAGAGAGTGGAGACCCAAAGGCTGTGCGGGGCGTGGAGCATGTGCATCATGTGAAAGTTTGCTCCAACCAAATGGGAGCATGCATGGTTCTGCAACTCGATCCTTTTTTCTTTTGCGTCTTCTTCAGTCCATGTGAACAAGTTCTGAACTGTATTCTCTCCGTTTTAAAATATAAGATGTTTTAGTTTTGTAAAACAAATGTATCTAGACAACTTCTAGTGTGTGTATGTTCACTTAGTTTTAAAGTGAACCTACACACTAAAAGTAGTCTAGATACGTTGGCTTCACAAACCTAGAACATTTTATATGTTGAAACAGAGGGAGTAGAAGGTTAACCCTTGTGTGTCAAAATTATGTGGTTAAACCTTGTGTACCCCATGAACCCAATTTTCAAACTATTCCTAAAAAATCGTGTTTCTAAGTTGCACAATTTTGAGATAGATCATATGCATATGAATATCACATTGATACGTAAAAAAGTTATGTGCGTATGTCGCCTACACAAAAAAAAGAATCAAAGACTTGCATAGTAAAATCCCATGACTTGTAGTGTTCACCAATTACTTTGTCTTTCTTCTCAAATTAGATACTTCTCCATCCAAAAATAACTAACTTGAATTTGTCTAAATTCGAATATATCTATACATAAAATGCATCTAGATATATTTTATTCTAAATAAACTCAAATTAGTTATTTCTGGACGGAGGGAGTACTTTATCGAATTAAAGTTTTAAACTTACTATGCACACACCTATTCGAAATTTCGTCCAAGCACAGATAGCAACATACATGCACCGCATTTTTTTGTACCCTAAAATTTATTTCATATATTTTCCTGAACTCTACCTAGCATACGTTGCTGTTTTACTGTTCACGCGCCAGAGTAGTTGACTGCTATGAGTAGTAGAAAATAGAAATGATCAAGGAGCAAAATGATTCGATAGAAATTCTAGGTGGGTGCTAATAATCGTACGGATCCACTCGCTTAATTAGGTACCTGTCTCTCGGTCTCTCGAGTAAATGACGTAGAGATAGGATAGACGACAAAGGTAGCAGCTAGGCACTCACAAGTCACAACCCAGACACGACTGCAAAAGGGGCGACAAAGAAAGACTATCAAGTTTGACGCAAGCAAACCCTATTTACCCACCTAAAATCCCTATGTTATCGACCACTAATCAAGTGTGTGTAGCACTTTGCTTTTGCTAATCTGTCCAAAGCAATGGCACCAAAAGCTAGCGTTGCTTTCTTTACGGTGGAGAAAATATTTCACCTTGCTAAAGGGAGGTACTACTGAGTAGTCAGGGTGGTGGGGGCCAAAAACTTCAAACTGACCTCGCTTCACAAGCTGATGAGAGCCTTTAAATATCATTTTTTTACTTTTGTACTTTAATTTTTTTTTGGAAATACAAATCTACATGCGCATATAGTAGATGTCTAGAATTTACGTCTAAAGTTTTATCGATTTACCTTTTCAAAGCCTATCTACATAAAAAACAAATACGAAGACCAGAATGGAGTTTTTTGTGTGTATTTAGATCCACATTTTGGGTAGTACAAAACACAACATATATTAGTACGTGTTTGTAGAAAACCTATCTATGTATGTACCACACTTTTGGGCCCTTTTCCCCTCTCCCATTTTCTTTATGAAAAACACTTTTAAACTCAAGATGTCACACAATACAAATATAGAGACTTTGTACCTGGTCTTTGCATACTTTTTAGATCAACAGGGACTTCCCGTCGCTGGTTCCAATGATAACATCAGCGAAATCTGAAGAGATTCTCAGGTCCAAAACAACAAGCGAGCTACAAAATGCAGAGGTCCAAAGCAAAACAACTAGAACAACAGAGGTTTTTCATACACGAGAGAAAGCACCAGCTAGAAGGAAACGGTATTTGCATCCTTAGGATATACAAAGCTATCACAAAACCACACACGCAAATGCAAGCTAAATAAGACAAAATACATTGCCATCGAGACTAATGTAAAACCAAGGAGGGCGGGGAGTCGATTCGTAAAATACAACAAGCCTCCATGTTGGGTAAATATCTACCTGGTCACCTACTACAAGCGCCTACAAACCGGCATAAACAACACTTCGCGTTTGGGCCACGGGGGAATAAAACAATGGTCGGTACCTCTACACCGGTAGATAGCATTCTGACCACTGGGAATAAAACAAAAACAACATTTCATTTCTACATACCATAGCAGGCCGAACCAAGGCTATCTCTCCCACCCTTATAAGGATCGCAAACTTGCAGCTTGTACCACGACTAATTTCCAACCAAACTCGAGGTCAGCGCATGACCTTTTTCTTTTCTTTCTTCTTTAGTCCAAGTGAAACGAGATGGTTACCAAACAAGCAAGCTTGAGCTTCTTCTTTCATATTGTACTGATGTTCTGAATAGTAAGAATTAACTAATTTGTATCAAGACTAGAAGTCATATATTAACTAAATTCAAGCCTTGCAAGTGCACTATGGGAAAGAACAAAAGTTACAAACTATTCCAAGAGAAATTTTTCGTTTCCCGCAGGCACAAGATAATGGTGTGTCGTTGTCCTAGCTCGACGAAGCACATGTTCCGCAACTACGGCCAACAAGTTGCTCGATGTTCTAGGAGACGACATTGTCGGTGCCTCGAACACGAAACATCGACTTGCAGTTGAAGGTGAAGGTCGAATGAGTAGATTTAATCCATGCCAATGCTGGAGGCGCCATCAAGGAACTCATTGACGAGTCCACACTGCCACCATGTCGAGGCGAAAGCATAGTGGTTGATGAATCTCCTTCACAACCCAACATTTGTGAGGTAGGAAAACCAAAACTAACAAACTATACCAACACTCGCTTGGAGGTGGGCTGGCGGTAGTGTGATTCCTTTGGGCCACCAAAGACATCAAATCCTAACAAATGATACCAGCACACTCTACAAGCATGATGAAACAGTGTAGGAGGAACTAGACACCTTTTTAATATAGTAGAAGCAGGTTGGCATGAGAACTCTGAAAATTTGTCCCTGACAGGAATTGCTGGGATGCGCCAACTGCAACCCAACCACTAGGCTACTGCCCCATTCGCCTACCTCTGCCAAAACCGGTCAGTAACAAGACCGATTAGCTTGTGAGTATAAGGGCCGTAACAGCTAAGATCATTTTCATTTGGTATTCTCATAAGGATTAGCCTTGTGTCCGGAGTCGTAATTTTGTTTGCTATAAAGTTTATATTAGTGAACTAAGAGAGTATGTTGATTAAGTAAGGACGAGACCTGCAGATCATCTCTCCTACCTATATTTGGAGCTCTAGCTAGATGCTAATTATTGTACGGAGGGACAGATTTATAATAGTTAGGTATATGTCCCTCATGTAAACATGATCTGCACATCAGACTGAAAAAAAAAATCGTGTACAACACAGATACGATCACACGACTGCAAAAGGGACCATGAAGTTTGACACAAGCAAAACCTTATTTACCCACCTAAATGATCCCTATACAGTATCAACCACTAATCATGTGTGGCGCCACTCGCCTTGCTAATCTCTCCAAAGCAATGGCACCAAAAGGCAGCATTGCTTTCTTGCAGGGGCGAAAATATTGCACCTAGCTACTCAAGACATTGTCTTTGTCTACCAAGAGTAGCTAACTAAAGGGAAGACTGTGGGTACTAAGTAGCGAGGCTAGTGGGACCCTCCCTTTTGATTAATTGGGCACATTCATGTCTACGATACAGAAAGAGTACTTGTTTTTGTGACACTGAAATGTGATGATATGATACATCGCTTTGATTATGAACGAGACATGCAGCGGAAAAAGTCACTCATTTCAGGACATGTCTCGTCTTTTGTTAACCAGTGAAAAACAAATGGCTGGTGGCAAAGCCTAGCTACAACAAGAGAGCAAGTGGCTCGCACTCGAGTAGATAAACTTGGCCGTGAGAGCTCGAGCAAGATCAGTGCATTGTTGTTTACTTTTCCGGTAGCCAATTTTTTTCATATATGCATGCTCCTCCATGACATGATTTGTTAATTGGAAAAATAAGTTTCTTAGTACATTGTTTTCTAGGAAATGGTATCCTCAATGCATAGTGGACCTACTATTGAATGCAACTATACATGAGAGCGATGTGAATTAATAGAAACTTTTTTTCCGAACGGAAACTAGTACTCCATCTCCATTACTAGTACTATCTCAGTTTTTAATATTTCTATCACTGTTACAAAAATAAAAAAAAATACAATGATTGTGACATTGTCTACATCCATCCATCGCCGTTGTTGTTGACGAGAAGAGGGAAACAGTGGGCACTTGATAGTATTGCTTTTCCGTGGAAGTAACAGCTGATGTGAGCCCTTCAGATGTTTAAGGCCCACGCCGTACACGCGGCCCCCTCTCGTTTAATTCATACTAGTCGCTCGTTCCCCACCTTAATTGACCTGCTAGCGAGCGTACAAGCACTGCACACGCACGTCGCTTCACGCCAAAGCTCTGCACGCTGAATCCCCGTGTCTCCGCCCCTCGCAACACCCTGAAAAGTAATAAGTAGTAATGCCTTTATAATTATCGTGTAACGAAAATTGCGGTTCTCGTGGTCGAATTGGCATTTTATGAACATCACATTTTCGAAATGAAAATTGATGTGTTCTTACATAGTACTCTCTCCGTTTAGAAATATAAGATGTTTTAGGTTTGTGAAAGAGATGTATCTAGACACCTTTTAGTGTGTAGGTTTAAACAAACCTAGACACTAAAATGTGTTTAGATACATCTCCTTCACAAAGCTAAAACATCTTATATTTCCAAACGAAGGGAGTACTCCCTATGTCTAAGAAAAAGATGTCTCGGATTTATCTAAATTTGCATGTATCCAAATATATTTTAGTATTTAAAACATGCAAATTTTGAAAAATCTACAATGTACTTTTGTAGACGAAGGGGGTATGAAAAAACATGTGAAGTTGAATAAATGATCTACCAGTGTATTCCCCGAGAGAGAGAAATAGGCCAGCGTAAATATCTCGTACTCCCACCGTTTAGAAATATAAAAAAAGTTTAGGTTTATAAAAAAAATGTATCTAGACATCTTTTACTATCTATTTGAACATATACACTTAAAGATGTCTAGATATACTGCTCTCTCCGGCCCATAGTAGTTGACATTGCATTTATCAAAATATGGATGTATCTAGCATTAAAACATGTCTAAATACATTTAAAATTAGACAACTTCAAATCAACTAATATGGTACAGAAGAAGTATTAGTCTTACTAACTAAAACATTTGCTCTAGAGTCATGTCAGACAAGCTGAACGATGAAACTGCGACCAATTTTTTACAGGATAACCAATCTGCGTATGTGTAGAAAACGGAGACAAGGGCATATATGGATCATTCATGCCTGCCGTTACATCCACGGTTCAATCATTTGACACACAGACACAGGCTACCGGCCGGCCCCGCGCGTCCTAGGCTGTACGGTACCGGGTCTCGTCACTCCCGCCGTAGGGGTCCAGGGGACCGTCCGATCCGGGGCGCACGGTGGTAGTAGCCCCCATACATGCATGGTGGCGGACGTACAAGGTGGGCCCGTACGTGCCTGCTCGTGGGTCCCGCGTAAGTATTCGCCTGTCCCTCCTACAGGCACGTTCGTGTTCGGGCGTTCGGCCCTGTCTGCTTGGTTGCGTGACTTGATTGATTCAGCGCCATTTGAGTCTCACCGTTTGGTGTTTGGTCGTTTGCATCGAGCAAGTGTTCTATTTTTTAAAAAACATGATGATGCAAATGAAGGTGTGTGGTCTCACTATTCGCATTGTCAATTGTGATGAATATCGCCTTTTTACATATGGTGCGTCTGCCTCCTCTTCTCTCAATATCACCACATGTACTTCGCTCTCGCAGCTAGGGTAGAAAACTTTGCATCGTCAAAATTGTGCGAAACGGTTAAGATGAAGCTATCATCAAGAATACTATACAGAAAAACAGTAAGATTGGTCGGTCAATGAACTGTGAACGGGCAGTGAATCGGTTGCAAAAATAGGATCACATTGTCGATGTGGACATTTTCCGCTTAGAGATCATCGCGAACAAAACTTCGCAACAAAGAGAAGAGCTTGAATAGAGAGTTGCATGAGAGAAACGTGATCTTTGTATTATATGTGTGATATCTCTCGAGATCGAAACAGAAAACTTGCAACATAAAGTTGTGCGGAACAACAACCACGACGAAGCTACTGCTCAAATGGACCCAAGAAAGATCGACAGTGCACGAAGATTTTTGACAGAATTGATCTCGGCGACCTCAAAATGAAACACTAAAGTAGAGAGAGCCAAGCTCGGTGAAACTAGGAACTACATAAGGTGAATCGCCTCACCGATATCTACGTCTCTCTTTCGTTCATTGACCATGGAGAATCAAAATTTTGACACGAAGAGAAGATTCTAAAGAGAAAGGTGACGGAGGGGTATGAAGGTGAATCATTATATGTGTGGTTGTCACAAAACATTTCAAAAACATACAATGATCGATCTGAAGACACCTCGCCAACGATAATTGTGGAAATACAACCTTGATGAAGGGGATGACCATGTCACCGTCAGCTGCCCGAGATCTCTCACCTACGTACTCATCTAAAACCGGAGGCATTGCCAAAACCACCCAATGGCGACTGAGGAGCACAAGACCAGTCATGCTCAACTAGCTAGTGTCATCGTCTTCCGCTAACCCACCTTTAGGAGGACCAAAGTAACGACCTTATCGTGACTGCTCTCGACGCCACCATGAAGCCAAAGGATGCTACCACCTTGGGTGTTTATCAACACACATGCGCCACCAAGAGCACTCGACACCATGCCGCCGAGTCCCGCCATGAGGCGCAGCTTGAAACCTTCGGGTAATTTCTTGTGTGTAGCAGCTACCGAACCAGGCATGACTGAGCATAGCACCTGGCGGATAGGCATGACTTGACATCCCCGTCAAATACTCCATGCAAGACAGAGCTACTCCACATTCTTCCGCTTCGACCATCGGCTGCTCCAAGACGATGCCCTCAGGAGGGAGAACGGCGTCGAGTGTCGCTGTCATCCGATCCAGGATACTCAGATCTTGGTTTTTCCTGGGAACATCCTAAGCAAGGATGTGAGAGTTGCATAGGTGAAGCCTACGACAAGTTAATGGTGTTGGAGATATGCCCTAGAGGCAATAATAAATGTAGTTATTATTATATCTTTGTGTTTATGATAAATGTTTACATTCATGCTATAATAGTATTAACAAGGAAACCATTAATACTTGTGTGATTTGTAAACTTAATTTGAAGTCCCTAGTATAGCCTCTATACTTCACTAGCTTGTTGGTTGATTAATGATTGTGGTTTCCCTATCATGAACATTGAGATGTTATCAACAACAAGATCATATCGTTAGGAGAATGATATGGTGGACATACTCCTATAGACAAGCGTAGCATAAAGATCAAGTCATTTCAATAGTTCAATTGCTATATGCTTTCTGATACATAGTAACCTAATTCCTTCGACCATGAGATCATGCATATCACCTTTACCGGATGGATGCTTTGATGACATCAAACACCACACCGTAACAGGGTGGCTATAAAGGTGGCATTAAGTGTTCGGAAAGTATTGGTTGAAACACATGGATCAAGATTGGGATTTGTCCATCCACATGACGGATAGATATACTCTGGGCCCTCTCGGTGGAATGTCATCCAATTAGCTTGCAAGCATGTGACTTGGTCACAAGGGATCACATATCACGGGAACGAGAAAAGAGTACTTATCAGTAACGAGGTTGAACTAGGTATGCAGAGATACCGACGATCATAACCTCGGATAAGTAACATATCGTGAGACAAAGGGAAATTGGTATCGTATGTAAGTGGTTCATTCGATCGCAAAGTAATCGTAGAAATATGTGGGAGCCATATGAATTTCCAGATTCCTCTATTGGTTATTGTTCGGAGAAGTGTCTCGATCATGTCCGCATAATTCACGAACCGTAGGGAGACACACTTAAGGATTCGATGTTGTTTGAGTAGTTATGGTATTATGAGAAAGAGACCGAATGTTGTTCGGAGTCTCGGATGGGATCCGGGATATCACGAGGTGATCCGGAATGGTCCGGAGAATAAGATTCATATAAGGAAAGTCCCGTTTCGGAGTTCGGGAATGATTCCGGTGTTTTCATCGGGGATATTCTAGAAGGTTCCGGATTGTCCGGCACTCCGGGGGGGGGGGAGGGGTACATGAATGTGTCATTACATATTGGAATGATTGCATCATGTACTAAGTGTTCTTGCTGTCCCAAATATAGGATTAAATTGAATCCTAAAATAGAAAAGTCAAATGTCCAGTTTGAAAGTCAAACTGCCAAAACAAGAAACTGTGGGAAACAAGCAAGAGGAGTTGGAACCGACTTGGAGGAGGAGTTTCTCTCCTCCAAGCCGGCGGCCAGCCTAGGCCGAGTTGGGGAGGGACTCCCTCCCTCCCCTGGCGCGCCACCCCCTCCCACCTATATAAGGAGGGGCAGGGCTCCCCTCCTAGACACAAGTTTCCACCTCTAAATTTCAGGTTTAGAGCCGTTTTTGGTTTAGAGCTTCTAATTGCTTTAGCCAACGGTTTAGAGCCTTCTAATTGGTTTAGAGCCTTCTAATTGGTGTGTCTAATTACTAGACCACTAATAGCCTCTCTCATAAGCTCCACCATACTCGCACCGGCTTAAGGCGAAGCCCTGCGGGATTTCCCCTCTACTTCCGGTACCACGCCGTTGTGCTGCCGGAATCGCGAGGAGAGTGCTACAACCTCCGCTGCCTGCTGGAACAAGGGAGAGGAAGGTCTACGTCGAGTACCGAACGTGTGACCGACTGCGGGAGCGCTGCCGGAACGTGGCGCCGGAAGGATCGTCTACGCGATCTTGAGATCGGAAAGAGTACGACTACATCACCCACGAGAATCTGCTCTCGTTAACCGCTTTGGAATCTTCGAGGGTGAGTTCCTCTATCGACTCGTTGCTACAATCTAGTAGATAGATCTTGGCTTGTTTGTTTGTATGCGATAGAAATTTTTTGTTTTCCATGCTACGAACCCCTACAGTGGTATCAGAGTCGTGTCTATATGTAGATCTGTTGCACGAGTAGAACACAATGGTCATTGTGGGCGTTGATGCTTTTATTGTAGATTGCTTTTTGTGTACTTTGCATCTTGCGGTATGTTGGGATGAAGCGGCCCGGGCTAACCTTACATGACATCGTTCATGAGACTTGCTCCACGCTTGACATGCAACTTGTATTGCATAAGTGGCTTTGCGGGTGCCTGTTTCTCCTAGCATAGTTAAGATCCAATTTACAACGGGTAATCAACAAGGATAGTATCAATGTTGTGGTTCTTGTTCGTAAGTTAGAACGACACTTATTGAAAGCCCCAAACCACGTAAAATATGCAAAGAAAGTAGACGCGTCTAACTTTGTTTTGCAGGGGTGTGCAGTGATGTGATATGGCCATGATTGTGATTTTATTTGATGTATGAAATGTTCCTTATTGTAAGTCGGCAACCGGCAGGAGCCATATGGTTGTCTTTAATTTATGTTAAGACCCGCGTGTCTATTCAAAGTAGTTGTAATAGTTGAAGCCGGTGGACGACAACCATGGAGAAGCGTCATTGACCTTGATGCAATGCCGGTGATGATGGAGATCATGTTCGTGTTTGAAGATGGAGATCGGAAGCACAAAGAAGAAAGGCCATATCATATCACATATTATGAATTGCATGTGATGTTAATCCTTTATGCATCTTGTATTGCTTAGTAGACGACGGTAGCATTATAAGATGATCCCTCATGCACATGAATTTCAAGTCATAAAGTGTTCACCCTTAGCTAGCACCGTTGCTAAAGCTTGTTGTTTCGAAGCACCACGTGATGATCGGGTGTGTTAGATTCCGCAAGTGTATACAACGTAAGCAAGCCAGATTTGCTTATGCGGTGGCTAAGGTTTGATCTTGATGAGCCTAGCATGTACAGACATGGTCTCAGGAACACGGATTACCGAAAGGTAAAGCATGAATCATATAGTAGATATGATGAACATGATGATTGTTCGCCATTGAAACTATATCAACTCTCGTGATGATCGGTGTTGATGTAGTGGATTTGGTTCGTGTGATCACTAAAACAATGTGAGGGATGTTGTTTTGAGTGGGAGTTCACCTAGTTTAATTTCATTAATTAATTTGAACTCAATTTGTCATAAACTTAGTCTAAACTATTGCAAATATGTTGTAGATCAATGGCAGCCCCTACCATCAATTTTAATGCGTTCCTAGAGAAAGAAAAGTTGAAAAACAATGGAAGCAACTTCGTGGATTGGTTCCGCAATTTGAGGATTGTCCTCACAGCTGGTAATTTGACCTATGTGCTGGATGCACCGCTGGGTGACCCACCTGCAGCTGATGCTCCCGATGAAGTAAAGAATGTTTACCTCGCTCGGAAGAATCAGTACTCCATAGTTCAGTGTGCTATCTTGTATGGTTTAGAATCGGAGCTTCAGAAAAGGTTTGAAGAGTCAGACCCATATGATATTGTCGAGGATCTCAAATTGATTTTTGAGACTCATGCGGCAATTGAAAGTTATGAAGCTTCTGAAAAGTTCTTTAACTGCAAGATGGAAGAGGGCAGCTCCGTCAGTGAGCATGTGCTTAAAATGTCTGGGCACGCAAACAAACTTCAAAGCTTGGGTATAGTGATTCCTAATGCTTTGGGGGTTTACCGCGTCCTCCAGTCATTGCCACCAAGTTACAGGAACTTTGTGATGAACTACAACATGCAGAACATGAACAAAGAGTTGCCAGAACTATTTGCCATGTTAAAATCTGCAGAAGTGGAGATCAAGAAAGAGCACCAAGTGTTGATGGTCAATAAGACCACCAAATTCAAGAAAGGCAAGTCTAAGCAAAAGGGACACTTCAAGAAGGGTGGTAAGAAAGTTACCACGCCGACGAAGAAAACCAAGGCTGGACCAAAGCCTGAAACTGAGTGCTTTTACTACAAGGGGGTAGGTCACTGGAAGCGGAATTGCCCAAAGTACTTGGCGGATTTGAAGAACGGCAACATCAAGAAGAAAGGTATATCTGATATACATGTTATTGATGTGTATCTCACTAGTATTCGTAGTAGTGCCTGGGTATTTGATACTGGTTCGGTTGCTCATATTTGTAACTCGAAACAGGTGCTGCAGAATAAACGAAAGCTAGCGAAGAACGAGGTGACGATGCGCGTGGGAAACGGATCAAAGGTTGATGTGATCGCGGTCGGCACGCTACCTCTTCATCTACCATCGGGATTAGTTTTATACTTAAATAATTGTTATTTGGTGCCTGCGTTGAGCATGAACATTATATCAGGATCTTGTTTATTGCGAGGCGGTTACTTGTTTAAATCAGAGAATAATGGTTGTTCGATTTATATGAGTAATATGTTTTACGCACATGCACCTTTGATAGATGGTCTATTCTTATTGAATCTCGATAGTGGAAATACACATATCAACAATATTGAGGCTAAACGTTTGAAATCAAGCGATAATTCGACCTATATGTGGCACTGTCGTCTTGGTCACATCGGAGTGAAACGTATGAAGAAACTCCATTCCGATGGACTTCTTGAATCACTTGATTTTGAATCACTTGAAAGATGCGAAGCATGTCTGATGGGTAAAATGACTAAGACTCCATTTTCTGGTATGATGGAGCGAGCTACGGACTTATTGGAAATCATACATACCGATGTGTGTGGTCCAATGAGTGTAGCATCGCGCGGTGGTTATCGTTATGTTCTTACCTTCACGGATGACTTGAGTAGATATGGGTATATCTATTTCATGAAACACAAGTCCGAAACTTTCGAGAAGTTTAAGGAGTTTCAAAGTGAGGTAGAGAATCAACGTAACAAGAAGATTAAATTTCTACGTTCTGATCGTGGAGGTGAATATCTAAGTTACGAGTTTGGCGAGCATTTGAAGAAGTGCGGAATACTTTCACAATTGACACCGCCGGGAACACCACAGCGTAATGGTGTGTCCGAACGTCGTAATCGAACTCTCTTAGATATGGTTCGTTCTATGATGTCACTTACAGATTTACCGCTATCATTTTGGGGTTATGCATTAGAAACAACCGCATTCACTTTAAATAGGACACCGTCTAAATCCGTTGAAACGACACCGTATGAATTATGGTTTGGGAAGAAACCTAAATTGTCGTTCCTTAAAGTTTGGGGATGCGAAGCCTATGTAAAGAAGTTACAGCCGGACAAGCTTGAACCCAAAGCGGAAAAATGCGTCTTCATAGGATACCCGAAGGAAACTATTGGGTATACCTTCTATCATAGATCCGAAGGCAAAATCTTCGTTGCCAAGAATGGATCCTTTCTAGAGAAGGAATTTCTCTCGAAAGAAGTGACTGGAAGGAAAGTAGAACTCGACGAGGTTGTCGAACCTTCTCTCGAAATTGCGAGTAGCGCAGCACCGGAAGAAGTTCCCGTGGTGCCTGCACCAATAAGAGAGGAAGCTAATGATGGTGATCATGAAACTTCGGTTGAAGTTGCTACAGAGCCTCGGAGGTCAACGAGAACTCGTACCACTCCAGATTGGTATGATTCCGTTATGAATGTCATGGTGGTGGACAACACCAATGACCCCGAGACATATGAGGAAGCGATGATGAGCCCAGATTCCAATAAATGGCAAGAAGCCATGAAATCCGAGATTGGATCCATGTACGAAAACCAAGTATGGACTTTGGTGGACTTACCGGATGGCCGGAAGGCTGTCGAGAACAAATGGATTTTCAAGAAGAAAACAGATGCTGATGGTAATGTTACTGTCTATAAAGCTCGACTTGTCGCAAAAGGGTTTCGACAAATTCAAGGAGTTGACTACGATGAGACTTTCTCACCTGTAGCGAAGCTAAAGTCTGTGAGGATTATGTTAGCAATCGCTGCATATTATGATTATGAGATATGGCAGATGGATGTCAAAACAGCATTCCTCAATGGAGACATTGATGAAGAGTTGTATATGATGCAACCCAAAGGTTTTGTCGATCCTAAAGATGCTAACAAGGTATGCAAACTTCAACGGTCCATCTATGGATTGAAGCAGGCATCCCGAAGTTGGAATCAACGTTTTGATAAAGTAATCAAAAGTTTTGGTTTTATACAAACTTATGGAGAAGCTTGTATTTACAAGAAAGTGAGTGGGAGCTCTGTAGCATTCTTAATACTGTATGTGGATGACATATTGTTGATTGGGAATGATGTAGACCTTCTTAATAGTGTCAAGGAATATTTGAATAATAGTTTTTCAATGAAAGATCTTGGCGAAGCAGCTTACATATTAGGCATAAAGATTTATAGAGATAGATCGAAACGCCAAATATCATTGTCACAGAGTACATATTTGGACAAAGTTCTAAAGAAGTTTGGAATGGAAGAAAGCAAGAAAGGGTTCTTGCCCATGTTGCCCAATACGACCTTGAGTAAAACTCAAAGTCCAACATCGGCAGAAGATAGAGAAAGGATGAGTAAGACTCCCTATGCCTCAGCCATAGGATCTCCAATGTATGCCATGCTATGTACTAGACCCGACATTGCATATGCTGTTAGTTTAACTAGCAGATATCAAAGTGATCCAGGAGTGGATCATTGGACAGCGGTCAAAAACATCCTTAAGTACTTGAGAAGAACTAAGGATATGGTTCTTTCTTATGGAGGTGATGAACAGCTCGTTGTTAATGGTTACACCGATGCTAGTTGGAACACCGATCCAGATGATTCTAAATCACAATCTGGGTACGTATTTATTTTGAATGGTGCAGCAGTTAGCTGGAGGAGTGCAAAGCAAAGCGTTGTGGCGAGATCTTCAACTGAATCGGAATACATGGCTGCTTCAGAGGCTTCACAAGAAGCGATATGGATGAAGAGTTCATTACAGAGCTGGGTGTGGTTCCTAGTGCGCTGGACCCAATGTCTATCTACTGTGATAACATGGGCGCCATAGCCAATGCGCAAGAACCAAGGTCACACAAGAAGCTGAAGCATATCAAGCTACGTTTTCACGCTATTCGAGAACATATCCAGGACGGGGATATAAAGATTTGCAAAGTACACACAGATCTGAATGTGGCGGATCCGTTGACTAAACCTCTCCCGAGGGCAAAACATGACCAACACCAAACTGCCATGGGTGTTCGGTATATTACCATGTAATCTAGATTAGATGACTCTAGTGCAAGTGGGAGACTGTTGGAGATATGCCCTAGAGGCAATAATAAATGTAGTTATTATTATATCTTTGTGTTTATGATAAATGTTTACATTCATGCTATAATAGTATTAACAAGGAAACCATTAATACTTGTGTGATTTGTAAACTTAATTTGAAGTCCCTAGTATAGCCTCTATACTTCACTAGCTTGTTGGTTGATTAATGATTGTGGTTTCCCTATCATGAACATTGAGATGTTATCAACAACAAGATCATATCGTTAGGAGAATGATATGGTGGACATACTCCTATAGACAAGCGTAGCATAAAGATCAAGTCATTTCAATAGTTCAATTGCTATATGCTTTCTGATACATAGTAACCTAATTCCTTCGACCATGAGATCATGCATATCACCTTTACCGGATGGATGCTTTGATGACATCAAACACCACACCGTAACAGGGTGGCTATAAAGGTGGCATTAAGTGTTCGGAAAGTATTGGTTGAAACACATGGATCAAGATTGGGATTTGTCCATCCACATGACGGATAGATATACTCTGGGCCCTCTCGGTGGAATGTCATCCAATTAGCTTGCAAGCATGTGACTTGGTCACAAGGGATCACATATCACGGGAACGAGAAAAGAGTACTTATCAGTAACGAGGTTGAACTAGGTATGCAGAGATACCAACGATCATAACCTCGGATAAGTAACATATCGTGAGACAAAGGGAAATTGGTATCGTATGTAAGTGGTTCATTCGATCGCAAAGTAATCGTAGAAATATGTGGGAGCCATATGAATTTCCAGATTCCTCTATTGGTTATTGTTCGGAGAAGTGTCTCGATCATGTCCGCATAATTCACGAACCGTAGGGAGACACACTTAAGGATTCGATGTTGTTTGAGTAGTTATGGTATTATGAGAAAGAGACCGAATGTTGTTCGGAGTCTCGGATGGGATCCGGGATATCACGAGGTGATCCGGAATGGTCCGGAGAATAAGATTTATATAAGGAAAGTCCCGTTTCGGAGTTCGGGAATGATTCCGGTGTTTTCATCGGGGATATTCTAGAAGGTTCCGGATTGTCCGGCACTCCGGGGGGGGAGGGGTACATGAATGTGTCATTACATATTGGAATGATTGCATCATGTACTAAGTGTTCTTGCTGTCCCAAATATAGGATTAAATTGAATCCTAAAACAGAAAAGTCAAATGTCCAGTTTGAAAGTCAAACTGCCAAAACAAGAAACTGTGGGAAACAAGCAAGAGGAGTTGGAACCGACTTGGAGGAGGAGTTTCTCTCCTCCAAGCCGGCGGCCAGCCTAGGCCGAGTTGGGGAGGGACTCCCTCCCTCCCCTGGCGCGCCACCCCCTCCCACCTATATAAGGAGGGGCAGGGCTCCCCTCCTAGACACAAGTTTCCACCTCTAAATTTCAGGTTTAGAGCCGTTTTTGGTTTAGAGCTTCTAATTGCTTTAGCCAACGGTTTAGAGCCTTCTAATTGGTTTAGAGCCTTCTAATTGGTGTGTCTAATTACTAGACCACTAATAGCCTCTCTCATAAGCTCCACCATACTCGCACCGGCTTAAGGCGAAGCCCTGCGGGATTTCCCCTCTACTTCCGGTACCACGCCGTTGTGCTGCCGGAATCGCGAGGAGAGTGCTACAACCTCCGCTGCCTGCTGGAACAAGGAAGAGGAAGGTCTACGTCGAGTACCGAACGTGTGACCGACTGCGGGAGCGCTGCCGGAACGTGGCGCCGGAAGGATCGTCTACGCGATCTTGAGATCGGAAAGAGTACGACTACATCACCCACGAGAATCTGCTCTCGTTAACCGCTTTGGAATCTTCGAGGGTGAGTTCCTCTATCGACTCGTTGCTATAATCTAGTAGATAGATCTTGGCTTGTTTGTTTGTATGCGATAGAAAATTTTTGTTTTCCATGCTACGAACCCCTACAAATGGAATGCAAGACGCCGCCATTGTATGCAATGCGGAGGCCAGCTTGATTTTCACCGGTAGTCACGCATCCCCACTACCTGGTCCGCGATGCAGCCACCAGAATGACGGGCATGCACGAAAACGTGGTGCGCCCAGACCCGAAACAGGCCCTAGCCTCGCTGTCACGCGGATCACAGACGCCGAGACGACCTCGTAGCCTGCGTCGCCCGTCGCCCTTGCCCCTGGAAGATCAGGTGCACCCCGCCAAGATCCCAACCGCGACATGCCGGAGCGGCCTCACCATTACACCTAGCCGTGAGAAAAACCATAGAAGGACTTGTAAATAAAAAAATATAGTGTAAGTAATATGAGTTTGACAACCCTACATCTTGGTCCTGGCACCGCCATTGCATGCAAACCAAATGTATGAAGTCTTTTGGTTTTATCAAGCTAGTTAACCAAACGTGTCATCGGTCTACCCAAAGCTAAGTAAACACAATATTTTTTTAAAAATGGCTGGGAAGCGGGAACTACACATAGTAGCATTGATCTCCCCAAAAGAAAATTCAGAGGCGAGTTAGGGCCTAGGGGAGACACGTACGAGTGTGACCCGATGTGAAGGGAACAGCGTGCGTGCGTGCACGAATGAAGCAGACGTGCATGGTGCGCGGTCCCCGTGTGCGGTGCGTACTGTGACCGTGCAGCCTGCTGGTGCCGGAATCTTTTGGCGAAACAGAACAAGAGGTGAGGACTGAGGAGTGGTAAGAGCATCTCCACTCCCACCAGGACCGATCCGGACGCCGAAAATTGGTCTCAGTCGAGTATCCAGCGACCCGTGTTTTCGTTCGAATTCGGGTAAACTTTGGTCCGGTCTTCCCAAATTGTACCCAGGTTCCAGAAAACGCCCTGGGAACGTCGGACGCAGTGAAAATAGGCGTGGGCCAACTCTATCGGCGAGACAGTCTTATTCCTACCCACTCCACTCGCCCAGACTGCGGCGAAGAGCTCCCAGCGCCTCTGTCTCCATGACTTCGCCGGCGGAGCTCCTCCATGCCAGGACATGCTCACGCCTCTAGATATGCTCGTCGTAGTTGTCGCCCACTCCGCCGCCGCTTTCGCCGCTCGAACTTCGCCGTAGCTCTGCTTCGCTGCGTGCTCCCACCACCACGCCCGCCAAGTGTTCGGCACTTGGCCGGTTCGGCCATGGACTCCGACGACGACGAGATACTCGCCATGGACTCCGACGACGAGGAGGTACACATCGTATTGCTGGAGGAGGAGGAGGAGAGCGCCGAGGCCGCCGAAGATGAAGAGCACATGGAGATCCTCGCCTCCCTCGCCTAGCTGTACCTACAGATGGCGAAGCCGAAACGCGGTGGTTCAGCGCCAGGTCACCGAAAGTGCAAGGCGAAGCAAAGGATAGAGGGCTATTGCCTGCTGTACGCCGACTACTTCGCCGACGAGCCGCTCGACGAAGAGGCCGTGTTTCTGCGCCGTTTTAGGATGAGCCGGAAGCTCTTCCTCAAGATCGTGCATGCCATCCGGGAGTTCGACCCCTACTTCGTTTGCAAGAAGGACTGTACCGATATGGTTGGGTTTTCCTCACTGCAGAAGTGCACAGTAGCGATGAGGTTGCTTGCATATGGAGCGCCGGCTGACAGTGCCGATGACTATCTCCGCATGGCCGAGTCTACCGCCATCGATTGCTTAGGTTCTGCTGGGCAGCGATTGCAGTGTTCGGGAAACAGTACTTAAGGTCACCCACCGCTGAAGAACTGTCTATTTGCATGGCAAGAAATGTACAAAGGCCATAAAGGAGGTTGCACTGTGATACTTGAGGCAGTTGCTACACATGATCTTTTTATCCGACACTCCTTCTTTGGCATGGCAGGAGCGAACAACGACATCAACGTTCTCAACTCGTCAACTGTATTTTTCAAGCTTGTTGAGGGTCATGCTTCCACTGTGGAATTTGAGATCTGCGGGCATCAGTACAAGAAGGAATACTATCTAGCAGATGACATCTATCCAAGATGGCCAACATTTGTGAAGACTATCTCAAACCCAATGCTCCCCAAGCATTGTCACTTTGCCAACGAACATGAAGCTTGCAGGAAGGACGTGCGGGCATTCAGTGTGCTCCAGCAGAGGTTTGCAGTTGTCCGGTTCCCTGCTATGACCTGGTCGAAAGATCAGATGTGGGAAGTGATGAACTGTTGTATGGTCTTGCACGACATGATCATTGAGGATGAGAGGAAGGATCCACTGAGTTTGCTCGAGCAGAATGAGCCATACTACAGACAGGGTCCTCTTGCTGAGCCTGATCATCAGTTGTCTCCAACTTGGGCTGCATTCATCACCATGCGTAAGGAGATCCGAAATCTGACGGTGTATCAACAGGTGCAGGAGGATCTTGTTGAGCACATATAGATACGCAGGGGCAACACGTAGATGCCGAGCATAAACTGGCCGAACTTGGCCAAAATAGGTTATATTTTTACTACAGGTCAAACTATGTTTATATTTACGCTGAACTATGTTTAAAATTTCGCCGAACTTTTGGCCGTAAAATGTTCTGCATTCATGTTATGCCAAACTACATCAAAAATTTCGCTGAACTTAAGCTGAATTTGAGAAAAACCGGACGTCCCACAAACTCGGGCTGGGTACGCGAGACGTATCCAAACCCAAAACTTTTTGTCCGACCAAAATTTGGTTCAGATTTTGGCCTGGATCACCAACGAGTGGAGGTTCTCTGGGACCCACTACCAGACGGGACGGACGGAACTGTTGTTGCCTGGAGAGCAGCAGTCTACTTGTACTACTAGTGCGCTTCGCAGATCCAGCAGAGGCCGTGCCATGCATGCCCCTGCCCCTGCCCTGATGCCCACGCAAACACAGTAGCGCGGCAGAGCAGAGCAGAGCAGCATCTCCACTCCGGCGTGCCCTGCCCCCCGCTTGGACCGACGCCAAATCCGACTGTTGCTTGCGAAATATTCACGGCAAAATCTGTTGCTACCTGATCCACGTAGAGTTCACTCGTCTTTTTTTTTGGCCTACGTTGGAGAAGAAAAAACAAAGCTCTGTTTACATTACGAATTTACCCCGCAGATAGTTAGTCTATTCTTTCCTTGAGAGCAGATGACCTCATGGCTTTGCGTTACTCTACAAATTACTCGTGCACACATGCTGCATGATACACGTACGTAGTACACCATACGGTCGGTGCGCCCCCTGCCACGTGTTGATTAGTTAGCTAATCCATCGGATGATCCCGCTTAGGTCTTGTTTGGTACTAGAGTTTTTGCGAGGATTAGTGGGAATAATCCCCACCAAACTCCAAATCCCTAGTTACTTTTAGAAATATATTTGGTACTAGAGTATTGAGCGAGTTTAATCCCCGCTTATCCTCATTTTTTCTTAAATTTTAGTGTATTTTTCTCAATCCCCAATACTCTACCCATACCTAGTGGATTGTGGGTGAGGTTTTATGAGGGTTGCCAATACTCTAAGAGATTATCCCTACTAATCTCCCAAAAAACTCTAGTACCAAACAAAGCCTTAATGATATGACGGAGACATCGTTCGAGGGGGCCCTCGCCGTTGCTGATAGCGAGTTCGCAACCACCGGGTAGCCGGAGTACGGCTCTACTTACTCAAGCCTGCGACGGATTGGAAAAATTAGACGGCATACTTATCTCACCGGTAGGAGCAGTAATAAGTTCTGCACAACTCTAATGGCATGCATGGGACAGAAAAGCGACATACACTGCTCGCGTACGGCACGACTTCATTGCGTCCATTTTCGTACTTATAAGATGTGTACGAGTGGAGATTTTAGTTAATTGCTCGCAAATTCCGGTGGACCGAAGAAGAAACGGAGCTATGTCCATACCCAGACCGTGGGTTGATTATTTGATTTTAGGGTTGGTTGATTTTTTTTATAAAGAAGTATATATTAATATCGCAGGATATCAATTACATCCGGTTTTTATAACAATACATTACCCTCTTGCTATTACAAATACACACAAAAAAAGAATTAAAAAAATATTACTAAAGCGATTAAATCCTTAGAAGCAACACCACTAACAACACCAGATTTCAACTCCAAAAACAACGCCTCCAAGAAGGAAGCAGTTCTCAAGCGTTGTCGTCGCACGATCAAAGATCCTAAGTTTTCACCCTGGAGAAAGTCTTCACACGCAAAACAATATCTTCTATAAGGCCATTGTCAGACACAACCAATGAAAACCAGGCCCCTGGATTTTCACCCTTTAAGGTAAGACTGCGAACATCTCCTACGTTGTCATCCCCTCAAACAGACACTGTTGCGAGTCATAGATCATCACGCGACATCCTCAACACCCCTGAGACTCAATCCACCATAGCTAACCCTTATGTTCCTGTCTTCATGAAATTCTCCATATCTGATTTCACCATGGTCGTCAAAGATATAACACATGATGGTAACAGGTAGCAGAGCTTCGCCACGCTTCATCTGAAACCAAACGGCCAGCAAAAAACACAGGTGCAAAGGATCGAATTTCTTCTAATCCAGCAAACTCCAGGCATGATGCGCTCATGGGACTTCGTCGGTTGAGCCTTCCGGAACTAGACACTCTAGGCAAATCCATGAAGACAAGCATTAAGTAGATCTTCGTCTCGATGTGCGAGAGATCCGAGGACTACCACCTTTATTCATGCCTAGCCAGCAGCCCCCACGCCCCTCGCCGGCAACCTGCGAGATCCGCCGCTTCGACCCCTAGCAGCAGCCCGTGGGCTAGGCCAGCATCGAGAAAGGCAGCGGCAGAGCACGATCGATCCTCCATCCCAACCATGCATCGAAGAGGAATGGGGAGACATCACAGGAGACACCCATATTTTAATCAAGGATTTCGTCCATGGCCACCAGGTCCAGTCACACCTCTGTTGTCAGCCATGGCGCCGCCGAGAGAGGATCTCCGCTACAACCCGGGACGCCGCCCTAGCCGCTGCACGTGAGCGCGCCGACCATCCTTGCCCCAACATATCCAGCGGGAACCTGCGGCAACCACCATCCCAAGGAGGTTGGGCCCGCCGCCACCGAGGCAAGGGCCAGCGGCGGCGCGCGGGTCGCCCCTGGCGCGTCGCTGGGTTGGTTGATCTAGGTTATGTCACCGGATTAATTTTTAAGTGAGGAAAAGACTTTCTAAAACTCATAATTATTCTACAATATCGATCTGGAGAGTGACATCTGTACTATACATATGATATTTCTTAAAAAATTCAGCTTCGTTCTAACGTCGTCTGAACCTTCTAGAACCATGGGAAACACCGAGTCGACTATCTAATTATTGAGCCAGAGATCGAGCTATCGATCAGTCCTAACAGGCGGACGAGACAATCTGATTGGTGGTCTGTAAACTAATTTATCTGCCAAGGGAAAAAGATAGGCCATCCTGCGGCCTTTTTTTAACCTAATCCCCACCCCCACCTAGCTGCGTACGTGGGCAGGAACTTGAAATGAAATGACGACAAGCTAAGAGCGCTCCACGGCAATACTACAATCCAACGACATCACCAGACCAACCTACCCCGAGCTTAGCTCGCCGTCAGTCGAGTTAATCTTACGGCATCGGTATTATCTACACCTAGATTAATTGGCCGGGAGGTTACATGTCAAGTCGATCGGCGATCGAGCGAAGCACGTCACCGGAGATCGAGCAAGTTGCCCAGCCAGGTTAGATTATGGGTTTATCGGGACGGCTTATCCGTTCCTACCGAGGGACAGCGACGTGTGCTGATCGCAACTCGACACATCCCTAGAGTAAAATACTACGAAGTTTAACCTTGATGTCACTCTTGTAACCCTTAGTGAAGGGCATGGTAGCATATAACATATTAACACATACATACTGAGCTTTGTGACAGATCTGCCCCGACCCCTCCCGACCCCCTACCCCCGTGCGACGGCGCCCGCGCCACACCGGGGTGTAGCCGTCGCGCCGCACCAGGGCACTCCGCCCCCCTCCCCTTCCCCAGCTCGTCGCCGCCGGCTCCGTCGCCAGGCAAAGCCTCGGCAGCGGCGGCGGATGTTGCTCGCCTCTGAGATCTGGACGGCGGCGGCGCCCCCTCGACCTCGTCAAGGACGGTGACGGCGAACGACGGCGGCCAGCGGTGGGAGGTTGTTGGCAGGGGCGACGCTGTCATTTCGGCCTCATCCTCCGGATGGTGATGGCAGGAGCGAGTTGAGCCTGATCTCAACCGTTCCTGTCGGATCTTTGCAGCCGGCATCGGGATGGCTTCTGGGTTCATCTGGATTCACGAGGTAACCTAGGGCTTCGAGCCCGGGCATGGTGGTGGTGGCCTTGTCCCCCGTCGGAGTTGGTCGGCCGGTCGAATAAAGGTGGAACGGCCTAGGGTCCCTCTTGTGTGGAGATGATCTCCTTCCTAATGATGGTTCTTGATCTGGCCAGAGTGGGGAGTTCCGGAAGGCTCCGCCAGCGAATGTACCAGCGCTACTATGCCTACAGTTCGCTGGATCCGGTGGTATTCGGTCGTGTGCACCCATGTTTTATTCCGACTGTTTGGTTCACGAGGGAGCGGCGCGAAGCTCTGTCCTTTGTTGCCACTAGGCGACTTTCGATCCATGGTGAAGTCAGAGGTGGAGAATTCATGAAGGCCAGGTTTGGAGATCTATCTATGGAGGTTCGAGTCGCCATACTATTGAGGGACTTGTTTGGTGTTCTGGGCTAAACAACAGTCGTATGTAAGTGGAGGCGACAACATAGGTGAATTTCAGAATCTTACCTTCCAGGGTGAAAATCCAAGGTCTGGCCTTAGCTGGTTGTGTCTCGCAATGGTCTTGTTGGAGACATTGTTTTGAGAGTAAGGATTATCTTCACAGTGAAAATCTAGATCTTTGATCGGGCGACGACAGCGCCTGTGCAATGTTCCCTTCTTGGAGGCGTCGCTTTTGAAGAGTCTGGAGTTCAGGTGTTGTATTGGTGGTGGTTGTATTGTTGCTGCTAGGACCAGAACACTGTAGCGGGTCTTTTATTTTCTTAGTTTTCTTTATCTTTTGTTTGTCTATGTGCATCCATAATACCAATAGGATATTGCATTGTTACAGAGGCTGGGCGTAATTGGTATCTCTTGATATTAATATATGCTCTTTTCCAAAAAAAAATACTGAGCTTTGTTAATTTTTTCATATGTCTATTTACCGCTTTTGGTAATGTCTATGGCTCTATGAGTACCTCGAAATTGGATTTCGCCCCGCTATATTAATATAGCACACACTGATACAAGAGTTCGAACAAAGAAAAGCTGGGACAACAACACAAACATGCCCAAAGAAAAAGAAATAAAGACAGTGGTGAATTGACAGAAGGTGATGACTCGCGATCGCTACGCCCTCCAACTTATGCCCACCACGTTCCAAAGCACCTTGTAGCGTCGAGTATCAAGCAGCACCTTCAAGAAGGGGAGCATCGTCGACACAGAGCTGCTCCCCCGGACACGCTGGCCCTAAGGTTTCCCCCGACACTCAGAGTAAAGTGGACCGAGGCTTCCCATGACGCCCTCTAGGAAGGAATGGTGCCACTCGAAGGCGGCACCGCGTCAGGGTCGGACGACTCGACAAAGATTTCTCCCACCCCCTGTCCACAAAAAAACCCTGGCACACCAGCGCACCACCACCAAACTTCGTCGCCACCAACACGCACCACCACGACCAGAAAGTCACCAACACCGTCACTACGTGAACGCTGGCTCGCGACCTGAAGGACGAAGACACACGACATCGCTAGACCGAGTGAGAGCAGCCTCGCGGCCGCGCGGGAGGAGCCCACCTCCACCGCCGAGAGGCGGTCGTCGACCGGACAGAGCATTGAGGGCACACCAGACCTTGGAAGGGCTCGTAAAGCCATGTCCACCCTGCAGCAACAAGCAGGGCACGACGCCGTCGTCCCCAGTCTAGCACTGTCGCCGCCTCCACCTCCAGCGAGCACAGTCGCTGCCGTGCCTGGCCCGCCCAAGCCCATCTGGGCACGCCCATAGATGGCCATATCTGGGCTGGGACAGCCGCCAGTGGAGCTCGGTACCCATGGCTCCCCGCCTTGCCGACGCCGCCACGAGGCACCTGCCATCACCCCGTCACTCCCGAGCTGCACCGCCACCTAGGGTTAGAGAGCTCGACACAAAGCATACCTTTGTAATCCATAGTTGGTTTGATGTACTTACTTCATCATCGTGCATGTGAGCAATTGGGTTCCCTGAAATGCAAATTTTTTTGTTGAGTGGCTAACCGTAGGATCGGGTATGGATGGCCGACGGGACTAGAGCCTCCCGACCAGTGCCTCCCGAGCTGCACCGCCGCCTAGGGTTACAGAGCTCGGCACAAAGCATACATTCGTAATCCATAGTTGGTTTGATGTATTTACTTCATCATCATGCATGTGAGCAATTGGGTTCCCCGAAATGCAATTATTTTGGGGGGTCGCTAATTGTAGGATCGGGTATGGATGGCTGACGGGACTAAGAGTCGAATATGCCCAAATTGCGGCATTTGTCAACTCTGCAAAAGGGAGCTAGAGTCGGCTGCACACAAACATGTTTATCTTGCAGCGTGCGTATATGGAATGAGATTTCGGTTTTGGTTACTCGGCCAAGCGGCAAAACTTTGGCACCATCAAGGATTGGTGGTTTTCCGTCGCGTTAGTGCCCACGACGGTGTGCGATGGAGAGCTTTGGCATTGCTTATCATGTTAGTCTCTCTTTGCCGTATTTTTCATTGCCCCTTTGGCCATTTGGGCGTATGTATTATGTACAACTCTTTACTTACAAATTAACGAGATGAAATATGCATTTTGACATACTAGTTAGTAAAGGGCAGAGACTCGACGACATATAGCAGCAAGTAGAATGGGCCCAAACATGCTTGGGAGGACAACCCAGATGATGAAACACGCACGGCTGCGTCATCATTACACGTTTTTTTTTTTTTTGCGAAATACTCCTACTACATGGTTAGGTATGCACGTCTACGAGCAACCGCCGCCCGCGAGCGTACATGAACGTACGTCTACGTGCCCCATTACAGCTAGCGACGACACGAGACGACTGGGAAGAAAAGGCAAAGCCAAAAAAGCGCGTCTTGATTGCACGGTTTTGCTGTCGGCCGGCGTATGCCAAGGTAGTACAGTAGTAGTTAATTTCAAAACGACATTCACGGCCGCAGAGGCGCAGACGCGCCGGCCGGTACGTATGGCGTGGCTGCCCTTTATTTCTTCCCGGTGGCGCCCGCAAAAGGCCAAGGAGGAGGTATATACGTAGCTTTGTTGTTCTTGATCCGGCCCCGGAGCAATCATCATGAACTGGCCGACACAGTCCAGATGGCTCGTCCGGTCGGATGCAAGGGCTGCGTCCACAAGTTACAGCGGTCGTACTACTGAAGTAAAATTTTAACTATGTCTTGTTCAAGCAGCATTGACGAGATGAATACGGAGAACATACGCGAATTCGATATTTATAAACCAGACGAGAACCATTGACATTCGCGAGCTGGGACGATGTGCCGGTGCAGCTGTCACCACCGGCCGGGTCTCAGATGACGCACTCCGGTACACCCTGCGTCGACATGGACGTTTTTGTTGATTGATAACCACCATCCGGCGTGCCACGGAGCCACGCATTAGACCATCCCCACTCGTTGGATGAACACAGACCGAAATTTACATATTTTTTTGGCCAGGACGAAACTTGATTTTCGCCTGGATACGCTCAGTTTTCCACTCGCGTACCCAAATCGAGTTTCTAGGTTCGGCGAAATTCAGTTAAACTCAGCGTAATATGGGTGAATATAGGCGAATTTCATTAACTAGGGCAAGAACACACATATTACAACGAATTTAATAAACCAGCGCCGTGGTCGATGCCGGACGCCGCATCTACAGGCCGAGGTAGGGGTGGTTGCCGGCCTGGATATGCTCCATAACGCCGGCGAGAGTTCGTCCTGAAACGCTCCACCAGCGGCGGCGGAAAGCCATGTCGTGTCGGGCGAGTTCCTCGAGACGCCTGTCGGCGAAGAACTGCCTTCAGAAGACCAGGTTGCCAGGATCCTTGGCGAGATCCGGGTCTTGCATGGCGGCTACCGCCGCCGGATCTCTCCGGCGAGGTCCTCGTCGGCCAGCACCGGCGGAATAGGGATCCCACCTGCGCTGAGTTGCCAGGCGAAGGGGAGACGAGTGTCCGACGGCGCCGTATAGCCCGCCTCGTGGAGTAGTCGGGCTTCCCACGGCTGCATCGTGCGTCGGCCGGGAAATCTCTCGGCCATGGCTTTTCGACGGAGTTGAGGAGGTGGAGTTCGCCGGAGTTGAGAGTGGTGTGAGAGACTGTGAATGGAGACGGCGAGATGTACGCTTTTTATAGGCCGAGGGATGTAGTGGCGAGGGCGGAAAAAGAAAAACGGCGGGAAGAATGACGACGACTAGGCTTCTGTCGCTGACAGGCTGGTCCACTCGGCCAATTCGCTGCGTCCGGCGTTTCTAGGACGTATCCGAGACGGCCTGGATAGTCCGGACGAAAGTTGTCCTAAATCTGGCCGAAAACAGGTCCCTGTTATCCGACTGAACCGATTTTTAGCGTTCGAAAATTTCGATGTCCGGATCGGCGTGCTCGGTAACCGAGTGGAGATGCCCTTTACTCGCCCAGATCGAGCTATACAGCAGACACACGGCCGAAGCTAGCAGCAACAGTAGCGCTAGGCGGTTGATGACCCAACTACAGTAGTACTGCTGGCAGCGCTAGGTATACCAATTACTCTCAGCACTACTAGCCCTTAATTACCAAGGACTGATCAAGGACCTCCCTTCCCTATGGGCTAGCAGCAGTACTACTACAGCACTAGCGGCTAGACTAATTACTCCAGAATCTTTCTCGTGACCACGCACAGCACACAGAGTATCCCTCCTCCTCCGATGCGGAAACCCAGCTTTCGTTTCGGGAGCAAGCGACGAACAGTGCAAGCAACGACAGAGCACGGAGCGCGGAATTACTGTTGCGGCCGTCCCCGCTGCCGCGCCACCCGGCCAGAGCGCGACGTGTTCGGGATGTGGGCGTTGCCGACCGTGCGTCTTGCCAGAAAAATACGTTTTCTAGATCATATCTAGTACTCCTTTTTTTTTGGTATTATATTAGGTCGTTAATTTAACTAATAAAATATAAATTATGTAGCATAAAAACAATATCGTTAGAAAATATAGCATCTAAAGTTTCTAATGGTATAATTTTTTATGTTATTCTATTTATATTTTGTTGGTCAAATTAGCAACCTAGTTAACCGTGCGTGACCTGTAATCTCAAACGGAGGAATAGACAGCATGGAATCGTGGTTCGATAAACAAGTTTACATGCCACGCAAAACATGGTTTACAGGCTTAATCCTGTAGCGTGGATTGAGAGACCTGTTCCGCGCAACTGTGCAAGCACAGAACTAAACAGAATTTTAAACCGAAAATCATGATTTCACAGTTTTTGAAACGTGAGCAAACTGAAGATTCAACCGGTTCAGAGTTTGCATCACGCTATGCAATGCTTATAGGCACTAAAAATTTACATCCACAACATCTATAGCCATAGAACATGGCATCACACACCACCATTGTTGTTGAGACCATCGGAGGCACAATCGCCGCCGTCGCCGCCACCACCTAGGATAACTTGCTTTCTTCTCTATAAGATCTCTATCCTTGCAAGTTTTCATCATTCCAATTTGGTGTGAACCCATATTACTTGGATCACATTGTCTTTGTTTCTTCGGTAATAAACTCCCTCCTAGCCTTATCTTTCTGGATCTTGACTCTCGTCTCCTTCAACTCGGCCTTGCGACTTGGCATCTTCACGAATTGCTACCCATTTTTCTTGTTTAATTTCTTGTTTATCTTCGGTGCCAACATCACTTTGGCTTCCAACAGTCTTGGTAGTTAACAACTCTTTGAACTACACCGTCTCATCATTTTTGCTACTCAAATTTGATGCTACGTCTGCATTCCTCTCGAAATAGGCTTTCGTCCCGCTTTATAAATAAAGCACACAAGTGAGACTTCTGCTGGGCCAGACAGCACAACGCCCAAAGGACCAACACGATACAGGGACCGAACAAGCCGGCCAAAACAAAAATAAATAAAAGAAAACAAAGCCAAGAACGGCGGAGTGACGAAACAGAGAAGATACGCAACTGCTGCGCCCACCAGAGAAGTACCACCACACCGCTAGCAATCCAAAGCACCGCGTACCAAAGCAGCACCTCTAAGAAGGGGAGTGACGATGACAACACTGCTGCAAGGACAAGTCCTAGGGTTTCCCCCGGTACGCCACGGAAGGCGTGGAGGAGATGCCTCCAACGCCCTTCAGGAAGGACGGCGATACCCAGAGGCGTCACCATGCCGGTGTCAAAGCGACAAAGATTTCTCTCGATCCCTCCAACGACCCTCCCGGACGCTTCGTAATGCTCCACCAAGCTTGCCGCCCACATGCACGCGCCCACACGATCTTGAGGTCTTCACCGCCGTCACACCCTGGAACACAGAACGAGGCCGGTAGGAGCGAGAGAGCGGGGCCAACGGCGAGGATAGGTATGGCATCAACACGCGGGAGAGAACAATCGCCACCGTCCGAAGGCGATAGCCGACCGGATGCGGCAGCAGGCCATACCAGGCCTTCTTGGCCCGGCCGATCCCGTCCAGGCTCGTAAAGTCCCGTCGTCGCACTGCAGCAAGGGTGCCTCTGCACACGCCTCCCCTAGCCCCAAGCTCAACTCTTCCCTCCACCAGTGGATCCGCCACCTAGACAAATCCCCGCCGCCAAGCAGCAGCACCGTCGCTACCGAGACCACCCAGGCTAGACGGACCGCGGTTAGTCTGAGAAACAGCGTACGAACCTCGCCACCCCATGGCCGAAGGAACGGCCGCGCAAACCACCTTCCGGGGCCGCCGCCCCGGCTTCCACGTACTCGAGCCAAGGCTCCGGCTACCGCCACAATGCACAACCCCCGAGAGTGCCGGTGAAGGTCAAGATTCGGACTTGCAGCCAACGAGCTCACGGTAGACTAGGGGAGAGGATCTGCCCTCCATCACCTTGCGGTGAGTGCCGTCCAGGCGAGCAGCAGTTCCAAAGACGATATCAGGCCCAGATCAGGCCCGGCTAAGTCCAGATCTAGCCCGGCCAGGCCCGGATCAGACTCAGATCGGGGGCTGACGGAACCGCCGCCACGTTGCTGCAGCCAGTCCACCACGTCGACGGCGAGTTGCACCCGAGTCGCGCCCACCACCGTCGCTGCCGCAGAAGCCACGCCGGCAGCACCACCACGAAGCCACCTCTCCGCTCGAACTCGAGCACACCAGCCGAGCCGGCGCATGACCAGGAGGACAAGGCCTCCGAGAGTTGCACGCCGCCGACCACCACAAGCCAGAGATAGCAGAGGACGCTGAAGTTGTGTCGCCGCAGGCCACACCACCGCCTCCTCCCAAGGTAACCGCCGTCGTTAGGGTTTAGGAAGCGAGCCCAGCGGTCGAAGCCCGGGCAGCCCAGATCGAGCCCAGATGGGCCTAGATCTGGCCATGGCGGCTCCGTCCACAGCAGGCCATGTCGCCACCTAGCGACCGGCTCCACAACCAAGCCGCATCACCCCACAGCAAGCCGCCGCCGCCAAGAATCCATGCCCGCCGCCTGCCTCGAGCTCCACCAGCAGAAAGCGCCGCCGCCTGAAGAACCTGCCCCGCGAGGTCCCTCACGTGTCGGGAGGAGGCTGACTCGCCGCCGCCAGCACCGACCGCGAGCTATGCCCTCGGCGGCTCCCGTCGGCGGCGGCAGGGGAAGGGGAGGAGAAGAGGGACGGGGCTGTCGGCGAGGAGAGCGTCTCCGTCGCCCGCGGGAGGCGACGAGAGACGCGGGGCTTTTTTCCCTTTCTCTCATAAAGCCTCTCAAACAATCAAATGTTTCCCCCCACGTCTGCATTCCTTATCTTCTCATTTGCCTTCTTATTTCCGTCGGGCTTGTTCTTGTTTCCGTTGGGCTTGTTCTTGTTTCTTCCACCATCGTCACTCTCATCATCATCCAATTGGATCATGGCCCCTCTTTTGGGAGGTGCTTCTTGATCCCGCAACCTACATTTGTCACTCCTCTCAAGAAACTTGTAGGTGAATGGTCTATTCTTTGATGCTACCATGCCTTAGCAATGGTTTGCCCTTCCTCCTCACTATTGAATACCCTAAGTGGCGTCTCCAATACATCAACTGTATCCGCATTTAACAAATTTGTGAATGAGGTCAGAACAACATGCAAATCGTAGCTAAAAACGAGCACTAAAACGTCACAATTGGCAAAAGAATGCAAATGGTAGGCGGCGGAATAGTTTCATACCTTGCAGATGTTTGAACGAACACATCATGGGCGACGACGGGGTTGTTGGGGAATGCGGCGGTGGGCACAACCGGAGTACACGGAAGAAGGGCCGGAGTGCGGCGGTTGAAGACCTCCTTCTTCGGTGTGGGGACACCCTGCATGACCGGTCTCTTCTTCGCCTTCTTTGGAGCGCGTGCGACGTCGCTGGGCACGATGGCGGAGACAGATGCCAAGGCTACAACTCCTCCTTGGATGACATGGTGGCCTGCGTGCTTCAGCTTCGTGCCTGTGGAGTCCGGCTTCGACATCCCAATGTCATCTACCCGCACAGGAAGAGACACATGAGAAGGGGAAGGGGTCGATTGGGGCGACGTGGCAACTCCAGTGACCGATGGGAGGTCGACAGGGTCCATTAGAGCCGAATCTCGAATGCGGAAAGGCCGGACGACGGCTGTGGATGTGGATCTACGATGGCGAGAAGAGGGCAAGCGGGAAATAGCAGCGTTGAAATGTCCATCCCATCAAACCTCCAGCGCGTCTATGGGCATCCTCGGGTCAGCGGGAAACCTGGGGATATACGAGCGCGGGGGCCAAATTCTCGAGGTACCATAAAAAAGTTTTGGGTCGAGCGGGGTTTATTATGGTGTCTGTTTGGGTTACTTTTTGCCACAGAACTGAGAACGAACGGTTATTTTCCAGTTTGCTTGACTTAAAGTGTCTAGTAGAGATGATCTTAGTCCTAACAAAATATGGCGACAGAAATTATTCTAAACACTCTATAGGAGGACAACGTTGGATGTGGAGGCGCTCTAGACAGAGGTAGGTGGGAGGATCCCACCACTCAGCGGCGCCCCCTCAGAGACAACCTGAAGGATACAATATCTTGCCGCCTTCCCTCCACCACTCCCTTACATATCAGTTTTCAATCCTCAAGTTGACATGGAAGATCCTGTTTTCAAACCTGGGTTAGTATTTAGCACTGTTGAAGAGTTGAGGCTAGAACTAAATGCCTACAGTGTTAGAAATAGAGTGAAAGTGAGAAACTTGAAAAATGATAATAGAAGACTTGATGCTATTTGCAAAACTGGGTGTCCTTAGTATTTGAAGGCAACAAGAGACATTTTAACATGTGGTTTTGTTGTGAGAAGTTTCTATAAAGGTGAGCACATTTGTTAGGAAAATTGGGAGTTAAAGACACTAACAGCCCCATTTTTTACTTGGATGTTCCTGGATGAGATTAGGGATAACTGAAAAGATGGACTTTAAGACTTTTGCAGCTAAAGCTCTGATACGTCAGAAACGTATCTATAATTTTTTATGTTCCATGCTTGTTTAGTATCTACTTTGCTTTGCTTTGTCTACACTTTGAGGTGTTTTTATATGTTTTCTAGTACTAACCTATTAATAAGATGACACGGTGTCAGTTGCCTGTTTTCTTCTGTTTTTGGTTCCAGAAATGCAGAAAATCAATATTTTTAGAATTGGATGGGACAAAAGCCAAAGTCAATATTTTACCGTGGGGAACATGGAGCCAGAAGACGAGACGGGGGAGGGCCTCGAGGGGCCACACCCCCTGGCCACACGGGTGGGCCCACCCCACGCCTAGGGGGTGCAGCCGCCTCGGGCACCCCCTCGACCTCCCTCTTCGCCTATAAGAAGCCCCCGATGCCTAAACACTAAGTACCCGATCAATATTCTACAAAACTGTTTGTAGCCGCCGTCACCATCGTCCCTAGAGGGGGATCTCCGCCACCCTGTCGGAGGGGAGATCATCCCGGAGGCCTTCTTTTTCATCATGCCAGCCTCCGGTATGAAGTGTGAGTAGTTTCACCTTGGACTACGGGTCCATGTAGTAGCTAGATGGTTGTATCTCCTCCTTTGTGCTTTCATGTCTAGATCTTGTGAGCTCCGTTCATGATCAAGATCTCATCTATTTGTAATCATGCATGTTGTGTTTGCGGGGATCCGATGGATATTGAGATTACTATGTCAGATTGATTAATGGTTTTGTCTTATTGATTCTATCATGTCTGTGTTGTTTGTGATCTTGCATGCTCTCCATTGTTAGTAGCTATCTTAGCCAAGTAGTTTCTAGTGACTCCAAGAGGGGGTATTTATGCTCGATAGTGGGTTCATGCCTCTAGTTTCCATGGGAAGTGACAGAAATCTCTTCGGTTGTAGCTGTGTTGTTGCCACCAGGGATAAAACAACGGTCTCTTGTTCATGGAACAAGTGGATTGTTTACCTTACACACTTTGCTTAAAATAGTTGTCTGTTGCTTGCAACTTAATACTGGAGGGGGTTCGGATGATAACCCAAAGGTGGACTTCTAGTCATAGATGCAGTTGGATGACGGTCTATGTATCTTATTGTATTGCCCAATCGAATCTCATAGGATCATGATGTCTAGTATTGCATTGTTATGCCTTGCTCAGTCCTGTCAATTGCCCTCCTGTAATTTGTTTACCCAGCATGCCATGTTTGTTTATCTAAGGAGAACACCTCTAATGAACTATGGACCCCGGTCCAATCTTTACCATTTGAAAGTGCAAAGGACTTTGCCCAGAGGAGGGTGAATAGGCTTTTTAAAAATATTACGGTTTAGGCTCAAACAAATGCGGAATAAAACTAACGTTTAATTTATTGAGCACAAAACCTAACTACTAGGTTCACCTAAGTGCACCAACAACCTATGCTAAGAAATGCAAGAAACAAGGTGATAGCAAGATAAATACTTTAAGCATGATGGCTATCACAAAGTAAAGAGCATAAGTAAAGGGCTCGGTTGAGAGATAACCGATGGACGTGGAGACGAAGATTTGTTTCCCGAAGTTCACTTCCAAAGAAGCTACATCTCTGTTGGAGAGGTGCGATGGCGCAATGCGCTCTGAACGCCACAAATGGCTCACCTCGAGGTGTGGTGGCTCGATGCTCACCCAACGCCACACAAGGCCTCACCCCGGATGCAGAAGCACGCAACTCACCGACGCCACAAAAGGCTCACCCTATTCTCCCGAGTGCGCACCACAAAAGGCGGGCACTCGTTCCACTATGGGACTCTTGAGGACGGTCACCGAACCCGTATAAGATTGGGGCTATCTCGACAACTCAATTGGAGGCTCCCAACAACAAAGCCACAAAATGCTACAACGCCACAAGGCCAACAAAGTCACAAAAGCTACAAGACCACAAAAGGTCAACAAGACCACAAAAGGTCAACAACCCAACCACACAACCGTCTAGGGTTCCAAGAACCCAAGAGAAACAAGCCACAAGCTTGAACTCACCGAATCTCCGAGGAGAACTCAAACCTATGCACCAAATGCAAGGGCAAGTCCTTCTCTCCCAAATTCCAACAAAGTTACAAAAGCTATTGGGGAATAAGGGAGGAAGAACACAAAAGGAGAACATAAAACTCTCTAAGATCTTGATTCCAATGATTCCTTCACAAAGAAGGGATTTGACTTGGGGGGATTGTAGATCTAGATCTCCTCTCACTTTTCCCACAAAAAGATGTAAAATCATGGTAGGAAGAGGGAGTAAGAAAGCTCAAATAGATCAACAATGGTGGGCAAAAACGAGCTCAAAAGATGGGGAACCATTGGGGAAGAAGCTCCCTTTAAATAGGACAAGGAAAAACTGACCGTTTGGGCCAAATTCGTGCACCACCGGAACTTCCCCCCCCCCCCCCCCCACCGGAGCTTCCGGCAAATAGAAACACAATTTACTGAACCTTACCGGAATTTGGGCCGGAACTTCTGCTCAAGCAAAAACGCAGGATAGCATTACACGAAAACTTCAATAACTTTTGATTCCGGACTCCGTTTTTGATGATCTTGGGCTCGTTTTGAAGAGAACGAAAAGCTCTACAAGATTATGCAAAGAAACATCATAGTCTAGCATGGAAGGATAAAACCAAATTGAGAAAGGTATGACCTCTCTAGAAGCGATGAACCGGTAAAACCTCCAAAACCCAAAACACAAGAAGTTGAGCTTGGAAACTCCGATTGGGATGAAACCAATTTTGTTGGGAAGATAAAACCAAGTTGAACCAAACAAAATGTTAAATACTGGATACCACCAAGGGATAAAATATCAAGTATATATATGTGAGATATCTCCTAAGGTGTGGAGCCGGAAAAACCTGCACGGTCAAGAATGCAATAAGATATGCAAGGAAAATCCTTATTTGATAAACTAGAGATTGTTATGATGATAACCACAATCTATAGATCCTCTCATGGAGAAGAACCAAATAACAACCAAGAAATATGATGCTATGAATGCAAAGGTTTGACCTCTCTCCAAACGATGTGATCGAGACACCCGCTTGAGAGCCCCTCTTGATAGTACGTCCATCTATCCTAAACCCGGTCTCCCAACAACACGAGACCGGCAAAAGAGAAGCCCTACCAAGATCATACCTTTGACTTGAGCAATCCACTTGAACTTGATGTAGACCGTCTTGTTCTTCTCAAGTGGGAACACCTTTCTTTATTGCTCTTGCTTGATGAAGATGAGGACTTGCAAATTGCTCCCCTATACTCCATGGGGAAACTTCTTCTTTGAACTTGTCTTCATCACTCCATGATCACGAGGATGGCAAGCTTCAAGCATGAGGTCTTCTAGAGATGGAGCATCTTGAGATTGCCCTTCTTCATCCCTTCTTGAGGTTGATCCATCTTGATGCAACTCTTTGCACTTGTCTTGATCAACCTTCAAGCTCCTTCTTCATGATTCCAATGGCACAAAGCCCTTGGACATTTCTTCATCTTTCAACCTTGAGACCAACACATGGCCCAAGGATGCCAATGGACAAACCTACAAGTTAAACTCAATTTATACATTAGTCCATAGAGATTGTCATTAATTACCGAAACCACACATGGGGGCATGCATGCCCTTTCAATCTCCCCATTTTGGTAATTGATGGCAATCCCTTAGCGAGGGTTTAAATATGACAATTAACAACCAAAGCGGTTGCCCCAACATCAAATACTACACAAGTATGTGATGTTGGTACAACCACAATATATAGAACAAACTCCCCCACAATCTATGCATGTGTGATGAATTTGAATTTCATTTCATCGATTGCCAACCGTTACCGTTGGTTGAGTTTCCTCTATATATTCAACATGCAAAGCAGCCACAAAGATGCAAGAGCATGAGAGTCAAATGCTTAAGAACACAATCAAATCAAAATCAAAGAAAAGGCCAACTTCCCTTAAACCCCTCCAAAACTTCTCCCCCATTGGCATCGATTGCCAAAATGGGTGAAAAGTTCTAGACGGCCAATATAGTGAGAATTCATCCAAAGGTGTGCGTATGCACAAGTCAAATGATGAGTACTTGAGAGGAAGTAAAACTATATTGAGGACCCAAATATTGCAAAAAGACAATAAAAGGAAATAAACTTCAACAAATGAAGCGAGCAACCAAAAGATCGAAAAGGACCAATTGAGAGACCAACAAATGATATCAAATGGAAACAACAACAAAACGAGTGTTTAAATGAAATCCTCGCCCCCCATAAGCATTTAAACCACAAGAAATGAGAAAGAAGGAAAATATGCACTATTAAATGAATTAGAGAAGCTCCCCAAAGATTATGCACCAATTATAGTAATTGTATTTGGAAACAACGTGCACAACCATGGACTCCTCACTCCTCCAAACTCATCTAACAATGCACTCAAAGTTCAATAAATTTGGAAGCCGCCAAAGAATCACAAAGGAAAAAGAGGTGGTTCCAAGAAATGCAAAAACAACCAAAGAATGATATTCTCTTGTGTGTGTAAATTTCTAGGTGGAAAATATCACAAAGAAAAATGTCCACAAAGAAATATGCACAAATAAAATAGATACACAGGAAAGCATATGAAAGGCAAAACGGAAGTCATATAATATACCAATAAGATGTTTTGCTTGAAAGCATGCCCAAGGGCTCAACTATATCTTATTGTACATCAATGAGCTTCAAACACCAACAAACTCCATACATTACTACTATAACCAAGGGAAGAAGGTATAGAAGGAATATATGGAGAAAGGCAACAAGTATAAAAAAAATCAACTTTGTAAAAATACTCACTATTGCACATGAGAGATATTGAGGAAACGATATGCAATAAAATTTATAGATTGACATGTTTGGGATTGGTGAATCATGAGATTCATGCCAACAAGCAACCTACAAAAGGTTGGGAACAAGATATGTATGCATGAGAGAGAGAGATACTTGTTACCGAGATATAATTGGTAGGATGAATAAGATTTTCGTTGATCATCCTAGCTTGCATCCAATTGACATGTAGACTCCACTTATTCCTTGTTCAAGATACAAGAACCCAATATATATACCCAATGACCTAAAACACAAATAAGTACACTAAGGTCCCCAAACAAATTGGGTCCAAAGTAGTTAGTGCAACTACAATACATAGGAGAGCCTCCACACAAATATGTGCATATTGATATGAAATTGAATTTCATGCACATCTTAGCCCATTAGGATTTGGTGGAGTTTCCCCTATATATTGGATCAAATAAAGCAAGCATGCCATAATATATACAAGAAATAAATATGCATGCATAATACTTTCAAGAACCAAAAAGAGATACAATTTGAACATAAACACCAAGTAAACGACACACAACAAGGTGTGACTCGACAAAAGGTGTCCAAATTGTATCAAAGTACCAAATCAACACATGAAAGAACACAAGTTCAACAAATGAACTATAAAGAGCAAAAGAGATAAAAGATAGACAAAAATACCAATGCTCAAGGATTTATCTCATCCTAAAAGATTAAAACAAGTGACAAAGAATGAGATAAAACCAACTCCTAAAGATATCAAGGTTCCAACAACCAAAACAAACTCTTCACACTTTTCATGATGACATACAAAGTACCAACACAAAAAGGATCGAGCTTCCAAGCAAAAAATGGGTCAAAACAAGAAGCGTAAAACAATGGCCTAGATAATATAGGAGAGCTCCCCCATAAGTAGAGCATTATATAATTTTGACTTTGAATGCAAGATGCCCACAAATGAGATCATAACTACTACCTACACTAAATAAAATACAAGGGGATACCAAAAAAAGAAGATCCACAAGATGTAAAGAAAGCTTGGGAGCAAAAAGAAAAACATTTTCTTGGCAAAGGAAGGTAAATAAGAAAAGGCCAAAGTGAATATGATCAATAAAATCTACCATATATGGAGTACCAATTGTCCAAACACAAGAAATATAAGGGAAATTTTCCCGAGGTAGTTTGCAAGGATATCACGATCATATTCACAACAATAAGCATATAACAAAGCATGAGAAATGAGCTTGATGCTTCGAGAGAGATTCTTGATTGCTTCAAATAGTCACGCAATCACTAGTGATTAGATTAAATAGAAGAAAGTGGTTCCCATGAGGATACATAGATCCAAATATGAGGAAACACATACCAAGAATCACTCTCACACACAAGATCCAAGAGATGAGCAATAAAACATCCAAGCAAATTGGAACTTGTATGAGCAAATGTGCCACATAGGAGCTAGATAGTTCTTAATATCAATTCTAAGTGGCACTACCTCAAATCTCCACATTTTTTCAGGTTTGTAATATGCACAAAGCATACAACTCCCCCATATTGTGATAAACCAATAAATCTCAATAAGAGGCAAAAATTATCAAAATAGAGGTATTAATGGACATTACGGAACTTGAGTTTCTCATGAGAGAGACATACCACATAAATACTAGATAAACATGCAATAAAACTACTAAGTGGTTTTCCTCATGTACACACCTTTTAGGATTGTGAAATGCCCAAGCATGACACTCCCCCAAAACGGAATAGCCCATTAATCCCTCACAAGAGCCAAATAAGATACCTACTAGAAACAATAAAGGCTCCAAACCAAGAAACACAAATACATGGTCTGCCAACCAACATAAACAAATATACATCATAGGTCAATAAGTAAGTGGGAAGCACAACATGTACAAACACATGCAAGGTACAAAACCAACACATGCACAAGGGTGCAAGTAACTATAAATGTAAAGTAGTTTAGCACAAGTTACCAGAAGGAGGAACATTGGGTAAGGAATAGAAGCATGATAACCAATGACTTGACTTTGATCAAGGTTGGAAAAAGCGTAATTAGGCGCACGCCTAGGCACGCTAAAGCACTCGGCGACAGCCCATCGTGTAGCCTTGGGCCTAATCGTTACTCTAGGCGAGACCGCCGCTTAGGCGAAGCAACACGTGCGCTCAGACACGAGGAGGCGAGAAAAAGCAGCGATGAGGCGGCGAAAGGCGGAGCTCGACGGTGTGCCTATAGAGCTCGGCGAAATCATAGGCGGGAAGGTAGCGAGAAGATCGGAAATTAGGCGAGTATATTACGGGAATTCGTCTCCAAATATATAGGAGGACTAACTAGGTTTCGTAGAAAGACATTGCAGTTGTGGCGGCTCGATCTATAGCGCCGCCGTCTCGTCTTCCGGCCGCCGGAACGAATAGCGTTGTCCATCTTCTTACCGTGTCGCCAGAACCTCTTCATTCTCACCATCTTCCTGCGCTAGCACGACCCGAGGTTCGTTTCCACTTCACCTCGTCGTTGCCACCTGAAGCTCCTCCGTGTAAGGTGAAATGGCCTCCGCCCCATCTCTTCTCGTCTCTTCTCTATGCATGTGTTCTGCCTCTGCAGTACGGATTACATATTTATTACATATTTATTATTTAAGCACAGTAATTTTGCTTTTGATCTGGATTGCTAGCTCGGTGTTGCTCCATTCCCCAATCTGGATAGTGTGTATACTCTATTGCTGCCTCCGTCTAGATAGTGCGTATACTGTACAGATCTGAATCTAATATATACTAATCTTTATAGTGCCTCGATGCAGTTTTATGCCTATTCAATATTGATTTTCTTGTGTTATAAAAATTTCACTTTGAGAAATGGCAAATTGATTGAGCTGTAAAGAACGAAGTGGATAAGATGGTTTCTGGAATAATCATCAATCTCTGTAGGCATGTAAATCATTTGAGTCGCATGGGACCAAACTCTCTTTTGGTAATTTTAAAACAATACAAATGCATACTTATTTATTTTATAGGAATGCAGACTTATTAGTTTCATTTTAAATCATAGCAGTATGAATTAAAGACACGCACTGGGTCAAAAAAATATAATAAGCCACGCAGTGATCAATGGTACTAGTATAACTGTATAAGTATGAACTTCTGCTCTTCCAGATGCACACGTGGCATCAAACAAATTTACTACTCCCTTCGACACATATTAGTTGGCTTAGATTCACTTAAATATGAATGTATCTAGACAAGTTTTAGTGCAAGATACATCCGCAAATTTGAGTCAAGTAATATGGGTCGGAGTGAGTATAGTACGATGTCTTGTGGTTTGTACTATGTACTTCGATATCTTTGATTCCTTTTATGCATTATCAAAGTTAATTACTGAACTATTGATTGCTATTTGTCTGTCCATTTGTAGGATGTCTAACATGAATACAACAGCAGCATCGCAAGAAGAGAATGTCCTTAAGAGGAAGTCTGATGATGTAGGATGGGAATATGGGTGTCTAGTTGATCCTTCCCAGCTGGATAAAGTAAAGTGTATGTTTTGTAACCATGTGAGTACTGGAGGTATATATCGTCTCAAGCAGCATGTGGCTCATATTGGCAATGCTGTGGTAAAATGCAAGAAAAGCTCACAGGAAGCTAAAGACAGGTGCAAGAAATCTCTTGAGGGGGCAACTAGGAAGAGGAGGGAAAAGACTGCCCGTGAGCTTGAGCTTAGAGAAAGTGTGAATATTTCTTGTGTTGGTGATGGAGAAGTTAATCATGTTGGAAGCTCAGAACCACACAAGTTAGGTCCAATTGACAAGTGGACACGTCCTATTGATCATAAATTAACTCAAGCTGAAGCCTTACATCAACAGAAGATAAACAAGGAACTTTGGAAAAAGAGAACGCATGAAGTGCAACAATATGTGGCTAGATGGGTGTACAATCATGGTAATTATTTCCATCCTCACTTCCATTAATATTTACTAATTTGCATTGTCATTAAGTTACTAATCGTGTTCATATTGTATTTGCAGCTATACCATTCAATGCTTGTGATAATGATGATTTCAAGTTAATGTGTGAAGCCATTGGGAGATTTGGCCCTGGATTTGAGCCCCTTCTAAACATGACCTCCGCGAGACTTTGCTGAGCGAGGAGCATGCAAGAGTGAAGAGTTTGTTGCAGGAGCGTGATGCTGAAAAGATGAAGAATGGCTGCTCCATTATGACTGATGCTTGGTCAGATAGGAAGAGGAGAAGCATAATGAATTTGTGCACAAATTGTGCCGATGGATCAAGTTTTATCAAGTCAAAGGAGATGTCAGCTATATCACACACAAGTGAAGTAATTTTTCAACTAGTGGAGGGAGGAATTGAGGAAGTAGGCCCTGAACATGTGGTGCAAGTAGTGACTGACAATGCCTCGAACAATATGGGAGCAAAGAAGCTATTATTGGAGAAGAGGCCAAACATGTTTTGGAGCTCTTGTGCTTCACACACCATTAACTTGATGTTGCAAGGAATTGGCAACCTTCCAAGGTTCGTGAAGGTACTTGACAAAGCAAAAGCATTCACCATCTTTGTTTATGGGCACACGCGGACCTTGGACTGCATGAGGCACTTCTCTTCAGGGAAAGAGATCATAAGGCTAGGGGTCACTAGATTTGCTTCTTCTTTCCTAACTTTGGAAAGCCTTCTTGATAAGAAGGACCAGCTAAGAAAGATGGTTGTTGATGGTAGATGGGAAAGTTTGAGAGAAGTTAAATCAAAAAAGGGAAAGGCAGCAACAGCCACGATTATGAGCATAGCTTTTGGGAAAGATGTGAAGCTTTGCTTGAATGTCTTTGAGCCTTTGGTAAAAGTTCTTCGTTTGGTTGATGGTGATGTCAAGCCCTCTATGGGTTTTGTTTATGGAGAAATACTTAAGGCAAAGAAAGAGATCAAGGAAGTATATGGCAATGTAGCATCCCGTTACAAAGATGTGATTGATGTAGTTGATAAGAAGATGAAAGATCGACTTGATTCTCCATTGCACTTGGCTGCATACTTGCTCAATCCATACTATAATTATGCTGATACTAACATATTTGATGATGGCACAATAACTGAAGGGTTCATCAACTGCGTGAAGACATTTTATCATGGTGATGATTCCAAGCAAGATCAAGCTGTCAATGTGGAATTGAGGAAATTCCAGAGTACAGAAGGATCCTTTGCCAAAAAGCCTGCAAGGACTTGTCAAAACTTTGATTATAATGCAGGTGTGTATTGCGATTCCTGGGTACCAATCTATGCAATATAAATTAAAAAATTTAAGCTTGCCATTTGCTTTGTTTGGTTAATTCTTTTTCTCTGCTATTATTTCTAGCATCCTGGTGGAGGCTTTATGGAAATGAAGTGCCAACTCTACAAAGGATGGCTATGAGAATCCTCTCATTGACTTCAAGTGCTTCAGCTTGTGAAAGGAATTGGAGTACCTTCGAAAATGTTAGTCTGCTCACTCTCTATCCTCACATTCCAATATGTCAATCATGTTAAATGAATCCTTATTATTTTTGTGTTCTAGATTCATACAAAGAAAAGAAATAGGCTGACTACAAAACGCCTAGACGAGCTATCTTTCATACAATTTAATTCGACAACGATGGCCAAGAAACAGATGATCAAGGAAAGGAAGATTGATGATGTCCTCTTTTCTACTGAAACTATTGAAGTTCAAGGTTTTCTTTTTGAGGGAGGAGATGATTGTGCTATGGTCATCTATAGGGACGAGGATGAAGAAGAGATGGATAGTACAACAGGGATACCAATGGAAGTCAATGAACAAATTGATCCACATAGAAGTGCAAGACTAAGGCAGCTTTATGAAGCTGAGGAATTTGGCTCTGAAGAAGAGGAGTTTGATGACGAGGAATAGATGCCTTTGGAGGATGATGCAGATGACTACTGAGGAGGTTCCAGTGCACGAGTTTACTTTGTCAAGTAATTAAGTCGTGTCTTATCTTTCTTTATGTGTCGAATTGTCATGTGTGAACATGTGTGGGATTGTTCCTTTCGTGCTTAGTGTTTGTGGCGTCAAGGTGCTATTACATCTTTCTTAAGACTAGCAAATAGTCAGCTCCACGTGTAAGTACCACTGTGTGCACGAGGCTTGCTTTTCTCATTTAGAATTATTCTGATGATATCTTGGTCTTGGTGTGGACTATATTATGATTTGTGTGATCTGATCATCTGAGAGAGTAAAAATATAATATTTTTCTCAATCTTATATTTATTTTTGACGACCACATCTTGAGAACATGTTAGCACTGTAGCAATTAAAAACTTGCATGTCGTTTGGCAACTACTAACTAGTAACTATTGTTATTTTAGCACGTTGTTATGGGGAATCTAAGAAAATATCAACAAAAATCTATAACACCATTATCTCAGAAAATTGAATTATTTCATGAAGTGGTTCAAACAGACCAATATGCCTAGGAATGTATAGAACTTCTAACTATTGCTATTTTCGCACGTTGTTATGGGGAATCTAAGCAAATATCAACAAAAATCCTTAACACTATTTTCTTGGAAAATTGAATTATTTCATGAAGTGGTTGAAACAAGCCAAAACGCCTAGGCACGCCTAGGCTACGCCTAAGCAAGCTAGGAACTAGGCAGAGGGTCATCGCCCGCCTACCGCCTAGCGCTTTTTCCAACCTTGACTTTGATAACAAGAATATGATGAAGATCCCTCAATTCTTCATAAGGTAGCCAAGTCTTCAATGCCCTCCAAAAAAACCTATTGATCAAGTTTTAGCTTGTTGGTCCCCAACCAAGTTGGGTCCTAATAAGTTAGTCACAATAGGCTTGGCCACCCAAATGGCTTTTCTTGACACCACTTTGGGCACCAAAAAATTTGGCAAACACATTGCCACCCTCATCCTTACGAAGTGAATAAGCATCGTCAATCAAGATAGGATGGGATGAGGAGTTACCCATGGTGCACGAGAAAGAAAGGTGCCCCTTCTCACGACATATGTAGCAAGTTATTCTCTTGCCATCTTTATTCTTGGGAGGAGCTGCACCATGAAGAAGAGCTTGAGGCTTCTTGGGAAGTGTCCCATCTTGAGCTTGTGGAGGAGCTTGAGGCCGCTTTCCCTCGTTGCTTCTCACTAAGAGGCTTCTTATTCAATGGGCAATCCCTCACATGATGCCCTTCTTCCTTGCACTTTAAGCACACAATGTTGGCCGGATTCTTCACTTGTCCTTGGCCCTTCTTCTTGTTGCCCTTGTACTTCAACACGTTAGTGAGCTTGTTCTTGATGTTGGAGTTGAATCCAAGCCCACTCTTGTCACTTGGGGGTCGTCGCACACTCAACATGTTCTTGAGTGTGGTCTTCCCTGTTAGAGATATGCCCTAGAGGCAATAATAAATGTAGTTATTATTATATATTTGTGTTTATGATAAATGTTTACATTCATGCTATAATGGTATTAACAAGGAAACATTAATACTTGTGTGATTTGTAAACTTAAATTAAAGTCCCTAGTAAAGCCTCTTCATAATACTAGCTTGTTGGTTAATAAATGATTGTGGTTTCCCTATCATGAACATTGAGATGTTATTAACAACAAGATCATATCGTTAGGAGAATGATATGGTGGACATACTCCTATAGATAAGCATAGCATAAAGATCAAGTCATTTTAATAGTTCAATTGCTATAAGCTTTCTGATACATAGTAACCTAATTCCTTCGACCATGAGATCATGCATATCACCTTTACCGGATGGATGCTTTGATGACATCAAACACCACACCGTAACTGGGTGGCTATAAAGGTGGCATTGAGTGTTTAGAAAGTATTGGTTGAGACACATGGATCAAGAGTAGGATTTGTCCATCCATATGACGGATAGATATACTCTGGGCCCTCTCGGTGAAATGTCATCCAATTAGCTTGCAAGCATGTGACTGGCTCACAAGGGATCACATATCACAGGAACGAGAAAAGAGTACTTATCGGTAACGAGGTTGAACTAGGTATGCAGAGATACCGACGATCATAACCTCGGATAAGTAAACTATCGTGAGACAAAGGGAAATTGGTATCGTATGTAAGTGGTTCATTCGATCGCAAAGTAATCGTAGAAATATGTGGGAGCCATATGAATTTCCAGATTCCTCTATTGGTTATTGTTCGGAGAAGTGTCTCGATCATGTCCGCATAATTCACGAACCGTAGGGAGACACACTTAAGGATTCGACGTTGTTTGAGTAGTTATGGAATGATGAGAAAGAGACTGAATGTTGTTCGGAGTCTCGGATGGGATCCGGGATATCACGAGGAGATCCGGAATGGTCCGGAGAATAAGATTCATATAAGGAAAGTCCTATTTCGGTGTTGGAGAATGGTTCCGGTGTTTTCATCGGGAATGTTCTAGAAGGTTCCGGAATGTCCGGCACTCCGGAGGGGAAGGGTACATGAATGTGTCATACCAAGTTGGAATGATTGCATCATGTACTAGGTGTCATCGCTGAACAAAATAAAGGGTTTAATCAAATCCTAGTTTGAAAAGTCAAACGCCAATTTGAAAAGTCAAACGGCTATTTTGGGAAGTGGAGGGGAAGGTGGAAACCGAGTTGGGGAGGAGTTCCTCCCCTCCACCGCCGGCCCCCTTGGGAAACCGAGCTGGGGAGGGACTCCCCTCCCATGGCGCGCCCCTCCACCTATATAAGGAGGGGCAGGGCTGCCCCTCCTAGCACACAAGTTCCCTACCCCAAAACCCTAACCCTAGCCGCCGCCGCCCTCCATAGCCGCCGCCGGCCTAGGGCATCTCGCCGCCGCCTAGGTCAAACCCTAGCCGCCGGCCTAGCCCCCTCCTTGGTGTGTCTAAACCCTAGATCACTGTGGGCTCTCTCATAGTCCACCATACTCGCTCCGGCTTAAGGCGAAGCCCTGCGAGATCTCCCCTCTACTTCCGGTACCACGTCGTTGTGCTGCCGGAATCGCGAGGAGAGTGCTAAAACCTCCGCTGCCTGCTGGAACAAGGGAGAGGAAGGTCTTCGTCTAGTACCGAATGTGTGACCGACTGCGGGAGCGCTGCCGGAACGCAGCGCCGGAAGGATCGTCTACGCGATCTTGAGATCGGGAAGAGTACGACTACATCACCCACGAGAATCCGCTCTCATTAAACACTTTGGAATCTTCGAGGGTGAGTTATTCCATCGACTCGTTGCTACAATCTAGTAGATAGATCTTGGCTTGTTTGTTTGTATGCGATAGAAATTTTTTGTTTTCCATGCTACGAATCCCTACATTCCCTTCATGATACCTTTTCAAGTCATTCTTCAAAGAAGTGACATGAGACTTGAGCTCTTTGATTTCCTCTACATGGTTAGTATCAACAACAATACTAGAGGAAGTAGATGCTTCATTGTTAGAGCAACAAGGCAAGGAATGCAATTCATCACAAGATATAGCATGGTTGTGAGAGGATGAATTACAAGGACTAGCACATGGCAATATAACATTTGGAGTAGATATAGTGATAATGTCCACATGAGGCCCACTAGATGTTACCTTTGACACAATGGCCTCATGAGCTAACCTTAGCCTACCATGGGAGACTATAAGATCCTCATGCGAGCTTGGCATGACTTTCTTCTAATCTCCCATAGTTGCTAGTTAGAAAAGCAAGTTGAGCCTTTAGCTCAACATTCTCCTTCAAGCTAGATGCTTCACAAGAAATAGAGTTAGTAGCACAAGCATCATCATTTAATGCAAGAGGTGATGGCAACTTGGAAAGCTCTTTAGAATATGAAGCTTTAAGTTGCTCATGTGACTCGGTGAGTTTGATGAGCTCCCCCTTGATGACCCTAGTGTGGCATCCCGCAAAACCACTACTAGAAAATCGCGTTGTTTTTGTGCATTGCATCATCATGACCGCATGCTCATGTCATCATGCCACATTGCATTTGAGCATCGTCATCATCGTACATTTGCTTGCATAAAACTATTTTCGGAAAAACCTATTCTTGTTTTCTAAACGCCCCGTCTTTGTTTAAACATAAAACCCGGGTCTCCGGATTATTTTGTTTTGTCTGCCAACGATCTGCAAAAGCCCCGTTGGAATAAATAAATTGTTTAATTATTTTTTTTAGGGGGCAGCCGAACCGGGTCGATCCGACCCAGTCGGCCACCCCCAGTTCAAACGGCCCACCTAGACCATTTTTCTACCCAAACCTAGTCTACCCAACCCCCTCCACCTCACCCCGACCAACCATGGCTTGCCACCTCACCTTTCCCTCCACCTCATCACACCCACAGCCACCTCACCAATCCCTGACCCCGCGCATGGCCCACCACTTCCCCCCTCACCCCCACCCCGACCCACTCCCCTGGTCAAACCCACCCCACCCGCCTGACCCCTCTCTCCCTAGAACCCCGGCCCCACCAACAACCTCTCTCCCTGGGCCACCCCTCTCTCACACCCACCCCGCGTCAACTCCCCTCCCCATCCTCTCTCTCCCCGCTGCGCTCGCTGCCCCCCGTCTCCTTCTTCCCCGGCCGACCTCGCCTCCGGCCGACCTCGCCTCCGGCCGCGAGCCTCACCTCCCCGCCGCCGCCCTCTGCTCCTCCTCCTCGCCCCGCTTCGCCGACCGCCGGGGGTCGCCGCCACCATCCCGGCAGCAGCAGCCGCGCCCGAGCCCTGCCGCCCTGGTCCCTCTCCTCCGCCTCGAGCTCCGGCCTCCCCGCCGCGGGGCCATTCCTCCTCCGCGAGCCCGACCCTCATCGCCTCCGCAGCGCCACCGCCTCCCTCTCCCTCCGCGGTCGCCCCGTCGGCCTCCTCCCGAGCCCCGCCGACCTCCGTGTTCCTCGGGCCGCGGCCGTGGCCGTCGTCGCCGCGGGCTCCCCACCAGCGGCCGCCTCGATCTCCCTCGCCTCCTGCCTGGCCGCCTTCCGCAGCGCCCGCCGCCGCGAGTACCCCGGCCGCCAAGTTCCCCGGCGCCCCCGAACGTCTCTTCCCCAACCTCTGCTTCCGCGCCGCCCGGCGCGACCGGCCTCGTCGTCCTCGCCGGCTGTCGCCTTGCTGCATCCGCGTCCGCCAAGACCGGCCACGTCTCCTCGCCGAGCTCGCCTCGCCCGCCGCCTAGACCACCTCGGCTTCGCTTTTTCATCTGCAGAAGGAGGTCGCCAGCAGCTGCCTTGGTGCTCACCTAGGCGCGCGCGTGCAGGTCCTGCTTGTGTGTTTTGGAGATGTCGACGCCAACTTCTGTTCGAGTTGTGTGAACTCCGTTGAACCAGGCACCCCTTTAGACGGCGTGTTAATCACCAACATGCCCATCTACGACATGACCTGCTGATAAACGCATCGTCCGAGACCCTGGAGATCCCCAGACCCGAAAGAAGGTCGTCACCCTGGAACATCGAGTCCTCCTTCCCGGATGCGATGCCGTATGCCAAGGACGTCGACACGGATACACCGCGTTCTCCATCGGGGACACCAAGGCCGTCGACATGGAACCGAAGGACGTCAAGCACTGCACCCCGGACACCAAGACCGTCCCGATACACGGACCCGACAAGATCTGCGCGACGGCAAGATCGGCCGCTTGGACCCAAGTTCTCCGTCACGACAATTTCTCCATCTTGTATCTGATCTCGTCGAGCCGTTCTCCCGTCGAACCCTGAGACCGACCCTGAACCCATCGGAGCCCAAGATCGCCGAGCCCTAATGTGTGACCCCTTTCTCGAGCCCTATTTTTTATAAATGTAATATAAAACTTGTTGCATATTAATTGTTCATCTCGCATGCATATCATGTGGGTTGGGGGCACTATGCCGATTCACCATATAATTAAATATGGGGCCCATATGCGGGCAAATCTAGTCTTATATTGGCCTCATTTAAATTTGTGTAGCGAACCGGTAACTTATCTTGCCCTGTTATTACAACATTTAATTTGTGGGGTAGCTAAACAACATGAACCATATATTTAATTGTCGGGACCCCCGGTTCCACTTAATATTGCCCAATTGCATCGCACCTTGCCATGTCATACATCATACATGCATCATGCCCGATCTTCTGTCGTAGTATTAAATATTGCATCCGGTGTTTCTTCTAGTGTTTTGCTTCTTCGCGGATAAGGCCGTTGAGTTGATGCGAGTGTCGACCCGATCTTCGGATGAAACTTCGGCAATGTTTTCAGGCGAGCCTCTCCCCCTTTCTACCTATCTTACTTTTATAGTATTTATTCCCTCCTGTTGATCTATTGCTATCTGTGTTGCGATGCTCTAGTTTTCGTACCCGTGATATCCCTTGCCGCCTTATATTGCCTTGGACACATCCTATTACCTGTTGTTTGGTAGATAGTTGGACTTGCGCGTCGTAGTCGTTTGCTCAAGTGCTGTTGCGTGTCGTCAAGTACCACAGTTGTTGGAGTATTGCCGCATGTTTAATGTTGGAGATGATAATAACTTTAATTATTGTTTAATAACTAAAATTGAAGTAGATAAATGCAGAGGCACAGGTGGACAATAGATGTTATTTGGTTGTTAACCGTCCACTTGTGTCCCGTAGGACCCCGAGTACTTGATACCTGTTCCTTGAATATTCGCGCTATCCACATCCGGGAGGATTATGGGACCCCCCTGAGCCAGAGCTCGATTCATTCTTATTTCTTGGGGCCACAAACTAGTTTGAGGTTTTATTTACTCTCCTGTACTTATGCCATGCTTTACTGTATTATTTACGATTGTGCGAGGAGCACCTGTACTGTTTAGGTAAGCAGAGTGTTTTCGCGGTATCGACAAGCCCAGTTTTGGGTTCCCAGTCGTTTACAGCCACTAACGCAAACCTTGAGTCCGTCTTGGAGTCAGCTAGCTTCGTTGCGGGTGTACTCAATGGGGTGGCCCCCTGAAATATTTCTGAATCCTGTGATTGCTTTGTCGTGAAGGCCTCGTTGGGTTTTGATTTGGTTTTTCCGAGGTTGATCGAGTGTATGTTGCTATTTGTGCACCTCTGCAGGGTAAAACTTTCTGAAAGCCGTGTCCGCGGTTATGGACGACTTGGAGCACAGTATCTCGATCATAGACAACTATAACTAAAGTGGTGCTATAAACTTGACTTTATAATGACTAGTAATCAGCTTCACTATAATGGAATGGCTAAATAAAACTGCCAACAATTGCTTGTTTGGGTTGTCGCTTGCGACCATTGTACCTGACTAGTAAGTATTGCAACTATAACGGAATGGCTAAATAAAAGTACCAACAACTGCTGGGTTTTGGGATATCTCATGCTAATTGTATCTGACTAGTAAGTGTTGCAACTACAACGGAATGGTTAACTAAAATTGCCCACTGCTTATTATATCAAGATGATTATCTATACCTGACTAGTAATTGCTGCAACGATAACTGAATAAATAAAACTGCCAACGGTGTGAGTTCCTCGGTTGACTTCCTCGATTGGTCTCGGGGGGGAAACACCAGGATGGGTATGCTTGGTGGTAGTATCAGGTTGGTTCCGAATAGGTCTTTCTTACCCCTCTCTGATAGCCGCTAGTTGTATCGAGTCTCTATAGGTTGATTAGTGCATGCTGTCGCTGCCACTGCCGCTCAGTCCACCATACCTATGTAGGCGAGGACCGCCGAATTCTAGTCTCGCCGTGTACTGGCCTCAGTACTGACCGCTCTCTCTTTTCCCTTTGCCCTTTGTCGGCACCCCTTTTGTTTAAGCAGGTTTTGAGATCGACGTCGTTAGCAGGGTTACCCTTCCGGCTTGGCCTGGGCAGGGTTATGGACGCCATTGGTTATTCTTCAGGGCTCTTAGCTCAATTTGCATCTTGTTCGTACTCGGACGCTCTATCGTTTTAAAGGTGATTTGGATCTTTGTATGGTATATCTGTATTCTTGACTCTTTGAGTCGGTGTTGTATATATATCTGTTCTGTGGGTCCCATCGAGGACTGTTGTGTAATGTTATTACTTCGTTTTCCACCCGCACGAAAGTGCCTGGTGGGCACCTTTGAATCGTTTCTATGCGGGTTTGGCGGGTTTCGCTAAAACTTGCATAGGGCCGATTCTGAGGGTGTTACACCTAGAGCCATTATTGAGGTGCTCAAAATCCTCAAGGAGTTTAGCATAAGCAGCTTCAAGTTCATCATTTTTAATTTGAAGGGCACTTGCCACCTCAAACTCTCTATCATGAGATTTCTTTACTCTAGATAGTTCTAGAGAAAAGGTCTCTGATGACCCACAAGTGTAGGAGATCGCAACAGTCTTCGCCGGTAGTATTACCCAATTTATTAATTCGACACAAGGGGAGCCAAAGAATACTTGCAAGCCTTCACAACTGAGTTGTCAATTCAGATGCACCTGGAAATAGTTTTTGCTCACAGGAGTTTATCAGTAGCAACAGTTTATAGTAGCAACAACAACCGTGAAACTGGAGCAATAGTAACAGTAACGGTAAATAGTGGGATTCGAGTGCGGTAGGCATAGGGATGGATGGACGGGGGTTGCATGGACGATTCTAAACATGTAACTTCAAGATCTAGGGCATTGCAGATAAATAAGAATAAGCATCCAAGTACTAAACAATCCTAGGCATGTGCTCCAAATATAGTCATATGTGCTCGCAATGAGAACTTGCACAACATCTTCTGTCCAGCCAGCTCGTGGCAGCGGGGCCTCTAGGGAACTAATGACAATTAAGGTGCGCCTTTTAATAGAGCACCGGATCAAAGCATTAACACTCCTGAACACATGTGATCCTCACACCACATCCATCCACTCTGGTTGTCCCAATTATTGTCACTTCGGGGCCTTTGGATCTGGTCAATGATATGTGTACACAACTTACAGATAAGATCACAAACAATACTATCATAATGTTTCAATAATAAGTTCAGATTTGAGATCATGGCACCCGGGCCCTAGTGACAAGCAAGCACAACAAGTCACAACAAAGTCAAATAGCACTAATAGAGATACTAGGCACTATGCCCTAACAATCTTATTCGATTACATGATAGAACTCATCCAATCCCTACCATCTCCAAGCCTACATCGGGGGATTACTCACTCATGGATGAGGGAAACATCGATGGTTGATGGAAAGGTGTTGGTGATGATGATGACGATGATCCTCTCCAAATTCCCCGTCCCGGCAGGGTGCCAGAACGGAGTTTCTGGATCCGAATCTTGGTTTCTGATGGTGGCGGTGGAGCAGAACTCTTCTCTGGAAAACGTAAAACCCCCCTCGGTTTTTAGGTCAAGGGATAACTTATAGGCGCAGAGGGAACCCGAGGGGGTGCCTGGGGTGGCCGCACCCTCTAGGCGCGGGGAAGGGCCTACCCGCGCCTGGCAGGGGTGTGCCCCCAGGCCTCCACTCCGTTTTGTCTTCTGGCTCCGTGGATCTTCTGGTAAAATATATTTTTCGGCATATTTTCCGGGATTTTTCTTGATAGTTGATTTTCTGCACAAAAACTAGACACCAAGGTAATTATGCTGAAAACAACGTCAGTCCGTGTTAGTTGTATCCAAATCACACAAGTTTAGAGGAGAAACAATAGCAAAAGTGTTCGGGAAAGTAGATACATTTTGGACGTATCAGTCTCCTCAAGAGATTCCTTAGTGGTTTGTTCCTCTTCAAAAGCTTCATTTAGATTGGCAATTTCATTAGCATACTCACGCTCAAGACTACTTATTTTATCTATTGTGTCCTCATGCTCATATACTAGTTGCTTACTTTCAATAGCACAAGTCAAGATTTCAATGAAAGTAGAGCAAGCATTTTTATTTGGATGAAGAGCACGAAGGACTAGCCCCTCCTTCTATTTTAAAGAAGCAACATCATCATCTACTTCTACATGATCAACATTCACATCATCATGAGATATATTAGGATCCAAAGGAGAGGTTACCTTTGAACCCTTAGCCATGAGGCACAAGTGAACATTGGGAGAATGTGATGATGGGGGAACACATGAAGCTCCAATCGCAACCTTGCCTTGGCCCACACATTCTCCAATTTACTCTACATGGTTAGCAACACAAGTACTAGAGGAAATATAAGCACATTTATCATGGCAACAAGGCAAAGCAAGCATATCATCATGAGACATATTCAAGGCATTTCTACATGATATGCAAGGGCAATCAACAATAGGATGTGAATCACATATGGTCCTACACGTGTTCATGCCCAAAGATACAACATTGCAATGAGATAGAGACAAAGGATCATGAATGGAAATCTCACTATCTACATTGCAAGTTCTATCACCACTCACAATATCATTACCTTGTGACAATTCACATGTTGGTGTAGTGGAAGAAGACGAGAACTCGTCGCGGCCAGAGGTGGAGGGAACACAATCATCCTCATTAAGCTTGGGCACATCATATTTTGCTTGAAGATTGGTCCATATATCATGAGCATTCCGGAAAGGCATGATTGAGGAAAGAACTACAAAGCTCACAACATTAACAAGCACATTAGATGCTTGAGCTTCGAGATAAGAGTTTGTCTCCACCTCCAAAGATAGATTTTGGGGATCCTTAGGAGGAGACAAGCCCATATCTAGAATTCGCTCAATATTTGGGTCAATGGCCGAGAAATGACTAAGCATGCGAGTACGCCAAACATCATAATGAGTGCCAACAAATGTAAATGTGTGAGAGTGCACTAAACCCCTAGGAGACATCTTTACTCTCGAGGCGGTGAAGCCTAAAAGCAATATACCTCACTCTGATACCAAGTGAAAGTGCAAAGGACGTCGCCTAGATACATGCGGGGTGAATAGGCTTTATAAAAATATTATGGTTTAGGCTCAAATAAATGCGGAATAAAACTAACGTTTAATTTATTGAGCACAAAACCTAACTACTAGGTTCACCTAAGTGCACCAACAACCTATGCTAAGCAATACAAGCAACAAGGTGATAGCAAGATAAATACTTCAAGCACGATGGCTATCACAAAGTAAAGTGCATAAGTAAAGGGCTCGGTTGAGAGATAACCGATGGACGTGGAGACGAAGATTTGTTTCATGAAGTTCACTTCCAAAGAAGCTGCGTCTTTGTTGGAGAGGTGCAATGGCGCAATGCGCTCCAAACGCCACAAATGGTTCACCTCGAGGTGTGGTGGCTCGATGCTCACCCAACACCACACAAGGCCTCACCCGGGTGTGGAAGCACACAACTCACCGACGCCACACAAGGCTCACCCTATTCTCCCGAGTGCGCACCACAAAAGGCGGGCACTCCCTCCACTATGGGACTCTTGAGGACGGTCACCGAACCCGTACAAGATTGGGGCTATCTCCACAACTCAATTGGAGGCTCCCAACAACAAAGCCACAAAAGGCTACAACGCCACAAAAGGCTACAAGACCACAAAAGGTCAACAACCCAACCACACAACCGTCTAGGGTTCCAAGAACCCAAGAGAAACAAGCCCACAAGATTGAACTCACCGAATCTCCGAGGAGAACTCAAACCTATGCACCAAATGCAAGGGCAAGTCCTTCTCTCACAAATTCCAATAAAGCTACAAAAGCTATTGGGGGAATAAGGGAGGAAAAACACAAGAGGAGAACACAAAACTCTCTAAGATCTAGATCCCAATGATTCCTTCACAAAGAAGGGATTTGACTTGGGGGATAGTAGATCTAGATCTCCTCTCATTTTTCCCACAAAAAGATGTAAGAATCATGGGAGGAAGAGGGCGTAAGAAAGCTCAAGCATGTGGTCTTCTAGAGATGGCGCATCTTGAGCTTGCCCTTCTTCATCCCTTCTTGAGGTTGATCCGTCTTGATGCAACTCTTTGCACTTGTCTTGATCAACCTTCAAGCTCCTTCTTCATGATTCCAATGGCACAAAGCCTTTGGACATTTCTTCATCTTTCAACCTTGAGACCAACACATGGCCCAAGCGATGCCAATGGAAAAACCTACACGTGAAACTCAATTTACACATTAGTCCATAGAGATTATCCTTAATTACCAAAACCACACATGGGGGCATACATGCCCTTTCACCATTGATACATCTTCCACTATTACCGTTTACTTGTTGCAAACCACCATTACCTTCCACACCATACAGTTAATCCTTTGTTACAACAAACATGTGAGATTGACAACCTCACTGTTCGTTGGAACAAAGTCTTGAGTTTGAGTCGTGCAGGTATCCAAGTTGTAGAAACACCTTTGAGTCGTTTCCTTCCTCCTACTGGTTCGATAACCTTGGTTTCTTACTGAGGGAAAACTTGCTGTTGTGCTCATCATACCTTCCTCTTGGGGTCTCCCGACGAAGTGTTCACGCACTCATCAAGCTTAGAGGAAATTTAATATGTGCCCTAATAGGTGGAAGTTGAGTAGGGCTATAAAAGAAGCATTGAACATTATTAATGGTGATGAGGATGCTCAATTCTCGCTGTTGTTGGATTTTATGGACATGAACTCAGGACATCAAATCCTATATCAAGATTTCACCTAACAACCAATCATGTGCCACGTATTGGAAATGGGCTAAGAAAGAACATCTAGCAACACTGTATGTATCATGTGATGCATGCAAAAGGGGTTTCTTGGAAGGGTGCAGGTCCTTGATTTGTGTAGATGGTTGTCATATCAAAACCAAGTACCAAGGCCAACTACCAATTGATGTTGCACTAGATCCAAATGATTGTATATTTCCCATTGCAATGGGTTTATGTGAGGTTGAGTGCACCAGCTCTTGGGAGTTGTTTCTAACCACAGGAAAGGAAGATCTGGAAATTACAAATACCGATCCATTTACAATAATGAGTGACAAACATAAGGTAAAATTCCTTAGCTAATGTTCTCAATGCTTGTATTAGTCTATGCCTTTATTGTGGTCTGAAAGTATCTTTTTGTAGTCTATGCCTTTTTTGTTGTCAAGAATATTTGGCCAGATGTTGAACACAGGTTCTGTGTTAGATATTTATAGCAAAATTTTCAAAGAGATGGTCGCAGAGGAGAAGTGTTAAAGAACAATCTGTAGGCAATAGCTAGGTCAACTAGCATTCCTAAGTGGAAGAAAAATATGGAAAAAATGAAAACTGGCAGCAATAGAGCCTATGATTGGGTAGAGAAGCTTGTGCCCAATACTTGGATAAAGGCATTATTCTCTGAATTTCCTAAGTGCGATTTATTGCTAAATAATCACAGTGAGGTTTTCAAGAGGTAATTTATGTTGGTATATTGACTCACCCAATTTATTGGTTGCTACAATTTTCTGGTTCTGAACTCACCCACTTCGATATTTTTCTTGGACAACTACATCTTGGAAGCAAGAGAAATGCTAAGTAGAAATGCCTTTGTATAGCGTGTGCCATGTTAGTTAACTGGAATTTGAGCAAGATTATGTGGTGGATTTCCCAAATAGAACCTATACATGTAACATATGGCAACTCCCAGGGATTCCATGTCACCATGCAATTGCATGTTACAGAACACAAAGAGTTGATGCAGAGTCACTTGTGCATAGTTGTTACAGCATATAGATATACAAGAAGGCTTATAGGTATAATCGGGTGCCACTTAGAGGAAGAGTGCATTGGGATAAGATGAATGGAGTTGAAGTACTCCCTCCCTTATACGCTAAAGTAATGGGCAAACCTAAGAAGAACTAAAAGAAAGCACCTGGGAGAAGAACAATAACAATGGTGTCACTTATGTGACAAGAGCTGGCTTGACAATGCACTGCTCCATCTGTGAAAAACCAGATCATAACAATAAAGACCACTATAAATATGTAGAAAATTAGCACACTCAAGAGGAGGGAACTGTTCAAGAAGAAGAGGAAGAGGAGTTTTATGATCCATCACTATTGCAACATATTATCCCTCAAAACATTCACCCCAAAAATGCTCCAACCAATGTCATGAACTTCATGATGTACAAGATGGCCCAGGAGGTATTTTATATCCACTGATTATTTGTATTTTTTCCTACTATTATTGTGGCCAGGAATAATTTCACGATTTCATTGCTTCATACAGGAAATGTTCAATGTGGTCTCTTGTAGGAACTATGGCCCTCATCCCGAGGAAATCTCTTTCGTTGTAGCTGTTAGAGATAGCATACCACCACCAAGGGTGAGAGATACTACATCTACTATGAGAGGGAGAGGCAGGGAAAGATCTAGTACATCAGGAAGGGGAAGAGCAAGAGCAACAAGAGATGATCAACTAGGTGGAAGAGAAACAACTACTAGAGCTGGTTAAGGTGTTGGAAAAGGAACAAGCCAAACACATACACTAGTTCATCAAAAGCCAAACACATATTGCTTAAGTTCTACTTCTTCTCTGCCTTCTCAACTTGTACTCCTTCCTCCTTCTCCATCTTCTCCTCTTTCTTCTCCATTAATCTTCTTCTCTACAATTGGGCATCTTCGGTTAAAGTTCAGAGGATGCATAGACTAGTTAAAACATGTTTCATATTTATGAACCACATACCTGAATTGAAACTACTACTCTTGTTACCACATCAGACATTCCATCCAAACAAGCTCAGTGATAGATAATATATATCATGCATATATATGACATTGTTCATCAACTATTCTCTAAATACAGCACACCAAGGATTGTTCCAGCCTTGAAAACAAGCTAAGGCATATATTATACCTTGCATTAGTGCTGGCAACCAACAAGGTTCAGGATAAAACAAGAGGAGATACGTGTTGTACCAGACTTTTTGCCGAAGGAATGGAAAAAAAAACAGGTTATGCCAAAACACACAGATCAACCATGACGATATGGAGCAAGCTAGCATCCATACGTGCTTTAATTTTGACAACCTGGAATGGAGCGAGCTAGCATCCATAGGCTCAATTTCGATTTTGTTGCCGCTGCCTTTGAGCCGTCGTCGCCTTCGCCTCTGACGCCAAATCATGGTCCCCTCCAGTGCGCTCTTCCACGAGCAGGTGCATGGGGCGGGGACCTTCTGTCGCCCCCCTGCTCCGCCATCTCCCTCCTTCTACCGCTCTCAGGTTCGATGCCGCTCTCTGCCGCCGTCCAATGTTTTTTTATATGTGCCGCCGTCGAGTGTTAGGGATAGGTGGAGACTGCTTGTGCGCTGACTCTCTCCGGGGTTTTTTCATATAAACTAAAAAGTCTAGGGGGTTTCCTGCATAAAACATGTTATACCAAAAAGCAAGCTAGCATCCATAGGTGCTCAATTTTGACAACCTGGAATGGAGCAAGCTAGCATCCGTAGGCACAGTTTCGAGTTCGTCGCCTCCGCCTCTGACGCCAAATCACGGTCCCTCCACCACGCCCTTCTACGAGAAGGTGCATGGGGCCTCTCCACAGGTCCCTCTCCCTGCTCCGCCATCTCCCTCCTTCTGTCGCCCACGGGTTCGGTGCCGCTCTCTACCGCCGCCAAGTGTTTTTTTATATGTGCTACCACCGAGTGATAAGGATAGGTGGAAACTGCTTGTGCGCTGACTCTCTGTGGGGGTTTACATATAAACTAAAGAGTCCAGCAGATTTCCTGCATAAAACATGCCGTGTCATTTGCCAACACATCTCCACATGTCACGTTCTCATGAGTAGATACTAGTTTTGCACCTAGTAATATACAACTATTGGTATTGCTATACCCTACTTTAAAAGAATTGGTACTAAAAAGAACTTAAGATACAACTATTGGTACCTCTAATGTAATTTACTTAATTTATTTAAAACGTACTAATAGCGTTACATTAGAAAAACATAGCTGTAAGGATAACCCAGACGATTAATAAAACGAAAAACGTATTTTACGGGGAGTATGGAAGAAGGATCGAAACATATTGCACAAAAGTCTCTCGGCCTGACGTAACGCGGCGGGCCCACCGTCATGACTACGATGAAATAGCCCTATCCAATCCAAACCAGAAAAAGAATAAAAAACTTTAAACGGGTCGGTAGCAGTAGTCCTTCACTATCCAGTCCACTCCACACCTCACGCCCGTACGTCACACTCGCCGCGTAGTGCCCATACCACCCCTCGCCTCCAGGACACGGCCCAGGGAACCGCGTCCAATATCTGAGGGCAGAACTGTCATCTGCCGTACCCTTGGGCAAACGGCAACGGCGTGCAGGGCGCGTGTCACCGTCCGGCGACCAACGGGTCTCCCCACTCCGCCACGTACCCGCTGGCAGCCCGGGCCCGCCGGTGGAGCACGTCACGCTGCCCCACCTGAGCCTTTAAGACCCGGCGAGGCTCCTCCCGTTTGAACCCCCTCTCCGCTCGGTGGTTGCCTTCGGTTCTCAAGTGTGAAAAGGAAAGGGGAGGGCGAGGAAACCAAAAAATCAGAGCGCTCGCCGGAAGTGGAATGGCCGCCGTCGCCGGCGAACGGACTGGGTTCGGGAAGTAGAGCGAGCGCGTGCCTCTTTTTTGTGTGGTTGGAGTGGTGGTTGTTGTCGGACTGGTGGTGGAGTGTGTGCTGCTGCGGGTGGTTGGAGTTTGGGCTTTGGGGGGCGAGGCGAGAGGATGGTGTGGTTGTAGTGGTTAGGAGGATTCACGCGATCGATGCCGTTCCAGCTCAAGGCCGGCCACCAGTCCCACCACGGCGCCATGGACGGGAAGCCGCCGACGACGCCTGCTTCTGCGCCGCCTCTGCCCGCCGCGCCGCCGAGGGTCTCGCGGCTCCGGAGGCTGCTGGTGAGGGTCTCCGCCTCCGAGCGGGTCGCGGTCGCCGGGGAACTGAAGGAGAGGGAGAAGGACGAGAAGCCGGCGGCCGGCGCCGGAGAGGCGGAGGTCGGGTCGGTGGGGCTTGACCGCATGGTGCTCAGCTTCATGGAGGAGTCCGCGGCCGTCGTCGAGCGGCCGCCGCGCGGGCGCTGCAACTGCTTCAACGGCAGCAACTACGAGGAGAGCGACGACGAGGAGGACTTCTTCCTCCCCTCCGGCCTCGCATCCGCGCCTCCACCCGCCGCGGCCGGCGAAACCCTGGAGGCTCTCAAGGTACTGGGATTTTGGCATGGCGTACGCCGGCACGCGAACACCCCCAAATTGGAAAAACAGCAACGAATTTGACGGAGTGTCCTTTGCGTGCGATTTGTGCAGGGTCTGGTGCAGAGCGTGAGTGTGGCGGAGCGGAACCTTCTCGCCGACGCGTCCCGGATCGCGGAGAGGTGCAGCAAGACCTGCAAGGGCAAGGCCGAGTGCCGCCGCGCCGTGGCCGACGGCCTCAGGACACTAGGCTACGACGCCGCCGTCTGCAAGTCGCGGTGGGAGAAGACCTCCTCCTACCCAGCAGGTACGCACCCCTGCTCCTCGGTTCACCTTCATCTGGGCGGATACCCGTTTCATGGCAGTGGCTCACCGTGATTTATCTGCACAGGGGAGCACGAGTACATCGACGCGGTGGTGGGGGACGAGGTGAGGCTGATCGTGGAGGTGGATTTTAGGTCCGAGTTCGAGGTGGCCCGCTCGACGAAGGCGTACCGCGCGGCGCTCCAGGCGCTACCGCCGCTGTTCGTTGGCACGCCAGACCGCCTCGGGCAGATCGTGGCCGTCGTCGCGGAGGCAGCGCGGCAGAGCCTGAAGAAGAAGGGGCTGCACTACCCGCCGTGGCGCAAGCCGGAGTACATGCGCGCCAAGTGGCTGTCCCCGCACGTCCGCGCCGGAGACAAGGCTGCCGCCGCCCCATCTCCCACCGCCACGGCAGTTTCGGCGCCGAGCTTCTCTGGGGAGTTCGAGCTCCTATTCGGCATGAACCAGAGCGGGGATCCAGTGACCGCCGGCGAGAAGATCACGGTGGTGGTGTCGCCGTGGCGCCCGACGGAGGAGGCGAGCAAGCTGCCCAGGGCGAAGGTCGTCACGGGTCTCTCCGCCGTCCTCTGATTCGTGGCGAGGTCGACAATAACTACCTACCGAGTACTACTACTACTACCCGTAGATCGATCCCTCCGCTCCAATTTTCCATCACCCCCCTTTTCCGTTTCTTTTCCCCGCGCGCTCTTTGATCCGTTGGCGGATCCAGTTTTCGGTGTTTCGTGTTTTTTCCGGGGTTTTTTTGTTTCGGAAAAAAGAGAAAAAAACACTTGCCTCCTCCTCCTCCTAGTAGCATCCATCCACCACACCTTCCCTTGATTTTTGACCCCATTGTAATTTTGTTCTCGGCATGAGAGGAGCCTGTGAAGCTTTGATGCTTTCACTCCCTTTCTGCCCGAGTAGTATTATCAGTAGTAGTAGCTGTAAGATAAGAGATCAGACGAGGTTTCCTGCTGCAAACCTCGATCATGGCTCTCTCTCTCTCTGCTTGTAGGAATTAATCAATGAGTCACTTACATCCCCCGGTCGAGTTCGTCTTGTACTTGTCATTGCTATGGAAGAGATGAACAGCTAGTAATACAAGTATATGAGATTTTGCCACAAGTATCGCTGTGTATTCTGTCCTCTGATGTATGCAATTGAATTCAGTTGATCAGTGTGTTGCTGCTCTGATACAGGATGATTCAGTTCGGCGAGATTCTCTCTGAATTACTATCTCCTGAACAACTTCAGGTTTTGTGTCCCCTGCTGTATGATGATGATACACTTGAATCGAACAGTGGTGTTGTACTGTGATGCATGATCATTCAGCTCGGCAAGATTCTCTCTGAATTTTCGTTTCCGTGAAAGAAAGCCGAACTTTGGGACGATGATGGGGGGGCATGGCAAGATGAAGAGAAAGAACAGGCGAGCAACAACCGAGACACCGATCGTTCACCTGATCAAACACAAGCGACTGACTGATGGGGGAGGGGCCCCATGCCTATCCAGTACTAGTATGATAGTACTAGTATCCTCTGGGTGTGTAGAACAAGATTTGGTGGGATTAAAATAATGTGTTTGGGAACGCGGAGAACTGCGCGCGATCGGTGAGTCCGCTCGTGCGTTCTCGGGCGCCCCGCCGCGCCCGCGCCCGCGCCCACCACCACCACCACCCCCTGCCGCAGGGGCAGGGCAGCATCGATGCGATGCGATTCCACTGCTGCCAGATGAAATGAAATGCGAACGCACACGGGATCGGCGTGACCGCGCCCTGCCGCTTTGCCTGCCTCGCACTTCACCTCCACTACTACTACTAGTACTTTTCTTTCACCGCGGTTATTTTTTCCCTTTTTTCCTGTTGCGCAGGATTCTTCTTGGAGCACCGTCAAGCTAGACTATGATGGGTCACCGTCAAACATGTGTGCAGGATCCTCGTGACGGCCAGGCGTTCAACGGTGAATTTCTTCGTAGTAGTAGTAGTAGTACCTGAAGACCCAGCCGCGTTCGTAGGGCAGGTCAATAAATCGTCACGCCGATTTATGAATGTCACATGAATGCCCCGCAAGCAAATTGACTCCGTTATTACATCCATAGAATGAATGAAAATAAATCGAAATTGTAGGGTGGGTGGCTTGGGCCTTGGGGGCGTGCGGCCTCGGCGTGAGTCCGCTCATCACATCGTGCTTGGCGAAGGATGCGCCCGCTCCGGGGACGCGAGATCTTGGAGGGGCAATGATGACACCATCGCTCACGCTTTTTGTCCGTAACCGTAACCTCCAGAAGGCCGGAACCCTCTTCTCCTCGGTGTGATCTGATCTTGCGTCAGGGAGGGGAAAGGAAAGGAAATGAAAAGAAAGGAGGAGCGGTGAAACCGGACGGGGCGTCGGGGGACGGTGAGGAAAAGGCAGCCGTAGTAGTGGCGGTAAAACAATTTGTCGCAGGTGCGTTCTGTGGTGCTGGTAGTGCTTGTGGTGGCTTTTGACCACCTGCCTGCTTGGTGGTTTGGTTGGGCCACGCGCCGGCCACAAGTGGCTCGCTCGACTCGGTGGTGATTTATCCTCGTCTCTGTTTATCTCGTTCGAACATGGGAAAGAGAAGACTGCGATCTTGGGCATTTTGGCGAGCAGGAGCTCTTCCGAGCTTGTGGTGCACGGGGACTGATTTCCGTTTTGGTGCTCATCAACTTTTTGACATGGCACTACTCACATGCTAGACCTCCAGCATTAGAGCATCTTGGCTCGTTGGCGAACCTAGACCGAAATCCGGATCTTCTTTTTTTGGTCGGACGGAACTTGATTTCGGCCTGGGCACGCCCGGTTTCTCACTCGCGTACCCAAGCAAACATAAAACAGGACATATTTAAATTTTTATCGTTCCCGCCGGCGAGTGCTCGGCCACAAGGTGTTCGACACAAACGCCCACAAATTCGGCGGCAAATTATTACAAAACAGGGGAAATGACTCTCAGTCGTCGATGAGGATGGGCTCCTGGGGCGTGGCCGACGCGGCGTTGTCGTCCGTCTCGCCGGCGAAGGCCGCCAGGTTGGAGGAAATGGAAGCAGAGCTCGGCGTGGGGGCGTTCGGCGCAGAGGAAGGGGAAGACGTGATCACGCCCTGGAGGATGGCCCGACATTGCTCCATGTACCAGGCATTTACCGGCAATCTCATCTTCGAAGTGTCCTCGCCGCCCATCAGAAACTTGAGGTCTGTGTTGCGCTTCTTGGCGGCGTAGTTGGCCTTCTTCTCGGCAAGGTTGGCTTTTTTCTCGGTGAGGTTGGCCTTGATGAGGGCCACCTTTTCCCCTTGTGTCTCGATCAGCTGCTTCCAGCACTCGCTCTTCTCGGCCTGCGCCCTCATGTCGGCGATGCATTTCTCGATCGAAGACTGGAGACGCTCGGCGGGAGGTCCGGCGGCTTTAAGCATCTTCGCTTTCTTCTGGCCGATCTCTGGTCTTCTTTCGCCTGCAGCAGCGGCCGACGCCTCGGGGTTGTAGACGCCGTCTTTGCTCTTGGAGAGGCTCAGGAGAGTGTCCCGCCACTTCTCGCAATTCTCGATTTGCTCGAAGACATGATGGAACTTGAACTCCATCTTCATGTCCTCTCGAAACAGAGCAAGTGCACGACGAAGCTGCAAAATGAAAGTGTGTCAAGTGTGTCAAAATGGAAGAGAGTGCGCGACAAAGCTAGTGTTCACGAGTACCTTGTTGTCCATGTTTTCCCCGCTGGCTTGTGTGCGGTCCACCTCTTCCACGCAGCTATGCCACTTGCTGCGGGCAGTCTGGATGATCGCCCAATGGTTGGTAATAGCCTTTTCCCCTCGCTCCATGTGGATTTTGCTATACTTTGGGTCGCAAAGGCTACGCTCGTCGAACGTTGCCTTCACGTGCCGCCAATAGTTGTCTGAATTGTGGTTAGCACCGGTGATCAGATCCATGCTCACCGTTTTCCAAGTTTCGGCGAGGGAGGTGTCCTCGGCCACGGTCCACTTGATCCGAGCGTCCGCCGAAGTGCCCGTCTTCTTATTTCCCTTCTTGCATTTCGCCAGCAGCAAGGCTTCACCCTCGGCGTCCTCTGGCTGCGTCTTCTCGGCCTACGTCTCCTCGGTGTCGGTGTTGGCAAGATCCTAAGACTCGATGTCGTGCTCGGCATCGGCCCGGGTCTGCTCTTCTGTGAAGAAGGAGGGGTGGTTGGAGGCCGAGCCTCTTGCGATCATATCCTCCATGTACGTCTCGGCCGACATGCCGGCCGGCAGGGCGACCGGCATTCCGCCGAACAGGTTGCGCGCGTCGGGCTTGTTGGAGATATGCCCAAGAGGCAATAATAAAGTGGTTATTATCATATCTTCACACTTATGATAAATGTTTACATACCATGCTATAATTGTATTAACCGGAAACATTAATACTTGTGTGATTTGTAAACTAAAATTAGAGTCCCTAGTAAAGCCTCTTGTTAAACTAGCTTGTTGGTTAATATATGATCATGGTTTCCTGATCATGAACATAGAGATGTTATTAACAACAGGATCATATCATTAAGAGAATGATGTGATGGACATACTCCTATAGATAAGCGTAGCATAAAGATCAAGTCATTTAATATAGTTCATTTGCTATAAGCTTTCTGATACATAGTAACCTAATTCCTTCGACCATGAGATCATGCATATCACCTTTACCGGATGGATGCTTTGATGACATCAAACACCACACCGTAACAGGGTGGCTATAAAGGTGGCATTGAGTGTTCGGAAAGTATTGGTTGAGACACATGGATCAAGAGTGGGATTTGTCCATCCATATGACGGATAGATATACTCTGGGCCCTCTCGGTGGAATGTCATCCAATTAGCTTGCAAGCATGTGACTGTCTCACAAGGGATCACATATCACGGGAACGAGAAAAGAGTACTTATCGGTAACGAGGTTGAACTAGGTATGCAGAGATATCGACGATCATAACCTCGGATAAGTAAACTATCGTGAGACAAAGGGAAATTGGTATCGTATGTAAGTGGTTCATTCGATCGCAAAGTAATCGTAGAAATATGTGGGAGCCATATGAATTTCCAGATTCCTCTATTGGTTATTGATCGGAGAAGTGTCTCGATCATGTCCGCATAATTCACGAACCGTAGGGAGACACACTTAAGGATTCGACGTTGTTTGAGTAGTTATGGTATTATGAGAAAGAGACCGAATGTTGTTCGGAGTCTCGGATGGGATCCGGGATATCACGAGGTGATCCGGAATGGTCCGGAGAATAAGATTCATATAAGGAAAGTCCCGTTTCGGAGTTCGGGAATGATTCCGGTGTTTTTATCGGGAATGTTCTAGAAGGTTCCGGATTGTCCGGCACTCCGGGGGGGGGGGAGGTACATGAATGTGTCATTGAATGATTGCATCATGTACTAAGTGTTCTTGCTGTTCCAAAAACATGAAAGTCAAATTGCCAGTTTGAAAGTCAAACGGCTAAAACAGGAAACTGTGGAAAACAGGAAACTGTGGGAAACAAGCAAGAGGAGGTTGAAACCAACTTGGAGGAGGAGTTCCTCTCCTCCAAGCCGGCGCCCAGCCCTAGGCCGAGTTGGGGAGGGACTCCCTCCCTCCCTGGCGCGCCTAGCCCCTCCACCTATAAAAGGAGGGGCAGGGCTCCTCCTTGAGACACACAAGTTTCTACCTCTAATCTCCGGTTTAGAGCCGTTTGGTTTAGAGCTTCTAATTGCTTTAGCCTGCGGTTTAGAGCCTTCTAATTGGTGTGTCTAATCTCTAGACCACTAATAGCCCTCTCTCATAATCCACCATACTCGCTCCGGCTTAAGGCGAAGCCCTGCGGGATTTCCCCTCTACTTCCGGTACCACGCCGTTGTGCTGTCGGAATTGCGAGGAGAGTGCTACAACCTCCGCTGCCTGCTGGAACAAGGGAGAGGAAGGTCTTCGTCGAGTACCGAACGTGTGACCGACTGCGGAAGCGCTGCCGGAACGCAGCGCCGGAAGGATCGTCTACACGATCTTGAGATCGGAAAGAGTACGACTACATCACCCACGAGAATCTGCTCTCGTTAAACACTTTGGAATCTTCGAGGGTAAGTTATTCCATCGACTCGTTGCTACAATCTAGTAGATAGATCTTGGCTTGTTTGTTTGTATGCGATAGAATTTTTTTTGTTTTCCATGCTACGAACCCCTACAGTGGTATCAGAGTCGTGTCTATATGTAGATCTGTTGCACGAGTAGAACACAATGGTCATTGTGGGCGTTGATGCTTTTATTGTCGATTGCTTCTTGTGTACTTTGCATCTTGCGGTATGTTGGGATGAAGCGGCCCGGGCTAACCTTACATGACATCGTTCATGAGACCTGCTCCACGCTTGACATGCAACTTGTATTGCATAAGTGGATTTGCGGGTGCCTGTTTCTCCTAGCATAGTTAAGATCCAATTTACAACGGGTGATTAACAATACTACTATCAATGTTGTGGTTCTTGTTCGTAAGATAGAACGACACTTATTGAAAGCCCCAAACCACGTAAAATATGAAAAGAAAGTAGAGGCGTCTAACTTTGTTTTGCAGGGGTGTGCTGTGATGTGATATGGCCATGATTGTGATTATATATGATGTATTCAATGTTCCTTATTGTAAGTTGGCAACCGGCAGGAGCCATATGGTTGTCTTTAATTTTTGTTAAGACCCGTGTGTCTATTCAAAGTAGTTGTAATAGTTGAAGCCGGTGGACGACAACCATGGAGCAGCGTCATTGACCTTGATGCAATGCCGGTGATGATGGAGATCATGTTCGTGCTTGAAGATGGAGATCGGAAGCACAAAGAAGAAAGGCCATATCATATCACATATTATGAATTGCATGTGATGTTAATCCTTTATGCATCTTGTATTGCTTAGTAGACGACGGTAGCATTATAAGATGATCCCTCATGCACATGAATTTCAAGTCATAAAGTGTTCACCCTTAGTTAGCACCGTTGCTAAAGCTTGTTGTTTCGAAGCACCATGTGATGATCGGGTGTGTTAGATTCTGCAAGTGTATACAACGTGAGCAAGCCAGATTTGCTCATGCGGAAACTAAGGTTTGATCTTGACGAGCCTAGCATGTACAGACATGGCCTCAGGAACACGGATTACCGAAAGGTAGAGCATGAGTCATATAGTAGATATGATGAACATGTTGATTGTTCGCCATTGAAGCTATATCAACTCTCGTGATGATCGGTTTTGATGTGGTGGATTTGGTTCGTGTGATCACTAAAACAATGTGAGGGATATTGTTTTGAGTGGGAGTTCACCTAGATTAATTTAATTATTAATTAGAACTCAATTTATCATAAACTAAATCAAAGTGAATTTGCATAGTTGTTGTAGTCATTGGCATCCATTTACCACCTTGCGCTTAGTTATAATTGAGATGATAGAACTATAGAATTCTGGTTAGTTACTTTACGAACTGGTATCGTATTGTTTTAAGTGTTAATCTAAAGTTTAAAAGTCCTATTGCAAACTTTCAGTAAGTTCCGGTTACTCCATGAAGTTTAATAATTAGTATTAAATCAAGAGTAACAATTCCAAGTGTTAGTATATAAGTATCATGTTTGTATCCATGATTCTTGATATTCAAAGGATTCTCTTAATATCAAGGTTATCTAGGATCTGAAAGAGTTGTTTCAGAAACCATGATGTGTGGAAGATATTGTGATATCTGAAACGAAGTATTGGTTACAACATGATAAAGTATAATATGGCAAAAGTCATGTTCTCATATTTGATGAGAATTTGCAAAAGGTTGGAGACACTAGTTGTCCTAATCCTCCAAAAGGTTTTGGAGAGCAACATTATACTTGCGATTCACCGTTACAAGCTAAAAGTAGCTTGATCATGGATAAATCCATGATGAGGGTGAATATTTGATGTAGGTAAGATGTGTACTACACCAAGAGATTACTAAAGAAAGGAATTTGAAAGAACACCAAACATTTGATAATGGTGATCTACTTCAAAGTGCAAGTCCAAAGACATTGGTATTTAACTATACACGCTTTGGACTATATGTCATATGTATGACTCCACTATTGATATTGATAGATTCTTTCAAACATAAAAGGAAATATTGAAAGAGAATCTCATAAATATATGGCAGAAAAGAAAAGACTAGAATTGTTCAGTTTAAGTATATAGATGATATACATGTTATGGCTATATTCTTTGCTTATTAAACAATGTGGTTCTTAAGTATTTGATACTGAATTTGTTGGTGTGAATCGTCATACGAAACAACACAATTCATGAACTACAATGGCCTAAGTAACTAGCAAAAGAATATGTGATGATGTTCATCGAGAACAAATAAAGGGTTATTGTGTTGCTCGTTAAACATCAAAGCTTGCCTTCAAGATTTGTTTTATCAGGTATTATGAGAACAAAATGGTTGTTCAAATAATTGCTGTAATCCATAAAAGATGGATGATTCACAAATCTCGTTGGAGATATCACATCCATAAAACTAGTGCTAAAAATGTCGAAAGACAAATTGATTGAAAGATCACTTAGGAAGTGACATCGCCGTTTAAATTATAATGGAAAGAAAACATGAAGAAACTCCATGTGGATGGAATTTTGGAGTCTTCTGATTTTTGATCAAATGACGCTTGTGAAACTTTCCTAGAGATAATTGAAACTTCGTTCATAGGCCAAAAGGGAACGAAAGACTAGCTTATTGGAATTTGTACATATTTTTGTACGAAGTCCATTATGTGTAGTCAAGAGCGATGGATTTTAACTTCATTTGCTTTTTCCGAAATTTTGAGTGAATATATGAATATTTACTTAATAAGGATGAAGTATGAAACATTTGAAAAGTTCAAAGACTTTCAAGATGAAGTGCAAAATCATTGTAACAAGAATATAAACAGTTTATGATAAAGATCATAAAGGAAGATATTTGAGTTACAAAGTTTAGCATAATACCTAAGATTTATGGAATCGTTCCGTGGATTTGCATTTTCCGAAACACCATAAGAGTATGGAGGATTCGAGATATGTAATTAAACCTTGTTTGACATGGTTAGATCAAAGGTATAATTCCTAAAACTGCCATTATATTTTAAAGATTAAAAGCTTTAGAGATTACCGTTTTTCCACTGAAAAGAGCTCCATCATAATCCGTTGAAATGACACCATATCAAGTTATGGTTTGGGATAAAACCCAAGTAGTCCTTTCTTAAAACATTGGTATGCTATGCATAAGAAAGATGTGTGCAACCAAAGTCGGATGAACCTGTCTTTGTATAAACTGTTAAGTATTCCTCCATAAACACCGGAGACAAAAGTGTTTGTTGCTTAGAACGTCAAGTTTCTTTGAGAAGGAATTTTTCGTAAAAGGTTAAGTGGGAGGACAATAGAACTTTGATTAGGTTAAAAGAACCTTAGCTGTATATGCAGAGTTGCGCAGCACCGAAAAGTGTTTCGGAGGCAGCAACAAAGCTCATGGCTCACGTACCTCAAAAGTTGTGGTCACGGAGATCCAAGTTCCTATTGAAACAAGTAGGTCGGATGAACAATCAAATACCAAGATTTGAGGGTTGAATCATTATTTGAGAATAATGAACCGACTACATGCAAAGAAGCGATGATGGGCCCTGACTCCGTCAAATGGCTTGAAGCCATAAAATCCGTGATAGTTCCATACACGAGAAATCAAGTTTTGAACTTGAAGGACCCTCGAGAAAGGTGTAAGACCTTACAGTTGTGTCTGGATCTATAAAGAAATAGACATGGATGTTTTACATCTATGAAATAGTCGACATGTTGGGAAAGAGTTCACAACAAAGTTCAAAGGTTGACTATGATAAGATTTGATCTTTCATAACGATGTTTAGTCTAGACGGATTAATGTAGCAACTACGACATATAATTTTGTTATGTGTTGAATAAACAAAACAAGTTCTTCTAATAGAAGGGTTACCTAGGATGTGTGCATAACACGGTCCATAGGGTTTTGTTAATTCAAAGGATGCTAAAAGCATATGCAAATTTCAAATGGTTGAAGTAAGCATAGCGGAGTTGGAATCTTCACTATGATGAAATTGTTAAAAGAGTTTAAATTCATCAGAGACGATGAAGATGCTTGCATTTGCAAGAAATTAAGTGGGAGCGCTAAGACATGTTTCTAATACATTATGTGGAAGACATATTGTTTATTGGAAATAATGTATCTTTTATTAACACATATTAAGAATTTCATCCCGATGAAAGACTTAGGCAAAACCCAAATATTTGGAATCAATAGACGCTAATATGGTTGTGCCAGAAGTACATAGACAAGATATTGAATGAGTTCAATATAGAAACTACAAGAGAGGTTCTTGTCGCACAGAAAGGATTGAATGAGTTCAATGTTGATGATATATTCAAGTGTATTGACATTTGGTAAAGTGAAACAAATAATCAAGTATAGATTGATACTTGATGTATGAAATCACAAAGAGTATTTATATCAATCATACTGTGATATGTACAAATCCAGATATGTCCTATGCTCTAAATGTTGTGAGCATATACCAGAATGATTCGTAAGATGATCATTGGACAATAGTAAGGATATTCTTATGATCTTTTGGAAGAACTAAGAGTATAATATTTGTAGAAGTGACAAATAGATGGTTAGTTCATTGTAAAAGTACTACATTGATACTAGCTTTGTCACAAAGTACAAATTAAGTTTATCTCAATCTAAACTAAGGGTGGCACAATATAATGGAAAGTGAGTTCCATAATGGATTTGGATGAGTTCCAAAGTTAAGACATTGTGACAGATACTACAACAAAAGGCTAAGTATATGACTGCTATTTTAGCATCAGAAGAGGGCATTTGTGTCAAGTAGTTTGTTATCAAAATAGGTGTAGTTCACAGTGGGATAATACTATGAAGATATATTGTGCGACAATATTATCAACATGTTTTAACCCCAAAGAGCTAAAGGTCACACCGAAAGACCAAATTTATACAAAGCCATCTCATTAGAGAATGAGTGATGCGTAGAGACGCAAAGACATGCAATTACACACGGACCTGGAAGTGTCAGATCCGGAGATCAGTTGACCACTAGCAATCGTGTACATACAACACCGGAAAGCCATAGGTGTTGAATACACAAAGATTTGAAACTAGATTATTGACTCTAGTGCAAGTGGGAGACTGTTGGAGATATGCCCAAGAGGCAATAATAAAGTGGTTATTATCATATCTTCACACTTATGATAAATGTTTACATACCATGCTATAATTGTATTAACCGGAAACATTAATACTTGTGTGATTTGTAAACTAAAATTAGAGTCCCTAGTAAAGCCTCTTGTTAAACTAGCTTGTTGGTTAATATATGATCATGGTTTCCTGATCATGAACATAGAGATGTTATTAACAACAGGATCATATCATTAGGAGAATGATGTGATGGACATACTCCTATAGATAAGCGTAGCATAAAGATCAAGAAATTTAATATAGTTCATTTGCTATAAGCTTTCTGATACATAGTAACCTAATTCCTTCGACCATGAGATCATGCATATCACCTTTACCGGATGGATGCTTTGATGACATCAAACACCACACCGTAACAGGGTGGCTATAAAGGTGGCATTGAGTGTTCGGAAAGTATTGGTTGAGACACATGGATCAAGAGTGGGATTTGTCCATCCATATGACGGATAGATATACTCTGGGCCCTGTCGGTGGAATGTCATCTAATTAGCTTGCAAGCATGTGACTGGCTCACAAGGGATCACATATCACGGGAACGAGAAAAGAGTACTTATCGGTAACGAGGTTGAACTAGGTATGCAGAGATATCGACGATCATAACCTCGGATAAGTAAACTATCATGAGACAAAGGGAAATTGGTATCGTATGTAAGTGGTTCATTCGATCGCAAAGTAATCGTAGAAATATGTGGGAGCCATATGAATTTCCAGATTCCTCTATTGGTTATTGATCGGAGAAGTGTCTCGATCATGTCCGCATAATTCACGAACCGTAGGGAGACACACTTAAGGATTCGACGTTGTTTGAGTAGTTATGGTATTATGAGAAAGAGACCGAATGTTGTTCGGAGTCTCGGATGGGATCCGGGATATCACGAGGTGATCCGGAATGGTCCGGAGAATAAGATTCATATAAGGAAAGTCCCGTTTCGGAGTTCGGGAATGATTCCGGTGTTTTCATCGGGAATGTTCTAGAAGGTTCCGGATTGTCCGGCACTCGGGGGGGGGGGGGGGGGGGAAGGTACATGAATGTGTCATTGAATGATTGCATCATGTACTAAGTGTTCTTGCTGTTCCAAAAACATGAAAGTCAAATTGCCAGTTTGGAAGTCAAACGGCTAAAACAGGAAACTGTGGAAAACAGGAAACTGTGGGAAACAGGAAACTGTGGGAAACAAGCAAGAGGAGGTTGAAACCAATTTGGAGGAGGAGTTCCTCTCCTCCAAGCCGGCGCCTAGCCCTAGGCCGAGTTGGGGAGGGACTCTCTCCCTCCCTGGCGCGCCTAGCCCCTCCACCTATAAAAGGAGGGGCAGGGCTCCTCCTTGAGACACACAAGTTTCTACCTCTAATCTCCGGTTTAGAGCCGTTTGGTTTAGAGATTCTAATTGCTTTAGCCTGCGGTTTAGAGCCTTCTAATTGGTGTGTCTAATCTCTAGACCACTAATAGCCCTCTCTCATAATCCACCATACTCGCTCCGGCTTAAGGCGAAGCCCTGCGGGATTTCCCCTCTACTTCCGGTACCACGCCGTTGTGCTGCCGGAATCGCGAGTAGAGTGCTACAACCTCCGCTGCCTGCTGGAACAAGGGAGAGGAAGGTCTTCGTCGAGTACCGAACGTGTGACCGACTGCGGAAGCGCTGCCGGAACGCAGCGCCGGAAGGATCGTCTACACGATCTTGAGATCGGAAAGAGTACGACTACATCACCCACGAGAATCTGCTCTCGTTAAACACTTTGGAATCTTCGAGGGTAAGTTATTCCATCGACTCGTTGCTACAATATAGTAGATAGATCTTGGCTTGTTTGTTTGTATGCGATAGAAATTTTTTGTTTTCCATGCTACGAACCCCTACAGGGCTCGCCAAAGGGCGTAGAGCTTCCGCCGAAAGGCAGTGGTTCGCGGCACAGAGCGGGGCCTGCTTACGCCGAAGAGGTGGAGTAGGGGAGGTTGATGTCCACGTTGAAGGCCGAAGGAGGGCGCGGCGCCGGGCAGGGAAAGATCACATTGGGGTTGAACCCGCCGTCGAACTCGGGCGACGAGGAGTACCTCTGCCGAGCAGTCGCCTGGCTCTCCTGGAAGCCTGCCGGAGAGATCGGCGAGAATCCGGCGGGCGAGCCGACGCTTGCCTGGCTTCCCTAGTATGGTGGGTACGGCGCCGCCATCATCACCGACCTCGTCGTCGCCGCCTGCTTTGCCTTCAGGATCGCCTGCTCTTTCACCGCCGCTTGTTGTTGCCGGAGCTTCGCCCTCTCCTTTCTGCCTTTCCGGTGGTCCGACGCGATCTTCCTGGCGTGCTCCTTCTTCTCCCACTCGGCGGAGGACATGCCCTCCGGCTTTGTCGGCTGCGCCCTCGGCTTCCTCGCCTTCTTCTCCGCCGGACCCTCGCCGAGGATCGATCTGGGTTGGACGAAGCTCTTGGGCGGCTTGTTGGCGGGGAGCTCGGCAGAGTGGCGGGAGGGGAATAGGGAAGAAAGGCGGGAGGGTGGAAGAAAAGGGCAGGAGCTCGGCGAAGTGGCAGGAGCTCAGCCTTCTCTCGCCGAAAGAGCTGGCCCACGCCCATTTTCGCTGCGTCCGGCGTTTCCAGGAGCGTAACCGGGATCCTGGGTACGGCCTGGGTAGGCCGGACCAAACTTCGCCAAATCCTTCCAGGAGCGTAACCGGGATCCTGGGTACGGCCTGGGTAGGCCGGACCAAACTTCGCCAAATCCTTCCAGGAGCGTAACCGGGATCCTGGGTACGGCCTGGGTAGGCCGGACCAAACTTCGCCAAATTCGTACGAAAACAAGTTCCTGGACCGATTTTAATCGGTGTACTGGGTAGACAGAGCAGAGATGGTCACGACCACCGTTTCCGCCAGGACGTTTTCATGGCCATTTTGCACACAAAGTGCAGCCATTACTGCAACGATAGACGTCTCTGTTTGATCCATCCTTTCTTCCTCCCAGGGGGCGAGGAGGCGGGCCCAGGACCAGACCGCCCATGAACCGGCCCCACGGTCCCGCTACACACTCTAGTCGACGTCGTCGTCGTCACTCTTTTCTTGCCGTTCGGAGGCGACCGACCACCCCACGGCAGCGCTCGAGGGTGGGAGATAGATATTGCAGTGCGGTGGTGCGAGAGAGAGAGAGAGAGAGAGAGAGAGAGAGAGAGAGAGAGAGAGAGAGAGAGGAGGCGAGAGTGACAAGTGCAGCAGCTGCTGCTGAGTGCGGAAATAGTTTACACGGCTTGCTTTCAGGACGGAAAGCTACGCCCCACCACACCACACTGGCTGCAGTTCCTTCTACTGCTACTCCTCTACTGCGTGCAGCAGCTACTGTTACTGAGGACTGAGGAGAAAAAAGTGTCATCCCTCTCTCTCTTCTTCGCCCCACCCAAATACTGAAGCATCATTGGGCTCGAAACGGGAGGGCTTTCCAGAGAGAGGAACGGAAAGGGTGTCGCAGGGTAGAGAGAGAGAGAGAGAGCGTATGTATGGCGCAGGGTGCAAAACTTCACGGGCAAGGCATGGGCTCTGATGGGTCTGACTCTCATCAGAGAGGAAAGAGACGGAAGTGCTATGGTATGGTATGAAAGAGAGGGGCGACCGGGCAGGACGCGAGGGAGGTCCCGGAAAAGGGAAGGGCTCAGAGGAAAAACGAAAGCTGGAGAAAGAAAGAAAAGAAAAGAGGACGGGTCTTTCTCACCATCATCACCTCCTCTCCTGTGACTTTGAGTTCGTGAGGGTGCGTGCGAACTGGGTTTCTCCGGTTGTGTTCGACTGATGTTCTGACAGTACGTACATTTACGGTTGGTTTGCTCTTATTAGACCGTCTTTTGATATCAGTATTTTGGAACTCACGGAGACTAGATATCTTCTGGTGCACAACACAACTTTGTAGGTCTTTACAAAAAAAAAAGAGCAAATTTTAAGCTATGTAATCCTGAAAAAGGTTCAGGCCCCGTTTGGAAACTTTGTTAATTTTCCTCCCAGCATAATTATCTCCAGGGAATTGTTCGTGCACGGTAAAACCGCCGGATTTTTTGCATGACCATCGATGGTCCGTGATTTTAACGGGGGGAATCAGCCGAAACCTGGCACAAGGGGAAATCTAAACAGCCAACCAAGCGCCGTTTTAGGATCTGATCTGTAAAAAATTAGGAACCGTAAGTTACACCTTTTTTGGGCTAAAAAACAGCCAACCAAGCGGGGCCTAGGGGTACATAATACCGGGTTGAAAACCTATACCTATGTAATAATTTTTTGTCAGATACTATGGAAATTTCATAAGTTTTTTTAAAAAGTAAGAAGGCCGAATGGTGCAATTTGGTAGCAAAGCATATTTGTAAAGTTTCTTAGAAAATTATGGTTTGTAAAAGTTCTACAGTTTGGCATGCTATGGTGTGTTGGCTCTAACAAGTACTCAAAACTTATTTTGGAAGTAGTATTAAAAAGTGGTTATGTCCTCTTTTTTCTAAAACCAAGAAGGAAGGAAAACTTAAGTATTGCTTGGCCTAGTGGTACTGCAATACTATGGTATTGATATGCTTTGGTTTTACAAAGAATCGAGGTTCCAGACCTAAGTTCCCTTTCTCAACAACTCTCTTACGAAGTTACGGGGGCATGTTCCGGAGGTCCTTTTTCTAGGCTACTTCGTAGCACATTTTGTATGGACAATACTTTACAATAACAGATGGCTACATCCCCGCAAAAATAAAAAGAGGTAACCCTAGTCTGCTATCGTCGCATCTTCCTCGTCCTCACTGTCTATGACCAGGGATCAACGGGTCCCGACCTCCTCTTATTGCCACTCTAGTAGTAGGAGTGGGTGAGGACGTTAGACTTGCGCTCATGTTGTAGTAAGGCCCTAAAGTTAGAGTGTGGTCAACCGGTATCGAGGTTATGGTGGCTACGAAGGTGTTGTGTGGGATAAGCATAAGGTATACTTATCTCCTCGTCAACATACCGGCTAGCGCTGAGGAGGACAGGAATTCGTCTGGTCGTCACTTCCACGGAGTGGTGAATTTCGTCAGGTCTACTTGTGTTATAGGTTTGATATTAGAAGTTTTGGATCAATTAAGGGTTCAATGACGATGACTTTGGTTCTTGGGCGCTGGTCCATAGGGGCACGTGCATGAAAACTTTCTGATAGTCATCAACAACGTTAGTCTGACTCCGGTAAGTGAGCGGTGACAGAGGCTCGCTCTGGGGACAATAGTGGTTGCTAGGTGGTCCAATGAGCTCTATATAATTATTTTGTTCAGGGTATTTTGTACTTAAGAACTCATGAAATAGATCCGGTTCTTTCCGACAAAAAAGATGGCTATGTACCCTTGGAGATGCCGGATTATCCTTTTTTTCTGGAAAAAAAAAAGGTGAAGGAGAGGAAAATTCCGGTTCTTTGTCTTTGCTCCCTCAGGGTCACGGCAAAGTGGTAAAACGAATGTGCCGTTTGTGGACCAACTCTGGTTAGCATCTTGCTCTTGTTCGAGGATGGATCGATTTAATTATGCAGTGACCGAGTTGGAGTGGTGAATTTTTTGTGCTGGTAAAAGTAAGCGTTGCAGTGACCGAGTTGGAGTAATAGAACTTTACTTATTCATAGAACATGGTTTTGCTGGGAAATTGAGACATCGAAATGTCCATTTGAAGCAGGTGAACCTGGACGCAAGACGAAAACATCCATTCTTCCTTTCCATGACCGTGACTCGCGTTAAATTAATGTATATATGTCTTCTTCTTCATCTATCTGGGTGTGTCCTGCATACGGGCAACGAGGCAGAGTAATATCCATCCGTATACAAATCGATCCGTCGGCAGTTCGCGTCATCAGACTGAAAAAAATAAAACGAATCTCCCGTCCCGTCCTGTCATTTTCGGTCGTTCTTGTAAAAGAAGGCCGTGACAACTTTACCTCTCGAGTAAAGACAAAGAAAAAAAGAAATATCTCCCGAAGACAAAAAAAAAAACTCAAGCAAAGCAAAAGAGAGAGGAACTGCTCGTCTTTCTCCTCACGAGGGGCTCGGCCATGGGAGCAAAAGGAAAAGAGGAAGGCGCGCAGCAAGCAAGCAAGCAAGCAAACAAAAAACATGGCGATGGAAAACTTTTTCAAGAAAGGAATCGAAGGGAGGACATGTACATGCCAACAAGGGGAAAAGGATCGATCCAAGATTGTCAAAATAAATCGACGAGGGGAAGAAAGAAAGAAAGAAAAGAGGGTTTGGGGGGTGTGGGGTAGCGGTTTGCTTTCGTTTTCGGTGAGAGGTGCCTCGCTTTGGCTTCTTCCGTCGCCAGTCCCTTTCGGCTGGCCATAGAGATCGTCACATACACACAGAAAAATACAGGGAACGATCGGAAGCCTAGTCTAGGAAATTAAAAAAAGGAGTTTTGTTTTGTACCTTAATTATCTATATCGTGTTTGTTCTGACCCAACCAGGCGTATCTCGGGATTTTTTTTGTTTTCAGTTCATAGCATGGCATACCGAAAGTATGTTCTAAGAAAAACCTCCTGGAAATTCGTTTTCATCGATGGCTCTGAGTCTCTTGAGTTGTTTTCACCAAAAAGCAGAGCCTCGTTTTCTGTGCTCAAAGACAAAGCAAAACTATACATGTATGTCATCATGTAATAGAACAATGGAAAACGATGTGTCATGTGCCGCTCTACCACACAAAACCATGTACTACGCAAAAGTCGCCCTAGTTAGTTCCTATCTCAAATACTCCATCGTCCCTGAATAATCGATCCTAAGGCCCTGTTTGGAAGCGCAGGAAAGGAAAAACACGGGAATAGAAAAATCACAGGAATTGAAACGTCATACCCTAACAATCCTATAGAATTCTAAAACTAAGGAATAGAAACAGAAAGCCATTTGGATTGCAGGATAGGAAAATGTACGTACGAAAGTTTCGTTGGAAGAACTAGCCATTCTTCCTTTTCCAAGCTAGCCATTGCGATCTATTGCTCTTTTTTTGTTGCGAATTTCTACACATGCACATGCTTTCATGACCCATTTCTAAGCAAGTAAACTCTCTCCACTCGACCGCTGCAGGAACGCAAGCCAGAGTTCTTGTTCCAATTACTGCTAGCACCCGGAGGTCGCGGATGCAGCGTACCCGCGCTTGCCGGCCGCTGCGCGCGTACGTGGTGCTAGCCGACCATGGTCCGCTGTTCCGGCCGGCCGCCATCTACCCGTTCTTGCTTCCTGTTCGGCCGCCCCTGCTGCCCCAGAAGAAATCACCGTCAAGTCGCTCAGGCGCTACCTCTCCCATTTTTGGCGCGCGAGCGAGCCAAAGAGAGACGATGGGAAGCGTCTCGAAGCGCTTCGTTTCAGGCCACAGGAAAATTTCCAATAGATCGGACCAGATGTTTTTTTTTCCTGTAAAACGTGAAGCCTAGGAAACCCAATCCCTATGGATTGCCCTTTCGAATTCCTATGATCCAAAGGGTGCAAAGGAAATATTTCCTATGAGAATTCTATCCCACGATTTTCCTAAGAAAATCCCGTGTTTCAAACAGGCCCTAACTTTGTCTAGATATGAATCTCGTCGTATCTAGACAAAGCTGCGTCTTGGACCGAGGGAATACTTGTGATTTTTTCATCGTTGGTTGGATTGCCGATTGCTGCATCTGAAACACTTATAACCAACACCTCGGGTCGGCTCGACTCGCACCACCCGCCGGCGTTTTCCTCGACACGATCTCCAAGCCATCAGTCTCTCCCCCGAGGGAGATCGACATCGGAGTCCCACTCCAACCAGAGGCAGCCTTGGTCGCACTCGTCACCGAGCCAGACGACTGGACCAAGCCCTACATCGCCTACCTGGAAGCCGGCACCCTGCCAGCAGACGAGACAGACGCTCGAATGATCGCTCGTCGATGCAAGTCCTACACCATCATCGACGACGAGCTCCACAAGCGCAGCGTCACCGACGTGTTCCAACGCTGCGTCCAACCAGCTGAAGGACGCAAAATCGTCCACGACATTCATTCAGGCGACTGCGGCCACCACGCCGCCGCTCGCTCCCTGGTCGCCAAGGCTATGCGACACGGCTTCTACTGGCCCACCGCACACGCCGACGCCGTCGACATCGTCCAGCGATGCGCCGGGTGCCAGAAGTACGCCAATCAGACGCACGTACCGAGCTCGGCGCTCAAAACAATCCCCATCACCTGGCCATTCGCTGTGTGGGGCATGGACATGGTAGGCCCCTTAAAGAAGGCCCCCTCTGGCTACACCCACCTTCTAGTCGCCGTCGACAAATTCACGAAGTGGGTGGAGGCCAAGCCAGTCCGGAAATGCGACGGGAAGACCGCCACTAAATTCTTACGCGAGCTCATATATCGCTACGGGTTCCCCAACAGCATCATCACGGACAACGGCACCAACTCCGCCAAGGGAGCCATGGCCGAATTCTGCGAAGAGCACCATATCCGGCTCGACCTCGCGTCAGTCGCCCACCCGGAATCCAACGGCCAGGCGGAATAGGCCAACCAAAGCATCCTCCACGGCCTGAAGCCGCGACTCCAAGTACCACTCGAGCGCACCGCCGGGTGCTGGGTCGAGGAGTTGCCCTCTGTCATCTGGGGGATCCGCACCTCAGTCAACAGATCGACGGGATTCACTCCCTTCTTCATGGTCTACGGTGCCAAAGCAGTCATGCCCACCGACCTCGAACACGACTCGCCGCGAGTCGTCCACTATACGGAGGCTGCAAACGAGGTGGCCCGCCAAGATGGGGTCGACCAGCTCGACGAAGCACGCGACCTCGCTCGGTCACGCACCGCCATCTACCAGCAAGGACTACGCCGCTACCACAGCCGGCGGGTGAAAGCTCGCACCTTCCAGGAAGGCGACCTGGTGTTACGCCTCATCCAGGACAAGAAGGGCATGCACAAGCTTTCCCCTCCGTGGGAAGGCCCATTCGCTATCGGGCGCGTACTCGGCAACGACGCCTACTACCTCATCGACGTCCGCGGGGACGGCGAACTCGACGACAAGCGACCATGGAATGTAAACCTCCTCCGGAAGTTCTACTCCTAGAACCCAACACATGTACTCTCCAGTCGCTATGAAATAAAAAGAAACGGTTACCGCAAATTGCGCCTACTCTCCATGACTTGTGCCACTCGCACTCGTAAAAACAGCGTTATGCTAAATGCAGAAGTCAACCTTTGGTACAGCGATCGGCACGGCTAAGTAGTGCGGTGTAAGAGCACTGAATCACTTCAGGTCTTGCATCGTCCACGAATAACGCCAACCCGGAGCCCCACTGGAGTCGCCTAGCTCGACTGGTTCTACGAGCCAAGACAACTGCCCTCGCTTCTCACAGCGACCTTGGTCCTCCGCATCCTCGGCATAGCGACTCGAACGGCTAAGTACCACGCTCGGGGACTGAAGACCAGTTCGTCGCGAGCGGTCAGGGAAAACGCCAAGTAAGAGAGCATGCCCAGGACTCTCCACGCGACTGACCCTACGGGCCAGGCAGGAGTGACGCGCTCACACCAACGCGCTAAGTCCTCAACCACCCTCGAGTCGCGCCTAGAACTACCAAGTACCACGCTCGGGGACTCGGCCACCCGACCTCGTTTGCGCACGTGAAAACGGTAAAGTACAGAGCACTCAAGAGAGTCGCCTAGCGACTGGCTCTTCGAGCTCGGGCGAGTCGACTAAAACATCAAAACACATAACAACAACACATACATCATATACGAGGTAAACCCCACAAAAGGGCGGACGCGCTCGGGGACTCGTCCAAAATCAATCCAAAGCAGACAAACAAATATCAAAATAGACACTACGTCTCATTCAATCGCATGTTGCATTGTTTCATGTTACAAAATATGCCCGCGTGGCAGAACTGCCGCTAACGCCACAAGGCAAACTACCCTACTCTGCAGGCTTCGATGACGACTCGCCAGCATCCCGGCGATTGCGGATGAACGCCGTGTATGGGTTTGATGGATACGTCGTCAGTTCACCCGCCATCGCCGCGCGAAAGGGCTGCTCGACCTTGAAGTCGCGATGCGGCGGCTCGGGGTCGTTCGGCGCGACAACCGTCTCCTGGTACGGCAGGAGATCGCCCATTGCCCAGACACGTTCCGAGTACGTGGCGGCACGTTCCTGCAACTTGAGGACCTCGGACAGCTCCACCGCGCCAGTCGACGATGGATACCCACTCGTCACATCGTCCACGTCAAAATCTTCGGGGAAGTGGGCGAGTCCAAGGCTCAGTGCCATCGATGCTCCACGCCGAAACGCCGATCGCGTCATGAACTCAACGACCGCGGGTGCCTTCTCCAAATACTTCCACACCTCAACGAGGTCGCTGGGAATCACCTCCGTGGGCGATATTTCTTGGAGGTAGGCACGGATGCACGTTGCGGACAACGTCGCCGAATCGACGAGCATGCTTACGCATTGCCTCGCGTCGAGCGAGTTCGCCTCTCCTTCGCTATCAATGATGCGACCTGCGAGTAGAAGACAATGGTGAGTACGACGGACACTACAAAAGCCACAACCACTAGAAGGGAAGATGTACTCACCAAGCAACGGACGGGCGAGTCCCGTGATGAAGCACTGAAGCGACGTGTGGTCGTCCTGAAGCCCAGCAATAAGGGCTTCCGACACCTTGCGATCCCCCTCAGCAGCCGCAATGGCGGCCTTAGCTCGCCCATCCGCCAAGCTCGCTTCTTCTCTTGCTTCCCGCAGTTCGCGCTCAAGGTCGGCGATCCGCTGTTCAGCGGCACCTAGAGCAGATCGTGCCGCCACCAACTCACCAGCGGGGACAAGCCCCTGGCGAGCTTCCTCTGCCTTCACAGCAGCAGCCTGAAGCCCCTTGTTCACCTCCTGGACGATGGCCAGCTCCTTCTCCGCGCGCTGCTTCGCGGCCAATCGGTCCGCCGACTCCAGCTGCAGACCCTGCACATCACCAAAAAAGTTAGTCAAAACGAAATTCCTAAGTGCCCACTCGCTGAAATTCAGCGAGTGCGCACTCGGGGACTGGAGATCAAGAAATTCCTAAGTGCCCACTCGCTGAAATTCAGCGAGTGCGCACTCGGGGACTGGCGATCAAGAAATTCCTAAGTGCCCACTCGCTGAAATTCAGCGAGTGCGCACTCGGGGACTGGCGATCAAGAAATTCCTAAGTGCCCACCCGCTAAAATTTAGCGCGTGCGCACTCGGGGACTGGATGCGAAAATAAAAAACGAGAAATTATAAGAATCAAGCCGCTGCAAAGCACCGACCTGATCCTCGGGGACTGGATGTACCTGGATGGCCGCGCCAAGCATTCCATGGAGTTGTATCGCGTCCACGGATGCGAGTAACGCCGGCGTGTGCCCACGACGTTGGTCGACTTCAGCATCGGCGGTCCCAGGAGCATGGCTCGAGGGCGCAGCCTCACTCGCCGTGGCCGCCTTGGTCACGAAGCGGGGGAAGGTAGCGATAGAGGCACCCGCTCCAAGGGAGGTCGCCTCCGTCGTTCCAGGCAAGGAAGCGCCCTCCTTCGTAGATGTGGCTGCCTCCACCACGGGCCTGGCCGGCGCGACCGCCGCGTCGTCAGAAATCGTGACGACGTCATCACCCTTGGCCTTCTTGCTACCGTCCGCCGAGGCGACGACCTCGTCCGCCTTCCTATTGCGGGAAGGGTCCTCCTCGCTTGCGGCGGAGGGTACCTTGGCCACGGTCGGGTGGCCCATCCTTTTCACTCCGGTCCTGCGCATTAATCGAATCAACAAAGACAATTGAAATAGTTATGGAAAATAAGGAGGGGTGAGCGCACTCACTTGGCGACTGGGATGAAACGTAGCCCCGTACGAAGGCCGGCCGGTTTTTCCAGTTCAGGGCCCAGTCGGCGACTGAGCCCCAGTTCCAGGACGTCGCGTGCCCAAGACACGGACGGCTTCTTCGTCGTTGAGGCCGCAGCTGGCGCCTCTGGGACATCCTCGGCGGGAGCTTCCTCGCGAGTTGGGGCTGCTGTAGCCGGAGCCTCCTTGCGAGGCGAAGCCGCCGCAGTCGGAGCCTCCTTGCGAGGCGAAGTCACCGTTGCCGGAGCCTCCCCCAGCCCAGAGACTGGGGCGAATGGCGGAGGCATTGAGGCCAGCGGCACTTCCACGGTCGCCGCGTCCAACGCGGTTGTCGCTGGTGGCGCGCCGTCACCGGCTGGGCTGGGAGCATCGGAGCTGCTCGCCGAGTGCGGCGGTGAGGCCGTCCTCGACGGCTTCGTTTTCTTCTTCGGGAGGTCCCTCGCCTCCCTTTCCTTCTTCTTCTTCTTTGACGGAGTGGCTTGACGGCGCGAGGTGGTCTCTGGGAGCTCGTCGTCGTCATCATGACGCTCGAGGCTTCTTCTCGCCTCGATCTCGCGCTGTCGTTGCCCGCGGGTCTTTCGGACCAGCGGGGCGACCTCCTCTTCGGACTCGTTCTCGTCGTCCTCGTTGCCCCTCGCAGGTGGCGATTCGCCTATGTCCTGGGCGGATGGGCCCGAGCTCTCATCATCCGAAGGTGGGAGCCACCCTTCCACCACTTGGAATAGCTGCGATGAATACAAAACGGAATCAGAATTACCGCGACTGCATATACTGCGACTGCGAGCAAGGTAAAGAAATTACCGTTGGAGCCGGACGCTTCGCGGTATAGGGGGCGACCCCAGCCTGCGCGTCCAGGTACACCGCCTGGGTAATCTTCTTCAACGCTGGGAGATAATCCTCCAGCTTCCACTCGTCGAGGCAGGCCTTCGTCGAGTCTCCCCGGCCCGTGTACTGGTACATGTAGTGCTCGCGCTGGGCGAGTGGAACGAGCCGTCGCCCAAGCCAGCAATTGTACAAATTTATCGTCTGAAGGCCCTTCTTTTTTAGACCACGGATGGTCTGGAGCATCTCGTCAACGACCATCCGCTGGTCGTCGGGGAGCTTGCCGACTTGGAGATGGCGTGGCTCGGAGCGATTGGCGGAGTACCGCGGGATCGCCACCTCGTCCTCCGGGGTCGCCTCGGCCACGTAGAACCACGACTTTTTCCAGTCGCTCGCTGCCTTGGCGGGTAGCATCAGATCAAAGAAAGAAGCTTTGGACTTGAGCTGAAACGTCAAGCCGCCCGCGGATAGCATTGGGCCGCCTGCCTCCTCGCGGCTGATCCGTCCGTGGAACAGATCTTGCCACAAGGGGAAGTAGGGCCGGCAGCCCAAGTAGCATTCGCAGAACGCCACGAAGATGGCGAGCTGCTTGATGCTGTGGGGACCCAGATCTGAAGGCTGGATCCCGTAGTAAGCGCAGAAGCGCCGGAAGAATAGGGATGTGGGAAACCCTAGCCCTCGCTCGAGATGACTGGTGAAACAGACGAATTCCCTCTCTCGCGGGTTTGGGGTCGTTTCTCCAGCTGCGGGGATACGCCAACAGCCGGCTCGCAGGATCCCGGCCTCCTCGAAAGAGGCCAGCTGCACCCTCGTGCACTTGGATCTGCCCCACGACTCGGTGGAAAGGGCCATGGCCGAGAAGTTGGTTGGAGATCGGAGGATTTCGGGTCGACTGGATCGCGGAGCGAAGGAAGGAAAATGCGCACACTCGGAAGAAGTGGTGAGGAGTTGGCTTTACGATTGCCTGCCATTCCTCTTATATAGCGGGAGTTACCCGCCAAATCAGGGAGCCGTTACCACGCGGTGATTACGCCAAAAGTTACTGTTGGATTACCCCAACGGCTAGTTTGACCACGCCTGACGGTCCAACTACGGCCACTCGGTTCGCCGACCCAATCACTAAGACAGTGTTTCGCCGACTCGAATCGCCAAAGCTGCGACCTGGATCATTGGTTGTCTCCTTTATACAGGAGCCCGCCGACGATTCGACTGGATGCCTACTCAGAAGCCGTATACTCCGACTGCCAGCAGCCACTTACGCCTAATCGACGACGTCCTCGGGGACTACTGATGGGGATATGCCTACTGGGGTATACCCAGCAGAGCGTTTCCGACTGGCCCGTGAGTTGGCGAGTGGGCCTGCAGAACGGCGAGTGGATTGAAGCCCAGCAAGGTACCGAGCGACTAGAAGCTGAAGGCCCAGGCGAGTAGATAGGCCCAGTCGGACTAGGTTAAACGACTACTGAAGCTGTAACCGAATCGGTTGAGATATGTAAACCCTAGGGGAGGTGAGCCTATATAAACCTCCCTATAGGGTGAGTAGAGACACGTTCCCTCATGCACCCCAGCGACTCGCCGCCTAGCCGCCGAGCTCGCCCATTGTAACACCTCCATAATACAATCTAGAAGGAGTAGGTCTTTACCCTCCGGGGGGCCGAACCTGGGTAAAACCCTGTGTCTTTGCCCTCATCTCGCACCGCAGATGGCTGGCCGCCCTTGCCCCTCGTTCTACTACTCGCTGCCGATTGCAGCATCTGCCGTGACCATTCCCACGATACAAATCGTGTATGCCCAGTCCACCAAACTCCTTCGGGTGGCACACCACATTCCATATGGCCAGTCGATATTTCTTTTTCTCACCATCCCCTTGCCAAAAGAATCTTGAACGGAAATAATCCACTTTGTTCAAGACCCCTTTTGGTAATTGGAAAAACGAGATCATATACAATACCATATTAGTAAGTACTGAATTTATGAGTACTAGTCTTCCACCAAGGGATAACAATTTACCTTTCCAACTATTAAGACGTTTTTGTAGTCTTTCCTCAACAAGTTTCCATTCAGCAATTGTAAGACGCCGATGATGAATCGGTATTTCCAAATAATTGATTGGAAACTGACCCTAACCACAGCCAAAAAGTTCAGCATATAGGTGGGCCTCGCCAAAACAATACAAATCACTCTTATGGAAGTTTATTTTAAGCCCAGATAGCTGCTCGAATGCTGATAATATTAATTTCAGATTCTTAGCCTTCTCCAGATCATGTTCCATAAAAAGAATTGTGTCATCGGCGTATTGAAGAATAGAAAGTCCACCATCAATAAGATGTGGAACTACTCCTTCAATTTGACCATCAACCTTTGCTCTCTCAATAAGGATAGCCAACATATCAGCCACTATATTAAATAGTAAAGGCGATAATGGATCCCCTTGTCTCAGTCCTTACTTGGTCTGAAATATTTGCCAGTATCTTCATTTATTTTAATGGCAACACTACCCCCAGACACAAACAACTGAATAAAAGCGCGCCACTTCTCAGAAAAACCTTTCATGCGGAGTGTTTGCTGGAGGAAAGACCAATTAACTTTATCGTATGCCTTTTCAAAGTCAATCTTGAATAGTACACCATTTAATTTTTTTGAGTGTAGTTTATGGATTATTTCATGCAGAATTACAACATCATCTAGGATATTTCTTCCTTTCATGAACGCAGTTTGAGACGGGCTAACACCATTGTCAGCAACCGAGTTTAGTCTAATTGTTGCAACTTTTTAGTAAAAATCTTAAAGCTAACGTTAAGCAAGCAGATTGGACGATACTGTTGTATACGTTATGCATTGTTAACCTTAGGCGGTAAAATTATGTTGCCAAAGTTAAGTATAAAGAGATATAATTGTCCGACTTGTAAAACCCCAAACAAATTCATCGGGTCCTCCTTGATAACTTCCTAGATATTTTGTAAAATTCCGCTGGGAAGCCATCAGGTCCTGGTGCTTTGTTATGTTCCATTTGAAAAACCACTTTCTTGACCTCTTCCTCGGTATATGAGGCAGTTAGAAAGCTATTTTCTTTATTAGAAACCTGAGTGATATCGGACGTTTGGGACTCATCCATAGAGAAAGAATTTTCCGCTGGGCCCCAAACAAGGATTTATAATAGGTAATAGCAACTTACGTTTCAGTTCCGTTGTTTGTCTCCAAAATGTTTGTATACTGAAACAGAATGTTACATCCAGTCCAGATACACAAGTAAGCATAAATTAGATTCGAGAAAAACAGTACATGTCTTGACGCAAACCAACGTTACATACTTATTACATTACACTACGAGATGAATACACACTGCATAAGCATCACAACTCATAAGATCATTTTACACAGCCATCTATACCCACCTCTTAACGGCACACTGAGACTTCCACTCAAACAACGGGAACAGGTAGCAGTGTAATAAAAATTGCATAGAGGAAAGAACGACCAGGGGTTTTAGAATATCCGTGAAAACACCACTCATAAGACAAAAGGATTAAGAAGAGTCATGCTACACATAACACCTGGAAGCAGAAAATACATCATCACAACTAGAGCCGAGTCCTAGGCGTTTTGATGGCAGTGCAGCTTGTACATCAAAAAATTTCGTTATTAAGCTTATAGACATTAGTATTTGCATATGCAACATGGTATTTTTGTAAAGACTGGATTATATAGTATAGATGAAGTACAGCTATTTCCGGAACACTAGTTTGTCTTACTAACATTGACACTAGGAGAAGCAAGCAACTCTACACCCTAATACATATTGTTAGTTTCATATCAAATGAAACAAAATAGTTTTACCCAATCTGCAAGTATTCTGAATAAGAAAGGACCGTCTTGGAACAAGAAGTTCTGGACAGATTATTGTTGATAAAATGCCGACTTGATGTTTTAGCCCTGTAGTTCCCCAAAGTATTTATATATCGAAACAAAACATTACAGGGAAGTCCTGATAAACGAGTAAGCATACAAGAAAAGAAGAGAAAAAATAGTAGGCATCATCACCTCAATCAAAGCCACACAATTAAATCATAGTACAACATGAATACAGCAGTGGTGGATCTAGGATTGGACCAAACCCGGGCCAGAAACTAAAAGCCAAAAAAGGGGACTAAAAAACTCTGTGTAATAGCACAAAAAATCAACTAGGATTGCAAAGATGAACATATATTTTTAAATCCATTGCTGATGGTCCAAGAACGTACGTGAAGAGATTAACTAAAAAATAGAAATAGTAGTTCATGATACAAAAGATAGTCCAAGCCTCCCATGAACTCATCAATTGTAAGAAGAGTATTGGCATTGGCAACACAATATGCAAAGTTTGTCACTTGCTTCAGTTGAGATTGAAAGTCCAATGTGGGGATTTGATTCAGTTTGGGTAGCTTTTTCAGTTTGAGGGTTCTTTGGTTAGATGATTTGCATTTGTTGACTGGTTAGATTTTAAGATCGATGGAGAAAATCTCTTCACCTCCTAAAACATAAAATCGACTTCAACAATTGTTAAGCAATACATATTAATAAATCCAATTGAAGAAGTGGAGAAATTACCTAGCTAAGGGGACCAGCAAAGATAGGAGCAACCAAGCAGTTCAGCACGACATCAACATGCCAACAGAATAAGGTTGGCGCATAGGAGGCAAGAGCCGCACGTCCGATCGGGGCCGCCGGCCGATGTTCACGCTGCAGAGGACTGGAGGAGGGCGGGCACCGGTCAGGACCGTAGGAGGCGACGGCTAAGCGCGCGCGGGCGGCGCCGCATGGAGGACATTCGGAAGTGGACAGGCTAGGAGAGACGGGGTCCGTTCTGGTCGGAACGATGGTGGGCGGGTACAGCCTGCTCTGCAGCCATCCATGGGTGTGGCGGCGCGCTCCTATGGCTCAGCGAGCAAGCGAGCGAGACAAGGATGATCTGCCAAGATTCGTTGTGGACTCGCAGTCGAGCGAGGCAGGAATGAAAGGAGGCCTTGGGCGAGTTGGGCTAGACCTGGGCTGCTCCCGGGGCCAAAATTTTGTTTCTATAGATAGTAGGCCAAAAATTTTTTTGCGACCTGGGCCATGGCCCTGGTTGCCCTGGGCCTGAATCCGCCCCTGTGAATACATGTTGCGCAAGCAGCATGACTCGTAAGATCACCGACAAGAATCATCCTTATTCGTTGACCATGGTGAAAACAACTTGAAGCACGCGAAAAGTTAACCACAACTAGACCGTTTACAAGGCTCCATCTTTCCTCCATAGAAGTTCTGCACTCAAACAATGGGCATAGACAAGCATTACGAAACTTGCATATAAGAGAGAACAAGCATGGTATTGCGTTAAGCATTATGATATCCGTGTGACAACACTACTCATAAGACAAAATGATTAAGAAGAATCACGCTACAGATAACATGAGTTTACTCGAAGCAGAAAATACAGTGTCAAAACTTTTTTTTAGATCAACAAACGGTATCAAAATTGGGGGCGAGTCCCAGGCGTTCTGATAGTGATGCAGCTTGTACGACGAAACCTCCCCCCGACATGTTAGACAAAGAGGAACCCGCTCCCAAGGCTGAAGTCAAGGCACCTTGGGTACTGATTACTGAAGGCTAAACTAAAATATGAGGTGTCCGGAGAGGTGCAGAGAGAAAGGCCTGTCAGTGAACCCTCATTGGCAACCTTGTGCATGCACTTCCTTGTTCTAAGGCCATCTCCAACGGACCCTCGTATTCAGACACTGAATGTGTTCGATTCAGTCCGTTTGGAGGGGGGAGGGGGTGGAGCACAGACCTTCCGGATGAGCCTGTTTGCGGTGTCCTATGCCCCAAATGGCCACCCCCGCAAAAAAGTTGCAGAAAATAATTATACAAATTATAATAAAGGTCTTGGGCGGTCAAAAAATATATAAAAAACAATATTATGGGTAGCCGTAGCGTGGGGGGTTCCGGCGGTGCTGCTGGCCGGCCGACGCTGGTCCTGCTGCGCACCTTGTATGAGTGATTTGAAACTACTATTTTGTTCTTTTAATTATTAACTTTATTTTTTTCAAAAAACAATTAGTTGGTTGCACTTTAAATATACAGTAACGACAAAATTTTGAAAATATGCAATAAGTATTTTTTTTTTTTGAAATGTCTAATGTGGTACTTCATTGTGTTAATTGATTCTCTACACTACAAAACTATATTTTGATAACTTATTTTGTTTTCTAAGCTGTAATTGGTAGATTGCTATTTTTTACTCTGTTAGTTGATTACACTATAACTATAAATTAGTTGCATATTTAAAAAATGTGCAACACGTGTTTTTGTAATGTGAAAAAAATGATCTCTTTTGTTAGAGAGTATGTTTTTGTATCTTTTGTTGCCATTTTACAGTCTTTTATTGTTTAAGTGAACCAATGTGTTTTGCGTGTCACTGATATTTTGGTGTTTTTCGACTGAAATGCAAAAAAAAAAAAAGATAAGTCGCTTGGAATATTGAAGATTGGAAATTCAGTCTGGGGGCAGTCGGATCCAAATTTTGTGTGTGTGTATATCAGAGGGCAGAGGCGTCAGATCTCTGCACAAAATCAACAAATCGATTTGAGATCTCTAGCCAGCGCTAGTTCTCCTCCAGCACACATAACCCGCGCGAGCAAGCAGTCAGCAATGGGCGTCGTCCCAGCGGTGGCGGACGCGGTGGTCGTCATGTTCGCCCTCACCATCACGCTATCGTTCCCGCTGTTCGGCGGGCAGTCCGTCCTCCCGGGCAGCCTCTACCCGGCGCCGTTGCAGGACTTCAAGCGGTGGTACGTCGCCGAGTTCGGCGACTACCTCCTGGCCCAGCCGCCGCCCTTCCTCCGCGGCCTCTTCTGGCTCGAGCTCGCCTTCCTCTGGCCACTCGCCATCGCCACCCTCTACGGCGTCTTCGCCCGCCGCCGCTGGGCTGCCACCACCTCCCTCATGGCCGGCGTCTCCACCCTCACCTCCTCGGTAAGTCAAGTCAATCTTTCGCGCCCTCCCCGCTCTTTCTCGTTTTCTCTCTATGAGTTGACCTCTGCTTCGAGAATCTTAGGAAAAACAAGATGACATAGATCTTCATTATGAGCCACCAAGTTCCTTCCATTTGATCTGCCATGGACATCGTCGGTTCGAGCTTGTGCATGAATTGCTTTGCCTCTCAATAGAACCATTTCTAGATGTACGATTCACGATGATCTGCGATGGAGAGAATCAGAGAACAGCTCTGCCTACTTCGTATGAATGCTCTCATCCGATGCAACGAGTGGTTTCCATGAGAAATAAACAAGCAACTAGTTGAACCGAGATAATTTTATTTCAACCCACATTGGCTGGATTCGTTCTTGCTAGTACTTAGCAATGAATAGATTCACATTGGCTGGATTCGTTCTTCAGAGTCTTTGGAAAAGAAAAAAGTTCTTCAGAGTCTTTCGATTTGTTTCTAACAGTGATCGCAACTATTTCAGTCTGCGATACTTGGTGAAATATTGTTCTCGGGAAGGGCAACAACGAAGCTGCTTCTGCTGTATGTTCCATACATTGCGTTTGCTGTAATTGCAATTCTGCGTGGTCTCTGCTCCTGCTCGGCGCCATCGCCTGCATCTTCTGCTCAGAAGAAGAAGAGGGTATAGATTGAATTTGCATTTCTGATACTTCACGGAGGATCCAGTTGGGAGAACATGCTATCATGCGCTTCATGTGACAACGTGGCTGCGACAGACTGTGTAACAATTAGTTGTGTACACTTGTTACAAAGTGTTGGATTCATGTTGCTCTTTTTTGTTGTTGTTCATAAACTTGTATGTGTTTATCCTAAGCTTGTAACACTTTGTAACAATTAGTTGTGTACACTTTCGGATCACACATACTCGGAGGTATGTTTTCATTATCCACAAAGAATTATTTTTTGCTTCTGAAAGAAAAATACACAAATTATTTATTGAACAATTGTACCGTCAAGCATATTACTTCAGGTTCAACCGGTAACACGGAGTGGAACGGAATGTCCTTACTTGTTCACAGTATGAAAACATCAGCTCTAAGTTAGTTCACATCCTAGAAAGCATCCAATCGGTAAAAATATTGATCAATATATACAACATATGAAAGATAAACATATACAAAAGTTAAATCTAATGAGTAATGCAGTTTATTATGAAGTGCTTGACGTGAGAGAAAATTTGTATACATCTTAATGATATGGGCATAAGGATACAATACAAAGCTTCGGTTCCGGGGAAAGGTTGGGAGATAAGAGCACCAAAACATTTACCACAGAAAAGTGATGGAACCCTATATGAAGAAATCTATATTTCAACGAATGGATGGAGACAAGAGAGCTATTTCTGACCATGTTGGTAAAATGGCAATTATACAGTTTAAGTAAAAACCCACATCTCATGTTCCCCCAAAAAATGTAGTTATTACTGATCTAACAAATGATTTCTTCAATGAATAAATTCACGGAGTGATAAGTTCTACTGTCCCTTTGGTTCATTTTTAAGGAATACGGTAGGAAAAGCCCCTACAACGTTTTTTTTATGTGCATTTTACCAAACCATGCTAGCATATTAAGGTCTATTTCTTCAAATTCAGCTCTCATTCATTGGTTCATCCTCGATAGAAGGCATGCTCGAGCCTGTGAGTGTGTCTGGTAACTTTCGTCCATTTGCTTTGCTCCTATTCCATCCAAACTACATGCACCGAGTAAACTAGAAAATTTCAAATAATTTTGCCGAGTCATTTTTAATTTTCGTATCTTTTTTGCAAACTTTGGCCAAAAATATTCAAAATTAAAAAGAATATGAAAAAATCATGTAATTCAAACTAATCTAGTAAGAATGGGATATTTTGAGGTCATTTAGCCAAAGTCGTTTAAATTTTCATAGTCCTTTTACTTTTGGACAAAATTTAATCAATATTTTGAAAAAATACGACTTCTCGGTCAAGTGTACTCATGGAATAAAGGAATGGAATTGAGCTCGTATTTTCTTAAAGGTTTGAATTTTGAGCAATTTTTACACGAAAATTACAAAAAGTGTAAACAAAATAAAAGGGTTGGCCGAAATAGCTCCAAGTTTGATTACATACAGTTTGAATTAATGGAATTTTTCAAATAAATTTGAATTTTGAAACTAATTTTGGCCAGAAGTTAAAGAATCTCAAAACTTCCACACGGGTTTGTTCAATTCTAGCCCGATATAAAGAAAAAAATAGAGAGAACCGTCTCTTTTGCCATGTGGCACATGGCCAATAAACGGTGTCAAATTGACTAAATCACGAGACAACAACTTACCCCAAGATTTTGAAATTATCTCTTTTATGAAAACATGTTGGCATGTAAGGATGATTTCTTCAAACAGTGCCCTGATGAGTCATCTTGATTTATCATTGATAGAACGCAGGATTTAGCATGCGCTAGTGATTTTGGTGGTGTGTATGTTAGTGTGAGCGTTCTCCTTGTAATCACATAAATTTGGTGTGCTAAACTCAGATACATTGTTGCACATGATTAACGCAAAAATACATCACAGGATCACGCATCAGATCAACAACCAACGAGAAGAGAGCAGCAGCCATTCATGGCATCTTCAATTTTCTCATGAACCCATGAACTTCTTCTTGTCGATGTTGGGCTTTGAGACGACGGAGCCATCGTTGCCGGCGAGCGCCTTGTACTTGTCCTTCCTGGTGAAGCCGGTGCACTCGTAGGAGAGCGTGGAGGCGATGAGCCTCTGGATGTAGTTGGCCACCTCGTGGCTGGTCTTGCCGCCCTTGCAGGTGAGCTCATGGGGGAGCTTGTTGAGGAAGGTGACCACGTAGCCCGGGCTCGGGTTCATGAAGAAGTAGAACGGGTCCAGCCCCTTCCAGCCGCGCGCCGTCGTGCCGTGGAACATGCTCATCTGGTTCTCCATCGCCACCGGCACGATCTCGTCGGTGAGCTCCGCGAACAGCGCCGAGAACCGCAGCAGGAAGGGCTCCCGGCACGTGGTGCCCTCGGGGCAGATCACCAGGTCGCCCTCCTTGAGCAGGCGCCGGATCATGGCCGCGTCCGCCGCGCGGTCGCGGGTGAGCCGCACCGTGCGGATCGGCGACAGGATCTCGGAGAGCCGCGACACGGAGTAGGTGACGGCGGTGATGGGGCGGCCGAGCGCGGTGGAGAGGAAGATTGGGTCGAGGAGGGTGCGGTGGGAGCAGATGAAGAGCACGCCGGTCTGGCCCGTCTCGAGGCTGGCCGGCGGGGGCGGGGTGCCCTTGATGGTGACGCGCACGCCGAGGGCGGTGAAGGCGTGGTACACGACGCGCATGGGCAGGAGCGCGCCCGCGGCGATGCGAAGGCAGGCGAGCAGGAAGCCGACGGGCATCCAGAGCACGGTGAGCAGCGCGAGCGCCGGCGACGGCTTCTGGACGATCCGGCCGTCGTGGAAGATGACCGGCTTCGGCAGGTCCTCCCGCGGCACGGGCTTGAGCTTCGGCGTCGGCGGGACCACGTAGCCCTCCTTGCACAGCCGCATGAACGGGTAGTCGGTCTTCCTGTCGCCGAGACCGATATCCGGCCTGGCGCTGGCGGCCTCGCCGAACGCGCGGCGGAGCGCGTCCGCCTTCTTCTCGCCGACGAGCACGCCGGGGGACGCGACGAGCCCCGTCGCCCTGCCGCGCCACACGACGAGCTCCGTCCCGAGCACCGCGTCGGCGCCCGCGTACTCCTTGAGGAAGGCCTCCACCATGATCCTCGGGTTGGCGGTGAGCACGTAGCGGCGCCCGCACGAGGAGAACACGCGCCAGGACTCCGGGTGCAGGTCGGAGCAGTAGAACTTGGGCAGCACCGCGCGCGCCACGGCCTCGATCTCGGCGACCTCGGCGCCGGCCATGGAGGCGAAGATGAGCACCTGGATGCCGGCGGACTCGGACACGAGGTAGTAGAGCAGGCCCGCGAGCGGGGCCAGCACGAGGAGCAGCAGCAGGCGGAGCACGCCGCCTGTCTCGAACGCCATATGCGCGAAGTAGGGGAAGGAGCTCCGGCCGCACAGCAGCGTCCCGTCCAGGTCTGCCACCACCGTGTCGCCGCTCCGGCCCACCGACGAGCACTTGTGCACCGTCGTGAACGGCGACGCCGTCATCGTCGTGGTCGTGGCGTCCCCCATTGATTGATCGACACCAACTCGAGCTAATCAGTGTGTGCTTCGCTTCCCAGTGTGTGTAGTATAATTTGCATGAGAGTTATGAACTTCTCCGTGGCCGATTATATACAGAGAACCGATCGAGGCAAATATTACGAACGCATAATAAGACGAAAAAACAAAATCGATGTTGACGATTATAGAAGAGATCGAAGAGAAGGTTACAAAGAGCTGTCGTTAGGTGTTGAAAGGTTTGCAGTATTTCCAATGAGCTATCTACGCTTCTTCGGACGCACCGCGCGCGTGGCGTTATTTTGTATGCTCCAAGGACTTCGGCATGACCGCCAGCAAAGCGGCACCTAGTGCACTTTTGTTTCCTTGTTATGCAAAGCACCGAAGTTGACAGACAGTTTACTGTAAATCTCGCTATTAACTGTTGTAAATAATTGCACACTTAGTAAGGTGCAAAGAAGATTGTACTCCTAATGCCACTACTTTGATGTCAACGCCAGGGAGGAGGATGCAACATAGATCTAGCACCGTTGTGACCAAATCTCATGGAGAGAAAAAGGCTAGGTCTCAAGAAAATCGTGGGTTCTGTTTAGGGTTGCAAGCTGGGTGGGCTTGCGGGCAACAGATTTATGCTTAGCTTGCATAAGGGAAGTACAACTTGCAGACTGGTTCTAATCGGTGGATGTAGTTCAATTTGTACTAATCATTCAGTTTTGCGGGCTCAAGCGGAACCCGCACTTGCAACCCTTCCGTTTGCCACGATCTATCCAACGAAAACTAAGTCTCTTTTCCTTTCCTCCAAGGCCTTAAACTTAGGCACTACTGGAAAACAGGCCTTCGGTTCGATCAGAGCAACGTCACCAGTCCCGGCCCGTCACGAACCACGACTAGTGCTAGCACTAGTCCCGGTCCGTGAGGCCTCCAACGGCTAGAAATGGCCATAAGCACTAGTCCCGGGCCGGATCAGAGCATTAGTCCCGGTCCGTAACCCGGGACTAATAAGCTGGAGCGGGCCAACAGCTCTTTTCGGAGACTATTAGTCCCAGGTCGTATCACGGCCCGGGACTAATTGTCCATCACTATATATACAGCTCCCTGGCCAGCTGCCCTAAAGCATATGGTGACCATTTTTCTCAAAGAAGCAAAAGAGTTCATGCCAATTTTTCTCTCAAGATTTGTCAAGATTTAGTTTGCAACACCTAAATCCAAAGCTTTAAAAGGTTAGAACTTCATTCTTTCATCTATTATTGCTACTTTAGCTCTATAATGCTCTAGAAGTATAGAGATATGGATCAAATGCATGCATGCTCTAGAAGTAGCTAGAAGGATTTTGATATATATGTGTAACAAATTTTGATTAGGCACATAGTTACTAAAAATTGAAATGTGTAATTTTAGAGTTTCAGAGCTTAGAATGGAATGAGGTTTTCACTGATAGAACAATAATAAAAAACTCCACATTTATCATGTTGATTGTTTTCTCCAATTCACAAATTGGTGCATGTAAATTTTTCAAAATTCAAAATTAATGCTCTAGAAGCTCTCAATATAACTTGTAATAATTTTATCATGTTGTGTAATGGTTTTTGATATACTTTTACTATAATGCAAATGGTCCGGGAATGGATGTACGGTACTGAACGACGCTCTGGCGAGTTCATTAATGGCGTGCATGAATTCATCCGTGTTGTTGATGCAAACAAGCACAATGGTTTTGTATTATGTCCATGTAATGGATGTAGGAATCAGAAGGATTACTCTGACTCAAAAACCCTTCACAGCCACCTGTTGAAGTCCGGCTTCATGCCCAGTTATAATTGTTGGACCAAGTACGGAGAGAGAGGGATTATAATGGAAGACATGAAGAAGAGGAGGAGGATGACAACTATCATGGTTTCCCTGAGTACGGAGATACTTTCATGGGGGATGCTGAAGGGGAGGATGAAGAAGAGACACATGATGAACCCGCTGATGATCTTGGTCGGACCATTGTCGATGCACGAAGCGATTGTCAAACTAAAAAGGATAGGGAGAAGTTCAATCACATGCTAGAGGATCACAAAAAGTTGTTGTACCCAAATTGCGAAAATGATCTGAAAAAGCTAGGCAGCACACTGGAATTGCTGCGATGGAAGGCTGAGTGTGCTATACCTGACTCCTCATTTGAAAAGTTGCTGAAAATGATGAAAAATATGCTTCCAAAAGATAATGTATTGCCCGCCAGTACGTACGAAGCAAAGAAGGTTGTCTGCCCTCTAGGTTTAGAGGTTCAGAAGATACATGCATGCCCTAATGACTGCATCCTCTACCGCGGTGAGGAGTATGAGAATTTAGATGCATGCCCGGTATGCACTTCACTTCGGTATAAGATTAGACGAGATGACCCTGGTGACGTTGAGGGCGAGCCCCCCGGAAGAGGGTTCCTGCGAAGGTGATGTGGTATGCTCCTATAATACCACGGTTGAAACGCTTATTCAGAAACAAAGAGCACGCCAAGTTGTTGCGATGGCATAAAGAGGAACGTACAGACGGGATGTTGAGACACCCCGCTGATGGGTCGCAATGGAGAAAAACCGATAGAAAGTACCCGGACTTTGCAGATGACGCAAGGAGTTTAAGGTTTGGTCTAAGTACAGATGGCATGAATCCGTTTGGGGAGCAGAGATCCAGTCACAGCACCTGGCCCGTGACTCTATGCATCTACAACCTTCCTCCTTGGTTGTGCATGAAGCGGAAGTTCATTATGATGCCAGTGTTGATCCAAGGTCCGAAGCAACCCGGCAACGACATTGATGTGTACCTAAGGCCATTAGTGAAAGAACTTTTACAGTTGTGGCACGAACCCGGGATACGCGTGTGGGATGAGCACAAGCAGGAAGAATTTAACCTCTGAGCATTACTTTTCGTAACAATCAATGATTGGCCTGCTCTTAGTAACCTTTCAGGACAGTCAAACAAGGGATACAATGCATGCACACACTGTTTAGATGAGACTGAAAGTATATATTTGGAACATTGTAAGAAGAATGTATACAATGAGCATCGTCGATTTCTTTTGGCCAAGCATCCCTTAAGAAAGAAAGGCAAGCATTTCAACGGTCTAGCATGTCACCAGACGAAGCCTAAGGAGCGTACTGGTGCTGATATATTTGATATGGTCAAAGATTTGGATCAACTGGTAACCTTTGGAAAGGGTTCTGGAGGAAAATCTGTTCCGAAAGACGTTGAAGGACACGCACCCATGTGGAAGAAGAAATCTATATTTTGGGAGCTACCATATTGGAAATTCTTAGAGGTCCGCTCTGCAATCGATGTGATGCATGTGACGAAGAATCTTTGCGTGAACCTGCTAGGCTTCTTGGGCGTGTATGGGAAGACAAAAGATACACCGGAAGCATGAAAGGACCATCAACGTATGAAAGACCCAGATGGCCTGCATCCAGAATGGTTTCAAGGTCATGCCAGCTACGCTCTTACCAAACAAGAGAAGGAAATATTTTTTGAATGCCTAAGTAGTATTAAGGTCCCGTCTGGCTTCTCGTCGAATATAAAGGGGATAATAAATATGGCAGAAAAAAAGTTCCAAAACCTAAAGTCTCATGACTGCCACGTGATAATGACGCAAATGCTTCCGATTGCATTGAGGGGGCTTCTACCAGATAATGTTCGAGTACCCATTGTGAAGCTATGTGCATTTCTCAATGCAATCTCTCAGAAGATAATCAATCCTGAAGATCTACCACGGTTACAGAATGATGTGGTCCAATGTCTTGTCAGTTTTGAGTTGGTGTTCCCACCATCCTTCTTCAATATTATGACGCACCTGCTGGTTCACCTAGTCGAAGAGATTTCCATTCTCGGTCCTGTATTTCTACACAATATGTTTCCCTTTGAGAGGTTCATGGGAATCTTAAAGAAATATGTTCGTAACCGTTCTAGGCCAGAAGGAAGCATCTCCAAGGGCTATGGAACAGAGGAGGTCATTGAATTTTGTGTTGACTTTGTTCCTGACCTTAGGCCGATTGGTCTTCCTCATTCGCGGTATGAGGGGAGCCTGAGTGGAAAGGGTACTCTAGGAAGGAAATCAATAATATGTAGAGACGGACATTCTTACATCGAAGCACATTACACCGTTATACAGAATTCTATCTTGGCAGCCCCATATATCGAGGAACACAAGAAAATCTTACGCTCCAACAACCCTGGAAAGCATGACTCTTGGATTAGCGATGAACACATGAAGAGTTTCGGCGGTTGGTTGCAACATCTCATCAAAATCAACACTCTTGGAGATCAGCTATACTTGTTGTCTAGGTCACCATCTTCGACTATATCGACTTTCCAAGGGTACGAGATAAATGGGTATACATTTTACACGATAGCCCAAGATAAAAAGAGCACCAACCAAAACACTGGTGTCTGCTTTGATGCAACAGACAACAATGGGTCAAAGACCACATATTATGGTTACATAGAGGAGATATGGGAACTTAACTATGGACCTACTTTTAAGGTCCCCTTGTTTCGGTGCAAATGGGTCAAGCTGACAGGAGGAGGGGTTGAGGTAGACAAGAAATACGGAATGACATCGTTGGATCTCAACAATCTTGGGTACTTAGACGAACCATTCGTCCTAGCCAATGATGTGGCTCGGGTTTTCTATGTGAAGGACATGTCTACCAAACCTAGAAAAAGAAAAAATAAGAAAAGAATACGTCAGACGATGAGCCAAAGCGCCACATAGTTCTTTCAGGAAAAAGAAACATCGTGGGAGTGGAGGACAAGACAGACATGTCAGAAGATTGTGATAAGTTTCATGAAATTCCGCCCTTCGCGGTGAAGGATGACCCAAGCATCATGTTAATGAATGAAGATGCTCCATGGATACGACGGGATCATAAAGGAACACACGCGAAGAAATGATATGTAATAATTGTAACATTTTATGAGTGAAGATGCTCCATGCATGTGTCCATTTTTAATAGTGTTGTCTGCAAACAATCTTGATTGTGTTAATCCCGATTCATACTTACCATTAAGATCTGATCTCCAAACGCGTGATGTCACATATTAGGGAGTGCCTTTATGACCATTTTCTCGGAGATGCCGGAGGACTGGGATCCATCGGCATCTCCCTAAAACTGGCCGTAGTGGTGTCCCTGCTCTCGATAACCATCTTGCAGCTTGTAACTTCTCTAACTAGATCAATACGCCTGGGAGCTAACTAATTTTACATATTAGGGAGTGCCTCTATGACCAGTTTCTCGGAGATGTCGAAGGACTGGGCTCCGTCGGCATCTCCCTGAAACTGGCCGTAGTGGTGTCCCTGCTCTCGAAAACCATCTTGGAGATGCCTCAAACTGGCTGGAGGACTGGACTCACAAGGATGCCTATTTATAGTACAAGCATCTTCGCATAATGTCGACACTCACGACATAATGTCGACACTCACCCCTATTATTACTGCTGACTCATGTTTAGTCCCGGTTGGTGTCTCCAACCGGGACTAAAGGTTCATCTTTAGTCCCGGTTGGTGACACCAACCGGGACAAGGTACAAGCCGCACGACATAATGTCGACACTCACCCCTATTATTAGTGTTGCCTGGCCCAGTCTGCCGCAATCCCTTCAGTCGCGGTTGGTTTCTCCAACCGGGACTAGCTAACACTCAGGACTAAAGTCGCCCCCTTTAGTCATAATCATGCCTAGTCCTATATTACGCAGCTTCAGGGTCTTCTTCGTCATCTTCATCATCATCGTCATCGTCACCTGCCACTCCGGGGATCCTCATCCCATCCATGGCATATACCAGGGGCCATTCCAGCCTCGGATTCACGGTGGGCGGGGGAGGGGTCTCCTGGAAGACGATGCCGCTACCGCCGGGCCGGTGTGGGGCCTTTTTGTGGCTCTGTGGCGGGTGGACTCGTGGGCACCGCAGGCGAGGATGGTCTCCCCCGGCGATGTAGCGCATCACTCCAATGATAGTACGGTTCGCCCACCACAGACGACGGCCGGCTTCGTTGTGGTTCACCGGTGGCGGGCCATCACCCTCGTACCTGACGAGCTCCCTTTCCCGCCTATTAGCGAAGAAGGCATTCCAGGTGTCGTAGTTGTCTCGATCCCACTGGGGATCCATCCGCTGCTCCGGCGTGAGCTCGTGGTAGAAGTGGTTTGTGATGGCCGCCTGGCGTGCGGAACCTTGAGGGACAGGAGGGACAGGAACCCCTCTAGCGCTCAACATCTAGCCGGCGGGCGGCCGGTAGCCCGGCGGACAAGGGTAGTTGGAGGCGCACAGCGCCTCGGTCTCCTCGAGGGTCAGAATGGCCCAGCAGGCGTTGTCCATTGTTCTAAGAGAGGAAGGTGTGGATGTGTGGATAGCCATGGCGCGATCACCCTAAATATAGAGGGAAAGGGCAGGAAAATTTGGCGTGAATCTTTGGGAAATGGCGGGAAATATCTTTAGTCCCGGTTAGTGACTACATCCGGGACTAAAAGCTCTCGTAGAAAGGAAAGGGCGGGAAAACTTGGCGGGAAGCGGTGGGAAATGGCAGGAAATATCTTTAGTCCCGGTTTGTGACTACAATCGGGACTAAATGGATATTATATAAGATTCTTTATATTTTTCTGATAATAATAGACATATTTTTTTGTTTTATTTGGATTATTACAATAAAATATATGATTTTTCAAAGTTTTTATATTTGATTTGAATTAAAAAAGAAAATTTACAAATGAAATAATTTATAAATGATGCAAACAGATAAATGGATATTATATTAAAATTCTTTATATTTTTCTGATAATTATAGACATGTTATTTGTTTTATTTGGATTATTACAATAAAAGATATGATTTTTCAAAGTTTTTATATTTGATTTGAATTTAAAAAGAAATTTACAAATGAAATAATTTCTAAATGATGCAAACAGATAAATGGATATTATATTAAAATTCTTTATATTTTTCTGATAATTATAGACATATTATTTGTTTTATTTGGATTATTACAATAAAAGATATGATTTTTCAAAGTTTTTATATTTGATTTGAATTAAAAAAAGAAAATTTACAAATGAAATAATTTATAAATGATGCAAACAGATAAATGGATATTATATTAAAATTCTTTATATTTTTTTGATAATAATAGACATATTATTTGTTTTATTTGGATTATTACAATAAAAGATATGATTTTTCAAAGTTTTTATATTTGATTTGAATTAAAAAAGAAAATTTACAAATGAAATAATTTATAAATGATGCAAACAGATAAATGGATATTATATTAAAATTATTTACATTTTTCTGATAATAATAAACATATTATTTGTTTTATTTGGATTATTACATATGTTTTTTCAAAGTTTTTATATTAGTTTTGAATTTAAAAAGAAAATTAAAAAAAACAAATAGTCGCGGGTCGTGGCTGGACCCGGGACTAAAGGGTGAGTGCGCGCGCGAAAACAAAGCGGCCGAAAAAACCCTTTAGTCCCGGGCCGTGGCTTAGCCCGCGACTAAAGGGGGGTCTTTAGTCCCGGTCTAAGCCCGTCCGTGACTAAAGACCCTTTAGTCGCGAGCGGTGGCTTAGCCCGGGACTAAAGGTATGTCCCTTTATATTATGGCGCCAGCGGAGGTGCTGCGCCCCAACACTTCGCATTTCTCGTCGACGACGAAGCACAGACGAAGACGAAGCACAGACGAAGACAGGGGAGGTGCTGTCTGATTCCGCCGCCGCTCCGTAGGTGAGATGGTTCTCTCGGACGTGGCGCCGCTCCATCGTGCCGCCGCCGCTCCGCAACGACGGCGCCTCTGCGACGGTTATGGTTCGGCCAGGGAATAAAACGAGAGAGAGGGAGCAAGACTGGGGAGAATGAGAGGATAGGGAGAGGGAGAGGCGTGCTCTCCATGGCGGCGGCGACGCGGATCGGCGACGGACACAGCAGGCGAGGGCGTCACGCGCTAGAGGACGGGGAAGGACGGCCGGCGAGGTGGGCCGTGTTGGCTGCTGGCCTGGTAGGGGAGAGGGAGAGATGGGCCGGCCTGGTTGGGGTCGGGCTACTGTTTTTTTTTTCAAATCTTTTTTTTTTTCTGTTTTTCCTTTTCTCTTTGTATTTTTTAAATACAAATCTGTTTTATATTATTTTTTTAATTATTGTTTTAATTATAATTAGCTAAGATTAGGATTATATTGTTAGCTAGGGTTATTTTAATTATAATTAGCTAGGGTTATTTTTTTAATTATTATTAGCTAGGGTTACTTTTTTAATTATTGTTTTAATTATAATTAGCTAGGGTTATTTTTTTGTTTTAGTTATTAGCTATGATTATATTGTTTTACCATAATTAATATTAGGATTATTGTTTTACCACAAATAATATAAGGTTTTACCATAATTAATATTAGGAAATGTTATAGTTTTTTTCTATAGTTTTTTTTAGTAGGGTTTTTTGTTTTAGTATTAGGATTATTGTTTTAATTAAAATATTAGAATTAGGATTAGTATTATTGTTTTAGTGATTTTTTTGTTTTATTTATTAAGATAAGAATTATGATTAGGATTAGGGTTATTTTTTGTTTTAGTTATTATGATTATTGTTTTAGCACAAATAATATTAGGATTATTATAATTAGGATTATATTGTTTTAGTTATTAGGATTATTGTTTTTTCTAACCTGTTTAACTCTCTTTTTGTTATAGATAATTAAGTCATGGATCCATCCGAAGATGCTGGTCGCATCGGTGAAGGTTTTCTTCAGGGCATGATAAGAGGTGAAATTCCTCTTATTACTACCGGCGCCGAAGATATTTTGCTCGAGGAAGCGATATCCTCATATCTGAATCCATACGGTGATGGACTAGAGGAAAACCAAGGGAAAGACCAGATGGACGAAGGGCAAACAAATAACAACAATAATGATGGCCCTTCGACAGGATCCGGCGAGGTACATATATATATATATATATATATATATATATGTATGTATAAAGTCTCGTGTTACCTCTATTCATTAACTGATCTAGATATATATTAATCACTCTCTCTCTTCTTCTTTTAGCCCACCGGATCGAAGCAATCGACAGCTCGAACGAAACAAGGGCCGAACAAAAAGTTAGATGGTAATCAGAGGTTCACCATCGAAGAAATAGATGATGATGGTGAACCGATTGCTCCAGAGAAGTACCGGAGGATGTTTATAAATCAATGCGGGGTGCTTGTTAGGGACAACCTGCCGATCACCATCCAAGAATGGAATAAGTCAAAGAAAGCCGGTGAAGAATCCAACAGCTATGTCACCGATGATGCCAAAGATGACCTTTGGCAGAAGCTCATAGCGCATTTCATACTACCTCCAGAGTATGAGGAATTTGAGGTAGATGGTATTACCCCAAGGCCGGGTGGGCTTGAAAACAGAGCGAAAGTCAAGGAGTGGGCACTATGCAAGATGGTTGAACTGTACCGGAACCACAAGAAAAGTTTATACGCGAAATATGTCGCGAAAAAGAAAACTCCAGACTTCAAAGGAGTAAACGAGAAGTTGAGAGAACAGTGGCCCGATTTTGTACGGTACAAGCAATCTGATAAATCAAAGGCAAAGTCGGCAAAGAACGCGTTAAATGCTGCCAACAAGAAATACCATCATAAAATGGGGACAGGTGGCTACAAGAGTGCCATCCCTAAGTGGGAATATGGAGAAGGATATGAGGGCTAGAGGCGTCACTCCTGGTACAGATGGATGGACCGAGAGGTCAAAGCACTGGTGGTACGGGCATGGGGGATCCTTGGACCCAGAAACAGGGAAGACATTATTTCATGATGAAATTCTAAAACCCTCCCAAGACCTTATTTAAGCAATGAACGATGCTCAATTGGGATTGTTCCGTCCCAAGAGAGAGAACGACGAGCTGACACGCGCCCTAGGGAATCCTGAAAAGGGAGGATGAACACGAGGCAAAGGCATCGGTGTCTCGTGGAAGAAAGGGTTTCCTCAGTACGATGCCAGTTACAGAAGTCGTCAGAGAAAGAAGGACCGGGAGGCAGACCGGATCTCCAGGGTAGAGCAGGACCTAGCTGATCTGAAGAACCTCATGAATGAAATTAGCCAAAGGACGCCGTCGTCAACTCACCCGCGGTCTGATGATCCAGCGTTGGATCTTAGCCAACGGAGAAGCAGCGTGGCTTCCACGAAGGTCCGTGCTGATGATCAAGCACTGCTGGATGATGCACCGGCTCCTCACTACCCCGTGGATGATGTCAGAGAGATGGCACAATGTGAGCTACATCAGCCAATGAACAACCTGTCCTTCAAGGTGGCGATCGGCGCTGCTTTACCTTGTCTACCTGGAGTACTCCACCATTCACTTCCGATTCCACCAGGCTATGCTCGTGTCACGGTGGATGACATAGTGGAGGATTTTGCGGACGTAGAGATTGAAATCGCTACGCCTGAAGGCCTTACGAAACTAGGAGATGTCAAGCGCAACATCATTCTATGGAATAAGAAGTACATCAAGTTTCCAGGCTCGGCGCCAAGGCCACCGACTCCAAGGAATACAAATCCACCCCGCATCGAATATCGTCAACCTCCAAGTCCACCCCAACCCGATTATCGCCAACCTCCAAGTCCACCCCAACCCGATTATCGCCAACCTCCAAGTCCACCCCGCCCTGCTGACGATCGCCGCAGCAGGAGTACATCAACTCGATCTCCGCCTCCGCCTCCGTGCAATACTACTACCTCGTCGAAGAAACGGAAGTTCGACGGTCCCCCGCGCCCCACATCGAAGAAAGGTCAAACGCCGAAGATAGTCGATATCCCGCCGGCTCTTCCAAAGAGACCTTATGACAAGACCGACGAGGAAACTAACGCGGATGTGGCTTCCCAAGTTAAGGCGCATTTTGCACCCAAAAAGCCTGAGCCAAAGCCGGTATATAACGAAAAAACAAAAAAGTGGGCTAAGTCCTTTCTTGAGCAACCATCCCAGATATCGATGAATCTGAAATCAGACTATGACCGGGAGATTATTAAGCAAGCACAGAAGAAAAAAATCACAAGTGCAAAAAACGGGAAGCAAGTTGCCCAGCTCGGAGCACAGAAGAATCAATCGGTCGCCCCGCTCAAAGTCATTTCAGACCTCGACAAGGCCTTCAGAGCTAAAATAGATATGGACATGCAAATAATGGACCCTAGAGCCCGTAATAATGCTGCACTTATGGGAATCACTGTATCGGAGGCCAAAGCACTTGCTAACGAAGCAAATATGTCTCTTGGTCAATATTTAGGCTATGAAGATACGCCAGTGGGTCAGATAGTACGGCAGTATGTCCAAGGGCAGCCTCTAGTCAGTAATGAGGAGCTCGCGCGTCTATCCACACATATGCGAAATCTGCATGAATGGTACATGTCGCAAGCAGAAAAAAAGCATCATAAAGATTGGTTTCCGGTGGACGTTAGAAAGGAGCATCACTTCAAACCATACTCGATACAGGTTCAAATGACCGAACTGTTTCAGTTATACAACCAGCGCGCCCTCGACAAATCTATCATTGGTTGCTACTGTCTGTAAGTTATTTATTTCTATAATTAAGTTTGTAGCTTTAGCTCGTTCATTGCATTTAATATATTATCCTAACTATATATCCTTTTGTATGATGATATTATATTCCGCAGAATGAAGATGCTTGAATGCAAAAGAGCTAGAAGATACGACGTTGGGTTCATTGACCCATATATCATTAATGAATATACGTTAAAGAATCACCCCAAAGACGTGGAGGAAGACCTGTCCAGGTTCTTAACCGAGCATAATTTTGTTAAGGAAATACTATTTCCTTACAACTTCAAGTGAGTGTTTATATCTTGTACACATTTTATTTTTGCTTACTGGATGAGCTATGCATGTATGCTTATGTAAATGTCCGCAGATTCCACTGGATCTTGCTAAACATTCAAGTTGACAACTCTCTAGTTGAAGTCCACGACTCATTAAGTTGGGACCAAGAGAAATGGAGCGACATGAAAGCAATGCTCCATAAGTAATTTCAATCATTATCGCATTATATCGTCCTCTTTCATTCATTTCCTGATATCAAGTAACTAATAACTCCTTTGTTCATTTTCTTTGCCGAGCAGGTGTTGGACACGGTTCAGACAGAAAATACCAGGTCCATTCAAAGAGGAGCTAACTTATAAAATGGCGAAGAGTTTACATCAGCCACCGGGAACTCATTTATGTGGATACTACGTCTGCGAGTACATCCGCGAGTTGACCAGTGAGCGGAAAGTTGACTCACATTATATTTATGATTTGCGAGGGAAACTAGAGCTAGACCAACGCATAAGAGCAATTCAAGAGGAGCTGGCGGGATTTATGATGAAGGGAGTGCTTGATGTACATGGAGAGCATTATGCGGATGACGTGGAACTCGATTTGCCTTAGTCATCTCCATGTAGCTCATATGATATATATATTCATCAATGACCATGTAATTTCAAAACATTTCTTCCTTTTGATATGATTGATTACATGTATGCTTGTAAGGGAACGATTAATTATATAAATGCATCGACGTGTAGTGTGTATGTAGTAGCGTATAATATGTATACTGAAATATATGTTTGTTATAGTGAAACATAAAACGAAAAAGGAACAAAATGGAAAAAAAAAAGAAATACACAATCTCTGCCGCGGCAGAGAAATGTGGTGTTTCTCTGCCGCGGCAGGAAACCTTTTAGTCCCGGGTGGTGTTACAGCCCGGGACTAGAGGGTTTCCGCCCCCCCGCGGCGCTGAAACAGCGTTGCGAGCCGGGACTAGAGGGGGGGCCTATAGTCCCGTTTTCGCAGTCCCGGGCCCAAAATCGGGACTAGAGCCCGTTGCGGCCTGGGACTAGAGGCCTGTTTTCCACCAGTGAGGGATACATAGGTACATTCTTCCACTTTGGTTAATTTTACCTTCCTGTTCTTAGTCTACTTGTATTTGACTATCTTGTCTTCTAGTGTGATATTGCATATAGATCCACCACATAATTACATTTTAGGGGACACTTATATCCACACTTCTCTAAAATCCACAAATTGGTAACGCAATTGTCCATGCATATTCACCCGTACTCTGGTCAACATAAGTGATCCTTCCCAAACGTATAAAAATGTTGCGACCGTGGGTTTTCTTTTTTTTATGATCTAACCTACCATAATCATGCTATAAGTAAGATTAGATGGCATTCACATCAATTCTTGCGAGGTTTTAATATTTCACATAGCCCTAGGACAACTTAGCTTTTCTCACAAGTTGTACAATTCATATCACAAAAAATAGAAGGCATGTCTATGGCCACACGGATTTCAAAGACATATTACGAACCTATGAAGCTTATGTTCTAGAGACAATGTGAAAAGGGTGGTGCTAAGCCCCTTCCGCACATTCTAGTAAAAGATTAATGGTAGGTTAGATCGTGATTATGGTAGGACTCGAATTAGTATTGATGTAACACTCCATCATGTAATATACTTTTAAACTGCAATTATATGGTATTGTAGATGCAATTATTTTATATAAATTTGAGCAAGGCTTGTAGATTTAGGAAAAACTAATAACCAATATATTCAGTAACGCCGGAAAATTTGAATGGGTTTGCCACAAAGTGTGGTTTACAAACTAACCTCCAAGGTAATCACATATACGATTAACTTAATCGTTCCTGGTACTTTTTAGGAAAGTCCTAGCGCTTTTGTCCCAAAGACTAATGATCTTTGGCCAATATTCTTCTAGCCTATTAACATGCACATTTATTGAATTAAAAACTATAACAAAAAGATATGCATCAGTTAAGTTAGACATGAGTAAATCATATGAACGTGTGTACCAGAAATTCTTGTAAGCTGAGATTGGGTTCTAAACTTTCAATAGAAGATGGATTGTTCTTGTGGTGAAGTATATCACTAGCGCCAACAATTTCATTAAGGTGAATGGTAACACAAGTGCGACCATCATTCCAGAGCAGGGTTTACCCAGGTGTTCCCCTCTACCCATATCTTTTCTTTAGTATATGATGAGGGTTTCTTGGCCAAGTTACAGGAAGCCAAGATAAATGGGTGATTAAAATGAATTCAAATATGTAATAGAGTTCCAAGTGCAAGTCATTTATTATTTTCGTATGACCAACTTATTATAGGTGAAAAAAATAGCAGTGTGCAAGGGTTAAACATGATATTTGCATTTATGAAGCATGCTCAGATCATACTATAAATAAGGGAAAATTTTGACTATCTTGTCTAGTATACAAAACCACAAAATCTGAAAATACATGTGACCTCATGGATTAGCTAAACATTGCATGAGAAGGCTTCTTAGGAAAATATCCGAGGTTACAAGTGTATATTGGTAAAAGTTAAAGTGAAATCATTCTAATACCTAAAGCAAGAGTATGGTGTACACTACAATGATGAAATACTGAATCAAGTTTGTTGCGCTAGATATTGTTTATGCCAAGAATGTTTTTATTTTACTAATTCTATGTGTGATGCGATCAGTTCAATGATAGGAAGTTACTAGTGGAGTAATAGGGACAGAGTGAAGAAGATACATTGGAACAATTGGTAAAATATGACAAAGACAACAATGACGGAGGGTTGTGATTCAAATATTTGTATTCTATCAACCTCACCGTGATTGCAAGGCATTAACTTGGATAATTATGAAAATTCAGCGTACATGTGCGCTCAAGTTTTATCAGCCAAATAGTTCTTTATTGATATCTCATGAATATAGAAGCAAATAGTCGAATATCCTATTGTTGGATGAGCATACTAAAAGGTGTTCATGTGTTAAAAATGGCAACATCTAGAGATTTGGTGATACACATAATAATATGGAGTTCTCCTTGGCTCCTAAGTGAGATAGTTCTAGAAGGGTCAAGTCTAGAAGAGGAAACCAACTACTCTCCAAAATCACCGAATTGGTTGATTGATCCTATATCACACTAATACGACCACTTGGGCTTAAGTATGGGCTTGATAAGGGGTGGACCAGGTTGGCTCAATGGGAGAAGAAAACACTGGATAGGAAAAGTTGGGTCCCGACTGATTGTAATTTTGTCAGCGTGCCAAGATCTAGGGGTGGAAATGGCATTCTATCCCTGCTAGACATGTTCCTCTCAGATTTCGTTTCCCGTCTTCACAGACCTCTTCCCTCCCCTTTTTTGACGAGATTGCATGGCGGGACAAACTCTCACACTCTACAGTTGAGCGCAACTGCCACCAACATAGAATGTTGACATACTCCTTGCCTTCCCCATATGCCCCACAACCTCTTCGTTGGCCAACATCTAGAGAACTGGACAAGTAACTTTTCTTTTGAATTCTATATCCCAACACCAACAGATCATGATATCACACATATGTGTGGAATAGAACACTTGCTACTGTTTCTTTGATATTCATTTGTTGATGGATGCATGCTTATAGGCATATTGCATGGATTTTTTTTTTGGATCCAAGGCTATTGGATGATTTTTTAGATTGTCGGTGAAGAATCACTAAGCTTAGGCCCACACTGGCCAACGATATCTGTGTTATAAGCTCATTTGAGGGAGAGCATGGTTCGCCGAGCCCGAATGATGCCTTGGAGTGGAGATGAGAAAGAACTTTCCGAGGTGTGGCATCCGACATGAGATACCGGCAACAAAATGGGACATAAAATAATCGACGTGGATGCCTTATCTGGTCATGCCTAGATTGCAATCCATGGATCTAATTGTTACCTCATGGTATTTCCAGGTACGGTAGAATAACACATCCCTTAATAAAAGTACTCCCCCCGTTTCAAAATATAAGATGTTTTATCTTTTGTGAAACAAATATATCTAGATATCTTTTAGTGTGTGTAGGTTTAAAGTGAACCACACACTATAAAATATCTAGATACATTCATTTTATAAAAAGTAAAATATTGTATATTATAAAACATAGGGAATAGTAACTAAGAATATGACGACTAACGTTGCGCCGAAGGCCTGGCAGTGGGATATGGAGGAGGGGCACAGATCCTCCAACTTAAATTAAGTGACTATTTTGTTCCACTCACACTTTGGGCCATCAGCTGGAGGTAGGAATGTAAACGGGTCGGATCGGATCGGATATTGCTATTACCATATCTTTTACCATATTTTTTCGATGGATTCGGATCGGAGCGGATAATAGTCAGATGCGGATTCGAATACGGATTATATCGGATTGCGGATATGGAGCGGATTCGGAGCGCACTCGGATCGGAAAAGGATAATTGAACAAATACACATAGAAAAATAAAAATATATTTAGTTTACGCAAAGAAATGACAAGAAAGCGTGCAACACTAGATATCAATAGTATAAAGTGCAAGATTGGTAATAGCATAGGACAATATGCATATGTAGCATGTATAGCTAGCCGATAAACTAACTAGATTGTCTAGATATTATGGTTATGCTAAATATATCGGATTATCCTATTTAAATACCTCAGATAATCCGCATAAAATGTCGGATTATCCTTATCCGTCGGATATCATCAATACCATATCCTCTACCATATCCGTCGGATATCCGCTCGACAAATATCCGCATCCTCATCCATATCTGCCGAATATCTAAAAACGCATACCATATCCTCAAAAAACGGACGCGGATGCGAATTCGGAGCGAAAATTATCCGTACCAATTACATCCCTAGCTGGAGGGCCCACTTGTAATCTACTCAAAGTTACTCTAGATAGGAGAATCTGAATCCCCGTCTTGCGGGTGCATCTCGGATTTCAATCTCCTCGACTTACCCAAGGTGAGGTATGGCAGAAGCCGATCCTCGCATGGTCGATTTCTCATATCCTATGTTGGTGTTTTTCTTTTCCAAAATTATCATCAACACAGTACAAAAGGAGTAAAAAAATAATAAAATTTACTCTCTTTGTTTCAAAATATAAGATGTTTTAGTTTTTAGTTTTGTGAAAAAAGTGTATCTAAACCTCTTTTAGCATGTAGGTTTCGTGTAGATTCAACACATTAAAAGAGGTCTAGATACACTTCTTTCATAAACCTAAAACATCTTATATTTTAAGACAGAATAATAGATCAATAAAGTGTCTCGCCGCTGCACCACCGGAACCGGGCAGAGCGTCCCATTGTCCACCGTTGTTAGGGCATCTCCATCGGACCGACCCATCACGTCGATCCAAACGGTTTGTTTCTGTCCGTTTGGGTTGGGTCATGGTCACTTTTGGGTCGGGAGCGATGCGACCCATCTGTCCGCGCTTGGCCATCACCAATGTCGGCATATTTTCAGTGTCTTCCCGCCGTCACGCCAACTCCCGCCTTTCTTTCCAGCGGTCGGTCGATGACCCGCGACGCGAACTTGCGGGGGAGGAGCAGCCTGTCAGGCGCCATGCCGAAGTGGATGGCCACGACGAACTGGGTCCCTAGGTCGAAATCTTCTGGCGACGACGTTGATGAGGGAGAGCGTGGCGGCGCGCTGCTTTGGCCACGTCTTCCGAGCCTCCCTCGACGTTCGCGTCCTGTACGCCCCCCTCCCCTCGATCCATTGCTGCCGGCCATGGCTAGCTACAGGTGGTGGAGAACGGAAATAAGAAGGATGAGAGTGTGGTGTGGGGTAAGATGGCCGCGGGACGGCCAGTTTAAAAGGACCGGCATCGGATGCCGGCGCGGAGACCGAAGAGACGGCATTAAAGTGTCCAGTCGGGAGGGCAGGCATCGGGCAGCGCCTGTAGCGTGGTGGAGAACTTGGTGGCCAGTCAATCAGTGCACCGTCTTGTCACCATTGATGGCACAGGCTGCCACCGGTCAGCGTTCCGCCAGCGCCTCTAAATCGATGTCGCGGTTGCGTCTGAATCGGTGTAGCTGCGCTCGTCTCAATCAACGCTGCAGTGGCTGACGGGTGTGCCAACAGCACCAACAGACAGACACGTCCTTTGTCTACACGCGTCCGGACCAAAGCAACTGTTGGCTAAATTTGATGCACAAATGATTTGAGCCAAACGTGATTGTTTGAATGGGTCGGGTCGCCAAATGCCGCGTGGACCGCACGAACGAGTTCTAACACGCTTCGGACGGGATGCGTGGAGATGCCCCTATATGAGAGTCCGGGATAGCTTATTGGCACACGCCGGACATGATGTGTGTACTGTACAAATAGGATACTAGTATCAATCTAGCCGTGGTGTTCAGGGACTTCCAAGTCCCAACGGCGGGATCGATCAGGTCCACCGCGATCGACCTATTTTCGCCAAGATGCTCTAATCCCCAACTGTAGTCGGATGATCCCATCTATCAAAGGATTCCTGTCATGGAGCCACCACTGTGTGTTTGGTAGCCCGTGTGAATATAGATTGTCTTTCTCTCTACATACATACTGACCCGAGCTATGTTGAGCTGAGATTTTGTCATGTGTTTGGTAGTCTGTGTCTATTGAGCTATGCTGAGCTGAGATGTTGTTTGGTAGCCCTGGTCTGTTTACGCATGATGAGCTCAGACTTTTGTTTGGTAGACCGTGGGTAATATGTGGTTCTTCCAACTGATGCGAATTTCAACAAGTCAATAATAATTTCAGAACATAATAAATAGCAAATTTCTAGCACCAAAATAACACATTTAATATTACAAAGTATATACGAGTGCATCAACCAACAGTATGCATGCATTTGTGAGTTGCTCATACAACTCCAGACCAATAATAATTCAACTGATGCAAATTTCAACAAATAATAAGCACCAACAAAAGACGTCATACATTCAAAGTGACAAATTTGCAATTCATAATAAGTTATTACAAGTGCTCAATAATAGATCCATATAGCAAAGTCGACAATGCATTAGTTCTAATCAGCATTACAAAAGAGGATGTTTCCCAACATGCATCAACCAACAACACATCAAACAAGATCAGGATTTTTAGCTATGATGCGCTTAAATGAGGCCTCACGAACTTCATCTTCCATTTTCATGAAATTAAGGCCTTTACCTTTATGCTCAGTCAAATAATCTAAAACAGCCAATCGTTGCTCCATCTCTAATTGGGTAAGGTCCATCACAGTTTTGCATAAATCAGGGTGAGTTTCGGTATGGCAAGTGTTGTTGATAGCACCAGCCACATCACGCAATGCTTCTGACATGTTGGTAACCTGAATCATATCTTCATCGGCCAAAATAGGACCCCTCTTCCTCTTCCTATTTGAGCTAGAAGGTGAAGGAGTAGTGGCATCAATGCCATGACCACCTAACTCATGTGTGGCTTGGCCTTCAACAAATCCTTCTCCATGGCCATGTAGTCTATCCAAATCAATTGGGTTCCCCGAACCCTCTACCTCAATGGGTTTCCCCAGAGGCTCATTAGACCCCATTGCAAACTTACCTGTGGCTAATTTATTGGCAAAGCAAGTTTCCATATATTCAAAGTTGACAAGTGGTGTGTTTAGATATGCAGCATCCTTAGGAGTATCCTACATATAACATTAAGAACAGATTTGAGGACATATTTCAGGAATAACATGACATATTTCATCAATAAAGAATGGATTTCAGCAATAAAGAATGTATTTCAGCACTAATGACATACCTGAGTGTGACCCAAATAATGTTGCTCTTCTAAAACTATCATTTTTTGATCATCATCCCAAAGCGCCCCACTTAACATTCTCAATTTCTCGATTTTTTTATATCTAACCTTCCACTTGCGGAGATGATTGGTCACTTGGGTGTTGCTCACTTCATAACCGACAAGTTCGGTCAAGTCTTTTGCAACTTTGGTAATATGGATTTCTTTGAATCCTTTGTCTGTCTTAACACCTTTCCTTGCTATGGCAGCGAGACATCGGAGCATGCATGCTGACGTAGGAGGGGTCCAATTCATGATCTTCGCTGTCTTCTTGGCTTTAGCACCTACATCCTGAACTTCCTCCACAAATCCAGCCATCTACACCAAACAAATTGCATCAATATAACAAGTTTCAGCACCAAAATGATATATTTCAGCAATAAACAATATATTCCAGCAACCCATACCAAGTTTCAACACTATAGAATATATTCCAGCAGCACATAACCGATTTCAGCACCAAAATGACAGATTTCAGCACCAAATTGACATATTTCAGCAATAAACAATATATTCCAGCAACCCATACCAAGTTTCAGCACTATAGAATATATTCCAGCAGCATATAACGGGTTTCAGCACAAAAATGATAGATTTCAGCACCAAAATGATATATTTTAGCACATAAAGAACATATTTCAGCACATGAAGAACAGATTTCATCAACACATAAAGAATAGATTTCAGCACATAAAAAACAGATTTTAGCACATAAAGAATAGATTTCAACACCAAAATGTCATATTCCAACAACACATAATGCAATTATTACATCAAGTCACAACATGATACATCAAATGTGTGCCGCCCCCCTATTTTCCCACATCGCTTGAGCAAATTCATTCCTCTTTTGTTTCCAAGAAGCATTATCATATGCAATGTCATTATGCTCCTCATTGGTTGGTTCCGGTTCCCATGTGGCCTCCGGTGGAAAATATTCATCCTCCCCAAACTGAAGTATCCAATTATGAAGAATGGCACAAGCTATCACTACTTTTACTTGGGTCTTGTATGGATGGAAGGGTCTATTGTAAACAAACTTCCATCGATTCTTGTATGCTGCAAAGACCCGCTCAATCGCTATCCTCAGAGAAGAGTGTCTTAAGTTGAACTACTCTTTATAATTTTCAGGATGATTCCCCGCACCATACTCCTTCAAGTGGTACCTTGTTTTACGGTATGGTGGAAGGAAACCCGGTCTCACAGCATACCCAGCATCGACAAGGTAGAATTTTCCTATGATAATTGAACTATTAGGTATGGCAGAAACTATTGAGAAATATGTAACTATAGGTTTAAGTTATTACCTGGAGGAAGTGACAACCCATCATCCCTTTCCACAGCATCAGCAAGTATAAGGGCATCATGGCTGACCCCTCCCAACCAGCAAGTACATAGGTAAACTTTAAATCAAAGTCTATGGCAGCCATGACATTTTGGGTAGTCCCCTCTTTTCTACCCCTAAAGGCAGCTGAGATATTTCTTGGGACTCTTGCGGACACATGAGTCTCATCTATTGCTCCAATACAATCCTAATTCGAAAAATAGAAATATTTGTCATTCATTGGTCTTATCAAATTCCAGCAATATCCAGACTTTTTAACCAAAATAATTTACCTTGAAGTAAGGATTGAAGCGGTTGTTTTCCTGAATTTTAGGATGGATATGAGTAGATGGAGGACGAATCATCTCAGCTCGCAACTATCACATCCCAAGATTTTCCAAATCTTGTAATGTGAAAAATAAATGAATAAAATAAAACTTTGTTGATTTTCAGGGTGAGAAGAAACTTTTTGAATCCATTTGGAAACTTTCAAAACCCTATTTTGATCAAATAAAATCCTAAAGGGATTTAAAAAGATAAATAAACAATAAAGCTAAAAATATTTGGAATTATTATCTTTTAATAAAAAGATTTGGTTTTCAAATAAAAAGGAAGAAATTTAAATAAGGAATATTTTATAGGCCAAATTAAAACTCGGCCAAGCCTTTGAAATAAAATATTTCTATTTGATAAAAAATAGTAAAGTTTTATTTAAATAAAATAATAAGGATTTAATATCCAAGTTTATTAAAAATAAAGGTTTTACTATTTTAATTAAACATCAAAACTTATTTATTTATTTTAAACAAGTTTTCCAAGAATTCTTTATTTCCAAATAAAACCTACTGATTTGGTTTTGGAAATATTTAGATTTCAAAATGGAGTTTTGAATAAATCAAAATCTATTTGATTTAGTAACAAAGGTCTATTTATTTAAATATTAATGGACCCTAAAATAAAAAATATTATTTTGATTTTTGGACTTTGGTTTATTGTTGTTGAACAGAACCAAAACTCAATACAAAGTTTGGTGAATGTTTGAATTAATTTGAATTCTTGATTGGTTGTTTGAATTTCAAAACAGAAAATAGAAATTGAAAAGAAAAAGCATTTGGAAAAAAAAGTGTAAAAGACAGCAGTCCAGTCGGCCAGCCCAACAAGGCCCAACCAGCCCAGCTTCTCTTCCTCCCGAAGAAAACGATTCGCACCTGTTAACTGACCCGCGCAGACACTGACCGGTGGCCCCACTTTTCCCTCTCACATCCTCGCTGACATCAGGGCCCCACTCCAGTGTTCATCGTCTTCAAGCCGCGCCGATTACTCCCTGCCGTTGCAACCAGTAAACGCCGGCGATCAATTCACGTTGATAGCGGCCGTTACTCCACCCTGCAACCACGCGGTATTAAACACCTCACCCTCCTCTTCCTTTTCCCTCAGACTCCACGCCCTGAACGCCACCAGGCTGCCCTGAATCCAAGCAGCACCGCCACTGCTCCGACGAGCATCTCCAGTAAATTCCAGCGAACCACTGCCGCCCCTCACCTCCCCAACCACACGAGCTTACTCCCCAGCCTCTGACGCTTCTCTCTGTGCCTTCCGTTCAACCGCGGGCGCCCCAGAACATCGGCAACCACCTAGACTGAGCGCCGCCGCGTCTGCTACTGTCTCCGACGACTTTCCCTGGTAAGAACCGACCACCCCGCGCCCTCTCGATCACGCACGCGTCATCACCTTGACCTTACGCGTCTAACCATGCCCTCTGTTTGCCTTCTCGTGATCCGTAGCGTCGACCTCGACGACCACCAGACAAACCCGACGCCAGGAGCAACTCCGGCGAGCCATTAACCACACCCCTGTGCGTCCCTCGTCGAACCAACAACACGTTGAGCTTCCCCACGCTACTGCGAACACGGTAAGCATCCTCGTTAGCCTCCTTGCTTCCTGCATCGCCGGCTCCGCCGTAGGCAGACTCGCCGCCGCCGCCAGCCGCCGTCAACGCCGCCCGAGTATGGTCGATTAGATGTACGCCGTTAGATTTTGATCCTGTGGTTAGGAATAGAACCTGAGCGAAAGGGTATGAGCACGTCTGAGCCGCGCGATCTGTTTAGATCCAACGGCTGTAGTTGCGCAATCCGTGCGAACCGGTATCGACCAGTAGCATCACGCCTCGTGGCACCAGACGATTTAAAACAGAATTCGAAAACAGATTTAGTTGCAGATTTGAAACCCTTATAACTTTTGATCCACACGTCCAAAAATTGCAAACTTCATATCAATGGAATCAGTGGAACAAGACCTAGCCAACCATGCAATTTGTTTAGTAAAAAGTTTCTGTTAGATTGTATGTTTTTGCAAAAACATTTGTATGCTTGTTTAGGTTATAAAAATTATTCTAAAATGATTTTGAGGTTGAAATCTTTGCAAATTAGTTTGTTGTGAACTTACTGACCTTAGGAACCAACCCATGGTTTTAAAAATGGATTTTGTGAAGATTAGGGATAAAAACTTGAAATAGCCTATTTCTAGCCAAATAAAAATAATTGAATTTGTTATGGAAATGATTTTGAGCAAAACCTTTGGAAAAATGTTTTGATTCAAAGCTACTGACCCTAAACACCAAGTTTTGTGAACTAACAACTTATTTGGTGAACAGTATAAAGTTGTTGCCTTGCTAAAAACATTTTTCCACCACATAAAATAATGATTGGATTTAAAAAATGATTTATGGATAAAACCTTTTTGCAAATGACTTTGCCACTTTGGAAAAATGACCACTTTGAGCCTTACAAAGTGTAGAACCTAGTAGAGACCACCTTGGCAAATAAAACTATCTTTTGCATGCTTGCATGCGTGACTTAGTTTCTATTATTTTGAGTGTTTGATTGTTTGATTATTGGTTGGAATGCTAGTTGATTTTGTGTTTGCTTGATTGATTTGTAGTGAAGTTAGAAAAGTGTGAGACTAGAAAAATCAAGAAGTGAACCAACATTCCCTACCAAAAAGGTAAGTGACACTATCATCTAAAGTCCTACTATTTTCATTACACTTAGTGGAATTTGAAACATGCATGAAAAGAATTCTATACTTATGCTATGCTAAATCCTATTAGGATACCTCATATATTCCTTAGTGAAAACAATGTAGTTGTAAGATGCTTAGCCATGCAACATATTTTGAGAAGAGATACATGTTGAGATTTTATAAAAGATGAGAAAAGACTTGTGTTTTATATAATAAAACAAGGACTCAATGAACCACCTGGGTGGACAAGGTTACTCAAGTTTTGGACAAGGTGGCAACAAAAGGAACCATGTCGATGGCAATCACCTTGTGTTGTGCACCAAAAGAAAACCACCCAGGGACTTAGAGATTGAACATGTTTCTCCAATTGTGGCTTTCATGTACAGCCACATGCTACATATGGCTCTGGCTTAGTCAACTATATTGGGAAGACCCATGCATTGTCTTCTGGTACTGAAAATGAGGGAACTCGAAACCCTACATGGGTGCCTGAAGACAAGCTAGCAATGGTGTATGGGAGGACCCTCTGGAAAGACTTCGTCACATTCTCAATCTGCCAGTACTCCATCTTGGTGAGTACCTATCCAGCGGCCACTGGTGGCAATAAGATGAGAGTGTGTCATGTGGGTAAAGTGTACAACTTCTGCAGAAGATAATAAAATCTAAGTACTTAGCCGTGTCCCCGGTTATGGACAATACTGAGCAACTAAAGCTTGAAGCTATGGGAAATCTCGACATTCCAATTTCTAAAAGAAAAACTTTAAAGTGACAACAAAAGACTTGAAGCACTTGGGGGTACCAAGGGGCTCAAGAGATTTTGATAAAAGCTTGATGCACTTGGGGATTTACCAAGGGGCTCAAGAGATTTTGATAAAAGCTTGATGCACTTGGGGATTTACCAAGGAGCTCAAGAGATTTTTGATAAAAACTTGAAGTACTTGGGGTGTACCAAGGATCTCAAGAGATTTTGACAAAGACACTTGGGGATTTACCAAGGAGTTCAAAAATATTTGACAAAGGAACAAAACCATTTTGAAAAGATAGGATAAAGTATTGCTTTCTGCAAATGAGCCTTAAACCCTACTTAGCCAAATATGCATGTAATGATAGGATCCACTTATATTCTACATAGTAGTGAAACTTGCCAATACAATTCAAATGTATTGACCCTTGTGGCTGTAACTTGTAATGTTGTAGGTTGATCGTTTTTAGTGAAGATTAATTGATTAGGATTACAAAGTCTACAACCAACATGCTTGCCTGTGGCACTTTGAAGATGAAGGACCCCATGCTTATAGATTTTCTGCTGCATTGTAATGTAATAGCCAAATGAGCTATGTAAGATGTAATAAAATTATGTTATTCTTGGTTATAAAGTTATAATATGACCTTTGTTTCTTGATATTACATCTTAACTGTGGATGCTAGCTATTGATCCAGGGACTAGCATTGTAAACATAGGGATCTCTACCTTATTAAAGGTTGGGACCTCTTACAGATGGTATCAGAGCATTGTGTTGCCTGTAGGATTTGTAAACCTAGGATTGGACAAAAACCCTTAGAAAAATAGGAGTTGTATTTGTTCCAAAAACTTATTTACAAACAATCTTGTAAACTCTTTCCTCAACCATTTTGGTTTCAACTCTACATCTCTTCTAATTCAACTTGATGGAAAAACCTACCCCATGGCCAAAGATTACACCATGTACAAAGGACATCTTCAACTCTAATGACTTCAACTTCTTCAACTCTAATGACTTCAACTTCTTCAACTCTAATGACTTCAACTTCTTCAACTCTAATGACTTCAACTCTAATGACTTCAACATCTTCAGCATATTCACCAAGGACTTCAACCATGGTTATCACTAAGGACAAGTGAGACAAGAAATCTTGCTCAAGATTGGAGACTAAGGAAACACAAGTTAGAAGGAGCCCACATCACTTGAAGTTTTGTGACCAAGAATTTTTCCCAAGGAAACCATGATCTCATGCAAGAAGGAATCAACCAAGAAGGATGGAAAGATCACAAGTGAACCATATAGATGGACCACCATATTTTAGTTAAGTCAAACACACCAACTTATGTGATGTAACAAAAATATTTTGTTGCCTAAGGATGTGCTTGAACTTTGTTGTTTGAGTGAAAAGTTGTTTGTGAATGCTTGCACATTGCTTGTGTGAATTGTGATGTGTGTGATTAGAATTATTTCCTTAGAAATATCTTGCCTATTCTAATCTCAATTCAACCCAAACAGATGACTACTCCAAAAGACTCCAACATCAAGGTTGATGACAACAACGCCAACCAAGAGGACAACATGGAGGAACTTATAACAACCCAAAACCAGTTGAACCAAATGACAGCTCAGTTCATAGCCAACACCAGTGGGGAAGATCCAACCCTGCAAGGATTTTTGGAAGACCAAGCCCAAATGTTGCATAAGGTGATAGACCAAATGCTCAACATGGAAAGCAACCTTTCCAAGGATGGCAAAGATGTTATTCTTAAAGGAACCAAAGCTTGCAATATTTGTGGAGACAAGGATCACACTTCCAAGGAGCATGGAAATCAATGCCCCAACTGTGAGGAGAAACATCCAGTTGGCCAATGCCCCACATCTCAAGTGACTTGCTACTTATGTGAAGGGAATAATCATGTCCCTATCCAATGCCCCATATATTCCATAGTTGAACAAAGGAAACAAGGTGGAGTGCAACAAATGATTGCAAACTATCAAGAAGGATCTAAGTCTACCAAGAAGAATGAGGACAAAGGAAAAGCTCCACTTATACCTCCATGCAATACAACCCAATTCAAAGGACCAAAGAAGAGGCATATGAATTATCCAAAGAGCAATAGAAGGTCCAAGAAACATGTAGACATACCTACCTACCAGATAACATATGAACAACATGAACTAGATGCACTCCCAGCTTTGGAGAAGCCCAAGAAGAAAAAGAAGGACAAAAGCCATGTACAATGTCATCATTGTAAAGAAATGGGACACTATTCCAGTGAATGTCCAGAGAAACAGAAGTATAAAGAGATTGGCCAAGTATGGTGCAACAACTGCAAAGAGCTAGGCCATTATGCAGCAACTTGTCCACAAGAGACACGTGAAGGACTCAAACTTATTAACTGTTTCAATTGCAAAGAACTAGGACATTATGCAAGCAATTGTCCAGAAAAGATGAAGAACAAGATAAACAAGCCTGATCTCAGCCTTGTCACATGTGTCAAATGTGGAAACAAAGGACACTATGCAGATGTTTGCCCAAAGAAGTTTCCCCAAGATCCCAAACAAGCCAACATGTAATTTAGTTGGAAAAATTTTAAGGGTGGTAGTACCCTAGATGCTTTGAGCCTACTTGTAACCCTAGCTTTCCCAAATCTTGGGACGAGATTTATTTTAAGGGTGGTAGCCTGTCACATCCCAAGATTTTCCAAATCTTGTAATGTGAAAAATAAATGAATAAAATAAAACTTTGTTGATTTTCAGGGTGAGAAGAAACTTTTTGAATCCATTTGGAAACTTTCAAAACTCTATTTTGATCAAATAAAATCCTAAAGGGATTTAAAAAGATAAATAAACAATAAAGCTAAAAATATTTGGAATTACTATCTTTTAATAAAAAGATTTGGTTTTCAAATAAAAAGGAAGAAATTTAAATAAGGAATATTTTATGGGCCAAATTAAAACTTGGCCAAGCCTTTGAAATAAAATATTCTATTTGATAAAAAAATAGTAAAGTTTTATTTAAATAAAAAAATAAGGATTTAATATCCAAGTTTATTAAAATAAAGGTTTTACTATTTTAATTAAACATCAAAACTTATTTATTTATTTTAAACAAGTTTTCCAAGAATTCTTTATTTCCAAATAAAACCTACTGATTTGGTTTTGGAAATATTTAGATTTCAAAATGGAGTTTTGAATAAATCAAAATCTATTTGATTTAATAACAAAGGTCTATTTATTTAAATATTAATGGACCCTAAAATAAAAAATATTATTTTGATTTTTGGACTTTGGTTTATTGTTGTTGAACAGAACCAAAACTCAATACAAAGTTTGGTGAATGTTTGAATTAATTTGAATGCTTGATTGGTTGTTTGAATTTCAAAACAGAAAATCGAAATAGAAAAGAAAAAGCATTTGGAAAAAAAGTGTGTAAAAGACAGCAGCCCAGTCGGCCAGCCCAACAAGGCCCAACCAGCCCAGCTTCTCTCCCTCCCGAAGAAAACGATTCGCACCTGTTAACTTACCCGCGCAGACACTGACCGGTGGCCCCTCTTTTCCCTCTCACATCCTCGCTGACAGCAGGGCCCCACTCCACTGTTCATCGTCTTCAAGCCGCGCCGATTACTCCCTGCCATTGCAACCAGTAAACGCCGGCGATCAATTCACGTTGATAGCGGCCGTTACTCCACCCTGCGACCATGCGGTATTAAACGCCTCACCCTCCTCTTCCTTTTCCCTCAGACTCCACGCCCTGAACGCCACCAGGCTGCCCTGAATCGAAGCAGCACCGCCACTGCTCCAACGAGCATCTCCAGTAAATTCCGGCGAACCACTGCCGCCCCTCACCTCCCCAACCACACGAGCTTACTCCCCAGCCTCTGACGCTTCTCTCTATGCCTTCTGTTCAACCGCGGGCGCCCCAGAACGTCGGCAACCACCTAGACTGAGCGCCGCCGCGTCTGCTACTGTCTCCGACGACCTTCCCTGGTAAGAACCGACCACCCCGCGCCCTCTCGATCACGCACGCGTCATCACCTTGACCTTACGCGTCTAACCATGCCCTCTGTTTGCCTTCTCGTGATCCGTAGCGTCGACCTCGACGACCACCAGACAAACCCGACGCCAGGAGCAACTCCGGCGAGCCATTAACCACACCCCTGTGCGTCCCTCGTCGAACCAACAACACGTTGAGCTTCCCCACGCTACTGCGAACACGGTAAGCATCCTCGTTAGCCTCCTTGCTTCCTGCATCGCCGGCTCCGCCGTAGGCAGACTCGCCGCCGCCGCCAGCCGCCGTCAACGCCGCCCGAGTATGGTCGATTAGATGTACGCCGTTAGATTTTGATCCTGTGGTTAGAAATAGAACCTGAGCGAAAGGGTATGAGCACGTCTGAGCCGCGCGATCTGTTTAGATCCAACGACTGTAGTTGCGCGATCCGTGCGAACCGGTATCGACCAGTAGCATCACGCCGCGTGGCACCAGACGATTTAAAACAAATTTTGAAAACAAATTTAGATGCAGATTTGAAACCCTTGTAACTTTTGATCCACACGTCCAAAATTGCAAACTTCATATCAATGGAATCAGTGGAACAAGACCTAGCCAACCATGCAATTTGTTTAGTAAAAAGTTTCTGTTAGATTGTTTGTTTTTGCAAAAACATTTGTATGCTTGTTTAGGTTATAAAAATTATTCCAAAATGATTTTGAGGTTGAAATCTTTGCAAATTGGTTTGTTGTGAACTTACTGACCTTAGGAACCAACCCATGGTTTTAAAAATGGATTTTTTTAAGATTAGGGATAAAAACTTGAAATAGCCTATTTCTAGCCAAATAAAAATAATTGAATTTGTTATGGAAATGATTTTGAGCAAAACCTTTGGAAAAATGTTTTGATTCAAAGCTACTGACCCTAAACACCAAGTTTTGTGAACTAACAACTTATTTGGTGAACAGTATAAAGTTGTTGCCTTGCTAAAAACATTTTTCCACCACATAAAATAATGATTGGATTTAAAAAATGATTTATGGATAAAACCTTTTTGCAAATGACTTTGCCACTTTGGAAAAATGACCACTTTGAGCCTTACAAAGTGTAGAACCTAGTAGAGACCACCTTGGCAAATAAAACTATCTTTTGCATGCTTGCATGCATGACTTAGTTTCTATTATTTTGAGTGTTTGATTGTTTGATTATTGGTTGGAATGCTAGTTGATTTTGTGTTTGCTTGATTGATTTGTAGTGAAGTTAGAAAAGTGTGAGACTAGCAAAATCAAGAAGTGAACCAACATTCCCTACCAAAAAGGCAAGTGACACTATCATCTAAAGTCCTACTATTTTCATTACACTTAGTGGAATTTGAAACATGCATGAAAAGAATTTCTATACTTATGCTATGCTAAATCCTATTAGGATACCTCATATATTCCTTAGTGAAAACAATGTAGTTGTAATATGCTTAGCCATGCAACATATTTTGAGAAGAGATACATGTTGAGATTTTATAAAAGATGAGAAAAGACTTGTGTTTTATATAATAAAACAAGGACTCAATGAACCACCTGGGTGGACAAGGTTACTCAAGTTTTGGAAAAGGTGGCAACAAAAGGAACCATGTCGATGGCAATCACCTTGTGTTGTGCACCAAAAGAAAACCACCCAGGGACTTAGAGATTGAACATGTTTCTCCAATTGTGGCTTTCATGTACAGCCACATGCTACATATGGCTCTGGCTTAGTCAACTACATTGGGAAGACCCATGCATTGTCTTCTGGTACTGAAAATGAGGGAACTCGAAACCCTACATGGGTGCCTGAAGACAAGCTAGCAATGGTGTATGGGAGGACCCTCTGGAAAGACTTCGTCACATTCTCAATCTGCCAGTACTCCATCTTGGTGAGTACCTATCCAGCGGCCAGTGGTGGAAACAAGATGAGAGTGTGTCATGTGGGTAAAGTGTACAACTTCTGCAGAAGGTAATAAAATCTAAGTACTTAGTCGTGTCCCCGGTTATGGACAATACTGAGCAACTAAAGCTTGAAGCTATGGGAAATCTCGACATTTCAATTTCTAAAAGGAAAACTTTAAAGTGACAACAAAAGACTTGAAGCACTTGGGGGTACCAAGGGGCTCAAGAGATTTTGATAAAAGCTTGATGCACTTGGGGATTTACCAAGGGGCTCAAGAGATTTTGATAAAAGCTTGATGCACTTGGGGATTTACCAAGGAGCTCAAGATATTTTTGATAAAAACTTGAAGTACTTGGGGTGTACCAAGGATCTCAAGAGATTTTGACAAAGACACTTGGAGATTTACCAAGGAGTTCAAAAATATTTGACAAAGGAACAAAACCATTTTGAAAAGATAGGATAAAGTATTGCTTTCTGCAAATGAGCCTTAAACCCTACTTAGCCAAATATGCATCTAATGATAGGATCCACTTATATTCTACATAGTAGTGAAACTTGCCAATACAATTCAAATGTATTGACCCTTATGGTTGTAACTTGTAATGTTGCAGGTTGATTGTTTTTATTGAAGATTAATTGATTAGGATTACAAAGTCTACAACCAACATGCTTGCCTGTGGCACTTTGAAGATGAAGGACCCCATGCTTATAGATTTTCTGCTGCATTGTAATGTAATAGCCAAATGAGCTATGTAAGATGTAATAAAATTATGTTATTCCTGGTTATAAAGTTATAATATGACCTTTGTTTCTTGATATTACATCTTAACTGTGGATGCTAGCTATTGATCCAGGGACTAGCATTGTAAACACAGGGATCTCTACCTTATTAAAGGTTGGGACCTCTTACAGCAACTCTCCAACGACATATAACACCGCCTTAAAATACCTACTGATTACTTCAATAGATCTTCTAAAAAATGGTTGTAGAGCTCTAAACCGTGTGTTGTGACCAACTACTAGGATAAACATGGCTACTTGTTCCTCGATAGAAGTATGAATACTATCTTTCAATAATTCTCTCTCTCTAAACAACGTGCACAAACGAAAAAAGGGAGCTCTTTTCATTCTTAGCTGATTTGAGCAATTTGTATCGGTTGAATGATAGATAAATCTCATATTTGATTCCGTAGCAATGTCCATGTCAATTCTACGACCCATTGTTATCTGTTGGAGATATGCCCTAGAGGCAATAATAAATGTAGTTATTATTATATCTTTGTGTTTATGATAAATGTTTACATTCATGCTATAATAGTATTAACAAGGAAACTTTAATACTTGTGTGATTTGTAAACTTAAAATTGAAGTCCCTAGTAAAGCCTCTATACATCACTAGCTTGTTGGTTAATAAATGATTGTGGTTTCCCTATCATGAACATTGAGATGTTATTAACAACAAGATCATATCGTTAGGAGAATGATATGGTGGACATACTCCTATAGATAAGCGTAGCATAAAGATCAAGTCATTTTAATAGTCCAATTGCTATATGCTTTCTGATACATAGTAACCTAATTACTTCGACCATGAGATCATGCTTATCACCTTTACCGGATGGATGCTTTGATGACATCAAACACCACACCGTAACTGGGTGGCTATAAAGGTGGCATTGAGTGTTCGGAAAGTATTGGTTGAGACACATGGATCAAGAGTGGGATTTGTCCATCCATATGACGGATAGATATACTCTGGGCCCTCTCGGTGAAATGTCATCCAATTAGCTTGCAAGCATGTGACTGTCTCACAAGGGATCACATATCACGGGAACGAGAAAATAGTACTTATCGGTAACGAGGTTGAACTAGGTATGCAGAGATATCGACGATCATAACCTCGGATAAGTAAACTATCGTGAGACAAAGGGAAATTGGTATCGTATGTAAGTGGTTCATTCGATCGCAAAGTAATCGTAGAAATATGTGGGAGCCATATGAATTTCCAGATTCCTCTATTGGTTATTGTTCGGAGAAGTGTCTCGATCATGTCCGCATAATTCACGAACCGTAGGGAGACACACTTAAGGATTCGACGTTGTTTGAGTAGTTATGGAATGATGAGAAAGAGACCGAATGTTGTTCGGAGTCTCGGATGGGATTCGGGATATCACGAGGAGATCCGGAATGGTCCGGAGAATAAGATTCATATAAGGAAAGTCCTGTTTCGTAGTTGGGGAATGGTTCCGGTGTTTTCATCGGGAATGTTCTAGAAGGTTCCGGAATGTCCGGCACTCCGGAGGGGAAGGGTACATGAATGTGTTATATCAAGTTGGTATGATTGCATCATGTACTAGGTGTCATCGCTGAACAAAATAAAGGGTTTAATCAAATCCTAGTTTGAAAACGTCAAACGCCAATTTGAAAGTCAAACGGCTAATTTTGGGAAGTGGAGAGGGAGGTGGAAACCGAGTTGGGGAGGAGTTCCTCCCCTCCACCGCCGGCCCACCTTGAAGCCGAGTTGGGAAGGGACTCCCCTCCCCTTGGCTGGCCCCTCCACCTATAAAAGGAGGGGCAGGGCTCCCCTCCTAGACACCCAACACCTCCACCTCTAAACCCTAGCCGCCGGCGCCGCCACCTCCTGCTGCCACCGCCGCCCTAGGGCAAACCGCCGCCGCTGCCTAACAACCCTAGCCGCCGGCCAAGCCTCCTCCTCGGCGTGTCTAAACCCTAGATCGTCGAGGGCTCTCTCATAGTCCACCATACTCGCTCCGGCTTAAGGCGAAGCCCTGCGAGATCTCCCCTCTACTTCTGGTACCACGTCGTTGTGCTGTCGGAATCAAGAGGAGAGTGCTACAACCTCCGCTGCTTGCTGGAACAAGGGAGAGGAAGGTCTTCGTTGAGTACCGAACGTGTGACCGACTGCGGGAGCGCTGCCAGAACGCAGCGCCGGAAGGATCGTCTACGCGATCTTGAGATCGGGAAGAGTACGACTACATCACCCACGAGAATCCGCTCTCGTTAAACACTTTGGAATCTTCGAGGGTGAGTTATTCCATCGACTCGTTGCTACAATATAGTAGGTAGATCTTAGCTTGTTTGTTTGTATGTGATAGAAATTTTTGTTTTCCATGCTACGAAATCCTACAGTGGTATCAGAGCCGTGTCTATATGTAGATCTGTTGCACGAGTAGAACACAATGGTCATTGTGGGCGTTGATGCTTTTATTGTCGATTGCTTCTTGTGTACTTTGCATCTTGCGAGATGTTGGGATGAAGCGGCCCGGGATAACCTTACATGACATCGTTCATGAGACTTGCTCCACGCTTGACATGCAACTTGTATTGCATAAGTGGCTTTGCGGGTGCCTGTTTCTCCTAGCATAATTAAGATCCAATTTACAACGGGTGATTAACAATACTAGTATCAATGTTGTGGTTCATGTTCGTAAGTTAGAACGACACTTATTGAAAGCCCCAAAACACGTAAAACATGCAAAGAAAGTAGAGGCGTCTAACTTTGTTTTGCAGGGGTGTGCAGTGATGTGATATGGCCATGATTGTGATTATATTTGATGTATGCAATGTTCCTTATTGTAAGTTGGCAACCGGCAGGATCCATATGGTTGTCTTTAATTTATGTTAAGACCCGCGTGTCTATTCAAAGTAGTTATAATAGTTGAAGCCGGTGGACGACAACCATGGAGAAGCGTCATTGACCTTGATGCAATGCCGGTGATGATGGAGATCATGCTCGTGCTTGAAGATGGAGATCATGCTCGTGCTTGAAGATGGAGATCGGAAGCACAAAGAAGAAAGGCCATATCATATCACATATTATGAATTGCATGTGATGTTAATCCTTTATGCATCTTGTATTTCTTAGTTAACGACGGTAGCATTATAAGATGATCCCTCATGCACATGAATTTCAAGTCATAAAGTGTTCACCCTTAGTTAGCACCGTTGCTAAAGCTTGTTGTTTTGAAGCACCACGTGATGATCGGGTGTGTTAGATTCTGCAAGTGTATACAACGTGAGCAAGCCAGATTTGCTTATGCGGAAGCTAAGGTTTGATCTTGACGAGCCTAGCATGTACATACATGGTCTCGGAACACGGATCACCGAAAGGTAAAGCATGAATCATATAGTAAGATATGATGAACATGACGATTGTTCGCCATTGAAACTATATCAACTCTCGTGATGATCGGTGTTGATGTGGTGGATTTGGTTCGTGTGATCACTAAAACAATACGGGGGATATTGTTTTGAGTGGGAGTTCACCTAGATTAATTTAACTATTAATTAGAACTCAATTTGTCATAAACTTAGTCTAAACTATTGCAAATATGTTGTAGATCAATGGCGGCCCCTACCATCAATTTTAATGCGTTCCTATAGAAAGAAAAGTTGAAAAACAATGGAAGCAACTTCGCGGATTGGTTCCGCAATTTGAGGATTGTCCTCACAGCTGGTAATTTGACCTATGTGCTGGATGCACCGCTGGGTGACCCGCCTGCAGCTGATGCTGCCGAAGAAGTAAAGAATGTTTACCTCGCTCGGAAGACTCAGTACTTCACAGTTCAGTGTGCTATCTTGTATGGTTTAGAATCGGAGCTTCAGAAAAGGTTTGAGAATTCACCTGACCTACTGCGACAGCGTCGAGCCAGCTGGGCCGCTCAAGATCGACGCGCCGTCGTCGGAGCTTCAGCTGCTCGTGCTCCAGGACTGCCGGTGGACACAAATCCAGCTTATCTCTCTCCCTAAGCGCATCCATTTGGCCTGCAATGCTTGGCCCCATGAGGAACCCCTCCTGCATTTCGGGGATGTTCCTTCGCTTCGTCAATTCTACATGTCTTTCGGTGCCCCTCCCGGTGCACAGATGCAGTTCGCGCTGACTGAATTATTACCAAGGACGACGAACCGTCCAGCTTGGGTTTGAATTTTAACCGTAAAATGGTGAAGTTCCGGTACCCTCGATTTCTGCTGCATATATATTAATCTATTATTTTCTCGATGTTCATGGTGTGCCCATGCTCCATGTCTTTCTTCTTTTTGCTGCAGATTTGGGTTCAGCCAGAACACCCAAAACGGCTCACTCCTATATTCACCAACCTGAGGGAATTGTATCTTTTCGGAATCTTTGCTGAGTGTGACCTGAATTGGACTCTCTTTATCCTTGAAGCTGCACCTTCCCTGCACAATTTTCATGTAAGTCTGATACTACTTGCGGTTGCTGCCTGAATGCTAGTATGACCTCTAGCATGACACGTTTCTAGACATTCAGCATATTACTAGCATTAGCAAGGCGATTTGATTGTACTACTCTTATTTATCACAATTAGTAAAAGTAATACAGTACCACCAAAGTCAAGCTTGATGCCAATTTAGGTGCATTTACTTGAATGTCGTGCTATAATTGTTCTTTCTTTTAATAGTAAGTATTATAATATCGAGGTTTATGCCAACTTGCAATGTAATGTGTGTCGTTTCTATTTTGGGTCACAAAAGTTATCACGATATTCATGCCTCAGTGATGATGCCAAGAAGACAAACATGGCGTGGGAAATATCCAAGAATTCAAAGCACTTGAACTTGAAGTTGATGGTGATGCAAGGGTTTGAAGCGGAGCCCAAGGTTATGAATTACATAAGGCTTGTCATGGAACGAGCCACTTGCTTGGAGAGAATCGAGTTGATTTGCGATGAGAACTTATGCGGTGCCTGCAATCTCATCAACTTTAAGTCCCCAAGAAGGTCAACAGAAATTAAAGTTAGTAGACGCCAGGTTTAAGAGCGACTCATACATGGCTTCTCATCACCCGTGCAGATAATAATTAGTTAATATTAAATGACTGATGAACATGGTCAAGGAAGAAAACTATGAGTATGTGTTAAAAGGGGCCCCAGGGGTCACCTGTGCTGGAGTGATCCATATGTTAATGTTACACAATGCATGTTGTATGAATTATGTATTATGCCTGGTGCATTGTGTTCCCGTTTTTATTTATTGTTGGTAGACAGTAAATTCATAAAACAATTAGAATGTAACTCGTGTTAACTAGTTAAAATTTTAACTTAGAACCTTCATAGATACCAACTTGTGTCACAATTTCCCAAGGAACACACTTTAACTCAGCCGACTGATCCATTAGCCGCCTCGCTTGCATGTTCCTCTTCATCCTCTCTCTCCCAAACCTCCTCCTTCACACACACTCTCTCTCACACAAAAGATCTTAAACGAAAAAAGGAACTCTCATGCCGGTGAAGGGTCGTGGTCCACCACGCCTCGAAGGTCCTAAGGCCACCGACTGTGTCGCCGATAAGAGGGACGGAACCCTAGACAGGTTTTAGTCAATCGTCTCACGATCTCCTCTATGCCTAGCCACACATACCACGTTAGAGTTAAGTTGTATAGCTTTGCCCTTGCTATGGCTTGGGTCTTTCTTGGCGGATCATGGTGATTACACATCTAATTGAAATGTATACATTTATTTCGTAATCTATGGGATGGCAAATTGAACCATCAGGTGTAGAATATGCATTTTAATTAGATTTTCTGAACTAAATCTCATCGCAGGTAATTTGGATATCTAGTTAAAAAGTGACTCATTTAGAAAAATTTGAAATACGCTTGAGTTGCATATATGGTATGGTGTAGACTTTCATTGCACGCTACAAAAGGGGGACGAGAGAGAGCCGATGACGTCCTGGGTCATCTCATAGACTAGTAGAGTCACTATATTTCTAGCCGTTGTCCTAACTGATAAAATGTGTTGTATTTTGAGGGCTATTTTAATCCAAAAGAATTATGTAGTACTTTTAAAGGATCTGAATCAACCGTGTTTTTTCGTACAAAGGTACTAGTTTGCTTCATAGGATTTTTACAATCCATTGGAATACCACAAACGGTTCACTTGCCCTTTTTGAAGGAAAATTTCTTTCCACTAAAAATTCATTTTACAATTTCGTTGGGTTTCTTGCGAGCAAACAGTTGTAGATCAAATTCGTGTAATTTCATAATTCTATAAAAGATAGTCCCTCCGATCTAAATTAATTGATTTGAATTTGTTTAAATTCGGATGTATCTCGAGTCAACTAGTAATTTGGATTAGAAGGAGTATAAGACATGACATTGTCAATCTTATGTTTTTTCTATTTTCTCTGTTTTGTAAATCCTGCAAATCAAATGGCTCCGAAGAAGAGGATAAAAGTTACTGCTGTATATGAATCTGAAAACGAGTTTCCAGTTTCCAGTGTGAGTGCGTCCGTACTACGAAGCGCGCATCAGACGTGGGCCCCGATCGAGCTCACGCGTGCGGAATCTGCACGTACTCCCGGCCACTGCTGCCTGGGCCCGCACGGCTCAAACCCGCGAGGTTGGTCGGAGTCGTGGCTGGCTCGGCCCCCGCTCCTCCCGAGCACGCAGTCCCGCTGACACGTAGGGGCACGCACGTTAAGTAGTACTAACAGGATTAACGACAATTAATCACCGGACAATAAACCGGGCGAAAATCAAACGCTCGCTTAACTACGCAAGCGTGAATGCGTCGACCCGTCTGTCTGTCCGATTTCCCTCTCCCCGAAAATCTTCCACCTCCCCTCCGATCGAGCGACCTCGTCGTCGTCCACTCCTCCTCCCCGATTGCCTCCCGCCGAAGCAACCCCCGAGGCTAATCATCCTTCTCCCCTAAGCCCAAAACCTGGCCCCCGGGATCAGATCCCGCGCGCCTCCCGCTCTCTCGCTAGCCAGCCAGCTCCCCACCTCCCCATTTCTGGATCCCCGTCCCCGCGCGGCGCCGTGGTGGTCCCCCCCACCGGCCATTGCCGCCACTCCGCATTTCGACCGTGCCGCCTGCGCGCGCGGTGGAGATCTGAGCCGGAGCTGCCGCTGTGCCGGCCGGGAGGCGCAGGGCCTCGATGGGGCGCCGATGGGCCCCGGGGATCTGCGCGGTGGCGCTGATCTGCCTCGCCGCGGCCGCCAAGGGAGATCCCGATCCCGACGAGCTGGACCGAGCGTGAGTCCCCGAACCTGCTTGCTTCGCTATGCTGCTGTCGATTGCCTTGCCTCTGCGCACTGCGCTGTTTAAGGGCCTCCAACCGATTCTCCTGGCGTTGGATTGTGCAATGCGTTGTTGCGTGTAGTATTGCGACCACTCTCTGTGTGCGTGCGTCGATTGCTGGAGCCGTGGATTGTCTGGCTGATGCACGCGACGCTATGATACGGCGTCCTGGCATAACAACAATATGAAAGCCCTCGGTTGATTCGTACGATGCTAAATTTCGTTGTCTCCTCATTTTGCAACCACACCTTGTTTTGTCATGTGCTTCTCATGCCTTCCGTTCGCCCAAGGGAGGTTAGTCTTAGATAAAACGAGGTAGGTGACAAGTGTAGGAATGATGGGTGGCTGGTACAATGTGACTTTTCTATGAATCATTTTCTTACTGAATACTCGTCAATCCTTGCAAGTCTGGAGCAGTGTGGAAATTGAGCTTCGATTGGCCAGTGGCTGATTTGCTGAATTGTACTTGCTTTACAGTTGATTCTTAGATGCTGCTGCTTCTGTTGTTTACTTTTCTACTGTATTAGTTTTGGCAAAGTGACGCTTTTTCGACTAAAGGAGACAAAGGCCCCCAACTTCCTTTCATAGAAGCTGACAAATTCAGTTTATTACAAACCAAAAACTAACTCCAACTCCGAACTGACCAAACAAAACGAAACTCCCAACCCCTGTTACACACTAACCATCCACTCCACAAAACAGAGCACCAACTAAGTTCAGCGATGCATAGGTCCTGGAACCCAGTAGATTGTTAATCTCTGTCCAACATTGCTGGATCAGTGAGAAGGTCATCCTTTTTTAGCTTTTATGCAAGTGGCGATTCTTCATAGATGAAGACACACACAATGTGTATAATATTGAACTAGAACCACACTCTAGGGTTCAGTGGGATCACTGGAATAAGTACTTCTTAGTAATTAGAACTCTGACGTTGATAACTTCACTTTTTATGAATATGCCTGTGAACATTCTGTTGAAAATGATGAAAGGCATAGCCGCACTCATCATATGCTCCTCAAGGAGTAAAATTTCATTGAATTAGCTACCGATTTAGTATTAACCGTGCATGCCTATACAGGTATCCAATCGTGGAGCCAGATTATGGCCACACTAAACTCCGTCTTTCAGAGCAAGGCCTAGAGGCCATTCGAAGGATCGAAAATCCTATCGCTGTTGTTGGTGTAAGTTTGGATTATAATTTGAAAGAGCTGTTACTCTCTGTCATTTTTCATTTGAATAACGCCAAAGCACAACCTTAATGTTTGCCAATTGTTTGGCTGACACAGGTCATTGGTCCATATCGATCCGGAAAGTCTTTTCTCCTTAACCAACTTCTCTCATTATCATGTGATAAAGGTAGCTGCTGCTTGGCTCCTCCTAGTATTATAAGCCGTCAATTGGATGAAATGCATACCAGGACTAATGTAAAATTGATGAGCTTAACCATGCAGGTTTTGGAGTTGGTCATATGCGGGATACTAAAACCAAAGGTGGTGATTTTTGTCCAGATCTGTGTTCTTTTAGTGGTATTAACAATCTGCTCATGGAAGCTCATAAGTTATGACATGCATGTTCTTCTGTTGCAGGTATTTGGATTTGGGGTACACCTATTGAGATGGATGTTGATGGCACCAAAGTATCTGTCCTTTATCTTGACACCGAAGGATTTGAGAGTGTTGGGAAATCCAATGTATATGACGATAGGTTTGTGCTCAGATGTGAGCTGTGTGCCTTTTTCTGGTTTACTCTTCTAGGACCAATAGTCACAATGTTAAATTTTTTCTTTGGGCAGGATATTTGCTTTGGCAACAGTCTTAAGTTCTGTGCTTATCTATAACCTTCCCGAGACGGTGCGCTCTCTCTCTCACACACTCTCTTACACACACACAGGGATCATGTTAATTTTATTATTGTGGCATTGCAGGTGCGTGAAGCTGATATATCGAGGCTCTCTTTTGCTGTTGATATCGCTGAAGAATTCTACGGAAGGTTTGTTTATCTCTTATTTGCAATTTGATCTTTTCTAACACTGACATTTTCCCTCGAAACATTGTTTGCTGCTTGTGGTGAGCAGAGTGAAGGTAATACTCAATTTTTTTCATAAATTGATGTCAGCATAGTAGGAATATGTATAACTATAACAGAGCTGTTTATCTCTAAATTGCATCAGGGGGGAGATATTGCTTTTGAGCCAGCAAAGCTTCTCTGGCTTATCCAGAGGGATTTCCTGCGTAAGTTACTTCTCAAATAGTTGTTACTGTTAGCATGATTCAAAGATTCATGCTAGTGGCATAACCTAAAACTTTTGGCTATTATTCTGTACTAAATGTAATAAACCACAGACGAGTACCATTTTTCTCTGTGTCAATGTCAGGGTTCACTAAGCATAGCTTACACCACTTTGATAGACATAATTGGCAGCACAACAAACCATTAGCTGTAGTTCATGGAACGTCAATTATTGCACCATGAGTAGTCACATATCATTCATTTCTTTCCAGAATCCCAATAGCTTACCTAATAATGAGATAATGAAGGTTCGATTGAACCTATAGTACGTTTTGCTTGACTTGTTGTCAGACTGTAAAATCCAAGTATAGTTTACCCCTTAAAAATGTGTATTTGTTCTTACTTTCTGTTGGAAAGCTTATGAAAATATAATGCTGTGATCTATTTGTGTGATTTGACACTATTGTGGTATCAGTATATTGTACTTAAGCTATTATAATTGAGTGTTAACATTTCACCTTTGTATTAGATGGTGTGGTGCTAGTGTTGGTCAAATGGTCACTTGAGTTATGCGTGTGCCAAAGAAAAAGATTTTGTTACCATCTGTCTCAAGTTTCTAACTCTTTCTTCTCACTCTTTTACTATGTAACTGTTTAACAGTGTCCACTTATGTTAGTACATGCAAATGTCCTCTGAGTGTAATTTCACTTTTTGCGCAGAAGGAAAATCAGTTCAGCAAATGGTCAATGAAGCCCTCCAACGGGTGCCTAACGATAATGGTTAGATCAAACAACTTTGCCGACTATTTGTTAGCTTAATTATATTTTAGAAAAAAAAGTTCATACGCATAGTTAAACTGATATTTGTTTTTTGTATCTATTTCTTCAGGGGACAAATATATTGACGAGGTATGGTTATTTATGAAGTATACACTTCCTTACCAAAAACATAGAGACCCAGACTATGATACAGGGTTTTCTCTGTTGTGTTTGTAGGTCAATCAAATCAGAGATTCGTTAGCAGTTATGGGCAACAACAGCACTGCTTTTAGCTTACCACAGGTGCATTCATGCTACCCTTCCATCCTTTTTTTTATCCATGTAAAAATCAGTTTGGAATATTTTAAAACGAGCAGTTGAGCAAACAAGATTTTCAACCTTATATTTATTGTTCTAAATTCCATTACATTTCTTTCTTACTTTTTGTGTTTAACACTTTAACCTCGGTAACAAATTCAGACTATACTGAATCTTGGCTCAAACCTTAGTGTCTGTGAAGCTTATTTTCCCAAACAAATCTTCCCTAAAAAAATACGAACATTATTTTTTTATCTCTTCCATCTTAGTGTGATACCTTATCTTGATTCATAGTGTATTCCTGAATTATCTCTTACAGTTTTAGCTTCAATGCTTATTTTTAAAATTCATTCTTAAATTCATCTAGAGACCTAATATAAATATTTGTAAATTCATCTAGAGACTTCGTATATTTACCTCCTAAGGAAATCTCATAAGTTGCTTACACAACTTAATTTTAAATGAGTATTTTGATAAGCTTGTTTTCAACTTTTATTTCTGACGTCTATTTTGGAAACTTTATAATGAAAGGAAGCTTAGGTCTTAGAAGGAAACTTTTATTTCTGACGTCTTCAAAAACACTTATCGAGAGTGAAACTTATCAACACTCTCTTGAGTAACTATTTTAGAAGGAAGCTTCGATCCAAAACACTTTATTTTAGAACCATATGTTTAAGTTAAAGCTAGTCTTAGATAATTTTCGTGATTTATTTCAACCAACCTTTGAGCAATTATTTCTAGATGTTTATAAGAAGTCTTTATTGAGTGGCTTTCAGTTTTTCCTTGCTTTATCTCAAAACAGTAATGTAAGTGTTTTTCTGGGACCTATTTGGCCAAAATTTTGGTAAAACCTTGTTATCAGATCTTATATTGTGTTCAAAGCTTATTTTCAGGACATTGTTTTTTACTTTTAGAAACTTACCGTAAGTACTATAATCTCCAAAAGGTTTTCCACAAAGCTTGCTTTTGACAATACAGTTTTAAGGCTTGGTATAACTGTAAAAATCTACCTTCAAACTTGATTTTAGAAACTCTTTCTGAAAGGTTGCTTTCCGTACCCTACTTTTAACACTATGGCGCCCAATATTTTTTACAGCCTCATCTACAAAGAACAAAGTTATGCGAAATGGACGACAAAGAGCTTGACCCGTTATATGTTAAAAGACGAGAGGAATTGAAGCAGGTTGTTGGATCCATCATAAAACCTAAATTTGTACAGGGGAAAACTCTAAATGGAAAGGAATTTGTGTCCTTTCTGGAGCAGGTAAAGTACTAGTTGTGGTTGATATTGATATAAATCTGATCAACAAGGTTTTTAGAGTAATTCCTCTTCTTATGCTTCAGATACTTGAGGCTTTGAACAAAGGAGAGATTCCATCAACGGGGTCTCTTGTTGAAATTTTCAACAAGGCCATTCTAGAACGCTGTCTGACGGTGTATAAGGAAAAAATGGATGGCTTAGGTCTACCTGTACCAGTAGACAAACTGCAGCAAATTCATGAGGTGGCAAATGATCAAGCCAGAATGCTCTTTGATAAGCAGCACTTTGGTAAGCATCATGCTGGTCAGTCATTCCTCAAGCTTGACGAAGAGATTAAAAAGGTTCGTTAGTGGTATTCACGCTGTTCTTGTGTAATGAATATTTAAATGCACGTAATTCCAAACAGCATTAATTGTTTTGATGCATTTTAGACCAAACTAGAAAATGCACCTTAATTTGAACTTCCTGGTATGAACATAATGGATCTTCACGTGATGAATTCTTGATTTGAATTATTTATGTTGTAATGTGATAATCCCAGTGTAGTTGAACATCTATAAGTCATTTTGTGATTATGGTTTTTCATTACTTCCTGCCCCATTTCTTACATGCCTTGTACTAAACTTCCACTCAAGATAATATATTTACATACTTACAGGGTGTAACTTGTAGGTGTACAGAAACTTCCTTCTAGCAAATGAGTATCAATCTTCAAAACTTTGTGAAGCACGTTTCTCAGAATGTGAAGATAAAATGGATCACCTTCAAGTCTTGAAACTTCCTTCCATGGCAAAGTTCAATGCAGGTTTTTTTCACTGCAATCGAACATTTGTAATGGAATGTGTGGGGCCTTCAAAGGAAAGATATGAAGTTAGAATGACAAAGGTCTGTCTCTTATTCCGCACATACTTTCCATGACAAGTCAACAACTAAAACAGATCTATTTTCTGCTACTCATTCATTGTCAGTGTCATATTTCATATCATCTAGCTGTTTTGCTAGAAATTCAGCTATTCTATATTGTCAGCATTTCCCATGTAGAAGGTTAATCTTTGCAACCTTAAAGCGCTACTGGTTCCTTGAATAGCAAAAGAATCATGCTAGCTAATGAACTATATGCATAAACATTAAGACACGAGAAACATCCCAAAATGACGCATGCTTCAGCTTTTTCAACTGTCATTTAAATGCCGGCATGTTGAATTCAAAATCGGGAGCAGCGAGCATTTCTTGGATTCTGCAAATTATTCTGTTCAGCCTTTCCTTATCAATCTACAGGCTGCTTCAGTTCTTTGATACTCGTCATGATTTGTATATAACTAAAATCCAATTTTATATTGCATCCAGATGCTCCACAAGTCTCGTGCCCTTTTCATCAAGGAGTACAATAACAAGCTCTTCAATTGGTTGGTGACATTCTCTCTGGTCATGGTCGTGCTTGGGCGCTTTGTCATCAAGTTCCTTCTACTTGAAATTGCTGCCTGGGTGATGTTTATTTTCCTGGAAACATACACGAGAATGTTCTGGTCAGCAGAATCCCTCTACTATAATCCAGCCTGGCACATCATCGTTTCTTCCTGGGAAACCATCGTGTACAGCCCAATTCTCGATGTGGACAGGTAGTCTATCATCCATGTAAATATGTAATGGCATTTGCTACCTTGCCGGGCTGCTTTCTTTTCTAACATGCTACACTTTCTGTGTGCAGATGGGCAATTCCCATTGCCTTATTGCTATTGTTTTGGCTTTTTTACTGGCGTTGCTTCGGCAGAAGGAAACGGGGCAGTCGCTCGCTGCTTCCACTGTACAAGAACTCTCACAAGAACTCCAGTCGACCCAGATCAGACTGATCACACGGTTTTGTTTCTGCAAGGGAGGTACAAAATATCACCCAAAAACGATAGAACAGGAAGATAGTTTGGATCTTTCATCCATAGGGCTGGATGGGGCTTTCCTTAGACGACAGTCGTCACTACCCATGAGCATGTCTTGGATTCGTTTTGTCTGATAGAGATGGGATTTCTGGCGTTGGATGCTTCAGAAGCATTGTTGTGTGCTTCAGAAGTGTTTGTTGTAACACATGAATACATGGATATATTTATGCACTTTTGTAGCTAGGATGTTCTTACGAGGTACCACCTCATCCATTGATTATTGTTCACTCGTGAAGAAAGTTTATGTTGGCTTTGAGGATAAGCACTCTAGCTGTAATGAGCAGATCTCTGAACAGATTGTGATTGACCTTAAATGTTACTGCCAAAATGAGCAATATAATTTTTGGTTTTGGGCATTTCTCCCATGTGGCTGTAATTTTATGCTGTAATTTCTCAGTTTTGTTGAGGATAAGTAAGTGAGGCTACCTTGCACCTTAGAGGTCGTTTGGCATCCAGGTATTCATTTCATTTAGTACATGGATTCATTTCATTTATATTATAATTCCAAAAACATCCACATGTTTGGCTGTCACTGGAATTTGGAAATGATAGGTTTGAGATAGGAATTAGGTTTTCACACGGGGATATTTCAATGGATTTGCCAAATGAAATGACAGCCCAATTCCATGCCAACCAAACAACATAGAAATGAAATTGCAAAATAAATTCCAAGATTCCAAGCCCAAATGATGGATACTAAACGACCTCTTACAGTCTGCTAGACTTCTACTGTAGCTGCTTATTGGAAAAGACACCAATGGACTGTTTGGTTCACAGCAACATTTTGCCCTGTGCATTGCATATCTGGCGCCCTGTGCAGTCGCATACTTTGCACCTGTAGGGATTAAGAAGGCTAAAAAAGACCTTGCAAGGCGTAGGAAGGGTATAGATGTCTGGTATGCATGCATATTTTTTTACTGACAGATGTGATCTGTTCCATTCGTTTTAAAATATAAGATGTTTTAGCTTTGTAAAAGGAGTATCTAGACCCCTTTGTGTAGGTTCATTTTAAATCTACACACTAAATTAAATATAGATACACTTCTTTCACAAAGATAAAACATCTTATATTTTGAAACAGAGGGAGTACAAAAGAAAGAAAAATGTGGCGATTTTTTTTTTTTTTTTTTTGAAAAGTAGCGATCAGCAAGCACTCAAGTTGACTTTTAACAACAACACTATAAACAATACTATAATCATCAACAACACTATAAACAATAGTAGCGATCTGCAAGCACTCAAGTTGACTTTCAAGCTAGAAAAATGCTTAAAGGGTTTGGACAGATGTACATTAGAGCCAACAAAAATACTTTTTCAATGTAAAGAAAACAGAAAATAAAAATAAAAATAAAAATAAAAGAGAATAAAAAGAAGAAAGAAAAATAAAGAAAAGAAGAAAGGAAGAAAAACGGAAAATATCCGTTTAACGGGCCGGCCCACCAGCTCCTTCAGGCGGCACGGGCGCCGCGCGCCGCTGAAGGCGGCATACGGTCTCATGCTCCCTCCCACTCTCCCAGACTCCCAGTCCTCTTCTTTTGGTTCGCCGGGAAATCACACGCTCACAGTCACGGTCGGGTTCTCGAAAAGTTGGGATTGACAGACCGCCATAGAAGCCTCCGCTACCGCAAGCTAGGGTTTATGGGCTGCGGTGTCCTCCCTCTTCCGGAGGCGGTGGCCGGTGTCGCGCATGGCCGGCGCCGAAGGGTCGACCATGGCCGATGCGGAGATGGACATTGAGTTCTCGCGCCGGGATGGGGCCCCAGCTTCGGCTTCGCGTTCGACTCGGAGAATTTCTCCGACAAAGTGCCGCGGCTAGAGGTCGTCGCCGGAGAGGTCCACCTCATGGAGAAAGGTGCGTAGACTGCCCCCGCCCCCCACCGCTTGATGGATTTGTATTTGGAACAACGGATAGAGTGTTTCACGACTTCATCTTCTCTTGGCGAGGATGGAGGGGCTCCTAAATATAAACTATCTGGTCTCCACAACCATGTTTTCCCTGTTCAACATTTAATTACTTATTAAGGTTAATAACATTAGTCCCATTTTTTTCCTTTGTTCACCTATGTCCTTTGTGTGTGTTGAAACATTTTAAGTTATCATTAACTTGCTTGATGAGTGCTTATTTTTAACTTTTAAGTACTAGTACAGTTACCTGATGTAATACCGACAAACTTGGTAATGGCGCAATGTGCTAATCAAAGGTAGGCCTTGGTTGCTTCTTTCTCAATACTGGTTACATTGCAACTCTGGCATTGGCACATTTCAACAAATTCTTTTTTTAACACGGATGCAAACTCTCACAAAAACATACATATATATGAATGAATGCACGCATGCACACCCTACCCCTATGAACACCTCGAAGAGAATGAGCCTACATGGAGTCTTGAGTTGACAAGGTCTTTGTTAACCCCTTGTTTCCTTTTTGGTTCTTTGACGTGTTACTGCTGCTAAATGCTTCGCTGCATGAAATATACTAATTAAATAAATAACGATGTACCAAATTCTGGTAGAATCCCTGGGCCTTGGGGTACTATTTATGATTACTTAACTGATTGAGCTACAACCATGCTTCTATTGCTGGATGTAGTTGAGTGAGTACATTCAGTTTTTTGTGATTTTGTTTGATCATTTTTACTGTATTTCTGAAGAGTAATTAAATGATTTTGCACCTACAGAACCGTGTTCCAAGTGTTTTTAACAGCAAAGAACTTGTCTAGTGATGGTGCTATGTACCTTTTACCCATTTTCCATGTTTTTCTTTATTTATCTGATCTTGGTATTTTACAGGTGATGCAGGACAGAGTATCGAGTCTTCCTCTGCCATGGTAGATACACCACTTCTACGAGTGAAGACAATGTATATCAATTCGTCCATTCTTGCTGCAAGAAGTCCTTTCTTTCTCAAGGTACTTCTTCCAACAGTTTTTTAAATACATTTATTCTAGAGTAAATTACACCAGAGGTGCCAATAGTTGTATCATAGGTGCATTTTAGTACCAATTCTTTTAAACTGGGATAGAGTAATACCAATAGTTGTTTATTAGGTGCAAAACTAGTCCCAACTCTCCAGAACGTGACATGTGGCGCCGAGTTGGCAGATGATGTAGCATGTTTTATGCATGATACCCTCTGGCACTGAGAATTTTGCAAACATGCCCTATTTTCATTGATGCGCTTATATTGACGAGGTACCCATTCTGTTTCATCACTGGGAAGGCGAGATTCTCGCAATCCCTCTATTTGTTTCCTGAAGGTTCCGTACTCTCCGCGGCCGCTGGCGGCTCTTCAAACCACCCACGGTAGTGCGATTCCGGCGGCGATTGCGAATACGACAGCGCGGCCGCGAAGAGTACGGAACCTTCAGGAAACAAATAGAGGGATTGCGAGAATCTCGCCTTCCTAGTCATGAAACAGAACGGGTACCTCGTCAATATAAGTGCATCAATGAAAATAGGGTGTATTTGCAAAATTCTCAACGCCGGGAGGTATCCTGTATAAAACGTGCTACTTCATCTGCCAACTCGGCACCACATGTCACGTTCTAGAGAGTTGGGACTAGTTTTGCACCTAATAAACAACTATTGATATTACTCTACCCCAGTTTAAAAGAATTGGTATTAAAATGCACCTAGGATACAACTATTGGTATCTCTGGTGTAGTTTACTCTTTATTCTATTGTCAGTTCATGCTTTCTGATAAGCTTCATATCTCTTAGCTTTTCTCGAATGGCATGAAAGAATCTGGTCAGAAAGATACATCACTTAGGATTACTGATTCAGGTAATGTGGAAACTCATGAGTACTTATACTATATAATGACTGCAGTTATGTTTCTGAGTTTCTTCCCCCCTTTCGTTGATAATGAAACGATTTGTATCTTTTCACTTTTCAATTTTACCTACTAAAGGGATATAGTCTCTACACTTCGGTACATTGTTAAACAACCATTTACTGCCGTTTCCTTAATCCTTATGCCCTTTTGTTTTTATTCTACTTGTAACAGAGGAAAATGACGTCATGGAGCTATTAAGCTTTATGTACACAGGAAATCTGACCACAGCTGAGCCTGCTCTTCTGCTCGACATCTTGATGGCTGCTGATAAATTTGAGGTTCTTTCTTGCATGAGAGTCAGTTGCTCGCAAGGTTGCCTATGACCACAAAAACAACGTTGCTCTACTGTAACATCCCAGCATTTAGAAACTAACGAAGGATAGATTTAGGAATATGAAATGTTGCATGCATTTATTTGTGAAAATGTGGGTAAAATTTTCGTCAAATTAAAATCTTAAGTGATCAATGTTTCTTTCATACTTTTGAGATTAGGTTTAGTATTAAAGGGTGATTGTTATAAACTTTGAGATGATCTTAAGGAGTTATGTGTTTAAAATGAATTTGAATTTTAAACTTGAGTGTTTGAATTATAATTTAAATGATTTAGATATAAGATTTGAATCTTAAATTAATTAAGAGATAAGTATTATAACTCAAATCTTATCCAAAAACAATATTGAATATGGAATTCATTTCATATTATTAATACATAAACAAGTTACAAAGAATGTAACCTACTGAAGTCATTCCAAACTTCACAATTTAACAATAAAGAATAAGAATATTCTTTATTAATAATAATATAATCTTTATTACAATAAAATAAAATAAAGATTACAAGGATAATAAAAGAAAAATTACAAAAGAATAAGAAAATTACATTTTAATATCTACTAACTATCCTATATCTAAATCTACACTAAAGTTTCATCTTTATCTTTGTACCTGCAAAACAAAGACTAAATAGAAACAAAATAAGATTAGTGTTAGTCATATTTCTCTCAGATATGTCAGTGAAATGCACTTGACAAATTCATCATTGAGAAATGTTATAAAAAGGCAAGTTTCACCAATATGAAAGATTTCATCTTTCATAAATTCAAAGCCAGAAGTCAAATGACAGCCAAGAGGGGCCAATTCACCAGCTAGGTGAAAGTAATCTGGTAGCAGTAAGTTAAAAATTTCTGAACCTATCCACAAGTGCATAGCAGGCACACAAGCCGGACACACACCAGCATGCAAATGGTGTGTTGTCAAGCTCATAGAGCAACACAATATCACAAAACCACCGCACAACCATGGAGGAGCACACTAGTGCATCTCTCCACTACACAGCACACAAGCACAGCCAGGGTAGACATCAGCTAAACCAAAAACAATAGCCAAACCAAACCACCCTAGATCAACCAAACATCACCAGGATGGTGACATAAGGAGGGGGATGAATCAGGTGGACAGCAAGATCAAGCCCAGGAGCTAGGAGGAGCAGGCTAGCTCAAGAGCAAGCACAGGAATCCAGCAGATCAAGATCATCATCATAAATCTACTACACCATCATCAGATTTTGTGGTGAGCCTCATAAAACCATCACATGATTTCATCATATTATCTAAACAAAAGCATGTGTTGCTTTATGAAATGATCTCTCAATAATCACCCAAGAGAGGTGAATCTATCCTAGAGATTTCAAGTATAAAGATAAGAAATCAAACTCATCCACAAGCACTAAACCCTCAGACCAGCATCACAGAGTCTAGTGTTAATTTTTGCAACTTAGATCATTCTTCATTTGATCTTATCAGATCAGATCACATCTCCCAGATAGAGTAGCACCTCTAATCCTACAAGTTTCAAACAAACTATTTGCTCAACTAACTAGGAATTAAATCCTAGAGCCTTAGACCAACATCATAGGCAGGAGAATCAAGAAAAGCTTTCATTCTATCTTGCCAGTATTAATCACAAGTATTGTCAAGGCTAAGCCCAAAGATAAAACCCAATCACTTGTGTGCCAGATCATAGTGGTATCACAAGGACAAGTTCTTAATGAGCTAAAACCAATCTTTGCTTACTTCCCATAGATAAAAGGGACAAACCAATAAATATCATCTTCCTGAAGCCAAGTGCCAGGAATCAATATCATATTCATCTATACATCCACAGAAAAATCATTACATGTAATGATCATATTCAATGTGTATAATCTCATACAAGCCTACCATTATAGTTGTAGTAAGCAACCACTGAGAGAAAACTACTATCAGTATGAGCATTCTGACAGTAGAGTAAGTCTCAGATCAACAACATAATCCAATCAGGGATTCCATAGAAACACTAGCATGGGATCATAGTGGATTACCAATGGAATAAATCTGACAAGCCACTAGCATCATCAAAGCCACTACAAATCATGATCCACAGCAAACAATCATTCTTCATGCTCAAGTATGATCAACACTAGATCTAAAGCATCATGGATATGATCAACAAGGGGTTATGAACCCTAATCAGAACAAGAACCCTAATTAGGAGATGAACCCTAATCAGAACATAATCACTAGGCACGAGAAGCCACTAGATTCACACAAATAGATTCATGGTAATAGCATGAACAAGATCCATGGAGGCAACTTACTCGAGGTACTCGCTGACGAATCGAAGAGGAAGCAGATTGGCCGACGAACCACGACGGCACAGGGAGCACCCTAGAGGGCGCTGCAACCTGCACCAGCCACGACGACGGCCACAGTAGCACACGAGCCCAGCACACCACCGCAAGCGTGACCGCGACGGTGGTGGAAGCACTTTCCCCTAACCCTAGGGTTCGGGAACGGGGTGAATCTGACCACGGGGAAGCCCCGGAGGCAAATCGAGTTGGACTAGACGAACAAGCAGAGTCGCAAACCTCGCCCTGCACCACGGCAGCGACCAGAGGAGGCCTCAACGGCGGCCATCGCCAGCGGCGACGCTAGAGCCCGCGGGGTCGGGGAAGAGGAAGGGTGAGAACGAGGAGGAGGCTGAGAGAATGGGCTGGGTGGGCCAAAACCCCTCGGGGTGGTATTTTGACCTTGCCCTATTGGGCCACACTGGCCCAATAAGCCCAAAAGGCCAGCCCAAGTTGTTTAAAAAAAACTGTTTTAATCAATTGGAAAAGACCAAAATACCCATAACCTCAATAAAATTCTAGAAAATAAATAAAAAGTCCAGAAATTATAAATAAAATATTTTTGGATTCACAATAATCCACTCTATCCAAATAAAATAAGATATAAAATTTTGGACATTTAATTTTTTATAAGAATTTTGTAATTTATATATTCCTTATGGAATTTTACAAAATTATTGAAAGATGATAAAAATAAAGAAAAATCACTTTCATTATTTATTAATAGTATAGTATTTTTGAAAAATACTAAATAAATATTTAATAATAAATTTAATGTATAATTAATAATTCCTAAAAGAATTATTAAATCAATAAAGTCAAATAAAAAGGGAAACAAAATAAAATAATTCAATACATGCAATAAATAATAATAAAAATATATAAATGCTTGATTAAAAGGCACCTTATATAGGGAAAATGCATATATAATTAAATAATGCATTACATTACTTGCATATTCATCTTTGCTTCTTTAAATATTGTCCTTACCGGGCAATAATGATGTTTTTGTAGAAGTAGAAGCTCAAGGTCCAGTGCAAGCATCAGACTTCACTACCTTGTCATTGCAAGGCAAGTTCATCACTTGCTCATGTCCTTTGAAGAGTCTTTATCAAAGTATTTGCAAATTGTGTGTTATCATATATGCTATAAAAGAAAGAAAATATTATTTTCATAAATAAAGAAATCATAGATATCATCCTAAGTGGTGATATAATGGAGCAATAGAACTTAGGGTTCTATTTGCAACAATGATGATCAAGTAGGGACTTAATAACCCCTGACATCAGTGATTCTAGCGCCGTATATTACGCGTTAGCCATGAGATTTGGAATGGGACAGAGAAGTCAGCTGTATCTTCTTCCTCTCGCATGAAGCCGGATGTGCAGGTCGTGGCTGTTATCCTCGTAGCGTGCATATTAATTGGTAATTCGTAGAGGATATGCAGCATATGGGTGGGAACCCTCATCGTCCCACGATAGTTCTGGCATCTAACGGTTTGTACAAACCATTGCCGTAATTCATTATGTGGGCATGGTGTACACCAAGGAGGCATGCGGGGTCGCGAAGGGGGCAGTGATTGGCTTGGACCAACTACTGGGCCCCACATCATGGAATTGTGGACAGGAAAGTGCGTCCGGTTGTGCAACAAGGAGTTGATCTCTCATGGGTAAAGTAACACACCTCTGTAGAGTGTAAGAACTGTAACTTGTTACTCCCTGTTCCGGGAAGGAGCTACGAACGCGGCAGGAAAGGAACTCCATGAAAGTTCTTGTCAACCTGTGAAGGCTGATTGTCATAGTTTTTCGGAATAAAATTAATCTTTGAAGAAAGATTGACAAAAACTGCATAGTGCCAAGGATCTATAATCCGAGGTGGTAGTTAGAGCATCAAACCTCCCACCTTGCATATAATGAACTTGTTGGGTAATGCTGTTACTCATTCTTTCCTTTGATCCCTTGCTTAGACTCTGAGGATCCCGAAGACGTGCCAATGTATGCAGCTGAATGCCAAGAAGATGTGTTCTACGAGGAACCTGATCTGTCCGGAGGAGTTGAAGGAGAGGATTACGAGATCCGCTATGGTGTCGATGGGAATGAGTCCAATTAAGTATCTAGTTAGTAGTAACTAACGAAGCCGAGCAGCATGAACTTTATAGAATAAGCTGTTGAGCTCCACTCCTAGTCAGAGTTGCTACTTTTAAATTTCCGCTGAACACTTTATATTTTGGTTTGTAAGTTGGACTTTTGGAAGTCTTGAACTTCCGGTATTGTAATAATAATAATGTATGTACATTTGTAATATGGACCCGCAATGTTTCTGTTGTACCACTCTGAGGGATGTGATATTTACGGAACGGTGTTCTGTAGATGTCATGTCAACGACTATAGTGTACTACACATGCAGTGGTATGCTGGATCACCGCAGTTGGTATTAGAGCAAATTGCTTTGACCTTAGGTTGGAAACCTAGTAAAGGGTATTACCTGTAGGAGTATTAGCAACAATAAAGAATTCTCTAAAAGTAATATAATGGGTATTCAATTGAGAATATTCCGTTATATATTTTAGTGTGCTAATTCTTTGTTATGATGCACTATATCATTGGATACTAATCAAAAATTATTTTTCTGATATACAGAGATATGGCACCAAAGATTCCAAAACAGACTTTGGTATGGAAAGAGGAGACTCTTGATGATTATCAAGGATCATTCAAAGACCAACTTCGTCAACTTTTAAAGCTCTTTAGTTGTCCCATTAGAATTCTAGTGAACACTATCACATACCTCGATGGTCGGATGTTATCCAAGTATCGTGTGAGTATCCAACTTCCAGACAAGCTTGGATTATATCACGATTTACCTATAGGAGAAGGTAGGAGTAATTTAGCAGCATATCATGTCGCTGTTGTGGAGGCGATAGCTAATATCCGGGAACATAAAACCAAGGAGTTAGAAGGTAGCACATTCTCTGTGATACCTCATGATTCTATAGACTCGGAGCCTATACCGGATCATGTTAATTTGGTTAAGAAGCATCCTAAGTTAGCTTCCAAGTTTATGGATAGATACCGGACACTCGTTGCGTCTTTTTACAAGACTCATCAAGTGATTGTTGAAGATAAAAATGACATGTTGGAGGATCTAACTGATCCAAAAAGGAGGAAGCAGTTAGCATTCCAGCTAGAGAAAGAAGCAAGTAGTAGTGCAACACCTATCTTTAAGGATATACCTATAGATCCGGAATCTTTTATACCATATCCTTATTCACCAAGACCTGAACCTACACATGATCCTACTATGGATATGCGGTATGCAGTACCACAGGGCTCAGAGGATAGTTCTGACTCAGAACTTCCTATTGAGAATTCAGATGGTTGGAGGATGGGATCATATAATGGATCTCACGAACACCAGATGTCCACAGATGGTTCCGTCAGAAATGTTGGACAATCTAGTTGGATGGGTGCAAGGATGAACCCTAATAATAGTAGTAGAAATACTATGTCAATAGATAACCAGGATGAAGAAGAAGATCCTGAGGAGAGAGTGTTTGAATCATCAACATCTTCTCAAAACCCATGGAATATACATTATCCAGTGTTTAACTATCTTGCCCACGAGAGCACCTGGGGAGCAGCAGGATCTGTGTATCCTGTTGACAACTCAAGAAATGAAGATCAGGAGATGCAGGCTGGAGATAATGTTGAATATGTTTCTGAAGACTTTTCAGCTGAGATGGAGGGAGTCAATGCGCTCAGGTTGAGTAATGACTCAAGTCCTGATACTTCAGATACAGAGTATGTTCCTTCTGGAAGGCCATATGTTCCACAAACTGTGCGACGAACAACACGTCATCGTGGTTGGACATTGGGCATGTATGATGAACGTAGTTACTATTAGAAGGAGACAATTAGTCAATACTATCAAGTACTATGTATTGTACCAAAGTAATAAGGTAGTTTTGTAATAATACCAATATGGTATATGTTGTAATGACTTTGTATCATTATGTAAATATGTGAAATCCATTATTTGGATTTTCTTTGGTTTTTCATTGTGTGACTAGTTATATGCGTAAAGTCGAGATCATAACACATGTGCATGATGTAATTATGAGTATTCGCTTTATGTTGCAGGACTAGAGGGTCATGGATACGGGTGTAGAAATGGAATCTAAGCAGCAGCGGATGGAGCGAGAGGCCAAGGAAAAGGCTGATGCAGATGCAGCAAACCAAGAAGCATTACCACCACCACCACCAATGAGGACGTTAATGGAGCAGAACTTTATGTAATGCATGCAAATGATGCAAGAGACCCAGAATAAGTTCATGGAAGAGCTGCCGGGGCGAGCAAATCAGAGGGCACCTGAAGGTGGAGGAGTGAGTCTATCTGATTTCCAGAATGCAAGACCGTTACCTTTTGCATCAGCTCCTGAACCAATGGATGCAGAAGACTGGCTAGCAGATACTGAAAGGAAGCTGAAAACTGTAAGTTGCAATGATGAGGAAAAATTGAGGTATGCAACTCATCTGCTGACTGGACCTGCAGCATCATGGTGGGAAAATCAATTGGCCATGCAACAATCAGGAAGGGAGTTTACTTGGGAGGAGTTTAAGCAGAGATTCCGTGAATATCATGTTCCGGAAAGTGTCATGGAATTGAAGCGGAGAGAATTTGAGGAGCTTCAGCAAGGATATACTAGTGTCATGAAGTACATCCGGGAGTTTAGCCAACTGTCTCGTTATGCTGAGGAGGATGTTAACACTGAAGAGAAGAGGAAAAAACGTTTCTTGCATGGATTAAATCCGTTTGTGAGGATGCAGCTAAGGTTAGCCAATAAGCAAACTTATCAGAAGTTGTTGGATGCAGCCATTACTTTTGAAGATGACTACAAGAATGTCCAAGAGGATCGGAGGAACAGAGCCAAGAAGGAAACCAAAAGAATTCAGGCAAGCAAACCTAAACCTAACCTGGAGTTCAAACCTCGGAATAGGAATTATGGCAACAACAACAACAATAACAATAACAATAACAATAACAAGGGCAGTGGTGGAAATCAATCTAATCCAAGAAGGAATGTTATCTGTAACAATTGTGGAATTCCAGGGCATTTCCAGAGGGAATGCAAAAAGCCTGTAGTGATCTGTTATGGTTGTGGTCAGAAGGGGCATATCAATCCGGATTGTCCGAGCAAGCCACCGGTAGGATGGCCTACCAAAGGAGGAGGACAAGCCAGTGGAGGAAATGGACAGCCCAATAAAGGAGGAAATAATGGCAAGAACAACAATGGCAAGAGAAACCGACCTACCGGAAAACTGAACTGTGCAACCCTCGATGAGGTGGATAATTTGGAGCATGCAGTGATAAGTACGCTCAATATCCTTACCAATCCCGGCAAGTTCTATTTGATACTGGTGCAACTACTTCATTCATTTCTGAAGAATTTTGTGATAAGTTCGGGATTAGAAGGGCAACATTAGAAAGTCCTATGACCGTAGTTACGGTAGGAGGGAATGTGATTGTACGCCACATAAAACAAGATCAGGTTATCTCGATCTGTGGTTGTACATATTTCACAGACCTTTATGTGATCCCTTTGAAGGGAATTGTAGTAATGCTAGGGATGGATTGGATGATGGAACACGGAGCTCAGATAAATTGTGAGGAGAAAACTGTCTCAACCAAAACTCCAAGTGTAGCAAGGATAGTTTACCAAGCAGATAAACACAGTCATATCATGGTGGATCTGCAGTTGAATTCAATGAAAGAAGTTAAATTAGAAGAGATTCCTATAGTTAATGAATTCCAAGATGTTTTTCCAACAGAGTTATCGGGAATGCCACCATACCGGGAGTGTAAGATCCCTCCTTTATAAAGGAAAAGGATCCCTGTGATTGCAATGCTAGTCCCTGGATCAATGCTAGCATCCACAGTTTAAGATGAAGTACACAGAAACAAAGGTCATTATTACAGTCATTCCAGAGACAAACATAGTCTTTACAACTCCAAGGCCATAGGCCTAGTACAAGAGTTTAAATAAGTAAATAGATAAAAGTCTTCATCTTCATGTGCCACAGGCAAACATGTTGAGTGTAGACTCATGACTCCTAATCCTCATCAGAGTAACCTGCAACATCACAAGTTACAGCCACAGTGGGTCAATACATTGGAATAGTATTGGCAAGTGATACCTTAGTATAATTTTGGTGGACTACATACTATATGCAATTTGGCTAAGTGTAGCTTAGGCTTGCTTTGCTCAAAATAGGTTTTACCTATTAGTTGAAATCACTAAGTTTTTTCTTTGTCAAAACTTTTCCCAAGGAACCATCAATAGACACTGGGGTCCTTCACCCTTGTTCCCCCACAAGTTTTACTTAGAAATTGGGATGAGGAGATTCTTGATAGCTTCCATGTCTTGATGCTCAAGTTGTCCTTTTCCAGGGACATGGCTAAGTACTTAGATTCTTCCATCTGCAGTGGTTGTGCACTTTCCCCACAAGACTTGATTTTCACCAAGACAGGACCTTTCAGAAGATTTCCCTTAGACCAAATGGACGCGTTCCAACCTATCATCCCACTACCACCAACTGTCCAAATGGCTAAGTTCTAGCAACCTATGTGATCCAGGCAGAGCCCATATTGCCAAGTCGCTGCACTAGAAGCTTCTTAACATTTGGCCTCTCAAATCCCTTTGTTCCTGGGTGGCTTTCCACAAGTGAGATACACAAGGTAAACCGTAGAAATGGGCCTTGTGTAACCACTCAACATAAACCATTCCTTCCATTCCACCCAGGTGTTTCATTCACTTAGTTGTTTTATTAAGTAAAAACTCAAGTCCAAAGACTTAGCAATATTTTATCATAGCATGAATATTTCACCACCCTTGTTTACTACTAGCTAGGCTAAGCATGGCATAGATAAGCATCTTAACTTAGAAATTTCTAGCAATTCTACAACTACTAGGATTTCCCAAGTATAGCATATAAGCAAAATATAACCATGCAAGACTTAGCAAAATACTTCTAATGCATAGTAGAAAACATAGGGATAAAAATATCATGAAGCACCACTTGCCTTGGTAGTTTGGAGAGTAGCTACACTCCTCACAATCACAATCACTATTGGCACCAAAATCTACACATAGAATCATAGCAACAAATCACATACAAATAAATACAAGCAAAAATATATGGATGCATGCAACATGATATGTGATGATTTTATAAACTCAACAAGACAAGTGCACAGTACTGATTCATAAACAAGTTTAAAACTTGTCAAACAACATTTATTTAAACCCTAAAAAATTTCTCAAACAATTCATATACTCAAAATAGCCCTACACATGTTTCTGTAAATAAAACCATTTTAATAGAAACAAAACATTAAACACATTACATATTTGTAAATGTCTTGTTCTCCTGATTCCATTGATATAAAATTTGTCAAATTTGAACGTGGGAATCAAAAGTTATGGCTAAAACAATTTCAAACAACTAATAGATTCAAATCCTGATTTTAAATCTAATTCCTGGCCACGCGTCACGTTCTGATTGGCGCGTACCGGTTCGCTCAGGATCGCATCTGTGAGCCTTCAGATCTAACTTAAACGCGTGGCCCAGATCTAATCTTACCGTTTCGCCTAGGATCTATCGTATCCGCAGGATCTAGATCTAACGATCCTAAGCAACCTGACCATCTAGTGGCGGCGACTGGCGGCGGCGCCTCTGTCAGAGCTACCACTGGCGCTCCAGGTCACGCGGGAGAGGGAGAAGAGGCTTACCAAGCTCGCCGTGTGTTGCTGATGCTCAAGGTAGCGATGGCTGGTCAAGGGGCGCGCTGTAGTGGCCGAGGGAGCTCGTCGGAGTTGCTGGCGGCGTCAGATGCTTGCTGTCGAAGACGTTGCCGAGGTTCTGCGTCGACCTAGCACGAGCCAGATGGTTTAGGATATGCGCAAAGGCCTGGCGATCAAGACAGTATCAAAGGGGAGGCAAGGGGCGGTCTCGTTTTACCTGAATTGCACGTCGGAGTCGAGCGACGGCTCAGGTGTTCGTGGGTGTGGACGAAGACGTCTCTCTGGGTCACGAGAAAGCAAACAGAGGGCATCAGTGAACGCGCAAAGACATGTTGGTCATGATGGTTTGAACCAGAGACAGGGGGGCGATCAGTACTCACCGAGATTGGTCGCCGGAGTGCGTCTGTGCAGTGGCGGTGCAAGAGCGATTGCGGGCAGCCTGAGGGCGTTTCTGTTTGGCTTTGTTGGGGAAAATGGCCGCGAGGGGGGGGGGTGGTATTATAGCCAGAGCGGGGGCGAGGATCGCGCGCGGTATCAATGGAAATTAAGCCTGCAGTGACTGCGGCGAGGTAACGGCGGAGCGAGCGTCGCGGCCGCGCGTGATTGACGACAGCGACGTGGTCGCATGGTCCACTCGTCAGCGAGTGAAACAGAGAGGAGGTGGGGTCGGGTGGTCAGGGACTTGGTGGGTTCGTCTGCGAGTGAGAGAGAGGGGGAACCCGGGTGGGCTTAGTGGGCTGAATCCGTCGTTGGGCTAGATAGGTGGCGCCGGCCCTTTTCTAATTCTTTTCTCCTTTTCTTTTTCTGTTTTCAATTTCAGGAATCAAATTCAAATGATTTCAAAATCTATTTGAATTCAAATCTTCTCAGGATTTTTGCAGTGTGCCACAATCACATTTCTGGGCATAAAACCAAGTGGTCACTTTGAATTGGCCTGGTCACTTGAATAAAATAAAATAAGCAGTGACTTAGCACTAGCTTTATATAGGTTTTGAATTTGGTTTTCAAATTATATTTGTTTTGAAACTTGGGTTTAAATCCTTGCAATCTAGCAATACACTCTGAAAGCAATAAGACACAAGGTTTGGTTCACTGAACACCTATCTCACATTGGAGATTGTATTTGTTTTAAAAGCTGATCACATAAAATAATGAGCTCATATGCTCCTGTTTTTGAATTGATTTGTTTGAAATGAACTCTATATGATCATGGATGCATGGATGATATGCATGAGTTTGAAACATGATTTTAGGGATGTTACAAGGAGATAGAGTTCACCATTGACCTAATACCTGGTACATCACCAATAGCTCAAGCACCATATAAGATGGGACCCAAGGAGTTGAAAGAACTCAAATAGCAAATTGATGAGTTATCAAGGAAAGGATTTATACAGGGAAGTGTATCTCCATGGGGAACACCGGTAATCTTTGTGGATAAAAGAGATGGTGGAAGACGGATGTGTGGTGATTATAGAAATCTGAACAACGTGACTATCAAGAATAAGTATCCTTTACCAAGAATTCAAGATTTGTTTGACCAAGTGAAAGGAGCTGGAGTATTTTCAAAGATCGATTTAAGATCTGGATACCATCAAATAAAAATCAAGCCGGAAGATGTTCCAAAAACAATATTTGTCTCAAGATATGGACACCATGAGTATCTGGTAGTACCATTTGGTTTGACCAATGCACCAGCAATATTCATGAATCTGATGAACAAGATCTTCATGCCATATTTGGATAAGTTTGTCATAGTCTTTATTGATGATATTCTAATATATTCCAAGGATAAGGAAGAGCATGCTGACCATTTGAGAATAGCATTGCAAACCTTAAGAGAACATAAGCTTTATGCTAAGTTCAGTAAGTGTGAGTTCTGGCTAGATGAGGTAGAATTCCTCGGTCATGTGATCAGTAAGGATGGGATTGCTGTGAATCCGTCTAAAGTTCAGTCGGTACTAGAGTGGACTGCACCGACTAATGTGAAGCAAATTCGAGGTTTCTTAGGAATGGCTGGTTATTATCGGAGATTCATTGAAGGTTTCTCCAAAATAGCCAGACCAATGACCAAATTATTAAGGAAAAATACACCATTCAAGTGGGATGAGAAATGTGAAGCAAGTTTCCAAGAGTTGAAGACTAGATTAACCACAGCTCCAATCTTAGCAGTTTCTGAAACAGGGAAGGACTTCACCGTATACTGTGATGCGTCTAAAGAAGGTTTGGGTTGCGTGTTAATGCAAGATCGGAAATTGATTGCTTATGGTTCAAGACAATTGAAACCACATGAAGTCAATTATCCAACTCATGATTTAGAGTTAGCAGAAGTAGTCTTTGCGCTGAAAGGATGGAGGCATTTTCTTTATGGAGCCAGATGTGAGTTATACACTGACCATAAAAGTCTTAAATATTTCTTTACTCAAAAGGAATTGAACATGAGACAGAAGCGTTGGTTGGAATTAATCAAGGATTATGATTTAACAATCAATTACACCCTAGGGAAAGCAAATGTTGTAGCAGATGCTCTAAGCAGAAAGAGTGCAGATATTCAACCTAGCAATAGGGAGCTACCAAAAGAGTTACAAATGGACTTGGAAAGATTAGAACTTCAATTCATCAGAACAGAGGTTATTAGAGGATTAGCTACTATGCAGGTAGTTGCAGAGCAGGACAGTGATCTTAAGCAAGAAATTTTTAGACATCAAGAAGAAGATCCTTTTATTGCTGAGGAAATTCGGAGGATATCTCAAGGGCAAAAATCAGTTTTTCGCCTTGGAGATTATGGGTCTTTATAGTTCCAAGACCGTCTATGTGTTCCAGATGTAACTGAGATTAGAAATGTCATACTCAAAGAAGCACATGATACACCATACTCTATACATCCAGGGAGTACTAAGATGTATATGGATTTAAAAGAACTATTCTGGTGGAATAACATGAAAAGAGATATTGCTAGATATGTATCTGAATGCCATACTTGTCAAAGGGTGAAAGCTGAACATCAAAGTACAGCAGGACCATTACAACCCTTAGAAATTCCTGAATGAAAATGGGAGGAAATAGGTATGGACTTCATTACAGGATTACCTATGACACCAAAAAGGAAGGATATGATATGGGTAATTGTGGACAGACTCACTAAGAGTGCACATTTTATTCCAGTGAATCAAAAGGATAATGCCGAGAAGTTAGTTGAAGTATATGTCAAAGAAATAGTAAGTAAGCATGGAGTACCCAAAAAGATCGTAACTGATAAGGGATCAGTGTTTACTTCAGCATTTTGGAAGCAATTGCATGAAGCACTTGGTTCAAAGTTACATTTCAGCACGGCATATCATCCTGAGACAGGAGGACAAACTGAACGAACAAATCAAATACTAGAAGACATGTTGAGAGCTTGTGCACTAGATTTTGGAGGAACATGGGAAGATCACCTACCATTGGCAGAATTTTCTTATAACAATAGCTATCAGAGTAGTCTGGAGGCAGCTCCATATGAGATTCTGTATGGAAGGAAGTGTAGATCACCAATATGTTGGTATGAACCTGGAAGCAGCAAAGAATTTGCTCCAGATTATATCAAGGAGAGACAAGACATCATTGATAAGATCAGGGATAAACTGAAAATAGCCTAGAGTAGGTAGAAAAGTTATGTGGATCAAAGTCGAAGATCATGGCATCCAGAAGTGGGAGATATGGTCTATTTGAAAGTAAGTCCAATGAAAGGAGTAAAGAGATTTGGAGTTAAAGGAAATTTAAGTCCAAGATATATCAGACCATTCAAGATACTGAGTCAAAATAGAACTATAGCTTATGCTTTAGAGTTACCATCAAGATTGGCTCAAGTACATAATGTTTTCCATGTGTCACAACTTTGCAAATGTTTGAAAGTTCTAGATGATGCAATAACACATCAAGAAATAGAACTACAAGCATACCTGGCTTATATTGAAAAGCCTTGTAAGATTCTGGAAGAAAACTGGAAAAGATTGAGGAATAGAGCAATCAAATATTGCAAGGTACAGTGGGAACATCACCCTGAGAGGGAAGCCACATGGGAGGAGGAAGGGGATTTAAGAAAAGCTTATCCAGAACTATTCAGGTACATCTCAATAAATTCGGGACGAAGTTTAATTTAAGGGGGGAAGTCTGTAACATCCCAGCATTTAGGAACTAACGAAGGGTAGATTTAGGAATATGAAATGTTGCATGAATTTATTTGTGAAAATGTGGGTAAAATTTTCGCCAAATTAAAATCTTAAGTGATCAATGTTTCTTTCATACTTTGAGATTAGGTTTAGTCTTAAAGGGTGATTGTTATAAACTTTGAGATGATCTTAAGGAGTTATGTGTTTAAAATGAATTTGAATTTTAAACTTGAGTGTTTGAATTATAATTTAAATGTTTTGGATATAAGATTTGAATCTTAAATTAATTAAGAGATAAGTATTATAACTCAAATCTTATCCAAAAACAATATTGAATATGGAATTCATTTCATATTATTAATACATAAACAAATTACAAAGAATGTAACCTACTGAAGTCATTCCAAACTTCACAATTTACAAAAGAATAAAGAATAAGAATATTCTTTATTAATAATAATATAATCTTTATTATAATTAAATAAAATAAAGATTACAAGGATAATAAAAGAAAAATTACAAAAGAATAAGAAAATTACATTTGAATATCTACTAACTATCCTATATCTAAATCTACACTAAAGTTTCATCTTTATCTTTGTACCTACAAAACAAAGACTAAAAGAAACAAAATAAGATTAGTGAAATGCACTTGACAAATTCATCACTGAGAAATGTTATAAAAGGGCAAGTTTCACCAATATGAAAGATTTCATATTTCATAAATTCAAAGCCAGAAGTCAAATGACAGCCAAGAGGGACCAATTCACCAGGCAGGTGAAAGTAATCTTGTAGCAGTAAGTTAAAAAATTCTGAACTTATCCACAAGTGCATAGCATACACACAAGCTGGACACACACCAGCATGCAAATGGTGTGTTGTCAAGCTCACAGAGCAACACAATATCACAAAACCACAGCACAACTGTGGAGGAGAACACTAGTGCATCTCTCCACTACACAGCACACAAGCACAACCAGGGTAGACAACAGCTAAACCAAGAACAACAGCCAAACCAAACCACCCCAGATCAACCAAACATCACCAGGATGGTGACATAAGGAGGGGGATGAATCAGGTGGACAGCAAGATCAAGCCCAGGAGCTAGGAGGAGCAGGGTAGCTCAAGAGCAAGCACAGGAATCCAGCAGATCAAGATCAAGATCAAGATCATCATCATCAATCTATTACACCATCATCAGATTTTGTGGTGATCCTCATAAAACCATCACATGATTTCATCATATTATCTAAACAAAAGCATGTGTTGCTTTATGAAATGATCTCTCAATAATCACCCAAGAGAGGTGAATCTATCCTAGAGATTTCAAGTATAAAGATAAGAAATTAAACTCAGCCACAAGCACTAAACTCTTAGACCAGCATCACAGAGTCTAGTGTTAATTTTTGCAACTTAGATCATTCTTCATTTGATCTTATCAGATCAGGGCACATCTCCCAGAGAGAGTAGCACCTCTAATCCTACAAGTTTCAAACAAACTATTTGCTCAACTAACTAGGAATTAAATCCTAGAGCCTCAGACCAACATCATAGGCAGGAGAATCAAGAAAAGCTTTCATTCTATCTTGCCAGTATTAATCACAAGAATTGTCAAGGCTAAGCCCAAAGATAAAATCCAATCACTTGTGTGCCAGATCATAGTGGTATCACAAGGACACGTTCTTAATGATCTAAAACCAATCTTTGCTTAGTTCCCACAGATAAAAGGGACAAAATTTGGAATGGGACAGAGAAGTCAGCTGTATCTTCTTCCTCTCGCATGAAGCCGGATGTCCAGGTCGTGGCTGTTATCCTCGTAGTGTGCATATTAATTGGTAATTCGTAGAGGATATGCATCATATGGGTGGGTACCCTCATCGTCCCACGGTAGTTCTGGCATCTAACGGTTTGTACAAACCATTGTCATAATTCATTATGTGGGCATGGTGTACACCAAGGAGGCATGCGGGGTTGCGAAGGGGGCAGTGATTGGCTTGGACCAACTACTGGGCCCCACATCATGGAATTGTGGACGGGAAAGTACGTCTGGTTGTGCAACAAGGAGTTGATCTCTCATGGATAAAGTAACGCACCTCTGCAGAGTGTAAGAACTGTAACTTGTTACTCCCTGTTCCGGGAAGGAGCTACGAACGCGGCAGGAAAGGAACTCCATGAAAGTGCTGGTCAACCTGTGAAGGCTGATTGTCATAGTTTTCGGAATAAAATTAATCTTTGAAGAAAGATTTACAAAAACTGCATAGTGCCAAGGATCTATAATCCGAGGTGGTAGTTAGAGCATCAAACCTCCCACCTTGCATATAATAAACTTGTTGGGTAACGCTGTTACTTATTCTTTCCTTTGATCCCTTGCTTAGACTCTGAGGATCCCGAAGACGTGCCAATGTATGCAGCTGAATGCCAAGAAGATGTGTTCTACGAGGAACCTGATCTGCCTGGAGGAGTTGAAGGAGAGGATTACGAGATCCGCTACGGTGTCGATGGGAACGAGTCCAATTAAGTATCTAGTTAGTAGTAACTAACGGAGCCGAGCAGCATGAACTTTATAGAATAAGTTGTTGAGCTCCACTCCTAGTCGGAGTTGCTACTTTTAAATTTCCACTGAACACTTTAAATTTTGGTTTGTAAGTTGGATCTTTTGGAAGTATTGAACTTCCGGTATTGTAATAATAATAATGTATGTACATTTGTAATATGGACCCGCAATATTTCTGTTGTACCACTCTGAGGGATGTGATATTTACGGAACGGTGTTCTGTAGATGTCATGTCAACGACTATAGTGTACTACACATGCAGTGGTATGCTGGGTCACCGCATCTACCTAGACCACCCATGCTCTATTTCAATGGCAGCGGAAGTTCATCGTTTGATAGTTAGAGCCAAGGAATTCCTCTGTAACAAATACAATAACTGTACTAAGTGAGTGATCCTCATTCGATGGTGCTACTTTTCATTTCTGCACGGAGGAAAATTATAAATGTTTTTCACGGAATCATTTATGAAGTGTACTGAAGGCATGGTTTTGTTTCTTTTCAGGTTCCAGCATGAACTAATGCACTTCTCTCTTAATGGGATTGAAGCCATATTTTCAAGTAGTGACCTACATGTAGCTATTGAAGACAGCATATATATCTTGATGCTCATGTGGGCCCGTGCGCGATATCCAGAACCGCGGGAAAGGCATAAGGTGTTGAGTTCACGTTTACTTCCCCTGGTGCATGCGCTTCAGTCATATGAGTTGCGTGGGATTGCTGGACGTCTTAACATGCGGCCATGACGCCTACACAAAGCTTACCCAGCACACGGGCATGGCGGTTCTGCAGCAGCAGACACGGCAACTTGTTGGTAAGTTGCAGAGCGAACTTACACGCACAAACCTCTGAAAGTGGTCGCGTTTGATGAACCATGTCCACAGGTTATAGCTTACTGGGACCTTAAGCGCGAGGAGGCTCCCGACTCTTTTCAGCCAGGACAGCTTCGGTGCCGCTCCCTAGACTGAATTCTGAATGTACATGCTCGTCGAGTTAAACCTAGTAGCTATTGGTGGAAACAAGATATACATGCTTTGTTCCTACATGTTTCTTTGCTTGGATTGGATGGCATGTGTGGATTGGACGGCATGATATTTTGTGTTGTATAGGCTGTGTGTGTCGTCAGCGTCCTCGTTGTAATCCAAGATGAAAGTTCTTTTTTTTTTCCAATGGAAAAATATACTACTAGTATTAATTAGGGAGAAGGATTGTTATCCAGGTTCTGTTAGTACAAGGAAGAGTGCGACCTAAATGAGCTAGGGCGTGGTTTGCTTCATTCATCTCCCAGCGTATGTGTTACTCTGCATTCTCTTCCAGACCGGCAATGTCTGTTGGATTCATTGACGGGTGTCGCTAGAAAGGATATTCTGTTCTCTACTGATCATCATGACAGCCTCCAATCTACTTCTCGACCATCTACTTCTTTCTAGGAACCATCTACGTTCAGTTCCACCCACCCAGGCGCTGGTTGTGTGTGTCTCCTATTGATCGCCTCCTTTGCTCGTCTCTTATGGCACAGGCTTATAAGCAACTAAGGCTGCCTAGCACCTGAGTCTACTAGACTTTTAACTGCTTAAAGAAGTGCGTTTCAATTGAAACTGTGAAAGAAGGTGCATGAATTCAACCATCCAAATTTACTAAATCTGCTGTGTTTTAGGAACATAGACAAGGACACCAGAGGTGACAGCCAATAAACAAATATAACACAGGACCATCAACGCCCACGAAGATATGTCTCCCCAACAATCATCTCTTGGGGCTTTCTGACCCAAAGGAGCAGGGTGCTCCTAGGAGGTTGATCCAGACGAGGCCGGACCGCCGCACATCCTCTTCTGGAGGTGCTCCAGGCTTGCCACCCGATGCAGCGAGTCAGTCCTGCCCATCTTGCTATTACCCATGGCCCCATTGATGAAATTGTCGTCCTCTTGCACTGAGGAAGCTATGTCAGGCATGTACCCGTTGTGACCTCCAGCTTCACCGGTTGTTGAGAAGTACGCGTTTAGGTCATCTGGGACAGCAGCATCCGATGTGGCCTCAGATGGGGAGCCCGTGAAGGGCATGCTGAGGGATGACATATCGGAGGCGGCAGGGAACAGAGCACTCATGCCTGTCACCCGCTTCACCGAGTCCTCCGCCATCTTCACCTGCAAAATTTTATGCATGACCATGGTCAGGTTGACAAGATTAATACCATGCTCAGAACACAGACACCGGTGTAGCCAACCTCCAACAGGTACAGCTCAAAAGCATATAACACAGGAGCATACCTTGGCTCTTAAGGTTTCCACATCCGCCTTTAATACCCTATTGTCAACAGCGGCACCATTGTACTTCTGATTAACATCAGCAAGTCGTCTAATCAGTGAGGAGTTTTCAACTCTTAACTGGTTCACCTGTAATAACCCATCCAACAACACGAACTCATTAGCCAAATATTTCAGAATCCCGTCAGCCCAGAAACAACAATGTAAATTATCAAACCTGTGCTTCTAGCTCAGTCAAATGAGCCGCCTTTCTGCTTCTCGAACGCCTGGCCGATTCCCGATTGGATTGCTTCCTGGAACCAGTCAAAAAACAAGCATAATATCCAAGAGGTGAAGGCTCAATGGCACCACAATAAAGACCCCAGCACCAGCAAAACATTAGGAATTACTATTTAGGTTAAGTAAAACACTATATCACAAACCAGTATGCTAGATATTCTGATGTTGGTAATGAGTAAAGAGGATAATTATACATATATCTAACTCTAACATCATTTCCACAAAGTGAGGTTGATTATTATAGTACATATATCTAACTCTGACATCATTACAAGTGAGGTTGACAATTATACATATATCTAACTCTGACATCATTTCCACAAAGTGAGGTTCTGGTGCACACACTGTTCATAGGTAGCTCTATACACCTTGTCTGCTATGTATACTTGTATCTGACTGTGATAGCATTTTTACTCAGGTTGTAAGCAGGTCATTATGAAAGACCTTTTTGAAATTCCACTCGAGAACGTAAGTACCACGCAAGTGAATATGATAAGCACATAAGCAACGACCAACAGCCAAATCCCAGAAAAGAACAGCCATACAAATTAATCTGCTGTAGTAATATGGTAAAAAAAAGTTGATGCTGTGGGAAACTGATGGAGCTGATTGTTGGGTAAAATGCTAATGCCTAACTTGAGGGAAAAGGTGTTCATGCATGATGAGACAACTTAACGATGTACATATCTCACAAGCAGGTGAAAAAGATTACCTCCTCCGTAGCCTTTGATCAGTAGGGTTCGCATTCCCAGTAATCTCATCTTCTTCCATATCATCATCATCCGACTGCTCCCGTGATGAAGAGCTAGCGGCTTGCTTTACAGGGGCATCAACATTTTGTGCCACATGTGGAGCCAACCCCCCACTTGCACCACCAACTGGCTTGTTTTGGATTGGAACCACATTACCTGATATGTGCCCAAAAGCCAGACATGTCATGTCAGGAATCATAGCATATATACTTTTGGTGTATGTTTCACCACACAACATAGCATGATTCCAAGGAACCATGATTTTCACCACACAACATAGTAATTAAATTGTGAAGTGCGCTCGACAAAAAAAACAGGATGATTTATTTGAGCACTAAAAACAGGATATAAAGTGTTCCCTCATACTTTGGGAAAAATATGATTCGGTACTCCATCCTAGACAAATTCCGAGGTTTTATTAGGCAACCATAAACACAACTGCTAGCAAGAGATACAACAAATAGATGTTTTAATAAGATTACAAAAGAAAATGTTGTTCATTTCAAAAGAACATTCTGATGCTTATGAAAATCAGGGAAAAGGCGTAATATATCAAAGACCTAAGAATCATTAAGCAAATATTGTATTTGTAGTTGTCATTTCTGACAGTTTCTAACTAGTTGGAAGATGTGACCAGAAGATAAGTACCTCCTATGGGATTAATATTGCCTATATGTGGAACATCTGCATTTGGCAAGGAGGAAGTAGCTGCAAAACGTTCTGCAGGCATTGCACCAGAGGCCTGTGGATGAAAATGACATGAGCTAGTATGTACAAATGAACAGAATTACAGTAAGACAGTAGACAAAAATGAAGAATTGCAGGTGAACTTACTTGTTTTTAATATAAGTGTACATGATGCAAAAAAAAAACTAGAATTGCATTGCAATAACGGTACGAGGAAGAAGGGACACAATTTAACCGAGGGACTCAAGGCAATTCTGGTAAACGAACCAAATTATTAATGTGCTGAAGTCAAAAGGTCATTTAATTCATAAGAGTACACAAAACAAGCTATTTTCAGTGGTTGCGAAACTGGAAACGGACAGACGAGACGACAACTTAGGCTGACATCACACAACCAAAGCACACACAGGTATGCTATACGACAGCATGTTCACGCTGAACACCCAAAAGTCGCACACTCACCAAACCATAGCTACATTGAACACTCACAGAACCATCAAGTTCGCAAGGAAATCTGCGATCTAATATTGTATGCCACACCCAGTACCCAGGGGCTGCCAGTACCTACCTACACACAAGGATGCACTATGAATGGCCGATTTTGTGAGGTTGCGCCCAGACTGCTTACGCTACCATACCATCACACCGGCCTCGAATGAAGTCTCCCCATTGTACCAGTTACCTAAACCTGAACACGCAATGTGTAGCGCCGCACACTCGACAGATCCCAGACGCCCGTAGGGGCACATTTTAAACTATCCCCCTCATGGCCGATCTAAACATTCTGAACAAAGGGCGTAGCATTGCTAGCGAGCGGGCGAGCGGCGTTGGTGGGTCCTATAAGACGAGAGGTAAGAGGGCCGTACCCTCCACATGGCGACGGCGGCGAGGTCCTTCTCCAGCTTCTGCTTGAGCATCGCGTTGTACTCGATCGCGTCCACCACCGCGTTCGTCGTCATGGCCGCTGGTGCCGGTGACGGCGCCGGCGCCATCGCCGGCGGCTTGACCTCCGCTCCGCCCGCAACCCCGCTCGGCCCGGGCATCGGGCTAGGGTTGGTGCTGGCGGCGCCGGCGTCGGGGCTGTCGAGCACGGCCTCCTCGAGGAACTTCTGGAAGTACCACTCGGACGGGCACCGGTTCATGGCGCCCTCCGCGCTGGCGGAGCCGGCCGAGCCCCGCGGCGACGGCTGGGCCCAGTACGGGTCCGGGATCTCCTCGACGGAGAAGACGCGCTCCATAGTCCGGCGGGGAGCGTGCTGGATCCCGAGCCTCGACGCGGGGAGGTTGGGGAATTCCGGCGGTGGGGATTTGGGGAGGCTGTCGGAGGATCCGAGGGGTTGGTGATCGGGAACGTTTGGGCTGGAGGAGAGGTGGAGAGGGGGAGCGGAAGTGGAAGAAGGGGAAGGAAATGAAGAGGAGGGGGGGATTGGAAGGGTACAAAATGGTGACTCAGCCTGCGGGTTGGTGATCACGAGTCCACGGCTCCGAGCCGGCGCACGCGGCGCTATTACGGCACCGCGGATTTCCTGCTGATTTTTCTTTTTTTTTGGAATAAAAAATACTGATTCTCTTCCTTATTTAAACTTTTCTTTGCGAGCAGCATTTATTCGGAAATCCATTTTTCCGGAATACATGCCGCCGCGACTCGCACCGACTTTTTCGGAAACGGAAATACACAGGCATATTATTCTTGTTCTTTTCCTCCTCATAATAATACGGTGACACAGACTCGCCACGTGTCACAAGCCACGAAAAATAAATACTCCGAAATATAAATAACCCGAAACGAAACCTGCGCCTCTAGTTTGGGTCCTCTACAACAAAGTACAAACCATGGCTTTCTGACGTGACACGCCCGATCGCAACGTGACCCATCGTTTCCGTGCTTATCTCCCCCTTTTCTTCTGGTGCACCATCAATCGATCGATCGACGTGACAAAATGCTCCCCAGCTCGATTTTGCTCCTTAAATAAAGGATAATCTATCCTTGTCTCGTCTTGGTCTCATCCAAAAAAAAAAAAGTGAAAGGCAAAACGCCGTCAGGTTCTTTTCGTCGATGATGAAGACTTTCCCCGTTTGGCTGCAAGAGTCCGGTTTTGGCAAAGGAATCGTCCGTGGTCCAACTCCACCCACGGTGGTGATAATTCCGTGTTCAATAATCTCTCCATCCGTTTCAAAAATATAAAATATTTTAGATTTGTAAAGAAAATATATCTAGATTTTTTTTAGTATGTATTACAATATTTTTTACACGGATAAAGGTCTCCACATTGAAGATAATGATGATAAATGGGATTGCATTATTATCACAAATATTTGCATGCCAAATCTAGCGGTTAGTGTTTTTCACATGACAGAGGGGTACAATGGTTTTATCTTAGCCGTGTAACGTAAGATGATTTGCTTAGTTAGACGTGAGAAATAAATAAAAAAGTTTGCCATTTTGAGAGATGATCTTTTTAAGAACATTTTTTTCTATATATGCAACAGATGTCCTATCTTGGTCACATGTTTTTCTTGTATATTTTTAAGCAGGCCACAATTTTGTGAGAATGCAAACATTATTTGCTATAGATAATATACTAAGGGGTAATAATCCATTGCATGACATGTTCTTTCATCTTCTCTTAGGGGCTGTTTGGTTTGTGCCCAAGCCAGCCACGCCAATTCAAGGGCTCGCTAATATTTTGGCGAAGGATTGTCCAGCCCCCATTTTGCCCGCGCGTGGACGTGGAAACTAGAGTGGCCACCAAAATTTTGGTGTGGCACACAAAATTTGGCTTCAATCCAAATGCCAGCACATACTACTAGTCAACGCAAAATTTTTGGTACGACAACCGCCGGCTACGATCCAAACAAACCCTTAGTCACATGCGATACCTAAGATAAGAGACTATCTCATCAACCGTTAGAAACGTTTTACCAATGACGGCCATTTTTCGTGTGCTTTGTGTGCCTCGTATCTAAATGCGTTCTACATTAAAAAAAATCCCCATGTTAGAGTATCAACTTGAAAACAAGATCATACCTATTTCAGATTTCGCCACCCGCGTGTTTGTAAAATTGAAAAGCTCAGGTGTTACAGCCGGTGTTTTCTTCCTCCTTCGGTCTCTCGAACACGAGAAGGTAGCTTCAGATAGCGGGAACGATGCACAAGCAATTGACTATTCCTTGGCTACTACGATTATATATCTAATTAGCGCCTTCGTATATAAAATGTGTTTTACATTTAGAAAATCCTCATTTTTGAACATCAAATGAAAAAAAAGGATGAATACCTATTTCATTTTTCATCACATGTGTTAACTAATAATTCAACAAATAAAAGTTGCACTTTTGTTGCTGATCCAGCTATAGATTTGAGTCGAACTCAGGTGTTACAGCCAATGTTTTCTTACTCCTCCGGTATCTTGGAAGCTTCAGACAGCGGGAACGATGCACAAGCAATTGACTTTTCCTTGGCTACTTGAATTTTATCCGATTAATTACAGGTCATGCAGTTATCTACTATAGGTGTTCATTGCACGGAGTCAGTTTGCTTTGCTGGCTTGCTATATTGTAACGCTACCCCCAAAATTCAGGTACGTTTCACCTCTACAATGTTGACCAGACAACCCAGGCCAACCCAGAAACCCACGAAAAATCAGGTATTCCACGTGTTCAAGAATATATGAACATTTGCATGTAAAATTAGTACTCCCTCCGTTTCGTAGTTCTTGTTCTGGTTTCAGTTCAAATTTAAACAAAAACCACAAAAAGAGTTATATGTAACAAAGGAAGAAAAGCAATGGTGATCGCACGTTTTCCACGGGGACCATTCTTTAGCCCAGCACGATAGACCTTAAACCCCCCCCCATGAAGTGGGAAGGAAGAATAACCTCAAGGCAATGCCATTTTCAGCGAATCCATCTGTGCCGCCTCAATCCTCATGCCTCATCCATGGAAAACGAGTTAAATGATAGAGTCAGACGGTAAAAATTCAAGCCAGCCATATAAATGCACCACGGCCTTATCCTTTTATTCCTCTCAGGATAAGTCCTTCCAATATTTCCATGTTTCACTCTGCACAATAACACAACATTTCACAATTTTTTTTCCTTTAATAAAAGGAGAAAACAAAAAGCACTCTTGCGCAGTTAAGCTCTGTACGACTGTACCATTTCTGAATTTATCCGAGACATATTTGTTCTAAGAACTGGGATCAAATACACTAGACGAACTACCGATTCCAAGCCCCTTCGACCAGACGATCTGCTTACTTACAATATAATAATTGGCCCGTTCATGATGGAACCTTGTCTGTCTCATGGAACAGCAGCCTTGATGCTCTTGACATACTCTTCTATTCTTTTTAGCCCTTCTTCAGGAGAAGCAGCTTCGCTCAACTGTCTAACAATGGCACTGCCTATGATCACACCATCCGCTCCCCAGCCTGCGATCTGTATTGCAAATAACAAAGCTGTTAACTGTAACAAGAGATAGAATGGATAATTTACAAGAAAGTTTTGCTGGGCCTAGTTCACCTGCTTCGCTTGCTCTGGAGTTGATATGCCAAAGCCCACAGCCACAGGTTTGTCTGTAACCTGCACGCTCAGCAAAGAGAGAAGCGTTAACTTGATGCATTCTTCAAACAAAAAAAATTGTACAGGCGAAATCGTATGCTTGCTCAGGTTTACGGTGTAGCGATGAGAAGAGGTTTATAGTTTGCAAACCTGCTTGATCTCCTGAAGAAGATTCTCAACACGTAAGTTTACGTTTGAGCGTGCACCTGTAACTCCAACAGCACTCACCTGCATAACATACACGATAGTGACCATGTGTACAGATGCAATCGAGTGTATTTACAAAATTTGAGGGTAAATGTACAGCGTGATGGTGAATATAACCGATAAAAATGCCCCCCAAAAAATAATATAACATATGAAATGACCCTTCATGTACTTAACGTGTCATGATTTTACTGCTTGCAGTTTGCAAGCTTCCGTTGCCTCCATTTTAGTACTTCTCTGCTCAAAGATGCTAGAGTTCCTGGGATTCTATAAGAAACCGGGGATGACAAATTATGTAGTATGTATTCAATATGCAAACACAATATACTAGTTAATAAATATTTCCTATTACTTAAACTGAATTATTATTCACTAGGGGATAAAAGTAAGAAATGATGTTCCAATCTAATGACAAACTTCAAGCAAATAGTAGATGTCTTATTGCCACTCACAAGGTAAACAAATCCTTCAGAAGCTTTTGTAATTTCCTTCATCCTCTCTGTTGGTGTGGTTGGTGTTGTAAGTAGCACCTGTAGCCAACAGTGCAAAATATAAATCGGCAAGTGATTAAACTCAAGATATTTGTGGTTACAAGTCCACCATATATATATCCACATAACTTTCTGCTGTGATACCATTCTAACTAGGTAGTGCAGGTAACAGAAACATTCATGTTTAGCATTCTAATTACTCCCTCCGTCTCAAAATAGATGTCAGGATTTTGTCTATATTTGGATGTATCTATATACTAAATAGTGTCTAGATTCATCCAAATTTTGACAAATCTAGGACATCTATTTTGAGACGGAGGGAGTAGATAATTAGAAGGATCCAAAAACCACACTGCCCTGAATTTCTGAAAGTGGCCTGATAAAACTCGCCTCAAAGTTGATCACATGTAGGGCGCCAACTGAAACATATTTCAAATGAACATTATTGCATGACAAGATGAGGGTGAGGACCCACCAGCTCTATGTTGTGCAGAGTGGCCTCGCTCCTCAATAATGTTGTCTCCTCCAAGGGAAGATCAGGTACGACAAGACCTGCAGCATAACAAGTGCAAATCAACAACCAAAAACTACTACAAGAACTATAGATATAAGTTTTGTAAATTAACAAATATCATCAATTCATGGAAGAGCATCATGATCAGGTTCAAAAGCTAATTTGTGTTTATGAAATTTCAGTAAATGAGGATTGAAGAGATCATAAAAAAAAAGTTGCTATATGGTCATGCAATTTGAAGGAAATGAAATTAAAAGGAGTAAAACTGAACTTTTCCAAATAGCTAGCCCATCTCTATATCTTATTCATGCACAAGAGAAAGATATCAATGAAAAGATACCATGTACACCAGCTTGTTTAATATTAGCCATGAAGTTCGGCACTCCGAGCTTGAGAATTGGGTTACAGTATGTGAAGAGAACTATGGGACAAGACAGCTCCGGTATAACCTCTTTGAGCATTGCCAAGACAGAAATGAGCGTAGTGCCTTTCTTCAGCGCACGGTATGCCGCAGCCTGAAATGATCATGAAGCAAAAAAAAAAAACACTTGTAAACCATGACATGACCAAATACTAAAGTTGATGAGCACAAAGAAATCGAAAGTGTACCTGAATAACCGGACCATCAGCCAATGGATCGGAGTAAGGTACACCGAGCTCAATCACATCCGAGCCGCAGGAATCGAGGATCTTCAGCGCTTTCGCTGTGGTCGCCAAATCAGGGTCACCGGCAGTGATGAATGGGATGAACGCAGTCTGGAAATTTTCAAGGTTAGACAAACGTCTCATAATAAAACCCTTCCCAAAAAACATGTGCATTTGTGATGTCCTATTGATGTGCTAGTACTCCCTCCGTCTCGAATTAGATGCCGGAGATTCCTCTAGATTTGTATGTATATGAATCTAGACAAATCTCATACATCATTCTATTTTCCTGAAAAAGCGTGACATGAGGAAAATTCATTGAGAGTACGGTGATGAAACCCGCATTGCATTACTTAGACGAACGAATTCATACAGTCGCAAAGTTTATACAGCTCAACTAGCATCCTAAACCTGCTAACGTGGAGAACGTCTCCGCAACGAATGAATTCATCCAACAAGCCTTAACCCAGCACACACAGCAGCCTCACTCATAGAGCACTATTAGGAACCACGGCTTATTTCCATCTAAATCAAAGCGCGAAACAAAGGTTAAGGCGTAAAGAGCAAGTACCTTGCCCTGCTCCCGGAGCCTGGAGAACGTCTCCGCGACGCTGCGCTTGCTGTCGGCCATGGGCATGACTGCGGCGGCGGCGGCGGCGGCGACCGAATTCCCTGGCTTCGCGCGGCGTGTCCTCCGCTGGGGGCCAACGAAACGAAGCAGCCGACGAGATCGCGGCGGCGCCGACGGCCGCAGCCGAGAGGCGATAGGAAATGCGGGGAGGAAAAGTCTCTAGTGGAATGCCACGTGTGCGAGACAACGTGCACTAAGATTGACGCGTTGTGGGCCGCGCAAGAACGCAAAGCCGAAGGAAAAGGTCGAGGCTCGTTTAACGTTCGCGGGCTGGGCTGGGTACTAAGGTCGCGGGAGAATGCGTGCCAGTGTATGTATAAAAGAATGGTTAATGTACTAAGCTAAGCGTGTCATAGGAATTAGTTACATAGGATGGTCTAGGGAGTCAGATCAGCCCTATAAGAACGGAGGAGCTAAGGTTTACATGCATGCAAAGAATCATGATCCAAAAATTCAAAATACAATATATCTTAAACTATTGATCTGATAATGATCCGTTTTCACCGCTGGGTTGTCGACGAGTACTTCAAAACAAAATCCCATCTTGATATGTTTTGACGATATTTTTTTTTCGTCGTCAGTTGCCATATTAATGTACTATATCTACATAATGTAAAACGTTATCAGATAACGGATCATGTTTTCATAGTTATCATCGAAAACAGTTTTCATATTAATGAAAAAGAATCCAACGGCAGGTAGATCGCACGCACGCATCCATAGCTGAGTTACCATATTAAATCCATGCCCATAGAATGCTAATCTGGGGAATTCAAAAAAAATGCTAATCTGGGACACGTGCCCTAGATAGCAGAGTCTATAAAAGAATATGACATCTCAAATAAAAAAACATATACAAAATCAACTAATATATGGTTAGAACTATCATGAAATGGAAAGGGAAGGAGATGAAGTTTTTTCCCCTAGGAGACTAGGGTTTTGTCTTCCCGTTGACGGAGAATCTCTATACTTCTCCGGTCGATTTCTCCTACTAGCCTTGGTTTGGGAGAAAGGTAGGATTTTATAGCTAGGATTTTTAACCACAACGAGGTAGCGAAAAAACTAAGAGGGACAGTGGGAACTATGTGTGTGTCTGCATTCGATATGACGCGAGGAACCCTCTAGCGAGGGTTTTCTCGATCATCGAGGAGGGCAAATGCGGTTGCTTGAGCTAAGATATTGAAAGCATGCCTCCTTATGTGCGGTGTGCGGAATTCTGGGCACGAGCACAAGAGCGAAAGAGAGAGGCATGATGAAGATAAATATCTAAAGATTGTGTCACGGCTACATGAAGCAACCACCACCACTGTCTATGCAATGTGGAGAATTTGGCGGAAATCAGAGGAGCCCAGAGCAACCCGAAGGGAGAGCCAGGATGAGGAGTTCGGCATGTAATTCCTTGGAGCAACCAGGAAGAGCAGGAACCTGAAGATTCATGGGATATATTTCTACTATCCCTGCAAGATACAGGACATGGTGATGAGTGATAAGGAGAACGACCTACATAAACGGTTAGTAATGGAAGGGTGACATATGAAGAGGAGGAGGAGAGTGTTAATAAGAAATTCCTGCTAGAAAATGGGGCTAAATATGATGCGATGATAGGGGAAGAGGATACAAAGACACCTCGTATGTTGACATCTAGGAGGAGGAGAAGATAGAAAAGAAGGGACATCATGAAGATGCACTAAACGCCAATTCATTGGCAGGGTACCTACAACGGTGTTAGTCGCAATCAAAATATTAGGCTTGAACTATCGTGGTTTGGGGAACGATCTGCTAGGGTTGACCAAAACGGTAGTGTACTTTTTCTATGGATCAAAGCGTGTCGGGATCAGCTATATATATATATATATATATAGAGAGAGAGAGAGAGAGAGAGAGAGGAGACATACCTTCGCTTTGGCTCGATGAGCTTGAGCCGTTGGCCATGGTGGAGGACGACGGCGAGAGCGTGGGGGTGTGTGGGCAACGCAGCGGCGACGGAGCTTCCCGTTGGCCTAGCGCTAACCCTAGATCGGTAGGGGTGTCGGTGAGGGTTGCGGCACACGGTGAACCTCGTACCGCGTGCAGCCGGTCCCCATCTCTTTATATGGTGCTGGCGACAGGGGCCCACCAACCATATGAGGGTTTGGCACCCCCGATCAGGGCGCAGTCTAAGGGATCCGTTTGGGCCGTTTGGGCCGTTGGGCTCAATGCTTGGAGATCAATATAGCATTCTCCCCCTTGATCTCAACTTTACTTTTAACTTTATACTTTATGTTTTACTAGTTTTATCACAGATCAGTACATAAAGCATGTTTCATCATCAAATATCAATTGTCAATAGAATCATACAACTACAATATACCTATCTGTTTTGAAACAAATTGTGTTCCTTTTGGGCCTCTTATGCTCCAGGAATTATATGTTTTCCCTTAAACCCATGTCGGCTAAGTGTTCCTTGAACACATTGGGAGGTAGGCCTTTCGTTAGCGGATTCACAAGCATATCCTTTGTGCTTATATGATCAAGACTTATATTGTGATCCTGGATTTTATCTTTCACAACATAATACTTTATCTCTATAGGTTTGGAAGCATTACTTGACTTGTTGTTGTGAGTATAAAATACTGCGGCCGATTGTCACAGTACATCTTTAGTGGTTTGTCAATGCAATCTACCACTTTCAAGTCGGGTATAAATTTCTTTAACCATATTTCCTGCCATGTGGCCTCATAACATGCTATAAATTCTTCACATATCATGGATGATGCAACTATCGACTGTTTGGAGCTTCTCCATGAAATAGCCATGCCTGCGAGAGTGAAGACATATCCCGTCGTGGATTTTCTATCATCTTTGTCTCCCGCAAAATCTACATCTAAATACCCTCTTATCTCTAGGGAACCAGACCTTCTATATGTTTGCATGAGGTCTTTTGTGCCTTCTATATGTTACCATCTTTTAGTGCTATATACCTGGATTCTCTTGATATCTACTGAGTACTCCGGTGAGAAAAACTAAGTCAGGGCGAGTGCACACTTGTGCATACTGAAATCTTCCAACAGCCGAAGCATATGGTACTGCTTTCATTTGATCGATCTTGTATTGACTCTTCAAACATTGAAATTTCCCAAAACTGTCGACCTTGACTATAGGAGCAGGTGTGGCATTGCACGTATGCATAATGTATTTTTTTAGAATCTTCTCTTGGTATGCCTTTTGCGATAGTCCTAGAACCCCATTTGTCTTATCTTGGTGAATTTCTATGCCCAAAACATATGAAGATTCACCAAGATCTTTCATATCAAAATTGGAGGACAAGAACTTCTTTGTTTATAGTAGTAGACTGACATCACTACTAGCAAGAAAGATATCATCCACATACAGAATTAGAAAAATATATTTCCCACTTTTAAACTTTGCATAAATGTAGTTGTTCTCAACATTCTCTTTAAATCCAAATTTCTTAATGGTCTCATTAAACTTTAGACACAACTGTCTAGAAGCTTGCTTTAATCCATAAATGAATTTCTTTAGGCGGCATCCCATGTTTTCCTTGTCTTCCATGACAAAACCCTTGGGTTGTTTCATGTAGACTCTTTTTTCTAAATTCCCGTTTAGAAATGTCGTCTTTACATCCATTTGATGCAACTCTAAATAAAAATGTGCAACTAGTGCCATTATGATTCTGAAGAAATCCTTACATGAGACTGGAGAAAAAGTTGCATTGTAATCTACTCCTTCTCTTTGTGTAAATCCTTTTGTCACAAGTCTTGCTTTGTACTTCTCCACATCCCCTCTAGATTCATATTTTGTTTTGTAGACCCATTTACAACCTACTGTTTTGGCTCCTTTGGGAATTTCCTCTAAGTCCCAAACTTCATTGGAATTCATCGATTTCATCTCATCTTCCATGGCCTCTAGCCACTTCGATGAGTGAGGGATACTCATGGATTCTTCAAATGAAGTGGGATCATTCTCCATATGAACTCTTTCTGTGTTATAAACTTTATAATCAGTAGGAATTGCTGATCTTTTAATTCTTTGAGACCTTATAGGCGTCTCAACATGTGGCGTATCTATTGGAGGTGGCTGCTACTGCTCCCTTTCATGCTCAAGAGTGGGTAAGTGTGAATGATTTCAATGGTAAGGTGGAGTAACTCATCATGCTGCGCACCATATCTATAAGTGTACGATTACACCTTTCATCCACTCATTTTGTTGAGGCTCTTCAGACATCGAATACTGGGAAACTATGCAAGTCTCCTGTAAAAACCTTGCAAAAGGTCCACGGACTTGGCCATATGGGGAGTGCCGACCGTAGTACTTCCCTCCACGGTCAGATCTTACTATCTTTATTGTTTTACTGTGCTGGTTCTCTACTTCAGCTTTGAATATCTTAAATTTATCCAATGTTTCCGATCTTTATTTAATTGGATAAATATAACCATAACAGGAGTAATTGTCTATGAATGTTATGAACGAGTCATAACCATCCACACTTTTCACAGGAAATGGTCCAAAAATGTCAGTGTGAATGATTTCTAGTGTTTCGGTGCTTCATTTTGCACCCTTTTTGATCTGCTTTACATACTTTACTTTAACGCAATCTATGCATTGCTCTATGTTGGAGAACTCTAATGGAGAAAGAATATCATTTATAACTAGTCTTTCTATTCCCCCTCGAAATATGGCCTAAGCGACAGTGCCATAATTTCGAAGAGTCATGAGTTCTCTTTCTTTATTTTGATCTTTGTCCGACACAGAAACATGCTCATTCACATTACACATATAATATACTTTTTCATGAAGGGATAACAAATAAAGTTCATTGTGAAGGAAAGCAACACCCACACAATAATTATACCACCATATGGCACACTTGCCATGTCCAAAATGACACTCATAATAAACTTTGTCCAACCATGAAACACTTGTTAAGTTTCTATGTAATGAAGGAACATATAAAACATCTATAAGCAGGATCGTGAAACCATCAACTAGCTCCATGGAGATGTTGCCAACAACTTCAACGTCTGCTTGGACTCCATTTGCAACTTCAATGCATCTTTTGCTTCTTTGAGTAGTCCACGTCGAATGGAATCCCTATAAAGAATTTGCAACATGAAAAATTGCACCTAAGTCAATCCACCAAGTAGATTTTGAGAACTATGTATAAAGAGATTCATTTACAAAGGAAACAATGTTGTTACCTCTCTTTGCCATTACTTCCTTTAGCCAAGCAGGGCAATATTTCTTGTAATGCCCTGTTTTCTTGCGATGGAGACATGTATCTTTGTCCACCGGGAGAGGCCTTTTGCTGATGCTGATAGTGCATGGGAGATTTTCCATGTGGCTTTGAAAGGGAACCTTGGTTTCTTTGAGTGAAGTTCCTTTTTTATTGTCAAAGAACCACCATTTGAGGTTTTGAGCCTCTCCTCTTCTTGCACACACACATGGCTATAGTCTTTTCAATGTCCCATTTTTCTGACGATATGTTGTAGTTCACAACAAAGGTGTCAAACTCTTTTGGAAGTGAATCCATGACCAGGTGAACAAAGAGTGCAGGCTTGAGCTCCATATCAGCATCCATGGGCTTCAACTTGGCAGCCATGTTGCTCATCCTGAGGATGTGCTCCCTTATGCCATGTCCACCTCCTATGTACTTTTCTATCACCAGCTGCTTCAGCAGCTAGGTAGCATATATCTTTGAAGAGCCATCACTGGCTCTTTATATTTTCAAGATACTCCCCAACGGAAGCACACTCTGCAATTGAGCCCATAATGGTGTGCTCAATTGTGTTCTTTATGAAAGCCATGCACTTTTTGTTGGCATTAGCCACTTTTTGTTCTCTAGGGTGTATGCCATCTCCAATGGAGTATAATATATTTTATTTTTGTCCCATGCATCATCATCATCTTTATCATATCTCATTGGCTCTGTCGGCTTGGTGGGTTATGGGGTTTCGACAACCCAATCCACCTAAGTGCACACAAAAGCCAAGTCGACCTTCTTTCTCCACTTTGTGTAGTTGTCACCTTTGAGGGTTGGAACATCCTTGATGCAACTCATCAAGTAGTACCCTCCCGAAAACCACAAAGAAGTGAGATCATAACAACAATTGCATGTATTAATCCAACGTTGGTCAAAACTAACACATACAACTGTTCATGCAATTTAAAACTATATCACCGTTGGGCAGAACATAGAAATAAATGCACAAATGAATATAACGGATCATGATCATGTTATTAACAATGTTGGTCATAAGATAATAGAATCATAATTGTTTCAACATTCACTTTAAACATGCTCTTAAAATTTTAATTCTCACTTTTGTTCTATTTACTTTTAAATATCACTTTTAACTCAAACAGCGGAAATTATGAATAAAAAATTCATAAACTTTACACTTTATAGAAGCATTTCTATCACTTTTCTATTTTCTAAAACAAAATTTTTGTTGGATTAGTTTGAATAGAAAAAACATGTGCAGAATTCGGCAAAAACTAATGTAAAAATCGTTAAACAAATGCCTTTGTTAAAGAAAACTGAGCCAAAAAATGCATGCATCGCCTGTGCGCGCTGATACGTCATAAAAGTATCTATAATTTTTGATGCTTCATGCTTGTTTTGTATCAACTTTCTTATGTTTTGTCCATACTTTGAGGTATTTTCATACATTTTTCGGAACTAACCTATTGACAAGATGTCGTAGTGCCAGTTGCCTGTTTTCTGCTATTTTTGGTTTTATAAAAGCTAGTAAGGAAATATTCTCGAAATTGGACGGGACAAGAGACAAAGTCAATATTTTACCAGAAGGAACACGGAGTCTAGAGGACAGCTGAAGTGAGGCCTCGAGGCGACCACACCCTAGGGCGGTGCGGCCAGGGGGGCACGCCAGCCCTAGGTGTGGGCCCCTCGGGTGCCCACCGACCTTGCCCTTTCGCCTATAAAAGCACCCCGATGCAGAAACCCTAAGGACCTGATAAAAAAATCTCCACGAAACAGTCCGTAGACGCCGCCACCATCGTCCCTAGATCGGGGGGATCTGAAGTTCTTTCCGGCACCCTGCCGGAGGGGAGAGATCATCCCGGAGGCCTTCTTCATCACCATGCCAGCCTTCAGAGTGATGCGTGAGTAGTTCACCCTTGGACTATGGGTCCGTACAGTAGCTAGATGGTTGTTTCTCCTCCTTTGTGCTATCATGTTTAGATCGTGTGAGCTCCGTTTATGATCAAGATCATCTATTTGTAATCATACATGTTGTGTTTGCGGGGATCCGATGGATATTGAGATACTATGTCAGATTGATTATTGATTCTATCATGTGTATGTTATTTGTGATCTTGCATGCTCTCCGTTGTTCGTAGATGCTTGCAACTCCAAGAGGGAGTATTTATGCTCGATAGTAGGTTCATGCCTCTAGTAATCTAGGGAAGTGACAGAAATCTCTAAGTTTGTAGATGTGTTGTTGCTACTAGGGAGAAAACAACAATCCTTTGTCCAATGGCAATTGTATTGTTTACTTTACACACATTGCTTAATGCAATTATATGTTGCTTGCAACTTAATACTGAAAGGGGTTCAGATGATAACGTGAAGGTGTATTATTAGTCCTAGATGAAGTTGGATTACGATCTATGTATTATGTTGTAATGCCCAAACAAATCTCGTAGGAGTCAAGATGTCTAGTATATGCATTGTTATAATTTCTCAATCTGTCAATTGCCCCGCTGTAATTCGTTCACCCAACATGCTATTTATCTTATGGAGAACACCTCTAGTGAACTATGGACCACGGTCCATTCCTTTATCATTGATATACCATCTAATGTTTATTGTTTACTGTTTACTTTCTATAAGAAAATCTATATCTTCCACACTATATGTTTAATCCTTTGTTTTCAGCAAACCGGTGAGATTGACAACCTCACTGTAAGTTGGGGCAAAGTATTGAGTTCGTGTTGTGCAGGTTCCAAGTTGTTAGCAACACCTTGGAGTTGTTTCCTTACTCCTACTGGTTCGATAACCTTGGTTTCATAGCCGAGGGAAACTTGTTGCTGCGCTCATCATACCTTCCTCTTGAGGTTCCCAACGAACTCTACATATCTGAGCCATCAAGCACTTTTCTGGCACCATTGCCAGGGAATTAAGGACAACTTCAATCTCTTACTCCTTGTCAGTCACTTTTCAGGGAGAAAGAAGATTCTTGCAAGGGGAGTCTCTCACAACCAATCTATTTACTTTATTTTTGTTTTGCTTAGTTTATTTTGCTTTGTTTTGCTTGTTTCTTTTTATCAAAAATACAATTTTTTTAGTTTTGCTTGGTTTGATTTTCCTTATTAAAAACACACAAAAATAAGTTCCTACTTTAGTTACTATTTCTGTTGGCTTGCTTCACTTCTGCAAAAATGAATACCCCTGAAAACACTAAGTTGTGTGACTTCACTAACACCAACACCAATTATTTCCTTTGCACACCTATTGCTCCACCTACTCCTGATGCTATTTTTTATGAAACTAAACCTGTTTTGCTAAATCTTGTTATGAAAGAGCAATTTTCTGGTGCTAGTTCTGATGCTGCTGCTGCTCACCTTAATTTTTTTTTGAAATTTGTGAGATGTAAAAATATAAGGATGTAGATGGAGATATTATTAAGCTTAAATTGTTCCCTTTCTCCTTCAGAGGAAAAGCTACAGAATGGTTGCTATCTTTTCCTAGAAATAGTATTGATTCTTGATTAAATGCAAAGATGCTTTTATTGGAAAATATTATCCTCCTGCTAAGATTTTATCTATGAGAAGTGAAATAATTAAATTTAAACAATTTGATAATGAACATGTTGCTCAAGCTTGGGAAAGAATGAAATCTTTGGTAAAGAATTGTCCCACTCATGGACTGAATGCTTGGATGATTATCCAAACCTTTTATGGAGGACTAAATTTTTCTTCAAAAATCTGTTGGATTCTGCTGCTGGAGGTACCTTTATGACCATTACTTTGGGTGCTGCAACAAAGATCCTTGATAATATTATGGTTAACTATTCGGAATGACACACTGAGAGAGCTCCACAAGGTAAGAAGATAAATTCTGTTGAAGAAACCTCCTCCTTGAGTGATAAAATTAATGTTATTATGTCTATGCTTGTTAATGGAAAAGATCATATTGATCCAAATAATGTTCATTTAGCCTCTTTGGTTGCTCAAGAGCAAGTTGATGTGAACTTCATTAGAAATAATTTTTTTGGCAATAATGCGTATGGTAATAATAATTATAGGCCATATCCTCCTAATAATAGCAATACTTATCATGGTAAATCTGGAATGCCTTGTGAAGATAGGATTCTGGAAGTTGAAAGATCCACTAAAAACTTCATGCAAATGCAATATGAGCATAATAAATTATTAACTAAAACCATGGAGGAACAATCTACTATTTTGAAAAATATTAGTCATCAACTTGAGAATTTAAATAGGGAAATTCCTAGTTTGCAATCCAAAATTTTGAATGCTGAAAAATATTTCATCTTTGCCATAAGCACAATCCTCTTTTAGTAATAAAATGGCTGCTAAGTCTGAAACCATGGAAAATCCCTTTGCTGCCGCTAATGCCATACAAGTTAGAATTGATGAAAATGTTAGACTGTTAGCTAAATTGCATGCTAAGTGGGAAAGAGAAGATGAAATTGCTAGAAATAATAGTATTTGTACTATTACCACCACCAATGTTGATGCTATCAAACCAGAAGAAGTCCCCATTCCTTTTGCAACAATGCCTAAACCCAATAAGAATGCTGAATTTTTTCAAAATGTGGGAAACAATAACTCTACTACCTTGGATGCTAATTTTGATTTTGATCTTGATGGTTGCTATATTTATGAAGTAATTATGTTCCTACTACCATGTACGAAAACCAATTATGGACTTTGGTGGACTTACCGGATGGCTGTCAAGAACAAATGGATTTTCAAGAAGAAAACAGATGCTGATGGTAATGTTACTTTCTATAAAGCTCGACTTGTCGCAAAAGGGTTTCGACAAATTCAAGGAGTTGACTACGATGAGAATTTCTCACCAGTAGCGAAGCTAAAGTTTGTGAGGATTATGTTAGCAATCGCTGCATATTATGATTATGAGATATGGCAGATGGATGTCAAAACGGCATTCCTCAATGGAGACATTGATGAAGAGTTGTATATGATGCAAATCAAAGGTTTTGTCGATCCTAAAGATGCTAACAAGGTATGCAAACTTCAACGGTCCATATATGGATTGAAGCAAGCATCCCGAAGTTGGAATCAACATTTTAATAAAGTAATCAAAAGCTTTGGTTTTATACAAACTTATGGAGAAGCTTGTATTTACAATAAAGTGAGTGGGAGCTCTGTAGCATTCTTAATACTATATGTAGATGACATATTGTTGATTGGGAATGATGTAGAACTTCTTAATAGTGTCAAGGATTATTTAAATAATAGTTTTTCAATGAAAGATCTTGGCAAATCAGCTTACATATTAGGCATAAAGATTTATAGAGATAGATCGAGACGCCTAATATCATTGTCACAGAGTACATATTTGGACAAAGTTCTAAAGAGGTTTGGAATGGAAGATAGCAAGAAAGGGTTCTTGCCCATGTTGCCCAATACAACCTTGAGTAAAACTCAAAGTCCTGCAACGGCAGAAGATAGAGAAAGGATGAGTAAGAGTCCCTATGCCTCAGCCATAGGATCTCTTATGTATGCCATGCTATGTACTAGACCCAACATTGCATATGTTGTTAGTTTGACTAGCAGATATCAAAGTGATCCAGGAGTGGATCATTAGACAGCGGTCAAAAACATCCTTAAGTACTTGAGAAGAACTAAGGATATGGTTCTTTCTTATGGAGGTGATGAATAGCTCGTTGTTAATGGTTACACCGATGCTAGTTGGAACACCGATCCAGATGATTCTAAATCTCAATCTGGATACGTATTTACTTTGAATGGTGCAACAGTTAGCTAGAGGAGTGCAAAGCAAAGCGTTGTGGCGAGATCTTCAACAGAATCGGAATACATAGATGGACGTGAAGTATAGCAAGTTTGATCAGTTGGGGAATGGAGGAGACCTCATCTTTGAGCGTGACTTGTGTTGGAGATATGCCCTAGAGGCAATAATAAAAGTGGTTATTATTATATCTTTGTGTTTATGATAAATGTTTACATTCATGCTATAGCAGTATTAAACAGGAAACATTAATACTTATGTGATTTGTAAACTAAATTAGAGTCCCTAGTAAAGCCTCTTTATAATACTAGCTTGTTGGTTAATATATGATCGTGGTTTCTCGATCATGAACATTGAGATGTTATTAACAACAAGATCATATCATTAGGAGAATGGTGTGATGGGCATACTCCTATAGATAAGCGTAGCATAAAGATCAAGTCATTTTAATAGTTCGTTTGCTATAAGCTTTCTGATACATAGTAACCTAATTCCTTTGACCATGAGATCATGCTAATCACCATCACCGGAAGGATGCTTTGATGAAATAAAACACCACACCGTAACTGGGTGGCTATAAAGGTGGCATTGAGTGTTCGGAAAGTATGGGTTGAGGCACATGGATCAATAGTGGGATTTGTCCATCCATATGACAGATAGATATACTCTGGGCACTCTCGGTGGAATGTCATCCAATTAGCTTGCAAGCATGTGACTGGATCACAAGGGATCACATATCACGGGAATGAGAAAAGAGTACTTATCGGTAACGAGGTTGAACTAGGTATGCAGAGATACCGATGATCAAAACCTCGAATAAGTAAACTATCGTGAGACAAAGGGAAATTGGTATCGTATGTAAGTGGTTCATTCGATCGCAAAGTAATCGTAGAAATATGTGGGATCCATATGAATTTCTAGATTCCTCTATTGGTTATTGATCGGAGAAGTATCTTGGTCATGTCCGCATAATTCATGAACCGTAGGGAGACACACTTAAGGATTCGATGTTGTTTAGTAGATATGGAATATTAGTAGGGATACCGAATGTTGTTCGGAGTCTCGGATGGGATCCGAGATATCACGAGGAGATCCGGAATGGTCCGGAGAATAAGATTTATATAAGGAAATTCCGATTCCGCAGTTCGGGAAAGATTCCGATGTTTTCATCGGAGAGGTTCTAGAAGGTTCTAGAAGGATCACCGGTCCGGAAGGAGAATGGTCCATGAATGTGTCATGGGTAAGTGGAATGATTGGATCATGTCCTAGGTCACTTGGTGTGTGAATTTGCAAGAGAGAATTAAAGCTCTAAATTGAAAGTCAAATGGGAAGTTTGAAAAGTCAAACTGGAACAATGGTTTCCTAGTGGGAGAAGAAACAAGTCCTTCTCTCAATCCAACTTGGGTTTGGGTTTGGGTTTGGATTCAAACCCACCCCTCCCAAGGCTGCCTCCCTCTCATGAGTAGAGGGGGAGGGCTGCCCCAAAGCACACAAGCCCTAGCCCCTCTCCACCCGAGCCGCCGCCGACCCGCCGCCGCACCGCCGCCTTGCGTCGCCGCCGGTCCGTCGTCGCCGCTCTAGCCACCGCCGACACCTTCTCCTCCTCCCGTTTTTCCAAACCCTAGATTTCTGGGAAACCCTAATCCACCATAACTCGCACCGGCCTAGGCGAAGCCCTGCGAGATCTTCCCTCTACTTCTGACACCACGTCGTCGTGCTGCCGGATTCACGAGGGGAGAACTACAACCTCCGCTGCCTGCTGGAACAAGGGAGAGGAAGGTCTTCATCGAGTACCGAACGTGTGGCCGATTGCGGAAGCGCTGCCGGAACGCAGCGCCGGAAGGATCGTCTACGCGATCTTGAGATCGGAAAGTGTACGACTACATCGCCCACGAGAATCTTCTCTCGTTAACCGCTTTGGAATCTTCGAGGGTGAGTTCTCCTATCGACTCGTTGCTACAATCTAGTAGATAGATCTTGGCTTGTTTGTGTGCATGCGGTAGAATTTTTTTGTTTTCCATGCTACGAACCCCTACAACTTGGACCAGCTGTCGGAGATGCTGGAGCGTCCGCACCCCAAGTTCTTCGGAGCTCAGCTCAATGATCAGGAAGGAGAAGAGTTGCAATGGCTAATTGTTGCAAGTCTTAGAGGAAAGATTGAAGTCCCCACCACAGAGGGAATTCAGTTCACCATCAGAGAGAACAAATGGCTAGATGGACTTGCCAGGGCCATGCAGGAAGCTCTTGCCCGTCTGTGTGGGCAGAGTATCAATCAGATCAAGGGTACCATCTTTGAGTTCTGCCCAAGGCGTGATGCTATGGGTCAGCCCCTAGAGGCACCATATCACCCTGAGCTGAAGAACCAAGTGGACCACCTCATCTTCATGATGTATGACCGGCAGAAGGAGTTGGATAATGCCTGTTCCTACGCCAACCACAAGTCCACCATCGCCATTCAGAAGGATCAGACCATCGCCATGCTGGTGAAGGATCGCTAGTCTCGTCGCCGTCAGCTCGACAAGAAGGAGCGCATCATTGTCCGTCTCCGCCACAGGATCACAGGGTTGGAGGAGACTGTCCACGAGAGAGACATGTAGCTGGAGGAGAGGGAGAATGCCGAGGAAGACCTTCGTGGAGACCCCTACTCCTATCTCAGTGACGATGATGACTTTCTGGAGGATCAGGCCATGGACTTCTTCACCGATGAGGATGACTTCGCCTTCATTGATGATGATGATGAGGACACCGACTCCAAGGAGTAGTAGCACTTGAGCACTAGCGTTAGTGAGTTGTATTCGGTCCCACTGTATTGTAGCTTCACAGAATGGTTCTTAAAACCATCGGTTTTCCTTTGTTCTGGTGTGTGTTGTATCGTGTGCTATGAATGAATGAAAAGAAAGTTGCTAGAAAAATCTGAGTCAAACTTCAATTTTTTTTCAAAACCCTTAACCTTAGAAATTTCTCTCTTTTCTCATGATCCATATCAATCTTCAGATGCCTCGCGGAGGAAGCAGTTCATCCCCGGACCTGATGTTGCAGATCTTGCAAATGTTAGTTTCGGACCGTGAACCTGAAAGAGCCGAGCGTCAAGCCAACCTAGCTAACATCCAACACATCGCTCAGATGGCCAACAACAACCAGGGCCATGGAAATCAAGATAACCATGGATCCAAGCTCAAGAACTTCCAGAACACCAATCCACCCATTTTCAGTAAGTCTGAAGAGCCCCTAGAAACTGATGATTGGCTGCAAACCATGGAGAACAACTTAGAAGTTGCAGGAGTGGAAGCCAACGAAAAAGTTCTGTTTGCCACCCACTATCTGGCCGGAGATGCAAGAGCATGGTGGAACAGTGTTCGCACCATGAATGGAGGACAAATGATGGCTTGGGATGAATTCAAACTCAAGTTTAGCAGAACCCATGTGCCACCCAGTTTGATTCTGCAGATGAGAGATGAATTCAAAGAGCTTAAGCAAGGAAGAATGACTGTGGTAGAGTACCGTGACAGATTCCTATCTCTGTCAAGGTATGCCCCTGATGAGATCAGCACTGAAGCCAAGAAGAAAGAGGGATTCCTGAATGGTCTGCACGATGATATGCAGACAGTGTTAGTCAATATCCACTTTGCTGATATTAAAGCCTTAGTTGACTCTGCCATTCAGATGGAAGGAAAGATTAACCAAGCTAATGAGAACCGCAAGCGTCACATGATGCATCAACCAGGAAACCATCATACACCCAAGTATCACCCCAACCCATTGTAACACCCTCAGAATCGACCCTATGCAAGTTTCAGCGCTTCCCGCCAAAACCCGCATAGAAACGATTCAAAGGTGCCCACCAGGCACTTTCGTGCGGGTGGAAAACGAAGTAATAACATTACACAACAGTCCTCGATGGGACCCACAGAACAGAACTATATAACAGCGACTCAATGAGTCCAGAATACAGATATAATATTTAAAGATCCAAATCACCTTGAAAATGATAGAGCGTCCGACTACGGACAAGATGCAAATGGGGCTAAGAGCCCTGAAGAATAACCAATGGCGTCCATAACCCTGCCCAGGCCAAGCCGGAAGGGTAACCCTGCTAACGATGTCGATCTCAGAACCTGCTTAAACAAAAGGGGTGCCGACAAAGGGCAAAGGAAAAAAAGGAGCGTCAGTACTGAGGCCAGTACACGGCGAGACTAGAATTCGGCGGTCCTCGCCTACACAGGTATGGTGTACTGAAGCGGCAGCGGCAGCATGCACTAAACAACCTATAGAGACTCGATACAACTGGCGGCTATTAGAGAGGGATAAGAAAGACCTATTCGGAACCAACCTGATGCTACCATCAAACAAACCCATCCTGGTATTTCCCCTCGAGACCAATCGAGGAAGTCCACCGAGGAACTCACACCGTTGGCAGTTTTATTTATTCAGTTATCGTTGCAGCAATTACTAGTCAGGTGTAGATAATCGTCCTGATAAAATAAGCAGTGGGCCATTTTAGTTACCCATTCCGTTGTAGTTGCAACACTTACTAGTCAGATACAAATAGCATGAGATAACCCAAAACCCAGCAGTTGTTGGTACTTTTATTCAGCCATTCCGTTATAGTTGCAATACTTACTAGTCAGGTACAATGGTCGCAAGCGACACCCAAACAAGCAATTGTTGGCAGTTTTAGTTAGCCATTCCGTTATAGTTGAAGCTGATTACTAGTCATGATTAAGTCAAATTTATAGCACTACTTTAGTTATAGTTGTCTATGATCGAGATACTGTGCTCCAAGTCGTCCATAACCGCGGACACGGCTTTCAGAAAGTTTTACCCGGCCGGGGTGCACCAATAGCAACACACACTCGATCAACCTCGGAAAAACCAAATCAAAACCCAACGAGGCTTTCACGACAAAGCAATCACAGGATTCAGAAATATTTCAGGGGGCCACCCCTTAAAGTAGACCCGCAACGAAGCCGGCCGGCTCCGAGACGGACTCAAGGTTGTGGGGACGGCTGTGAACGACTGGGAACCCAAAACTGGGCTTGTCTACACCGCGGAATCGTGCCACGATCCTAAACAGTACAGTGTGCTCCTCGCACAATCATAAATAAAGCAGTAGCATGGCATAAGTACAGGATCGTAAATAAAACCTCAGACTAGTTTGTGGCCCCAAGAAATAAGACTGAATCAAGCTCTGGCTAAGGGGGGTCCCATAAGCCTCCCGGATGTGGATAGCGCGATAAATCAAGGAACAGGTATCAAGTACTCGGGGTCCTACGGGACACAAGTGGGCAGTCGGAAACCAAATATTATCTATCACCCACCGATGCCTCTGCTTACTTACTTCAATTTTAGTTGTTAAACAGGAATTAAAGTGAACGAAAAGTAAAGCCGAGATCATCTCCAACACCAAACAGACGGCAATACACCAACAACTGTGGTAATTGACGACACGCGGCAGCACTTGAGCAAGCGGCTACGACGCGCAAGTCCAACTATCTACCAAACAACAGGTAATAGGATGTGTCCAAGGCAATATAGGGCTGCAAGGGATTTCACGGGTACGGAAACTAGAGCATCGCAACACAGATATAAATAGATCAACAGGAGGGAATAAATACTATAAAGTAAGATAGGTAGAAAGGGGGAGATGCTCGCCTGAAAACATTGTCGAAGGTTCAACCGAAGATCGGGGCGAAGCTCACATCAACTCAACGGCCTTATCCGCGAAGAACCAAAACACTAGAATAAACACCAGATGCAATATTTAATACTACGGCAAAAGATCGGCATGATGCATGTATGATGTATGACATGGCAAAGGTGCGATGCAATTAGGTCATATTAAGCGGAACCGGGGTCCCGACAATTAATTAGGTGGTTCATGTTGTGTATCTACCCCGCAATTTAAATGTTGCATTATCAAGACAAGAGATAGCACCGGTTCACTACACAAATTTAAATGAGGCCAATATAAGGCTAGATTTGTCCGCATATGGGCCCCATATTTAATTAGAGGTGAATCGGCATAAGGCCCCAAACCACATGACAAGTATGCATGCATGACAATTTAATATGCAACAATTTGTATAGTATGATAAAATAGGGTTTCGGGAAGGGGTTCACACATTGAGGGTCGGAGATCTTGGGGTTCCGGGGTTCGGGGTGCGGTCTCAGGGTTCAGGGTTCGACGGGATCGAGGTTCAGATTCGAGATGGAGAACTTGTGTGCCCAGCGGTCGATCTTGCCGCTCTCGACGAACTTGAACGGACCGGGTACCGGGGGTCTTGGAGTCCGTGGAGTAGATCTTGTCGCACTGTATCCGCTAAGCAGCTCTTGTCGTTCTGCGCGAATCTTGTCGTCACGAAGATCTTGTCGGGTCCTCGAATCAGATCGGTCTTGGCGTTCGGGATGAAGATCTTGGCGTCCGCGAGGAAGTACTTGGCGAACCCGTGTCGGAGATCATGTCGGTCCACGGGGTTCGGCCTTCGGTCTCCAGGATCCGGGCCTTCGGACCCTCAGGATCGAGGCTTGGTCTTCGGACACCAGAATCGGCTTCGGACTCTGGGAAGATCTTGTGGGCTCCCTGGCTCCCGTGCCAATTAACTTCGTTCGGAACCGAAGATCTTCGGAAAAGATCATCGTCGACCAACTTGGGGGCGGCGTCCGGCTCTTCGCAACACCAACACGGTACAAATTCGGACAGCACCACAATATTATCACATCTTCATGCAACATCCCCAACGCTCCACCAAATCCAGACAACATAACCATAACACACATAACCCACCGTCAGCTCGGGCATGTGCAGCAGCAAAAACAGATGAAGTCACACAACAGGGACAGAGCAAAAGCACGAAAGCGCATGCCTTAGAACAAAGAGCCGAGGCCCGGCAAGGTGAGCAGCGGGCGCACTGAAGAGAGGAGGATGACACGGAGCACGCGGTCATGATGATGCAATGCACAAAAACAACGCGATTTTCTAGTAGTGGTTTTGCGGGATGCCACAATTCGACACCACTAACAATGGATCTCGCCCTCGAGATCCGCCTCATGGTACCGGAAGAAAGGTCGGCGATTTGCGTCTGCTCGCTTCGTGTAGATCCTCGCGACACCACTAACAAGAGGTCGTTGTCCGTGATCGTCGAGAGAACACTCCGTAACAAAAGGTCGAAGATAGAGGTATCAACAAATAAAGCCACCTCTAACTTCGATAGAAAGAGGGAATCGATGCATTCTCATCCACTTCAATGTACACAAGCGAATAGAGTGAGTAGTCGGCATGGGGGCCAATCCATCACGCACCCAAACTATTACTCTGCACAATCAGTGGAAAAGCATGCAACCATTCTCGGAATCAGACTGAAGATCTCGACAAACGAGGTTCGGAAACAAAGGAGTGATGCAGACTCTGCATCGGATCTGGCGTAGAGGATGTCGTCGCGTCGGAAAACACCGGAAGGCACAAGCTAGGAACAAAGAATGGTACCACAGCAGACGGATTCCTCAGGCAGCATGAACACCGGATGGTAGAACACCGTTATTAGAGGAGGAAGCGAAACCCTGAAGGTACGACGGAAACCCAACCGCGAGAATTCCTGGACTCGAAGAAAAGACGAGAGCGGATTCAAAACACGTAGAGGTAAGAGGAGAATAGCAAAGGGATAAGGAGTAAAATCAGACCTAATCAGAACTATCCAACCGATTTTGCAAAAATAGTTTTGACACTCTACTTCGGCCGTTAGATAGGTTATCCTACAGGCTGGACTTGTGGGGTATCGCAACTGCTGAGCTCTGATACCACTCTGTAACACCCTCAGAATCGACCCTATGCAAGTTTCAGCGCTTCCCGCCAAAACCCGCATAGAAACGATTCAAAGGTGCCCACCAGGCACTTTCGTGCGGGTGGAAAACGAAGTAATAACATTACACAACAGTCCTCGATGGGACCCACAGAACATATATATATAACAGCGACTCAATGAGTCCAGAATACAGATATAATATTTAAAGATCCAAATCACCTTGAAAATGATAGAGCGGCCGACTACGGACAAGATGCAAATGGGGCTAAGAGCCCTGAAGAATAACCAATGGCGTCCATAACCCTGCCCAGGCCAAGCCGGAAGGGTAACCCTGCTAACGACGTCGATCTCAGAACCTGCTTAAACAAAAGGGGTGCCGACAAAGGGCAAAGGAAAAAGAGGAGCGTCAGTACTGAGTCCAGTACACGGCGAGACTAGAATTCGGCGGTCCTCGCCTACACAGGTATGGTGGACTGAAGCGGCAGCGGCAGCATGCACTAAACAACCTATAGAGACTCGATACAACTGGCGGCTATTAGAGAGGGATAAGAAAGACCTATTCGGAACCAACCTGATGCTACCATCAAACAAACCCATCCTGGTATTTCCCCTCGAGACCAATCGAGGAAGTCCACCGAGGAACTCACTCTAGGGGTTCGTAGCATGGAAAACAAAAATTTTCTATCGCATACAAACAAACAAGCCAAGATCTATCTACTAGATTGTAGCAACGAGTCGATGGAATAACTTACCCTCGAAGATTCCAAAGTGTTTAACGAGAGCGGATTCTCGTGGGTGATGTAGTCGTACTCTTTCCAATCTCAAGATCGTGTAGACGATCCTTCCGGCGCCACGTTCCGGCAGCGCTCCCGCAGTCGGTCACACGTTCGGTACTCGACGAAGACCTTCCTCTCCCTTGTTCCAGCAGGCAGCGGAGGTTGTAGCACTCTCCTCGCGATTCTGGCAGCACAACGGCGTGGTACCGGAAGTAGAGGGGAAATCCCGCAGGGCTTCGCCTTAAGCCGGTGCGAGTATGGTGGAGCTTATGAGAGAGGCTATTAGTGGTCTAGTAATTAGACACACCAATTAGAAGGCTCTAAACCAATTAGAAGGCTCTAAACCGCTGGCTAAAGCAATTAGAAGCTCTAAACCAAAACGGCTCTAAACCGGAGATTTAGAGGTGGAAACTTGTGTGTCTAGGAGGGGAGCCCTGCCCCTCCTTTTATAGGTGGGGAGGCGCGGCCAGGGGAGGGGAGTCCCTCCCCAAGTCGGCCTTGGGTGGTGCGCCGGCTTGGGGAGGAGACTCCTCCCTCAAGTCGGTTCCCAACTCCTCTTTCTTGTTTCCTACAGTTTCTTGTTTTAGCCGTTTGACTTTCAAACTGGACATTTGACTTTTCTGTTTTAGGATTCAATTTAATCCTTTATTTGGGACAGCAAGAACACTTAGTACATGATGCATTCATTCCAATATGTAATGACACATTCATGTACCCCTCCCCCCCGGAGTGCCGGACAATCCGGAACCTTCTAGAACATTCCCGATGAAAACACCGGAATCATTCCGCAACTCCGAAACGGGACTTTCCTTATATGAATCTTATTCTCCGGACCATTCCGGATCACCTCGTGATATCCCGGATCCCATCCGAGACTCCGAACAACATTCGGTCTCTTTCTCATAATACCATAACTACTCAAACAACGTCGAATCCTTAAGTGTGTCTCCCTACGGTTCGTGAATTATGCGGACATGATCGAGACACTTCTCCGAACAATAACCAATAGAGGAATCTGAAAATTCATATGGCTCCCACATATTTCTACGATTACTTTGCGATCGAATGAACCACTTACATACGATACCAATTTCCCTTTGTCTCACGATATGTTACTTATCCGAGGTTATGATCGTCGGTATCTCTGCATACCTAGTTCAACCTCGTTACTGATAAGTACTCTTTTCTCGTTCCCGTGATATGTGATCCCTTGTGACCAAGTCACATGCTTGCAAGCTAATTGGATGACATTCCACCGAGAGGGCCCAGAGTATATCTATCCGTCATGTGGATGGACAAATCCCACTCTTGATCCATGTGTCTCAACCAATACTTTCCGAACACTCAATGCCACCTTTATAACCACCCAGTTACGGTGTGGTGTTTGATGTCATCAAAGCATCCATCCGGTAAAGGTGATATGCATGATCTCATGGTCGAAGGAATTAGGTTACTATGTATCAGAAAGCATATAGCAATTGAACTATTGAAATGACTTTGATATTTATGCTACGCTTATCTATAGGAGTATGTCCATCATATCATTCTCCTAACGATATGATCTTGTTGTTGATAACATCTCAATGTTCATGATAGGGAAACCACAATCATTAATCAACCAACAAGCTAGTGAAGTATAGAGGCTATACCAGAGACTTCAAATTAAGTTTACAAATCACACAAGTATTAATGGTTTCCTTGTTAATACTATTATAGCATGAATGTAAACATTTATCATAAACACAAAGATATAATAATAACTACATTTATTATTGCCTCTAGGGCATATCTCCAACAGTCTCCCACTTGCACTAGAGTCATCTAATCTAGATTACATGGTAATATACCGAACACCCATGGCAGTTTGGTGTTGGTCATGTTTTGCCCTCGGGAGAGGTTTAGTCAACGGATCCGCCACATTCAGATCTGTGTGTACTTTGCAAATCTTTATATCCCCATCCTGGATATGTTCTCGAATAGCGTGAAAAACGCAGCTTGATATGCTTCAGCTTCTTGTGTGACCTTGTTTCTTGCGCATTGGCTATGGCGCCCATGTTATCACAGTAGATAGACATTGGGTCCAGCGCACTTGGAACCACACCCAGCTCTGTAATGAACTCTTTCATCCATATCGCTTCTTGTGAAGCCTCTGAAGCAGCCATGTATTCCGATTCAGTTGAAGATCTCGCCACAACGCTTTGCTTTGCACTCCTCCAGCTAACTGCTGCACCATTCAAAATAAATACGTACCCAGATTGTGATTTAGAATCATCTGGATTGGTGTTCCAACTAGCATCGGTGTAACCATTAACAACGAGCTGTTCATCACCTCCATAAGAAAGAACCATATCCTTAGTTCTTCTCAAGTACTTAAGGATGTTTTTGACCGCTGTCCAATGATCCACTCCTGGATCACTTTGATATCTGCTAGTTAAACTAACAACATATGCAATGTCGGGTCTAGTACATAGCATGGCATACATTAGAGATCCTATGGCTGAGGCATAGGGAGTCTTACTCATCCTTTCTCTATCTTCTGCCGATGTTGGACTTTGAGTTTTACTCAAGGTCGTATTGGGCAACATGGGCAAGAACCCTTTCTTGCTTTCTTCCATTCCAAACTTCTTTAGAACTTTGTCCAAATATGTACTCTGTGACAATGATATTTGGCGTTTCGATCTATCTCTATAAATCTTTATGCCTAATATGTAAGCTGCTTCGCCAAGATCCTTCATTGAAAAACTATTATTCAAATATTCCTTGACACTATTAAGAAGGTCTACATCATTCCCAATCAACAATATGTCATCCACATACAGTATTAAGAATGCTACAGAGCTCCCACTCACTTTCTTGTAAATACAAGCTTCTCCATAAGTTTGTATAAAACCAAAACTTTTGATTACCTTATCAAAACGTTGATTCCAACTTCGGGATGCCTGCTTCAATCCATAGATGGACCGTTGAAGTTTGCATACCTTGTTAGCATCTTTAGGATCGACAAAACCTTTGGGTTGCATCATATACAACTCTTCATCAATGTCTCCATTGAGGAATGCTGTTTTGACATCCATCTGCCATATCTCATAATCATAATATGCAGCGATTGCTAACATAATCCTCACAGACTTTAGCTTCGCTACCGGTGAGAAAGTCTCATCGTAGTCAACTCCTTGAATTTGTCGAAACCTTTTTGCGACAAGTCGAGCTTTATAGACAGTAACATTACCATCAGCATCTGTTTTCTTCTTGAAAATCCATTTGTTCTCGACAGCCTTCCGGCCATCCGGTAAGTCCACCAAAGTCCATACTTGGTTTTCGTACATGGATCCAATCTCGGATTTCATGGCTTCTTGCCATTTATTGGAATCTGGGCTCATCATCGCTTCCTCATATGTCTCGGGGTCATCGGTGTTGTCCACCACCATGACATTCATAACGGAATCATACCAATCTGGAGTGGTACGAGTTCTCGTTGACCTCCGAGGCTCTGTAGTAACTTCAACCGAAGTTTCATGATCACCATCATTAGCTTCCTCTCTTATTGGTGCAGGCACCACAGGAACTTCTTCCGGTGCTGCGCTACTCGCAATTTCGAGAGAAGGTTCGACAACCTCGTCGAGTTCTACTTTCCTTCCAGTCACTTCTTTCGAGAGAAATTCCTTCTCTAGAAAGGATCCATTCTTGACAACGAAGATTTTGCCTTCGGATCTATGATAGAAGGTATACCCAATAGTTTCCTTCGGGTATCCTATGAAGACGCATTTTTCCGCTTTGGGTTCAAGCTTGTCCGGCTGTAACTTCTTTACATAGGCTTCGCATCCCCAAACTTTAAGGAACGACAATTTAGGTTTCTTCCCAAACCATAATTCATACGGTGTCGTTTCAACGGATTTAGACGGTGCCCTATTTAAAGTGAATGCGGCTGTTTCTAATGCATAACCCCAAAATGATAGCGGTAAATCTGTAAGTGACATCATAGAACGAACCATATCTAAGAGAGTTCGATTACGACGTTCGGACACACCATTACTCTGTGGTGTTCCCGGCGGTGTCAATTGTGAAAGTATTCCGCACTTCTTTAAATGCTCGCCAAACTCGTAACTTAGATATTCACCTCCACGATCAGAACGTAGAAATTTAATCTTCTTGTTACGTTGATTTTCTACCTCACTTTGAAACTCCTTAAACTTCTCGAAAGTTTCGGACTTATGTTTCATGAAATAGATATACCCATATCTACTCAAGTCATCCGTGAAGGTAAGAACATAACGATAACCACCGCGCGATGCTACACTCATTGGACCACACACATCGGTATGTATGATTTCCAATAAGTCCGTAGCTCGCTCCATCATACCAGAAAATGGAGTCTTAGTCATTTTACCCATCAGACATGCTTCGCATCTTTCAAGTGATTCAAAATCAAGTGATTCAAGAAGTCCATCGGAATGGAGTTTCTTCATACGTTTCACTCCGATGTGACCAAGACGACAGTGCCACATATAGGTCGATTATCGCTTGATTTCAAACGTTTAGCTTCAATATTGTTGATATGTGTATTTCCACTATCGAGATTCAATAAGAATAGACCATCTATCAAAGGTGCATGTGCGTAAAACATATTACTCATATAAATCGAACAACCATTATTCTCTGACTTAAACAAGTAACTGTCTCGCAATAAACAAGATCCTGATATAATGTTCATGCTTAACGCAGGCACCAAATAACAATTATTTAAGTATAAAACTAATCCCGATGGTAGATGAAGAGGTAGCGTGCCGACCGCGATCACATCAACCTTTGATCCGTTTCCCACGCGCATCGTCACCTCGTTCTTCGCTAGCTTCCGTTTATTCTGCAGCACCTGTTTCGAGTTACAAATATGAGCAACCGAACCAGTATCAAATACCCAGGCACTACTACGAATACTAGTGAGATACACATCAATAACATGTATATCAGATATACCTTTCTTCTTGATGTTGCCGTTCTTCAAATCCGCCAAGTACTTTGGGCAATTCCGCTTCCAGTGACCTACTCCCTTGCAGTAAAAGCACTCAGTTTCAGGCTTTGGTCCAGCCTTGGTTTTCTTCGTCGGCGTGGTAACTTTCTTACCACCCTTCTTGAAGTGTCCCTTTTGCTTAGACTTGCCCTTCTTGAATTTGGTGGTCTTATTGACCATCAACACTTGGTGCTCTTTCTTGATCTCCACTTCTGCAGATTTTAACATAGCAAATAGTTCTGGCAACTCTTTGTTCATGTTCTGCATGTTGTAGTTCATCACAAAGTTCCTGTAACTTGGTGGCAATGACTGGAGGACGCGGTAAACCCCCAAAGCATTAGGAATCACTATACCCAAGCTTTGAAGTTTGTTTGCGTGCCCAGACATCTTAAGCACATGCTCACTGACGGAGCTGCCCTCTTCCATCTTGCAGTTAAAGAACTTTTCAGAAGCTTCATAACTTTCAATTGCCGCATGAGTCTCAAAAATCAATTTGAGATCCTCGACAATATCATATGGGTCTGACTCTTCAAACCTTTTCTGAAGCTCCGATTCTAAACCATACAAGATAGCACACTGAACTATGGAGTACTGATTCTTCCGAGCGAGGTAAACATTCTTTACTTCATCGGGAGCATCAGCTGCAGGTGGGTCACCCAGCGGTGCATCCAGCACATAGGTCAAATTACCAGCTGTGAGGACAATCCTCAAATTGCGGAACCAATCCGCGAAGTTGCTTCCATTGTTTTTCAACTTTTCTTTCTCTAGGAACGCATTAAAATTGATGGTAGGGGCTGCCATTGATCTACAACATATTTGCAATAGTTTAGACTAAGTTTATGACAAATTGAGTTCAAATTAATTAATGAAATTAAACTAGGTGAACTCCCACTCAAAACAACATCCCTCACATTGTTTTAGTGATCACACGAACCAAATCCACTACATCAACACCGATCATCACGAGAGTTGATATAGTTTCAATGGCGAACAATCATCATGTTCATCATATCTACTATATGATTCATGCTTTACCTTTCGGCAATCCGTGTTCCTGAGACCATGTATGTACATGCTAGGCTCGTCAAGATCAAACCTTAGCCACCGCATAAGCAAATCTGGCTTGCTTACGTTGTATACACTTGCGGAATCTAACACACCCGATCATCACGTGGTGCTTCGAAACAACAAGCTTTAGCAACGGTGCTAACTAAGGGTGAACACTTTATGATTTGAAATTCATGTGCATGAGGGATCATCTTATAATGCTATCGTCGTCTACTAAGCAATACAAGATGCATAAAGGATTAACATTATATGCAATTCATAATATGTGATATGATATGGCCTTTCTTTTTTGTGCTTCCGATCTCCATCTTCAAACACGAACATGATCTCCATCATCACCGGCATTGCATCAAGGTCAATGACGCTTCACCATGGTTGTCGTCCACCGGCTTCAACTATTACAACTACTTTGAATAGACACGCGGGTCTTAACATAAATTAAAGACAACCATATGGCTCCTGCCGGTTGCCAACTTACAATAAGGAACATTGCATACATCAAATATAATCACAATCATGGCCATATCACATCACTGCACACCCCTGCAAAACAAAGTTAGACGCTTCTACTTTCTTTGCATATTTTACGTGGTTTGGGGCTTTCAATAAGTGTCGTTCTAACTTACGAACAAGAACCACAACATTGATACTAGCATTGTTGATTACCCGTTGTAAATTGAATCTTAACTATGCTAGGAGAAACAGTCACCCGCAAAGCCACTTATGCAATACAAGTTGCATGTCAAGCGTGGAGCAAGTCTCATGAACGATGTCATGTAAGGTTAGCCCGGGCCGCTTCATCCCAACATACCGCAAGATGCAAAGTACACAAAAAGCAATCTACAATAAAAGCATCAACGCCCACAATGACCATTGTGTTCTACTCGTGCAACAGATCTACATATAGACACGGCTCTGATACCACTGTAGGGGTTCGTAGCATGGAAAACAAAAATTTTCTATCGCATACAAACAAACAAGCCAAGATCTATCTACTAGATTGTAGCAACGAGTCGATGGAATAACTTACCCTTGAAGATTCCAAAGTGTTTAACGAGAGCGGATTCTCGTGGGTGATGTAGTCGTACTCTTTCCGATCTCAAGATCGTGTAGACGATCCTTCCGGCGCCACGTTCCGGCAGCGCTCCCGCAGTCGGTCACACGTTCGGTACTCGACGAAGACCTTCCTCTCCCTTGTTCCAGCAGGCAGCGGAGGTTGTAGCACTCTCCTCGCGATTCTGGCAGCACAACGGCGTGGTACCGGAAGTAGAGGGGAAATCCCGCAGGGCTTCGCCTTAAGCCGGTGCGAGTATGGTGGAGCTTATGAGAGAGGCTATTAGTGGTCTAGTAATTAGACACACCAATTAGAAGGCTCTAAACCAATTAGAAGGCTCTAAACCGCTGGCTAAAGCAATTAGAAGCTCTAAACCAAAACGGCTCTAAACCGGAGATTTAGAGGTGGAAACTTGTGTGTCTAGGAGGGGAGCCCTGCCCCTCCTTTTATAGGTGGGGAGGCGCGACCAGGGGAGGGGAGTCCCTCCCCAAGTCGGCCTTGGGTGGTGCGCCGGCTTGGGGAGGAGACTCCTCCCTCAAGTCGGTTCCCAACTCCTCTTTCTTGTTTCCCACAGTTTCTTGTTTTAGCCGTTTGACTTTCAAACTAGACATTTGACTTTTCTGTTTTAGGATTCAATTTAATCCTTTATTTGGGACAGCAAGAACACTTAGTACATGATGCATTCATTCCAATATGTAATGACACATTCATGTACCCCTCCCCCCCCGGAGTGCCGGACAATCCGGAACCTTCTAGAACATTCCCGATGAAAACACCGGAATCATTCCGCAACTCCGAAACGGGACTTTCCTTATATGAATCTTATTCTCCGGACCATTCCGGATCACCTCGTGATATCCCGGATCCCATCCGAGACTCCGAACAACATTCGGTCTCTTTCTCATAATACCATAACTACTCAAACAACGTCGAATCCTTAAGTGTGTCTCCCTACGGTTCGTGAATTATGCGGACATGATCGAGACACTTCTCCGAACAATAACCAATAGAGGAATCTGGAAATTCATATGGCTCCCACATATTTCTACGATTACTTTGTGATCGAATGAACCACTTACATACGATACCAATTTCCCTTTGTCTCACGATATGTTACTTATCCGAGGTTATGATCGTCGGTATCTCTGCATACCTAGTTCAACCTCGTTACTGATAAGTACTCTTTTCTCGTTCCCGTGATATGTGATCCCTTGTGACCAAGTCACATGCTTGCAAGCTAATTGGATGACATTCCACCGAGAGGGCCCAGAGTATATCTATCCGTCATGTGGATGGACAAATCCCACTCTTGATCCATGTGTCTCAACCAATACTTTCTGAACACTCAATGCCACCTTTATAACCACCCAGTTACGGTGTGGTGTTTGATGTCATCAAAGCATCCATCCGGTAAAGGTGATATGCATGATCTCATGGTCGAAGGAATTAGGTTACTATGTATCAGAAAGCATATAGCAATTGAACTATTGAAATGACTTTGATATTTATGCTACGCTTATCTATAGGAGTATGTCCATCATATCATTCTCCTAACGATATGATCTTGTTGTTGATAACATCTCAATGTTCATGATAGGGAAACCACAATCATTAATCAACCAACAAGCTAGTGAAGTATAGAGGCTATACCAGAGACTTCAAATTAAGTTTACAAATCACACAAGTATTAATGGTTTCCTTGTTAATACTATTATAGCATGAATGTAAACATTTATCATAAACACAAAGATATAATAATAACTACATTTATTATTGCCTCTAGGGCATATCTCCAACACTCACACCGTTGGCAGTTTTATTTATTCAGTTATCATTGCAGCAATTACTAGTCAGGTGTAGATAATCGTCCTGATAAAATAAGCAGTGGGCCATTTTAGTTACCCATTCCGTTGTAGTTGCAACACTTACTAGTCAGATACAAATAGCATGAGATAACCCAAAACCCAGCAGTTGTTGGTACTTTTATTCAGCCATTCCGTTATAGTTGCAATACTTACTAGTCAGGTACAATGGTCGCAAGCGACACCCAAACAAGCAATTGTTGGCAGTTTTAGTTAGCCATTCCGTTATAGTTGAAGTTGATTACTAGTCATGATTAAGTCAAATTTATAGCACTACTTTAGTTATAGTTGTCTATGATCGAGATACTGTGCTCCAAGTCGTCCATAACCGCGGACACGGCTTTCAGAAAGTTTTACCCGGCCGGGGTGCACCAATAGCAACACACACTCGATCAACCTCGGAAAAACCAAATCAAAACCCAACGAGGCTTTCACGACAAAGCAATCACAGGATTCAGAAATATTTCAGGGGGCCACCCCTTAAAGTAGACCCGCAACGAAGCCGGCCGGCTCCGAGACGGACTCAAGGTTGTGGGGACGGCTGTGAACGACTGGGAACCCAAAACTGGGCTTGTCGACACCGCGGAATCGTGCCACGATCCTAAACAGTACAGTGTGCTCCTCGCACAATCGTAAATAAAGCAGTAGCATGGCATAAGTACAGGATCGTAAATAAAACCTCAAACTAGTTTGTGGCCCCAAGAAATAAGACTGAATCAAGCTCTGGCTAAGGGGGGTCCCATAAGCCTCCCGGATGTGGATAGCGCGATAAATCAAGGAACAGGTATCAAGTACTCGGGGTCCTACGGGACACAAGTGGGTGGTCGGAAACCAAATATTATCTATCACCCACCGATGCCTCTGCTTACTTACTTCAATTTTAGTTGTTAAACAGGAATTAAAGTGAACGAAAAGTAAAGCCGAGATCATCTCCAACACCAAACAGACGGCAATACACCAACAACTGTGGTAATTGACGACACGCGGCAGCACTTGAACAAGCGGCTACAACGCGCAAGTCCAACTATCTACCAAACAACAGGTAATAGGATGTGTCCAAGGCAATATAGGGCTGCAAGGGATTTCACGGGTACGGAAACTAGAGCATCGCAACACAGATAGAAATAGATCAACAGGAGGGAATAAATACTATAAAGTAAGATAGGTAGAAAGGGGGAGATGCTCGCCTGAAAACATTGTCGAAGGTTCAACCGAAGATCGGGGCGAAGCTCACATCAACTCAACGGCCTTATCCGCGAAGAACCAAAACACTAGAATAAACACCGGATGCAATATTTAATACTACGGCAAAAGATCGGCATGATGCATGTATGATGTATGACATGGCAAAGGTGCGATGCAATTAGGTCATATTAAGCGGAACCGGGGTCCCGGCAATTAATTAGGTGGTTCATGTTGTGTATCTACCCCGCAATTTAAATGTTGCATTATCAAGACAAGAGATAGCACCGGTTCACTACACAAATTTAAATGAGGCCAATATAAGGCTAGATTTGTCCGCATATGGGCCCCATATTTAATTAGAGGTGAATCGGCATAAGGCCCCAAACCACATGACAAGTATGCATGCATGACAATTTAATATGCAACAATTTGTATAGTATGATAAAATAGGGTTTCGGGAAGGGGTTCACACATTGAGGGTCGGAGATCTTGGGGTTCCGGGGTTCGGGGTGCGGTCTCAGGGTTCAGGGTTCGACGGGATCGAGGTTCAGATTCGAGATGGAGAACTTGTGTGCCCAGCGGTCGATCTTGCCGCTCTCGACGAACTTGAACGGACCGGGTACCGGGGGTCTTGGAGTCCGTGGAGTAGATCTTGTCGCACTGTATCCGCTAAGCAGCTCTTGTCGTTCTGCGCGAATCTTGTCGTCACGAAGATCTTGTCGGGTCCTCGAATCAGATCGGTCTTGGCGTTCGGGATGAAGATCTTGGCGTCCGCGAGGAAGTACTTGGCGAACCCGTGTCGGAGATCATGTCGGTCCACGGGGTTCGGCCTTCGGTCTCCAGGATCCAGGCCTTCGGACCCTCAGGATCGAGGCTTGGTCTTCGGACACCAGAATCGGCTTCGGACTCTGGGAAGATCTTGTGGGCTCCCTGGCTCCCGTGCCAATTAACTTCGTTCGGAACCGAAGATCTTCGGAAAAGATCATCGTAGACCAACTTGGGGGCGGCGTCCGGCTCTTCGCAACACCAACACGGTACAAATTCGGACAGCACCACAATATTATCACATCTTCATGCAACATCCCCAATGCTCCACCAAATCCAGACAACATAACCATAACACACATAACCCACCGTCAGCTCGGGCATGTGCAGCAGCAAAAACAGATGAAGTCACACAACAGGGACAGAGCAAAAGCACGAAAGCGCATGCCTTAGAACAAAGAGCCGAGGCCCGGCAAGGTGAGCAGCGGGCGCACTGAAGAGAGGAGGATGACACGGAGCACGCGGTCATGATGATGCAATGCACAAAAACAACGCGATTTTCTAGTAGTGGTTTTGCGGGATGCCACACCCATCTCCAGGATTTTCCCCGAGAAACAACAGACCCCTGATGAACCGTCCAACCTATCCCAACCGTGGAAATCCAAGGCTCGAAGGAAATCACAACAACCCCATCAATTTCAACCATGCACCACCCAAGATCAACAACAACGTCGCCACCAACACCAACACTGCCCCAAGGACTGGAAGCAATGCTATGCCTGTTGCAGCAAAGGACAAGTCTCAGGTGACTTGTTATGAAGGTGGAACAAAAGGTCACTATTCCAATGAGTGTCCCAAGAAGATTGCCACATCACCCAATGCAAATGCCCCAGCTCAGCAACAACGTCGTGTTCAGCCCGGAAGAAGGTTTGATCCAGGGAACTCGCTCAACCGCAACGGCCGTCTCTTTCTCATGCATGCTGAAGAAGCACAAGAAGCGCCAAACGTCGTGCTGGGTATGTTTTCTGTTAACTCAGTACTTGCAAGAGTGTTGTTTGATTCTGGAGCATCGCACTCATTTGTTACTGAAGAATTTGCATGCACTAGTAAGATTCAACCCACCAAATTGAAGCATGTTATGATAGTTCAAATACCTGGTTCAACCACCAAGGCTAGACAGATTTGCAAGGTCATGCCTATCCGAATCCATGGCATAGATTTTTATGCTAATCTAATAGTACTTGGAACTAAAGGTTTGGAAGTAGTACTAGGAATGGATTGGATGTCGAAACATAAAGGATTAATCGACTGTGCCAAGAAAGCCATAACCATGACCAGTACAGCCGGAATATCAATAGAGCATGTATCGAAAACTTTGCCCCATCAATTCAAGTGCAACAAGAGTCTAGCCCAACCCACCATTGATAAAGTACGGATAGTCTGTGAATACCCCGATGTATTTCCAGATGTTTTGCCCGGTATGCCCCCAGAGCGGGATATCGAGTTTATCATTGAACTAATACCTGGAACCGGACCCATAGCCTTGAGACCGTATAGCATGAACCCATCTGAACTAGTGGATCTGAAGAAGCAATTGGATGCTATGTTGGAAATTGGATTGATCCAACCAAGTGTGTCGCCATGGAGATCACATGTTTTGTTTGTGGACAAGAAGGATGGCGGTAACCATTTATGTACGGATTATCGGAAGTTGAATGATGTCACCATCAAGAACAAGTACCCACTACCAAAGATAGAATACTTGTTTGACCAGTTGACTGGTGCCAAAGTGTTTTCTAAGATTGATCTTAGAACTGGCTATCACCAACTCAAGATTCACGCAGAGGATATTCCAAAGACTGCCTTTTACCACCCGATATGGATTATATAAGTATACTGTCATGTCTTTTGGATTAACCAATGCCCCCGCTTATTTCATGAACCTCATGAATAAGATTTTCATGGACTTCCTGGATAAGTTTGTCGTTGTTTTCATCGATGACATTCTGATCTATTCCAAATCAGAAGAAGAACATGAGCTACACCTGAGGACCATTCTTGGAACCCTTAGGGAGCATCAGCTGTATGCCAAGTTTAGCAAATGTGAATTCTGGTTACAGGAGGTAGGATTCCTCGGGCATATTGTATCAGCCGGAGGAATTGCTATTGACCCCACAAAAGTGAAGGATGTGGAAGATTGGCAAGCCCCAACTACTCAAACCCAAGTTTGTGCATTTCTCGGATTAGCAGGATACTACCACAAGTTCGTAGAAGGATTCTCGAGCATCGCAAGACCCATGACCCAATTGCTGAAAAGGATAAGAAGTTCGAATGGACGGACAAATGTGAAGCAAGATTTCAAGAACTCAAGAGGAGATTAATTTCAGCCCCAATCTTGATTATGCCGGATATCACGAAGCCGTTTGACATATACTGTGGCGCATCCAAGATTGGTCTCGGATGTGTGTTGATGCAAGAAGGCAAAGTTATATCTTACCTATCTCGACAACTGAAGCATCATGAACAGAAGTATCCAACCCATGACCTTGAACTAGCAACCGTAGTTCTAGCCCTGAAGGCATTACCTGATGGGAAACCGTTGTGAGATTTATTCGGATCACAAGAGCCTGAAGTATATATTCACTCAGAAGGATCTCAATATGAGGTAGAGAAGATGGATTGAGCTAATCAAGGACTATGATCTGGACGTTCACTATCACCCCGGTAAAGCCAATATGGTAGCAGATGCCCTTAGCAGATTGTCGTGCCGCTTGAACTCCATGATTTTGAAGGAGCAACCAAGTTTGCACAAGGAGATGGAAGATTTCGGAATGGAACTAGTAAGTGAAGGATTTTTGGATAGCATAGAACTTCAAACCACTTTGATCAGTTAGATCAAGGAGGCCCATAAAGGAAATGCTAGTATCGACGGAATCAGACGTCGTATAGGTACATGCAAAGTACCCAGATTCACCGAAGATGAAGAAGGAGTGTTGTGGTACAAAGGACGTCTCTGTCTACCGGCAGATTCGGAATTGAAGCAGGATATTTTGAAAGAGGCCCATGATACTCTTTATTCTATCCACCCCGGAGGAACGAAGATGTATCAGGATTTGAAGGAGCAATTTTGGTGGCATAAGATGAAGAGAGAAATCGGAAGCTATATCGCCAAGTGTGATATTTGTCAAAGAGTCAACGCGGGACATCAGAGACCCGCAGGATTGTTGCAACCATTGCATATTCCGCAATGGAAATGGGATTTAGTTGGAATGGACTTTATCACCAGATTGCCTACTTCTAGTAGGGGAAATGACTCTATTTGGGTCATAGTTGACAGATTGTCCAAGGTAGCCCATTTCTTACCAGTCAAGACCACCTACCAGAGCTCGAAGCTAGCGGAGTTATAAATCGCTAGAATCGTCTGTTTGCACGGAGTCCCCAAGAACATTATATCGGATCGAGGAACTCAGTTTACCTCGAGATTCTGGAAGAAAGTCCAAGAAGGTTTAGGAACCTGACTAGATTTCAGCATAGCGTATCACCCTCAAACAGATGGACAAACAGCGCGAGTAAATCAAATACTCGAAGATATGTTGAGAGCATGTGTGCTAGAGTATGGATCTAAATGGGAAGACTGTCTGCCTTTCGCAGAATTTTCGTACAACAACAGTTATCAAGCCAGTTTGCAAATGGCCCCATTTGAATTCATGTATGGAAGGAAGTGTCGTACCCCTTTGAATTGGTCGGAAGTAGGAAAGAGTGAGATTTTTGGACCCGACATACTACGAGAAGCAGAAGAGAAAGTTCACAAGATCTGTGAGCACCTTAAGACCGCTCAGTCAAGACAGAAGAGTTATGCCGACAAGAGATGTCGAGACCCGCTTTAAATATTGGAGATTGTGTGTATCTCAAAGTGTCGTCTTTGAAGGGAATGGAGCGTTTCCAGCTCAAGGAAAGTTAGCCCCCAGATATATCAGACCTTTCAAGATTCTGAATCGTCGAGGAGAAGTATCGTATAAATTGGAACTGCCAGAGGAGATGTCAGTGGTGCACAATGTGTTCCATATATCGTTACTTCGCAAATGCCTTGAAGTCTCGGAGAAGACTGAAGTTTTCAAGAACATTGATCACCGCACCATAGAGATCAACGATGACCTGACATATCCCGAAGTACCCATCCGTATTTTGGAGGAAGCTTTCAGGACCAACAGAACCAGAAGTATCAAGTTTCTCAAGATCTAGTGGAGCAACCACATTGAAGAAGAAGCTACATGGGAAAGAGAAGATCACATCAAGACAGAGTTTCCCGATCTCTTTAAATCCTAGGTAATCTTTTTTCTTCTTTCGCAAATCTCGAGATGATATTTTGTTTAAGGAGGGAAGGTTTGTAACATCCCAAAAATATTGATCATGATTATCAAATTCTAATCACTAAGATTAGGGTTAACAAAAACTTTTATTAAATAAAAATCAAATGAATGCATGTGTGTATGTGATGATTGTATGAATGCATGAATGGACTTGTGTGATTAATCTAAATAGCAATGAATGGTTTAAAGATGAAAATAACATCATCTAAAACATTTCCAAGCAGAAACAAATCAAGAGAAAATAAAATAAAAACCAAATAAAGCAAATGGTCATTTTTTCCAATCTTGCTCACTAGGCCACTTTGAGTGTTTCTAGTACAAGATTTCAAACAGAAACTTTTCCATTTCTTTTCACCCCTTGCAAGACCAAGTAAAAGTGAAGCAAGGCCCACCTTTCAAACTTGCAGAAACATTTGGCAACTTGATTCCCGGAGACTTTTCCATTTCCTCTCTCTCAGAAGCACACCACCTCACTCCCGGAGCAAGGCGAGCAGCGCATGGCCGGAATTTGGCCGGAGTCTGCCACTTCTAGAGGAGAAATGCGCCATCGATTGAAGCCACCCCAGGAGGAGCTCCCGGTACCAGGAGGATCGCCATCATCGACTTCGTCGTTCGCCCCCGTCGCCGACCATCGCTTGATCCCAAGTGAGCCTCCGACGACCCCCACTAGCCGCGCTAGGGTTCGGCCTCACCGGCGTTGCCCGACGTGGACGATGAACCGCAGCCGTAGGATTAGAGCTTGATCATGGGGTCCACATCCCCCCATACCGCTTCGCCACTCTCTGTCTCACTGACAAGTGGGGACAACCACTTAAACCAGCCCGCACGCTGTGCGCAGTGGGCCGGCCCAGTTAACCTCCCGCACGACCCAGTAATTCAAATTTAGGTTTATTCTTTTAGTTTCAAACTCAGTTCTGTACCAAGATTTAAAAATCAACCTAGCTCGATTCACTAAACCAAAATGCATGAAACCAATTTTGTTAGAAAGGTACTAGAATGCTTAATCCAAGCCCGTTGGATTCAAACCATTTAGATTTGTAGATTACCCATGGTAAAAATAACAAGGAAGAAGCTTTTCTGCATTCAAACATTTTTCAAAATTCAACCACAAAAGCTTTTGAGTTGATTCCAACTCTCAAAAATCACATTTAACTAGACCTTTCAGAATATATAAAAATATATAGGATTACTTACAGAAATAATGAACAAGCAATAAAAGAATGCCTCATAGGCCATTCTAGTCACTTTTATTAATTAAAATAAAGAGGTTAAACCTTATTAAATTGTGACACCACTTTAAATCACATTCCCAAGTACTAAAATATGTGGTGATGGCATGTGTCAACATGATCCCATGTTTTAGTTGGAGAATATTAAATCTTAAGTAGTTTTTCAATGAGTAGAAATTACTTTTCTCAAATAAAGGAAATAAAACTATTGCTTTAATCTTGGTGATGTTTGTGATGATCCCAGATCATCTAGTGAAAACCTTGGTGTGATAAATAGAACTAGTTAAGTATTGTTTGGTGATTGTGTACCTCGTATTTATTTAATAGACGCTAGTACCGACCAAGGATACGAAGAGGAAGGAGAATACTACGAGGAAGAAGCCGAGGAGAACTTCAACCACTGCTCTGCATAAGGCAATCCTATACTTGCAATCTTGCAAACCTTAGCAAGCTAACCCTTGCCAGCTTACACTACTTGATCCCTAATCCTAGTTTTACTTGCAAGCTTAGTGTTTTATTTCTTTATCAAAGCTTTCTCTTATAGTTTACTTAGTGATTTGTAGATATTAGTAGGATAATTGAAGGTAGCATAAAGATCATAAAACTTGATCTAAGTTAGATAATCTTGATGTCATCATGAGGCATGAGATTGAACTTAGATAAGATACACTTGTTTACCACCCCTCATTAGTGTTTACCCTCACCTGTAGATGCTAGTTCTAAGCATAAAACTTGATCAACTTTAGATGGGAATACTTGGTGAAATGGATTATGAAAACCTTAGAATGATGAGTCAATCTACTGAAATGTTTTGACATGTGTTCTTGAACACCAGATGATTTTTGATGATGAAAATGTTAAGGCATGAGCCTTAGCCCTTTATAAAACTGATGGTTGTCTGGATGCGATACCATTCCAATTTTACCGTACAACCACAATACCCGAAGATTGGGTAGGGCTTGACTGGAAACTTATATACCTTAGTATGGGTTCCCTTGCGGCCAAGGTTTGAGCTGAGGCTACCTTGTGAAGATTGTCCACCTGTGCAGTTCTCAAGATGACAGTTGGTCATGGTTGGGAGGCCAAACTCACAGGAGAGGTGCCTATACTAGGGCGTGTAATTGAAAGGTTAAGATTGATTATCCGCATAATGAGTATGGTGAAATCAGGATTGTTCCTGACGGATGTATCGAATGTTGTGGTGAAAGTGTACCACCTCTGCAGAGTGTCAAACTATTTGAATAGCCGCGTCCGCGGTTATAGACAGTTGGAGTGACCATGCTATTCCGTCGTCAGATGTTTTCAAAATGACTTATGAAATGAATCATGACTTTGACTTGACCACAACAGGGTTGTGATATGAAATTCAAGTTCCCACTTAGGTGTTATAAAACTTTCAACTAGTTTTCTTTGCTTCTGAACTCAGTAGAGATAAATCTGGCTTTTTGCAAAACAACCTTAGAGCTTAGTATATACTACTCAAAAACCACTTCACTTGTTAGTATTAGTTTGCGAGTACTTAAAGAGTACTCATGGCTTTGTCCCTAGCTATTCCTGTGGCCAGACTATGAAGAAGAGCATCAGGAGGACGGACAACAGGAAGGTTACGACAACTAGGATCATCTTCCATCGTCAGCATTGCCTGTGACCATGAAGATGGAGTCTCGCCTATGCTACTGTTATTATTCCGTTATTCCGCTGCTTGAGTTGTATTAAGAACTAGATCATGAGATCGTTATTTGTGTAAGACCTTATGTATGGTTTGTAATGGATGATGTACTATGATATCTAATCTGTCATAACAGGAATCTGGGATTAAAAATGGTAATCCTGGGATTGCGATGTATGGCATAATAGGAATCTGGGATTAAAAATCCGGGTGTTGACACGCCACCTCTGCGGGGCAGAAACTACAAAGAGAAAGAGCTCTCCGACAGGCAGAATTCTGCCGGGGAAATTCCTTCCCAGAGAGGGGAGATCGTCGCCATCAACACCGTCATCAAGCTAGACTTCATCGAAATCATCATCATCATCCTCACCACCATCTCCACCAGAACCATCATCGCCACTCTGTACTGCTGTAACAATTGGGGTTGAATCTTGCATAGTTCTTAGGAGAAACTTTCCCGGTGTTGATTACTTATTGTAGTTGATGATATTGAGTGGAACCATTGAATTATTGTTTATGTTCAGATTGTTATTCATCATTATATCATCTCTGATCTTGATCCATATGATGTCTCGTGAGTAGTTCGTTTAGTTCTTGAGGACATGGGAGAAGTCATGTTGTTAGTAGTGGAATTGTGTTGAGTAATATTGAATGGTTTGATATTTAAGTTGTGGTGTTATTCTTTTAGTGGTGTCATGTGAACGTCGACTACATGATACTTCACCTTTATGGGCCTAGGGGAATGCATTGTGTATTTGGCTACTAATTGTCAGGTTGCTGGAGTGATAGAAACCTGAACCCCCGTTAGAAAACCTTTGCACAAGGGAGTGTAGGATCTCAGAGTTTAATGTTGTGGTTAGGTTTTTATCTTAATTACTTTCTTGTAGTTGCAGATGCTTGCAAAGGGTATAATCACAAGTATGTATTAGTCCAAGTAAGGTCGGTACATTAGCATAGGTTCACCCACACAACACTTGTCTAACCAAAGAAAATTAATTAACTATATGAAGCAAAAGCACTTGACAGTATTCCCATGTGTCTTGGAGAATGTTTGGTCCTCATAAGTAATACAACCGGCTTGCCGTTTGCTGAAGAATGGATTGGACCACTTGCTGCAATTATTATTGTTGCATTTTATTTACTTGCACTTTTTATCAAAACCCCCTAGAATTCCTGATCCAAATCACTAGTCAACACCTTATGCTCCTTGTTGGAATCGACACTCCTATTTATCGAAAGTACTACGATACATCCCCTATACTTGTGGGTCATCAGTAATCTTTGCCCCTTCTGTTAGAGGAGCTGCTTCACCCAACTGTTTCACCATTGTACTGCCAATGATCACTCCATCTTCACCCCACCCTGCAATCTGTGTCCATTTGTAGAAGTCCAATTAGTGTGTCGAACTTGTAATTAAATATAATTTAAGTAAATTGTTATGATTAATGTTTTTATCCATCAATAGGGATTCTACATGTCTAACATGTTCATGTGTCGAGATGCCAAGCCTACTGCCACTGCTTTGTCGGTGACTGCCTCCAGATAATAAACGAACCATATGAGTATATAGGTAGGGCAATAACTTTTACTCCCTCAGTATCAAAATAGGTTGGGAATTTGTCAAAATTTAGATGTATCTATATACTAAATAGTGTTAGATTCATCTAAATTTTGACAAATCTGCGACATCTATTTTAAGACTGAGGGAGTATATTATTTTACTAACAATATGGGCGAATTTGAAGTCTTTAATGCAGACCTGCTTAATCTCTTCATCCAAATTTTGACAAATCTGCGACATCTGTTTTAAGACCGAGGTATTTTAAGACCGAGGGAGTATATTATTTTACTGACAATATGAGCGAATTCGAAATCTTTAATGCATACCTGCTTAATCTCCTTTAGACGATCTTTGACATGCAGGTCCACGGTTGCACATGGACCTGTGACTCCGTTGACACTTACAAGGTAACCGGACCCTTGTGAAGCTTCTTCAATCTCCTTCGTCCTCTCTGCTGATGTGGTCGGTGTTGTAAGTAGGGTCTACAACCATTAATTCAAACAAAACAAAAATATGCTAATGGCTGAAACTGCAAATGCTGATCTGTTTCAGATATAGTAATGTGGAAGAGGGTTGAGCACTACAAGCTCTATTGCTCTTCTCAAAATAGGTTTTCGCCTCGCTATATTAATATAGCAATCACACCATACAACCAATATAGTCTCGAAACGAAAGAAAATGCATGGCAGCATGCTGGACAACAGCAAACACATGCCCGAAAGAAAACAAAGAAGAAACAAAATGAAGACGGAGGCGGATCAACTAAACGAAAGTGACCCGCAACCTCTGCGCCCTCCAGAGAATTTCCACCACGCTCCTTGCCCCGACTCGTCGAGCACCAAGAAGCAACCTCAAGAGGGAAAGCAACCGCTGCTGCCCAGACCAGGGTTGGTCCTAGGGTTTCCCCTAGCACACAGAGGGAAGTGGAAGAAGGGTAGCCACGACGCCCTTCAGGAAGGAAATATGCCACCCGCGGGTGGCACCGCGTTGGTGTCGGGCAAGCCAACAAGGATTTATCACGAAAACCCTATCCACAACCCTCGGGCGATCCGTTGCACAGGAGCCCCGCGAGGACGAGGCCTCGCCACCACCAAACTTGCCGTCCACGAGCATGCGCAACCACATTCACGAAGCCACCATCATCAACTCACCGAGATTTCCGTCGCGAGGTCTGCAAAACAGAGGCGAAAAGTAGCAAGAATCAGGCCAGCAGAACCGCGTCCGCACGGGAGGGAACTACCTCCACCGCCTGGGAGGTAGTCGACCGGACGCGGCCACAAACACCCCAGTCCCAGTTAGATCCGGTCGGGTCTAGCGGAACCGTGACACCCCCGCGGGTGCACACGAGTCCATGAGGGTCCGGTCAGGCCTAGACGAACCCGTAAAGTCCGCAGCCATGCTGTAACAAGCCCGAGAGTGGCCGCTGCTGGATCCCTGCACTAGCTACCCTACTGCTGCCTGTAGATCATGCGGAGAGCAGGGCCCGCCAGCCCGCCCTAGACCCAGATGGAGCCCTAGGGGCCTGAATGCACATGTCTTGGCACCGCAAGATTGATCCGGCACTATAAGAACATTCACACGGCTTATTAGAGTGCGGCGGTGAAGTTTGCCTCACCTCGCCGCATGATGGGCCCAATACGAGAAGACCACTATTGGTTTCACCTCCTTCAGCATGGACAACACGGCGTCACCCTCCTTCAGCATGGACAACACGGCGTCGATCGTTGTCCCGTAGGCCAGCACACTCTCAACGCTGAGGCCTGGATGATAGGCCTGTCGGCGTAGGGGTCGGAGAAGGGCATGCCAAGCTCGTTGGCGTCCTTGCCACAGGAATCGAGCAGCCTCAGCACCTCCGCCGTCATTGCTAGGTCGGGGTCACCGGTGGTAATATAGGGGATGAACGAGGTCAGCACACATCGAGTACTAAAACCTAAAGCATCAATCGATCGGTGTTGCTTGTGTACCGTGTACTGGTGGTGCACGTGCATACATGCTGCAAGCTACAGAAGCTTATTTCTGTAAGGAATATGTCACACAAAGTCACAGTTTTTTTCAGAGTATCTATATGTTTGTGTGACAACTGAATAAGTTTATAAGTAGATATGCGAAAAATGCAGGGAAAACCCATTCTTGATAACCTGCAGTTGCGGTGATTGTTTCTATGTATGTATGACTTGCTTGCATGTCTAAACTGATGAACAATAAGTTGTACAAATAGTAGCAAAACTGAACCAAACAAATTCTAATGTTTACTAACAGATAATAAGAGAACTAGACCAAATAAGAGTCACTCCAGCTGCGATATGTGCACATCTATGTCAACAAATTATTTTCTCAATCTCCCTTCTCCTTCTTTTGTTCACTGCTCTCTTTGTTTCCGCTGGTGGTGGTATGTAGTGTGGCACATAGTCGCCTCGGGTATCTTGTTTGCCGATCAAATCCTCTTACACATACATATCCTCTCTTGAAGCAGTCTTCAATGTCTTGACTTGTTTGAGCTTTTGTGATAGAGTGTATCGATGAGCCAAAATACACAATGCATCTCTCCAGGCTCGAGAGATGCTCTCTAGGGATGCTCATTGGAAAACAACTAGATGTGTAATCTGCAAAGACCTCATGATACTGAAAGTACGTACCATTCAATGGAAAGTTTCCTCTGCATGCCGTACGACATGGTATCACAATTGTGCCTTTCACCACGTTGTCGTCAGGACAAGAAATAACAACCAGGAGATAACGATGTGAATCCTCCGGAACTCTCTTTTCAAACTCTTCCAAAATAGCATGACCATCTGGGAGTACATATGCATGGTGCTCTGTCCTAAGACGTCCTATGTTTTTCAATTTTCTGCTTGTGTATAGTGGATCGCTCAGTACCAAGCCTTTTCCATACTCTGGTCTCCAAGAGTCATTGCTCACCACAGGCCTGTTTAAACACAAATTGATTTCCATGTCATATTGTCCTCCTCCTGACATAATATCTTCAATGTCAACAAGATCATCTTCATCGGGAAGTCCTTGCACATCAAGTGCCTCGTATTCATATTCGGGACTTGGTGGCACCTCAATAATGGGCTCACAACTACTAGAACTGGGCGTGCAGCTGCCATTTGACAAAAAGAGTCTCTTAGAAGTAACCATACTTGCTTGCCCTTCACCATGATGTGCATGCTCCTCTCCAAGTGCATGAGGAAGCGGTGGTCTATTATGCTTACTATTATAGTACCTGCATGTTGGACGAAAAGGGCAAGCCTTGCAATTTGGATCTACTTTTGTGCAGATTACCTTTCCGAATGTTATCATGAGACAGTGTAGTTCGTACAATTTTTGCTTATCAATTGTACATAATCGTGGCCATAAGTACCTCTGCACATCTTCCAGGAGTGGATATAAGTCAACCGAATGAAACTCCTCGGAACAACATTGGAGTTCGACCCACTGTAGCCTTGTGACGATGCGAGCCACGTTCACATCAACTGGGAATGCCTTGTGCTCCAGCGTTAGAAGACGTATGCAGTCAACACTTTTAGCTCCAAGTCCACTTATACTGAGTAGATACTTTTTCGCGCTTTCCCGGGGTACATGTCTAAGCCAATCAAGGTCAAAGCTTCCATGATCTTTCTTTATGCGCGTGAGAAACGCCTGTATCCGCAATGCCAGCAGGTAATGTTGTCCCCTGCCTGCAATGCACTTTGCAACGTCGCCGAGCATCGCCTTCTGTACAGCTTCCCAGTCTACTGTGTCAGATACTCTATTTTCACTTTTTCCATATGCTTCTGTCCGTAGCTTATCCCAGTGAGCAGTGTCTTCCAGCCTCTGTGTAGCTATGAACATTCTCAGGGTCCTTTCTGTACATATCGGTTTTCCAGACTTATCCTTGACTAAGTTCAAAAGATCATCCTTTCCCCAGGTAGAGATGTCTTTCTCTTGTATAATAGCAAAAAATTTCTCCATAACTGTTTTGTAGCCTTCACCATATTGTCCTTTTACCTCGTCAACGCAGCCATCATTCTCCAAATCATCCGGTTTGGGTAGCAGTGAATTCAACTTCTCTTTGGCGTCGTCAACTGTTAACGGAGGCAAATCTGAACAATCTTCAGCACTATCCTTCTTGTCATCCATAGGAAATTTTGCCGCCAGGTTCAGAAAGGCGTTGCTTGATAAATGGTCAGCAACGTTTTGTGTAAGGAAAGTACCGACAACAGAATCAACTACAGATCCTTCCCATCGAGAATATTTTCTAGGACCGAATACACCCTTCGTTTCATAAATAAACGAATCCACGAGACCTTCATAGTCGCGCCGTATTCCATCCCATCCAGGCCCGCTTCCGATGTCCACCCCTTCAAAACTTTCACCATCAACCTTGTCCCACTCCATCAGAGCGCCATACACACGTAACGTCTCAGCATCGAGGTCTGCCACCTTGGGCCGTGCTGTCTTCCAGCGATCTCCATGGTGAAACGTAGCAAGCTGAGCGGAGATCCCGGCCGGAACCAGTGCTGAGCACGATGGTGCGCCGGTTGGAGCGCTTAGGTAGGGAACTATAGCCAGTTCATCACCGGTTGTTCTCATCTTCGTCCTCCTCGGCATTTTCTTGCTCTCGGCGAGGGCAAGGCGCATCAGGTTGTCGATCAGCTGGGCTCTGTTGAAACTCCCTGTCACGATCTCTGGTGAATCAACATCCAGCCCACTCCCTGTGATGATCTCTAGTGAATCAACATCCAGCCTCCGCTTTGCAACCTTATTGACGATGACACCTCTAACAGATTCACCTGCAGGGTGTTTTGTTATCGGCGTCGCTTTAGGCACCGGTGTCGGGCGTTTATCCTTCACGACCTTAAACCGTGGCACCCCCTTCGTCGACTTCTTCCTTGGCTTCCGGTGTGTATCCTCCTCCTCGACCTCCTCCAACTCATCTGCGGTAGGGCTGGTAGCATTGTCAGCAGTACCTTTCACTGTCCCCGGCGGCGAGATCTTGTCGGACGAGTCTCTCTCTTGCGGCGAGGACGCTGCTCCTGTGGCCGCTGCACAATCCCCGGTGCCAGGTGCAGCTTCACGTTGTTCCCCAGTGGAGGATGGAAGGTACATGATGCCGTCATGATCAGGGTCCTGGTGCTGATCAATCATCCTGATGTCAGTTGATGCGGCCGGGGCGAGCACAGAAGAGCAAGAGGGCCAGCCATCCGTGGAGGTCGGAGACGGCGTTCGCTCCAGGTTCCGGGCAGTGTCGGTCGTCGCCGGCGGCATGAGCATCGTTACCGGCGGGCGGCGGTACGTACGTGCGTGGCTCTCTGCTCTTTGCGCAGCTAGCAGGTTGTGCCGTACGTATGGGTGACACGAGATATCCCACGACTACTTTTGTGCGAGGAGGACGAGGAAAAGAAGACCCGTATGCCGAACAAACTCTCGCAGCTTATGTCGTATCCAGACAGGCTTCCTATTTCCTTTTGGTGTACGATCAAACGCAGGCTACATACATGGATGTGTCCGTCCTGTTGACCTGCAGTACGAGCCAAGGACTCATCGCAATCGGTAATAGTGTTTTGTTAACGGAAAAAAAAATCCCTCTCTCTATCAACTGACTTGTCGTGCCCATGGCTATATTGCACCGGTGTATAGATATTCAACTTGAGAGTTAAGCCACACCAACCAAACATGTGGGCATGCACCTGTTTCATGTTTCTTGCAGGGGACGGTATATGCATGTAATGAAAAACAATAATGCTACGTCACAATATTCCACTCTTAATAAAGTTTTTTAAAAAATTCTACTCTTAATAATCTTCTAATGATAATATAGTACTTATTTAGCATTTATATTTCTATAAGTAGACCCGAGAAATAAGCATCTATTCTATTATATACTAAGGGAGTGTCTAGATCTCAGGCGCCTGAAAATTAGTTATGTCTAAGTCGCTGATGTCATCTTAATATTTGTGTTAATTCTCAGTACAACCTAGTTGCAACTCATAAGATTTGTACTAGTTCTCAGTTACAACCTAGTTGCAACTCATTAAATTCTCAGTTACATCCAAGTTGCAACTCATGTGTAGCACGAATCACGAGGTAAATTAAATGGTGAAAGAGGCGACTGAGACTTAAGAAGTTCTCAGGCGCCTGAGAACTAGCAAATCCGATATACTAAAAGCAATATAAGAATGTTTTTCGAGGCATCAGGTTAAGCCACATCATCCAAATTTATTTTGATAGTTGGATCTACTAATATAGGGCTAGGATCTAACAAAAGATTGCTAAATTGCGTAACCGTGTAGGTCTGTCGGTCACGTCTCATATCTACACCTCTACATGATTATGTACTTTTGGCACGCGGTTCATTTTTTTCCTTTGCAACGTGGACTCCCGTAATTAACTGAATCGTTCTCCTTAGAAATAGCCCACGAGTCCATCTAGAAATAAAACGTACACGCCAGCCGAGTCCTCCTCTTGAAAGTAAAAGAATAGAGTCCAGAGTATTGGACATGGACACGCCTCTGTTTGATTTTCAGTTGGTAGTTGACTCCAGGCTGAGTATTAACGTGAAGTCGGATGTGCAAACATATCCAGTTCTAGGTACTCCTTAAATGATACGTGCATCTCAAATATTTAAGATGTGCACGCGGAGCGGAAGGGTGATATGTTTGTACGTGACAGCTGAATAGTTGATGGTAGGATCAATGTGCATATGAAGGCATAATATATATTTCAGAAACTGCACTGGCGTGTAACAAAGGATAAAAAGTTTTGAAAACAATTTCATAATATATTCTGCTCAATTCACATGCACTTTTTTTTAGTACTACCGAGGCACTCTGATGATAGGATCGGATGTGCATAAGGATGGCAATTTTACTCATGTGTATGGGTATCCGCGGGTACCGTACCCGCGTGGGTAGGATATGGGCATACTTTTATACCCATGGGTAATACCCATACCCCGCCCGTTAAGTCATGGGTACGGGCACGGGTATAAGGTTGTGCCCGTGGGTATACCTATACCCTGCCTATTTAGACTGACTTGTAAAACTTACCTATAGAGTTTCAACCTATGAGTAACCTAGGGGCAAGTATGAGATTGCGATTTTTAAACTTTGATAATTGTCATGCATTCGTCTACCTAATATTGAGTAGAGGTGCTTATTTTTTTTTCAAATATGATATTGATTAATGTAAAATTGTGAATAACCTGTGTACTATTGGATCTACCCGCCGGGTACCCAATGGGTACGGGTACCCATAGAGTATGGGCATGGGTAAAGATTTATACCCGCGGGTACGGATATGGGTAATTTTTTCTACCCATTGACTATAGGTATGGTATTGCCCTACCTTGCCCATACCCTGCCCATTGCCATCCTTAGATGTGCATACGAACTTTAGCCAAGAAACATAATTAGTACCTATTTATTCCGATTGAAAAGCACTTTCTAATGACGCTAATTTTATACTAATATTTTTTATATATTAAAAGTAATTTTTGGTAAAAGAAAAAAGACATAAAACAATGACGTCTTATTCATTGAAATGTAGTATTTTTTTGACAATCAATACCAGAGTATATTTATAGTAGCAAATAGTACATGGTAGAGATACACAAGCTGACTCTATCGATTACAAAAGAAAGTCTAAAAAAAGCTAGCAAATCTTTGAAGTCTTAAATCTATTTCTTCTTCCAAGACATAATCTTGACTTTTCTGAAGGCAGCCGAAGACCGACATATAGTAATTATGTTTCCTCACTATTTTTTTGAGGGAATATTTTTTCCTTACTATAGTTGTTTAGTAGGTTTCACAAAGCTACTTTGAAAAATATCTCCCTCAATTTAGATGCACTTCCTATTGTTCTCTATCTTTACTGGTAAACGAAAAATAATCTCTATCTCCAAGTCAGAAAATCGAACTTATATTACATTAACATTTAAATTGTTTAAAAGTTTCCATGTTGGTAAACTATAATTATTATATACTATTATTTTCCTAAAAATATATTTATATATTATATTATAGTTTTATCACAAGTAATTAACTTCCAATTTGTGTGTTGAAAAACCATTAAAAACAACATATATTGACTAAAAATAACGAAAAAACGATTTTAATATCTTTGATTAAACTAAAAGCTAGAAGGTTCAAAAAAATCAATGAGTGTAGTAACAAACGTCCAAACCCGCATAGCTAGACTAATCTCCCAAATTTGAAAAGAGGTCGATTTGCACACCACAAGGTGTGGGACCTTGATATCGTCCAATGCACTCTGGAAATGGAAACACCGTTGAAGTTCAGGTTACCAAAGTGATGCTCTATCACTGAATTATAGAGGAAAAAAGCACGAAGAGATGATTAAATTGTACAGCAGGTCCTATATGCAAAACTGTGACAAAGAGCCTACGAAAATGATGGAGTCAGTGAACTTTATTTTGCACAATACCATCTCGGCCATTTGGACATATGTGGTAAGAAGAAAATATGAATCCTAGAAATTAGATATCTAAATTTCTAGAGGTTTGGTCCTCATTCATGGAAGATGAGGGAAGCGAACATGGAACAATAGTCGACTATATACATAACCGCTTTGATTTATGAGAGACAAGTTTTAAGTCCCCCACAAAGATAATTTCAAAAGATATATCTGATTATATATTTTCTTGAATTAAGACTCTATCCAGCATCCTCGACACTTTCATTTTTCATTTTCTTAGAAGAAAAACTAATATTATCTATTCATCTAACATAGTCTATAAATCTTCGGATCTATAAATGTTAAACTACAAATGTTTAAATAGTAAAATATATGGCTATTAAGTTAATTAGCCTATTTTTATTGTATTTGGAAAAAATAGATATTCAAGTCTGCCCAAAGAAGAGTGATCATTAGGTGACTATAAAACGTACAATATTACAAATGGTCCTATTGTATTTTAAAAGCATAACTTTTGCGACGTGGCTCTCGATATGTACTATTTGCTATCATAAAATAAGAATATCCAGGCAAATATGAATTTTTTTCTCTTCACTTTGAATGTATTAGAAATTATGCCCTCGCAATTGCGAGGGCCACTGTGCTAGTTTGACACAAAAGACCAACTATTCAAGATATTGAGATTCTTGTAAATGCAAATAGATAAGAAGATCTTTATCATGCAATGAATAATAACCATCTTCCAAATAGTCACTATCATCAATTTAAGTCGTAATAGTTGACACGTATGGATATTTGCAAGGGCAACACTCGGGTACTAATGCCAAGTGAAACCTATGGTACTACGTGGCTCCATCCCTCGCGTCATGATTTGCAGCATCTTGAAATCTACTCCAAGTACCAAAGGAGGTGAATCCTTGTCCCCGTCCTCACCGGCTACTCCGACCCCCTTGCGGACCATGGTGCCGGAGCTCAAGGGAGGGAGACCATGTGGAAGGCACTGGGAGACCCTGGGGTGGGAGGATTCCGAGAGCTCTGACCTCGAATAGGATTCTGCATGGAAGAGATGGAGAAAACTTAGGATTATGGATCTCCAAGGCTAGCGCCCTTCAACTCTGACATTGGGCAGCTTCATTGAGCTTGCGGCAAGACCGAGGGGCCATCTCGTGCACTAGAGGTGGAGGGTGGTGTTTGCTCCGGGAGGGTGCAGCAACCGCTTTGCTCATCGGAGTTTGAATTCCCCCTAGATCTGGTCGTCCACGACAACTCCCCCACCTGTCTCAGGGAGGGGAGCATGGAGATCGGTTGCAGGACTATGGATCCCTCCCTCTTTGGGATAGTGGGGATGGGCCTATGGTGTCACAGGGGTCCCTAACATCTCTGATAGCAGCGGTTTTACCCCTAACGACTACGGGACGGGGAGAAGAGCCTATTCAAGAGGGGGTGTCCCATGGGCTGGAGGTTGGCAAGGATCCATCTCGGCTCTGCTGGCCTAGGCCATGAACAAGAGGGGGCAAAATTTTGGTCTAGGAGGCAAGGGGGCTGGGGGTGAGCCGGCCCGAGCCCAAGAAATCGCAACCATGGATCTGCAAAGAGCATACGCGAGAGCAGAATCCTACTTATACTTGGTTGTGGCTGCCCAAGGTTACCCTCTTCTCAATCTAGGATTCCCAACTACTACTCGTGAAGTGAGGCGGCGGGGTCGATTCAACGGGTGTGTGTGACGAGTGTCAAATCCGCCTCCTCTCCTACGCTCCTTTGCAGAAGTGGAAGCGATGGAATGGAAAGGAGGTACCGAGTGTTGGGCCGCCAGGCAAGGCACCACCACCCCAAGGGAGTTGGCCCATTAACATCAAAGTGGAAGTCGGGTGGTCCCGAGTCCTTCAATTGTGGCAGCAAGGCTATTTTCAGTAAAGGACTGCACGTTCAATCCTCTATGTATGATGTGCCTGTGCAAATAGAAAGGGCATGTTTTTGCCAACTGCCCATCTTGTGACGATGCTCATGGAAGTGCACCACACATCAATAAACTAGTAGAAAACAGGCTATCCGTTTGCGCCCCCTAACAGCATTAGTCCCGGTTGCGCCACGAACCAGGACTAATGCTGGCACGCGTCCCGGTTCGAGCGGGCACGGTGGCCGGAGGCATGCGTCCCGGTTCGTGAGGGGTCATGCGTCCCGGTTTGTAACATAAACCGGCACTAAAGGTTGGGCGCTAGACACATGGCCTGACACACACCTTTAGTCCCGGATTGTGTTACAAACCGGTACGTATGATCCCGCCCTCTATAAATACGATGCCCCAGCCCTCTGCCTCCCCTCTGTTTTTTCTTAGTGGAAGGTGTGAGAGGTGTGCTAGTTTATTTTTTTCATATGCATGCATTCAAGGTGTTTGATGAAATGTTTGAGTGAATGATCCCATTCAATTTCTCATAGAACAAAAATATAGAAGGTGTCCGAGACGCACTTGAGCTTTATCCTCTTTATTTCCCTCGATCGAGGTTGGCAATCTTATCTTTTCTCTGTCATTGATACAATGCATGTGTCAATGTGAATTGGTCATTTCACTATTTATGATGTTCCGTTTTGATAAACTTAATTATATGATGCAGATGAACGGTCGGGAATGGATGTACGGTGACCGGCGTGTACCCGGGTACATTAAAGGCGTGGATAAATTTATCGATATGGCTACGGCAAACAAAGAGAATGGTTTTATATGTTGTCCATGTGTTTAATGTCGGAACAACAAGGAGTACTCTTCCTCGAAAATCATTCTCGGCCACCTGGTTATGAAAGGTTTCATGCCCAACTATAATTGCTGGACCAAGCACGCGAAAAGAGGGGTTATGATGGAAGACAGTGAAGAAGAAGATGATGATAACAACTATCATCATATGTTTCCTGAATACAATGATACTGCAATGGAAGATAATGAAGAGGAAGGAGGTGAAGAACGGACATTAGATGAGGTCGATGATGAACTTGGTAGGGTCATTTCTGATGCAAAGCGAGACTGTGAAATAGAAAAGGAGAAGTTGAAGTTAGAGGGCATGTTAGAAGATCACAAGAAATTGTTGTACCCAAATTGCAAAGATGGCAGCACAAAGCTCGGTACCACACTGGAATTGCTGCGATGAAAGGCAGAGTGTGGTCTAACTGACTCCTCATTTGAAAAGATGCTGAAAATAATGAAGCCGAAGTTTTCAAAACATAACGAACTTCTCAAGAGTACGTACGAAGCAAAGAAGACTCTCTGTCCTCTAGGATTAGATGTGCAGAAGATACATGCATGTATTAATGACTGCATCCTCTACCGCGGTAAGGAGTATGAAAATTTAGATAAATGCCCGGTATGCAATGCATTTCGGTATAAGATCAGACGAGATGACCCTGGTGATGTTGAGAGAGAGCCCCTCCGGAAGAGGGTTCCTGCTAAGGTTATGTGGTATGCTCTTATAATACCAAGGTTGAAACACATGTTCAGAAACAAAGAGCATGCCGGGTTGTTGCGATGGCACAAAGAACACCGTAAGAAAGACATGAAGTTGAGACACCTTGCTGATGGGTCACGGTGGAGAAAAATCGAGAGAGACTTCCTGGACTTTGCAGGTGACGCAAGAAACTTATGGTTTGGTCTAAATACGGATGGCATGAATCCTTTTGGGGAGCAGAGCTGCAGTCACAGCACCTGGCCCGTGACTCTATGTATCTAAAACCTTCCTCCTTGGTTGTGCATGAAGCGTAAGTTCATTATGATGCCAGTGCTCATCCAAGTCCTGAAGCAACCGGGCAACATTGATGTGTATCTAAGGCCATTAGTTGAAGAACTCTTATAGCTGTGGGACAAACCAGGTGTACATGCGTGGGATGAGAACAAACAGGAGCCATTCGACCTACGAGGGTTGCTTTTCGTAACCATCAATGATTGACCTGCTCTTAGTAACCTTTCAGGACAGACAAACAATGGATATAAGGCATGCACACACTGTTTAGATAAGACTGAAGGTACATATTTGCATAAATGCAAGAAGGTTGTGTACCTGGCGAATCGATGATTTCTTCCAACCAATCATCACGTAAGAAAGAAAGGCAAGCATTTCAAAGGTGAGGTAGATCACCGAAAGAAGCCTGAACTCCCTGCTGGTGATGACGTATTTGGTATGGTCAAGGACATAGAAGTAATCTTTGGAAAGGGTCCCGACAGTCAATCAGTTCCGAACGACGTCGCTACAGGACATGCACCCATGTGGAAGAAGAAATCTATATTTTGGGAGCTGCCATATTGGAAAGTCCTACGTGTCCGCTCTTCAATCGACGTGATGCACGTGACGAAGAATCTTTGCGTGAACCTGCTAGGATTCCTAGGCGTGTATGGGAAGACAAAATATACACCAGAAGCACGGGAGGACCAACAAAATATGAAAGACCCAAAGAACATGCATACACAAAACAAGACGGATAAAGGGCGTCACTTAATTCGTGCCAGCTATGCTCTTACCAAAGCAGAGAAAGAAATCTTTTTGAAGTCCTTTACAGTATCAAGGTGCCGTCTGGCTTCTCATCTAATATAAAGGGGATAATAAATATGGCAGAGAAAAAGTTCCAAAACCTGAAGTCTCATGACTGTCACGTGATTATGACGCAGTTGCTTCCGATTGCATTGAGGGGGCTTCTACCGGAAAATGTTCGAGTACCCATTGTGAAGCTGTGTGCATTCCTCAATGCAATATCTGAGAAGGTAATCAATCCAGATATTCTGCCAAGGTTACAGAAGGATGTGGTACAATGTCTTGTTAGTTTTGAGTTGGTGTTCCCACCATCCTTCTTCAATATTATGATGCATCTCCTGGTTCACCTAGTGGAAGAGATTGCCATTCTCGGTCCTGTATTTCTGCACAATATGTTCCCCTTTGAGAGGTTCATGGGAGTCTTAAAGAAATATGTTCATAATCGTGCTAGAGCGGAAGGAAGCATCTCCAAGGGATATGGAAGGTCATTGAGTTTTATGTTGACTTTATTCCTGACCTTAAGCCGATTGGTGTTTCTAACTCGCGGTATGAGGGAAGACTAAGTGGAAAAGGCACGCTGGGAAAGAAAGCAATGATATGTAGGGATGGGGATTCTTTCACTAAAGCACACTACACAGTTCTACATAATTCCACCTTGGCAGCTTCGTATATCAAGGAACACAAGAATATTGTACGCTCCAAAAACCCGGGGAAGCCTGAATCATGGATTACAGATGAACACATGAAGTCTTTCGGTGGTTGGATGCGGACACATCTCTTGAATGACACCACTGTTGGAGATCATCTATACTTGTTGGCTGCGTCACCATCTTCTACTATATTGAATTTCCAAGGGTACAAAATAAATGGGAATACATTCTACACGATCGCCCAAGATAAAAAAGAGCACCAACCAAAACAGTGGTGTCCGCTTTGATGCAACGAACGAGAATGGGCAAAAGGACACATACTATGGTTACATAGAGGAGATATGGGAACTTGACTATGGAGTCTCTTTTAAGGTCCCTTTGTTTCGCTACAAATGGGTCAACCTGAATGGGGAAGGGGTAAAGATAGACCAGTTGTACGGAATGACAACAGTGGATCTCAACAATCTTGGTTATAGAGATGAACCATTCGTACTAGCCAATGATGTGTCTCAGGTTTTCTATGTGAAGGACATGTCCTCCAGACCGAAAAAAAGAAAAAATATGCAAACGAATACATCATGTGATGAGCCAAAGCATCACATAGTTCTTTCAGGGAAAAGAAACATCGTGGGAATCGAGGACAAGATAGACATGTCAAAAGATTATAATAAGTTTGATGAAATTCCGCCCTTCACAGTGAAAACTGATCCAAACATTCCGTTAAGTAAAGAAGATGCTCCATGGTTACGTTCTGAAGCGATCATAAGGAAGGACATACGCCAAGAAGTTCATGCTCATATTGTGTACCTCTAGTTCATGTCTGGCCGGTCGGCTGCATATTGTGAACCTAAATGCCATGAGACATGATAGCTCATTTTGTGAAGGATATTTTATGATGTTTGCAATTTTACAAGTTTAATAAATGTATTGAGTGTTAGTCCCGGTTTGTGGCTTGACCGAGACTATATATAGGGGGGCCTTTAGTCCCGATTTTGTAGTCTCGGTTTTTAATATTAATAAATGTCTTGAGTGTTAGTCCTGTTTTGTGGCTGGACTGGGACTAAAGGGGTCCTTTAGTCCCAATTCGTAGAACGACTTTCCCGAACTATGAAAAAGTTGTCCCGATTCGTACTTACCATTAAGATATGATCTCCAAACGCGTGTGGTCACATATTAGGGAGTGCCTCTATGACCAGTTTGTTGGAGATGCCGGAGGACTGGGCTCCGACGGCATCTCCCTCAAACTGGCCGTAGTGGTGTCCCTGCTCTCGCACACCATCTTGCAGCTTGTAACTTCTCTAACTAGATCACTATCCCTGGGAGCTAACTAATTTCACATATTAGGGAGTGGCTCTATGACCAGTTTCTTGGAGATGCCGAAGGACTGGGATCCAGCGGCATCTCCCTGAAACTGGTCGTAGTGGTGTCCCTGCTCTCAAAAACCATCTTGGAGATGCCTCAATCTGGCTAGAGGACTGGACTCACAAGGATGCCTATTCATAGTACAAGCAGCTTGGTATAGTGTTGACACTCACGACATAATGTCGACACTCACCCCTATTATTAGTGCTGACTCGTGTTTTGTCCCGGTTGGTGTCTCCAACCGGGACTAAAGGTTCATCTTTAGTCCCGGTTGGTGACACCATCCAGGACAAGGTACAAGCCGCATGAAATAATGTCGACACTCACCCCTATCATTAGTGCTGCCTGGCCCAGCCTGCCGAAATCCCTCCAACCGGGACTAAAGATGAACCTATCATGTTCGAAGTTTCATGGCTTTTGGTCCAAATGACCGATGTTGCAGGAGGAAGTTTTCCTTTTCGTCGCACGGAAAAGCCATTTTCCATTTTTCGAGCGTAAAAAACAGGTCGTTTTGTGAAGTAACCACTAAAATACTGTTTTAGAATGCTACCGTCCCATTTTTCTAAAATACTAGACCACCTTACATGGACTATCTCCCAACCGGGACATTTAAAACCTTTCCGTCCATCCCGGGTAAAAAAGGACAAATGTCTACCGAATCGGTAGGAAGTGGGTCCGGTTTGTACTACAGGTACATGATCTAACGCCCGTGATTTTTTGAAAAAATCATTTTTAGACTCACAATATGTGGTTTCTTTAGAGATCCAATGCAAGTTCTAACGATGAGCGTCCCCTATCTTCATGCACGCCGGTTCGACCATAGTTCAAAAAGGGGGAAATTCAAAACGGGCATAAGAAATTCAAAAAAAGTCCGAACAATGTAAATTCTTCACGTGGTGTCATATTATGTGACATAGTTGCAAGGAAAAATACCGGACTTGTTATATTGATCATGTCTCGAAAAAACCTTCACAAAATGACCTATCATGTTCGAGGTTTCATGGCTTTCGGTCCAAATGACCGATATTATGTGCTGAATCGCGGCATAGTTTGTGATGATGTGCCCATATAATGCATGCATGTGGACATTGGTATGGAGAACAATGTTGTAGGAGGAAGTTTTTCTTTTCGTCGCATGGAAAAGCCATTTCCATTTTCCAAGCGCAAAAAACGGGTCGTTTTGTGAAGTAACCACCAAAATGCTGTTTCAGAATGCTACCGTCCCATTTCTATAAAATACTAGACCACCTTACATGGACTATCTCTTAACCGGGACATCTCAAACCTTTCCGTCCATCCTGGGTAAAAAGGACAAATGTCTGCCGAATCGGCAGGAAGTGGGTCCGGTTTGTACTACAGGTACATGATCTAACGCCCGTGATTTTTTGAAAAAAATCATTTTTAGACTCGCAATATGTGGTTTCTTCAGAGATCCAATGCAAGTTCTAACGATGCTCATCCCATATCTTCATGCACGCCGGTTCGACCTTAGATCGAAAAGGGAAAAATTCAAAACAGGCATAAGAAATTCAAAAAAAAAAGTCCGAACAATGTAAATCCTTCGCGTGGTGTCATATTATGTGACATAGTTGCAAGGAAAAATACCAGACTTGGTATATTGATCATGTCTCGAAAAAACCTTCATAAAATGACCTATCATGTTCGAGGTTTCATGACTTTCGGTCCAAATGATAGATGTTATATACTGAATCGCGGCATAGTTTGTGATATTGTGCCCATATTATGCATGCATGTGGACATTGGTATGGAGAACAATGTTGCAGGAGGAAGTTTTCCTTTTCGTCGCACGGAAAAGCCATTTTCCATTTTCCGAGCGCAAAAAACGGGTCGTTTTGTGAAGTAACCACCAAAATGTTGTTTCAGAATGCTACCGTCCCATTTCTCTAAAATACTAGACCATCTTACATAGACTATCTCCCAACCGGGACATCTCAAACCTTCCCGTCCATCCCGGGTAAAAGGACAAATGTCTGCCGAATCGGTAGGAAGTGGGTCCGCTTTGTACTACAGGTACATGATCTAACGCCCGTGCTTTTTTGAAAAAATAATTTTTAGACTCGCAATATGTGGTTTCTTCAAAGATCCAATGCAAGTTCTAATAATGCTCATCCCCTATTTTTAGACTATCTCCCAACCGGGACATCTCAAACCCTAAACCGTAAACCCTAAACCCAAGTTTCTTCCCGCCATTTCTTCCCTCCATTTTTCTTCCCGTAGTTTTCTTCCCGCCATTTCTCTTCCTGCCATTTTTTCTCGCGTTTTCTTCCTGCCGTTTCGCACTACATATATGTAGGATTGGCCTCCATTGTCATTGCACATATCTAGACTCATATCTGCAACCTCATCACTCTTTCCCATGGCTTCCACCATACGACTAACCCCCAGGGAGGTGGAGGCGCTTTGCGCCTCGAACTACCCCTGACCGCCGGGCTACTGCGTCCCCGTCGGCTGGATGCTGAGTGTCGGAGGCGTGCCGTTTCCTCATGTCCCTCTAGGTGTGGCGCGCCGGATGGCCATCACGAACCACTACTACTTCGAGCTCATGCCGGAGCAGCGAAGGTATCCCAACTGTCATCCCGACTATTTCCCGACTTGGGAAGCCTTCTTCAGGGATCAGCGTGAGAGGGAGCTCGCCAGGCACGAGGAGGACGGCCCACCTCCTCCGAACTTCAACGAGGCTGGCCGGCGGCTATGGTAGCGCGGTCGGACTCTCCAGAGCGTCATGGCTTACGACACGGCCATCGACTCTAACCCCCGTCTGCGCTACCCTCAAGTCCAGCCCACTCGTACTCAACCTTCAAGGTTCAACTACGGCGACCCCAACAACGATAGAAACAACGGTCGTGGCGAGTACGACGACTACAGTGGCGAGTATTACAGGTGTATGCAGGAGCATGATTGAATCACTCCAACATTGCAAAACAAGTTCGGCCGATTGTGACTTAATCTGGCCATGTATCTTAATTTTCAGCCGTGCTTTATGTAACTTAGTGTTAGTTGCGTTATGTACTTTAATTCCAGTACTATCGTAATAAAATTTTCTTCCCGCCCATTATTTCCCGTCCTTTTCTTCCCGCCCATTAATATATAAAAAATATAAGTTAATTCATTTTTAATTTTAAATGGTTACATTAATTATTTTTAAAAAAAGAAAATGGTTTTGGTTAGTTATTCAAATTCAAACACTTTTTATGTTTAAAGTTTTTCTAAATTCCAAATTAATATTTAAAAAATATAAGTTAATTCATTTTTAATTTTAAATGGTTCTTAGTTTAAATGGTTACATTAATTATCTTTAAAAACAAAAAATGGTTTTGAATTAGTTATTCAAATCCAAACACTTTTTATGTTTAAAGTTTTTCTAAATTCCAAATTAATATATAAAAAATATAAGTTAATTCATTTTTTATTTTAAATGGTTCATATTTTAAATGGTTACATTAATTATTTTTAAAAATATAAAACGGTTTTGAATTAGTTATTCACATCCAAACACTTTTTATGCTTAAAGTTTTTCTAAATTCCAAATTAATATATAAAAAATATAATTTAACTCATTTTTTATTTTAAATGGTTCATAGTTTAAATGGTTACATTAATTATTTTTCTAAATTCAAAAAATGGTTTTGAATTAGTTATTCAAATCCAAACACTTTTTATGTTTAAAGTTTTTCTAAATTCCAAATTAATATATAAAAAATATAAGTTAATTCATTTTTAATTTTAAATGGTTCATAGTTTAAAATGTTATATTAATTATTTTTAAAAACAGAAAATGGGTTTGAATTAGTTATTCAAATTCAAACACCTTTTATGTTTAATTTTTTTCTAAATTCTAAATTAATTATCATTTAAAAAACATTACAAATTTAAACCCCAAAATAAAAATAAGGCGGGAACAGAGAGATAATTTGTGAAAAATTTGAAAACAGGGTCAGACGTCCCGGTTGGAGCCACCAATAGGGACTAAAGACCCCCCTGCGCGTGCCGCTTGGGCTCAGCCCAAAATATGAAAAAAAAGTGAAGCATACGTCTCGGTTGTCCAACCGGGACGTATGACCCTTTAGTCCCGGTTGTAGCCACCATCCGGAACGTATACTTCCTTTTTTATAACTTGTGCGCCTCTTCTTCTTCCCCATCTCTTTTCTCTGCTTCTTCCTTGCTTCTTATCGACGACGACGCCCCTGATCGCCACGATGCCGACAGGCTGCCCGCGCCTACCGTCGTCGTCAGCGCCGCTGCCTCCGCCTCCGCATCTGCGTCGCTACCTCCGTCCTCTGTCTTCGGCCGCCCTCCGTCTCCGTCTTCCATCGCCACGCGCTCCGGCCGCCACCGCCGCGCACTCCGGCCACCATCGCCGCCCTCCGCCTCTCCCTCTCCTCCTCGATCGTCGCCCGCGTCCACCGCCTCCGTCCTCCGTCTCCGGCCGCCCTCCGTCTCCGTCGTCCTCGCCACGCGCTCCGGCCGCGACCACCGCCCGTGTCCAGTGCCGACCTGCCGCCTCTCCCTCTCCTTCCCCGACCGCTAGTCGCGTCCACTGCCGCCATCGCTGGTACCATGAACGACCCGAGAGGGCCCTTTGTTTTAGTGTGTATGCATGCATGTATATGTAGATGTATATTTTTTTTGACATGTGTAGATGTATATATTTAGATTTTAGGTGTGTAATAAAACTGATATAATAGTATGAAAATATAATTTATGATGATTCCAATTACATTGATTCAATATTTTATATGTTTATATTTTTTCTATATATCTGGCAAAAATGGATAATTCTGAACGAAGAAGTAGTAATATAATTCGGAAGTTCTGGATAGAGAAAATATATATATGCGGATAGTCCCACTATTCCTATAAATAAGACGCATGTATGTATATATTATTTAGATTTTAGGTGTATAGTTGTTAGATGATTTAGGTGTATTTAGATGATGTAGATAATTTTTAGTTGATATGATCCCGACGCGCGCGCACAGATAGACGTCACCGGCCGCCCCGCCATCAGGCTGCCCGCCGTGGCCTCTGTCCGCCGTCATGCATCGTCATGCGTTCTCTCCATCTTTCTCCCCCTCGCGTGCGTTCTCTCCCTCTCTTGCCAAACCCTAGCCGGCCCCAGTAGCCGGCCGTCGCCGCCGTTCCCGGCCTCCCCTAGACCATCTGGTGGTGCCAGCAGCTCCGCCTCGGTCCCCTGTTTAGTCCCACTGAAGGAATCAAGCCCCGACCCCCGACAAAGCTCGCCGCCATCGATTAGCTCGCCTCCGGCCTCGCCTGGATTCCACGACCCCTCGTCGAGCACCGTGGTGAGCTTCTGGTGCTCAGGGCGCACCCTCCGTTTGCCTCCTAGATCTTCGTAGCCACCGTGCGTCGTTCATCTGTGAGCTCCATCGTCGCCGCTCGTCGCAGGCCTCGCTCCGGTGACCCTAAAGGGGCGCCGCCGCCACTATGTGGTTCCCCTCATCACGCTCTTTCCAGCGCACCCCTCCGCGCGTGCTGGGATGGCCCAGATCGTCGCCGACGACCACCGCCCGACGCCTCCTTCCACCGCGTCTGACGTGGCGCCTGCGTGGCCATGGGGTGGAGCCAGCTCGTCCTGGGGGCCCCTAGTCAGTGGCTGTGGGTAGGGGAGCAGCCCCGGTGTAGAAAGTTAGGGATAGGATTGATGACGTCAGGGTGATGCAGTAATGGCATAATCCTTTTCATAAATGTTTGAAAATAGCAGAAATTAATATAATTTTGTAAAATCAATAATTAATTCATATTTAATCATAAAAATATGTATAATATATCAAAGTGTTTAGAAAATTGAGAGCTATGTGTATAAGCAATCATAATACATTGTCAAGCAACTTTAAACCTTAGTTTAGTTGGAAGAACATCGATACTCCTCATATACATATGAGTTTGAGGATGCACCTTTGCCAGGGCATTCCGAACCCTCTAAAATCGACATGCATTATGGTTATTGCGCAGTATCTAATCTGACATGTCATAAATATTGTTTGCGCATTGCATTATGTCATGTCTTGAATTGTCGTCTTTCTTTCCGGTATTGGTTCTTCGCGATAGGATTCGAGCCCGAGGGAAAGCGTAGCCTCTCATTATGAACCTATTACAAAGTATCTACTTTCTATCTACGATGTATATGATTCCAATGTGGTCTTTTGTCAGTAGCTAGAGTTACCTATCTACTACATAGTTTCCTTTTTGTAGCTAGGTTTAGGATTTAGGGTTTAGGGTTTCTCTTCATTTTTATTATTGTGTATGTATATATTAGGGTTTCTCTGAATTAGGGTTTATATCTCTCAACACCCTACCTAACATTCTACCTTAGCCGCTTTGACTTATCCGTTTTTCCACCTATGCAGAAAATATGGAACCACACCACAGAGACGAAGAAAAGGAAGAGTTGATCCAAGGTGTGATCCGCGGGGAAGAAAATTTATATGTATCGACGTTTCTGAAGAACTCCGGTGAGGGTGATCCTCTTTTTGTCAGAATAGACGACTTGTTTGAGGTTGAAGGTGATGCCTTCCGCGAGGGAGAAGGCGATGCCTTGTGTGATCGAGAAGACGACCGCTCCGGCGAGGTGCATGTAATATAATTAATTCATTAATTAATCATTTGCTATCTATATAGAAATAGTAACGATGATCTTTCTTCTTTTAGCCCTCCGGAACGAACAAATCTACTGAAAAGAGCGGACGAGGCCCAACCAAAAAGTTGGAAGACCATGAGAGGTTCAGGATCAAAGAAATCGGTGAAGACGGCAAACTGACGGCTCCCGTTGTTGTCACAAACAAATTTGTGGCACAATGCGGAGTAATCGTTAGGGACTTCATCCTGATCACCATTCGAAATTGGAATAGGCCTGCTGATGCGGAAGAAGAGGGAACATGTTTATATGTCCCTAACATGGCCAAAGATTTACTGTGGAAGAGGCTCCTGCTTAACTTCAAACTACCGAAGGTAGAGCTGGATCCAAATGCAGAGGATCCAGTTGAGGACGCCTTAGAACATGCGAAAGTCATGGAGATGAAGGTCAGGGAGTGGGCTATGAAGAAGATGGCCCAGTGTTTCACCAACTGGAAGAAAATATTGCACCTTGACTATGTCGTGAAAGAGAAGACTATGGATTTCGAGAAGATTCAGTATCAGAAGTTAAAACCATTCTGGGATGAGTTTGTGAATTACAAGAAATAAAAAAAGCTAAAAAAAATGTCTGCAACGAATAAGCTGAATGCTGCTAACAAGAAGTATCACCATACTATGGGGCAAGGTGGCTACAGGGATGGCATTCCTAAGTGGAAGAAACTTGATGATGAACTGAGTGCTAAAAAGATCATCCCAGAGACAGACGATTGGATCAAACGTGCAAAGAATTGGTTTTACGGTCATGGGGGCACATTGGACTCGGAAGGGAAGTGTATATATAACATACGATATAAAGAAGACCCCTTGCCAATCGAGAAGATGAGAAACACAGTAAAGGCTGTTAAAGATGGGGACTTCATTCCCGATAGAGAGAATGATGAGCTCACACTCGCCCTTGGAAATAAGGAACATGATAGACGAACATGAGGCACAATAGGCTCCCAACCATGGAGCATTGGGTTTCCCGAAGAGAGGAAGAAATATCCTGATAGAAGACGTAAGAGGAGAAAGGACAAGGCGGAAGTTGAAGCAGATATTCAGAAAGAGTGAATGCGTATAATTGAAGAACGAATAAAGCAACAACAAGATCAAATTAACGCACTTAGCCAGCAAGGTACTACCGGCCCATCTTAGCAGCACATGTGGTAGAACCTGCATTCGATGCTACCGGCCTATCGAATAATCGAAAAAGCAGTGTGGCTTCCACCGAGGTCCCGGGTGATGACAATGACGATGATGATGGTGCACCGATGATGGCTCATGTTGGTTACCCAGTGGATGATATCACACAGATGACACACTGCGAGCTACATGTCAAAGTTGTGAACATATCAATGAAGGTGGCGGTCGGCTATGCCTTACCAATTGGACCCACACCAACTTACCATTGTCGTCCAGTTCCACAGGGCTACGTTGTTGTCGGGGTGGATGAAATCATGCCCACCTTTCAAGGTTTGAAGCTTGACTACCCTACAGGTGAAGGGGATGTGACTGAACTAGGAGAAGCAACAAACGTCACCATTCTATGGCCAAAGGAATGTATCGTGCTTCCAAATCACACGCCAAGGCCATCTTCGCCGCCGCCTCACTCGTCTCCAGCGCGGTCATCGCCGCCGCGGAAGCCGTCTTCGTCGCCTCACCCGGCTCCGTCGTCTCACCTGGCTCCGGCGCAGACATCGCCGCGGCAGCCATCACCGGCATCTCAGGAAAAAAAGCATAAGCGTACCACCGCTACTCTGCGGAGTGGTAAGCGATCGCTGACACGTAAACAGGAGCCTCTTCCAAAAGTACCAAAGGTTCCTCCTAAGAGAGCTTATGACTATACTTAAGAGGAGACAACGGCGATCGTTGAGGCGGAAACGACAGCGTTTTTCGCTAAGCTGAGGCGGACGAAAGAGCCAGAGTTCCCCAGCATCAAAGAAGAAAAAGACCGAGTGTTCAAAATGCTAAAGGCCCTTCACCAACCCGAGCCAAAGCTGGCATCAGACTATGAGCTCTATTCTCAAGTCACATGCGGCACAACAACTATCGAAGAGCAGTACTGATGCAAGCGGGAAATCTGTTGCCCAGCTCAGAGAACAAACAAAACAATCTTGCGCCCCTCTCAAGGTGATTTCCCATACCAATATGGGGTCGAGTAAATATGCGGCCGAAGAGCAGTATGATCCAGATGTAGTTGCACTATACGGAGAAGCTGCCGGTGCTCAAGGTATGAGTATTGCCCACTACTTATCCCAGTTATAGTACTTTCCCGTGGGTGAAGTAGCATACAAATACCAGTACGGCAAACCTCTCGTCAAACCCGAGGAGGTAAATAATCTTCCAACAAAAATCCGAAGATTGCATAACTGGTACATGCATGCCACAAAGGCCGGGTCTAACTGGATAATACTGAGGGTTACAAAAAAGCATTACGGGAAAGAAGTAGATGACATGATAGCCATTGAATTTGTTGAACTATTTCAATTATTCAATCAAGACGCCTTGGACAAATCGATCATCAGTGCCTATTGTCAATAAGTACTAGTTATGTAATTAATTTAGTCTCTAGATATCTCACCTCGTTTATTGCATGTATATAATCATACTATAATATGCAGAATGAAGATTCTCGAATGCAGCAGAGGACAAATCTATGACATTGGGTTCATTGACCCATATTGGGTTCATGAAGCTAATCTCAAAACAAACCCCCAGGATACGGAGGATAATATCGTACACGCGTTAAGGTTTCAAGAAACCAGAAGGGAAATACTATTTCCTTACAACTTCGAGTGAGTGTTATTGTCTTGTATACACTTTCTATTTTGCTTACTCGGCGTTAAGTATATAATTGATGAGTTATGCATGCGCAGCTTCCACTATATTCTGTTAATCATTCAACCTGACAAAGGGCGTGTACTAGTCATGGACTCGAAACATAAACCCCTTGAGACGTGGAAGGACATGCAGATGATTCTCCAGTGGTAATTCTAATCATTATGACACTATATCGGCAACGTTTGTAAATTTTATGATATCAAGTAATTAATAACTTCTTTTATTCGTTTTCTTCGTCGGGCAGCGCTTGGAAACGGTTCGCCAAGAAGGCTAGGGGTGTTTGGAAAGAGGAGCTTACATTTAAACCACTAGATGTAAGCACCACTAGCTATATATGCGCATCTTTTTGATTCTAGTTTTGATACTGTTATTATCATGCTTGATTATTATTTTGATTGAACTATGTTCTCGTAAAGTGCATGACGCAGGGACCATGGAACAATTTATGTGGATACTATGTTTGCGAGTTCATCCATCAGACGTGCTGTGAGAAGGGGAGAAATTTAGAGTAACTTAATGTACGTAAACAATTTCTATAGTTTTTAATTACCATCAAATTGTGTTTAGTTTCATTCATATAGGTTGACTCTTTTTAAATCAGATCGAGCGTCTACGGGACGGTCTTCTAACAAAGGATCGCGTACGAGCAATTCAGAAGGAATTGACGGGATTCTTGGATGCAGAAGTCCTAGACCCAAAAGGAGAATACCATACGGGTGTGTATATACAATAGGAATTGTACAAGAGCTTATTTTGTATGTAGTGCATGAACTCCGTGTATCGAATGTAATATGTTCGACACTTGGATCTATATTGTCATTATGATCTTGTGTAATATAATGGTTCCTTCATTGATGAGTGCAAAACACTAAATAAAAAATAAAACAACATAAATGAATTCTCTGCCGCGGCACAAAAAGTGGCCAAAATGCTGTCGCGGCAAAAAAAGGTTGCCAAAATGAATTCTCTGTCGCGGCAGGTTCGTGTTACGAACCGGGACGTTGCTCCTCCCCCCTCGCACGGAGCAGCGGCCATGTGTACGCTGTTTTTTCCGGTTGGTGGGGAACCGGGACTAAAGGTTGGGGCTTTAGTCCCGATTGCCCCGTCCCGGTTGGGGAACCGGAACTAAAGGCCCTTACCAACCGGGACATATGGACCGTTCTGCACTAGTGATAGTAAGGATATGCCTACTGGCCAGTGGCGGAGCCACGTACAAGCTGTGTAGTCAATTGACTACACAGTTTTTTGGCAATACAAGCTGAAAAAAATAGAAAAATAAATGAAAAATCACACAAATACATGTATTTGACTACACAAGTTCAGACTGACTACACATGGTTAAAATTCTGGCTCCGCCACTGCAACTGGCCATGTTGAGAAATGTCGATGAGGGGTGTTTATTTCATGCACCGCTAATATGGCACCAATGGTAAATGTTTCTGGGACATGCAGTGTCCATGCCCCTAGTAATTATCATAGCTGGGTCGTTCCCACGTTGAACATTTGCTGATAAATGACGCAGGAGCAGCACACCACTGAATATTAAAATACCTAACAGCGAAAAGACTAAATCCTGGCGGTGGCATGTCCTAAACATTCAATTTTTAGGAGGGTTTCATTCAAATCGGTGACTTTTATTCAAATCTTAGAAGATATTACAACTGATCTTGGAAATATTAAACCTAATCCAATATAATCTTGAGCTGCGAGTAGAGCAGTTGACACCCTTGTCGGCACGCTGCCAGGACCACGGCGGCGGCGAGAGTTGTCTGCCATTGTTCACGCCCTCTCGTCCAGAAGAGGGTCAACTAGTCCACGCCGGCAAAGAATAACGGGAATTGCTGATAGGCCGGGCCAAAGAAAGGATAACAGGTGCTTCTCACTGTGGTATTTTAGTTCGAACCTTTTTCTTCGAGTCCAAACGACTGCACTTGTGTTTTATTTGTATTTACCCCATTTTATTATCTCTGGATATTTTTCACAACTACTTGGTCCCTCCCATCTAATTGCACGCAACTCCGGCCCTCCAGGACGAGGGCTCCTGAAGTCCGGAACCTTAAAGTGAAATCCCCTATTTTGGATGGTTTGGTGGCTGGGTAGAGGACCTCCAAGAGAGAGGTTTCCGCTCTTGTTGTCTATCTGCGGGGAACCTTTTATCTCTATTCATGGGACTAGGTATAATCTGGAAGTTATGGTTCGGGAGGGTTTTTGGCCCCAAGGAGAAAATTGAGTAGGATAACCTAGCTAGGGAGTTTGAGGAAGCTGAAGACGAGGGATAAGAGACCTGGTATCCTGGTGTCTTTAGGCATCAGCGTGCTTCCACACAATATCCTTATACCTAAAGTTGTGACAAGTATCACAAATGGTCCACTTCAAGGACATGTGGGGTATTAAAATCCCACTTAAGATTAAGATCTCTCTGTGATGGATTTTTAGGGGTCGTTACCATTAAATGATAATATTGCGAAGAGGTTGGGGGCCTCTAATGGTAAATGTTGCTCGTGTGATGAACACGAAGACTCCAATCACGTATTTTTTGGTTGTCACATGGCAAAGTTCATATGGACCAGCATCCGGGAGCTACTTTCTTGCTCGTGGAACCCAGCAGGGGCTGGGGTGTTTATTGTGCTAGCACAACGAATTTCGGGTTGTATGCTTAGAATAGCTTGGTTGTGTTTTGCGGCAATGTAATGGGCGTCGCCGAATGTTAGGAATAAAAATACTATAGAACATATCTTTGTGGACCAGCCGGTAGTTTGTATCTTTAAAACTTGTTATATGTTGATCCAAATTCTATAAAGTATAGGCCAACTTCTGACGAGTTGAGCGAGGCCCATCGCCGGAGGCTTGGGCCTAGTGTAACGATCGTCGAAGACCTAGGTTTTCACCGATATATAAACCCCTTGTAAGCCGCCGGTTGGGATGAGTTGCATCTGTAAAATCCCAGGCGTTTGTAAACACTCCTCGATATAGTGAAGTTTCATTGGCTGGCGCCCGTGGTTTTTTTCCTCTCTTTGTTGGAGAGGTTTTTCCACGTTAAAATTTGTGTCCCCTTGCTGTGTTTTCGTTTTCGTTCTTCGTTATCTTATTGTTGCAATTGTAACAAGTGGTATCAGAGCCCCAGGTTCTAATCTAGGGTTTGCGACATGTCATCATTGAAGTTCGATCTACCACAGCTGGACTACACCACAAGATTCTCCTTGTGGCAGGTGAAGATGCAGGCGATTCTCGCCAAAACTTCTGATCTGGATGAAGCGCTGGATGGATTTGGCGAAAAGGATGCTAAGACCTGGTCCGCCGAAGAGAAGCGGAAGGACCGTAAGGATTTGTCTTTGATTCAACTTCATTTGTCCAATAATATTTTGCAGGAAGTACTGGAGATGAAATCTGATGCTGTCGTGTGGGAAAAACTGGAAACGATCTGTGTGTCAAAGGATCTAACCAGCAAGATGAATGTGAAGATGAAGTTGTTCTCGCATAGGCTACAAGAAGGTGGATCGGTAATGAATCACATATCTGTTTTTAAAGAGATTGTTTTAGACTTGCAGTCTATGGAGGTAAAATATGATGATGAGGATTTAGCTCTTCTACTCTTATGCTCATTGCCTAGTTCTTATACACATTTTTGTGATACAATATTGTTGAGCCGTGATGAACTAACCCTTGTCCAAGTACATGACGCCCTCAAACAGAGGAAAAAGATGAAAACTATGGTAGGGTCAGATGGGACGTCATCCAAGGTTGAGGCTCTGCAGGTTCGTGGCAGGACCGAGCAGAGGCATAACAACTATGGCAACAGAGATAAGTGCAAGGACGGTAGAAGTCGTTCAAAGTCCAAGGGAAAGGATAAATTCTGCAGGTATTGTAAGAAATCTAATCATGTTATTGATGATTGTTGGAAGTTGCAGAATAAGGAGAAAGAAATGGAACTTACCAACCGAAAGATAGGTCTGAATGTACTGGTAAGGTTGCTGTTGTTTCTGATAGTTCTGATGGTGAATGCTTAGCTGTTTTTGCTGCTTGTGCTTCTCGTGATGATGAATGGATACTTGATACTGCATGTTCGTTTCATATTTTCTATAACAAAGATTGGTTCAGTTCATATGAGTCTGTGTAGAATGAAGACTTTGTGCGTGTGGGGAATGACAACTCATGCCATATTGTTGGTGTTGGATCTGTTAAGATCAGGACACATGATGACATGACACGCACATTGAGTGAGGTGAAGCACATACCAAGCATGGCCAGAAATTTGATCTCCCTGAGTACCATGGACGTTGATGGATACAAGTATGCCGGTGGGCATAGAGTTCTGAAAGTATCAAAAGGTTCTCTTATTCACATGATAGGTGATATGAATTCTTCTAAATTTTATGTTCTTAGAGGTAGCACTTTGCCTGGTATTGCTGCTGTTGTTACTTCTAATGATTCTGATGATTGTGGTAAAACACATATGTGACATATGCGTCTTGGACATATGAGCAAACAAGGCATGGCAGAGTTGGTCAAGAGATAGCTGATTGATGGTTGCAACATGAGTAAGTTTGAGTTCTGTGAGCACTGTATTTTTGGTAAGCATAAAAGAGTTAAATTCACTGCTTCCGTTCATACCACCAAAGGAATATTAGATTATGTGCATGGGGTCCGTCCCGTAAGACTTCTATTGGTGGTGCTAATTATATGCTTATAATTATTGATGACTACTCAAGAAAAGTGTGCCCTTATTTTCTGAAGTATAAATCTAATGTTTTTGATGCTTTTAAGAAGTGGAAAGTTATGGTTGAAAAGCAAACTGAGAAGAAGGTAAAAGTACTACGTACTGACAATGGTATGGAATTCTGTTCTAATGAGTTTGAGGAGATTTGTAGTAACGATGGCATGATCAGGCATCACACCATCCCATATACTCCTCAGCAGAATGGCGTGGTTGAGCGCATGAACAGGACCATCATCTCGAGGGCTCGCTGTATGTTGTCTAATACAGGTATGCATAGGCGTTTCTGGGCTGAAGCAGCCAACACAGCATGTTACCTCATCAACAGGTCACCTTCTATTCCACTTGAGAAGAAAACTCCCATTGAGGTATGGTCAGGTTTGCCTGCTAAATATTCACAGTTGAGAGTTTTTGGCTGCACTTCATATGCTCACGTTGATAATGGAAAGTTAGAGCCTAGGGCTGTTAAGTGTTGGAGATATGCCCTAGAGGCAATAATAAATGTGGTTATTATTATATCTTTGTGTTTATGATAAATGTTTACATTCATGCTATAATAGTATTAACAAGGAAACATTGATACTTGTGTGATTTGTAAACTTAATTTGAAGTCCCTAGTATAGCCTCTATACATCACTAGCTTGTTGGTTGATAAATGATTGTGGTTTCCCTATCATGAACATTGAGATGTTATCAACAACAAGATCATATCGTTAGGAGAATGATATGGTGGACATACTCCTATAGATAAGCGTAGCATAAAGATCAAGTCATTTTAATAGTTCAATTGCTATATGCTTTCTGATACATAGTAACCTAATTCCTTCGACCATGAGATCATGCATATCACCTTTACCGGATGGATGCTTTGATGACATCAAACACCACACCGTAACTGGGTGGCTATAAAGGTGGCATTGAGTGTTCGGAAAGTATTGGTTGAGACACATGGATCAAGAGTGGGATTTGTCCATCCATATGACGGATAGATATACTCTGGGCCCTCTCGGTGGAATGTCATCCAATTAGCTTGCAAGCATGTGACTGGCTCACAAGGGATCACATATCACGGGAACGAGAAAAGAGTACTTATCGGTAACGAGGTTGAACTAGGTATGCAGAAATACCGACGATCATAACCTCGGATAAGTAAACTATCGTGAGACAAAGGGAAATTTGTATCGTATGTAAGTGGTTCATTCGATCGCAAAGTAATCGTAGAAATATGTGGAAGCCATATGAATTTCCAGATTCCTCTATTGGTTATTGTTCGGAGAAGTGTCTCGATCTTGTCCGCATAATTCACGAACCGTAGGGAGACACACTTAAGGATTCGACGTTGTTTGAGTAGTTATGGTAGTATGAGAAAGAGACCGAATGTTGTTCGGAGTCTCGGATGAGATCCGGGATATCACGAGGTGATCCGGAATGGTCCGGAGAATAAGATTCATATAAGGAAAGTCCCGTTTCGGAGTTCGGGAATGATTCCGGTGTTTTCATCGGGAATGTTCTAGAAGGTTCCGGAATGTCCGGCACTCCGGAGGGGAAGGGGTACATGAATGTGTCATTACATGTTGGAATGATTGCATCATGTACTAAGTGTCATCGCTGTTCCAAATAAAGGATTAATTCAAATCCTAGTTTGAAAAGTCAAATAGCTAAAAGTCAAACGGCTAAAATTGGAAAGAGGAAAAGAGGAGGAAGTGGGAAACCGAGTTGGGGTGGGAATCCCTCCTCCAACCGGCGGCGCCCCCTCCAAGCCGAGTTGGGGAGGGACTCCCCTCCCTCCCCTTGTCCGCCGGCCCCTCCACCTATATAAGGAGGGGCAGGGCTCCCTCCTCTAGACACACAAGTCCTTCACCTCAAACCCTAGAAGCTGCAGCCCTCCATAGCCGCCGCCACCCCCTAGGGTTTTGCCCTAGCCGCCGACTTGGGGGTCCCCGGAACCCTAGCCGCCGGCTCTATCCCCTCCTCCTTGGTGTTTCTAAACCCTAGATTGCCAAGGAGCTCTCTCATACTCCACCATACTCGCTCCGGCTTAAGGCGAAGCCCTGCGAGATCTCCTCTCTACTTCCGGTACCACGCCGTTGTGCTGCCGGAATCGCGAGGAGAGTGCTACAACCTCCGCTGCCTGCTGGAACAAGGGAGAGGAAGGTCTTCGTCGAGTACCGAACGTGTGACCGACTGCGGAAGTGCTGCCGGAATGCAGTGCCGGAAGGATCGTCTACGCGATCTTGAGATCGGGAAGAGTACGACTACATCACCCACGAGAATCCGCTCTCGTTAAACACTTTGGAATCTTCGAGGGTAAGTTATTCTATCGACTCGTTGCTACAATGTAGTAGATAGATCTTGGCTTGTTTGTTTGTATGCGATAGAAAATTTTTGTTTTCCATGCTACGAAACTCTACAGTGGTATCAGAGCCGTGTCTATATGTAGATCTGTTGCACGAGTAGAACACAATGGTCATTGTGGGCATTGATGCTTTTATTGTCGATTGCTTCTTGTGTACTTTGCATCTTGCGGTATGTTGGGATGAAGCGGCCCGGGCTAACCTTACATGACATCGTTCATGAGACTTGCTCCACGCTTGACATGCAACTTGTATTGCATAAGTGGCTTTGCGGGTGCCTGTTTCTCCTAGCATAGTTAAGATCCAATTTACAACGGGTGATTAACAATACTAGTATCAATGTTGTGGTTCATGTTCGTAAGTTAGAACGACACTTATAGAAAGCCCCAAAACCACGTAAAATATGCAAAGAAAGTAGAGGCGTCTAACTTTGTTTTGCAGGGGTGTGCAGTGATGTGATATGGCCATGATTGTGATTATATTTGATGTATGCAATGTTCCTTATTGTAAGTTGGCAACCGGCAGGAGCCATATGGTTGTCTTTAATTTATGTTAAGACCCGCGTGTCTATTCAAAGTAGTTGTAATAGTTGAAGCCGGTGGACGACAACCATGGAGTAGCGTCATTGACCTTGATGCAATGCCGATGATGATGGAGATCATGTTCGTGCTTGAAGATGGAGATCGGAAGCACAAAGAAGAAAGGCCATATCATATCACATATTATGAATTGCATGTGATGTTAATCCTTTATGCATCTTGTATTGCTTAGTAGACGACGGTAGCATTATAAGATGATCCCTCATGCACATGAATTTCAAGTCATAAAGTGTTCACCCTTAGTTAGCACCGTTGCTAAAGCTTGTTGTTTCGAAGCACCACGTGATGATCGGGTATGTTAGATTCTGCAAGTGTATACAACGTGAGCAAGCCAGATTTGCTCATGCGGATACTAAGGTTTGATCTTGACGAGCCTAGCATGTACAGACATGGTCTCGGAACACGGATCACCGAAAGGTAAAGCATGAATCATATAGTAGATATGATGAACATGACGATTGTTCGCCATTGAAACTATATCAACTCTCGTGATGATCGGTGTTGATGTAGTGGATTTGGTTCGTGTGATCACTAAAACAATGTGAGGGATGTTGTTTTGAGTGGGAGTTCACCTAGATTAACTTTATTATTAATTTGAACTCAATTTGTCATAAACTTAGTCTAAACTATTGCAAATATGTTGTAGATCAATGGCAGCCCCTACCATCAATTTTAATGCGTTCCTAGAGAGAGAAAAGTTGAAAAACAATGGAAGCAACTTCGCGGATTGGTTCCGCAATTTTAGGATTGTCCTCACAGCTGGTAATTTGACCTATGTGCTGGATGCACCGCTGGGTGACCCACCTGCAGCTGATGCTTCCGATGAAGTAAAGAATGTTTACCTCGCTCGGAAGAATCAGTACTCCATAGTTCAGTGTGCTATCTTGTATGGTTTGGAATCGGAGCTTCAGAAAAGGTTTGAAAATTCAGACCCATATGATATTGTCGAGGATCTCAAATTGATCTTTGAGACTCATGCGGCAATTGAAAGTTATGAGGCTTCTGAAAAGTTCTTTAACTGCAAGATGGAAGAGGGCAGCTCCGTCAGTAAGCATGTGCTTAAGATGTCTGGGCACGCAAACAAACTTCAAAGCTTGGGTATAGTGATTCCTAATGCTTTGGGGATTTACCGTGTCCTCCAATCACTACCACCAAGTTACAAGAACTTTGTGATGAACTACAACATGCAGAACATGAACAAGCAATTGCCAGAACTGTTTGCTATGTTAAAGTCTCCAGAAGTGGAGATCAAGAAAGAGCACCAAGTGTTGTTGGTCAATAAGACCACCAAATTCAAGAAAGGCAAGTCTAAGCAGAAGGGACAATTCAAGAAGGGTGGTAAGAAAGTTACCACGCCGGCGAAGAAGACCAAGGCTGGACCTAAGCCTGAAACTGAGTGCTTTTACTGCAAGGGAGAAGGTCACTGGAAGCGGAATTTCCCAAAGTACTTGGCGGATTTGAAGAACGGCAACATCAAGAAGAAAGGTATATCTGATATACATGTTATTTATGTGTATCTCACTAGTACTCGTAGTAGTGCCTGGGTATTTGATACTGGTTCGGTTGCTCATATTTGTAACTCGAAACAGGTGCTGCAGAATAAACGGAAGCTAGCGAAGAACGAGGTGACGATGCGCGTGGGAAACGGATCAAAGGTTGATGTGATCACGGTCGGCACGCTACCCCTTCATCTACCATCGGGATTAGTTTTATACTTAAATAATTGTTATTTGGTGCCTGCGTTGAGCATGAACATTATATCGGGATCTTGTTTATTGCGAGACGGTTACTTGTTTAAGTCCGAGAATAATGGTTGTTCGATTTATATGAGTAATATGTTTTATGCACATGCACCTTTGATAGATGGTCTATTCTTATTGAATCTCGATAGTGGAAATACACATATCAACAACATTGAGGCTAAACGTTTGAAATCAAGCGATAATTCGACCTATATGTGGCACTGTCGTCTTGGTCACATTGGAGTGAAACGTATGAAGAAACTCCATTCCGATGGACTTCTTGAATCACTTGATTTCGAATCACTTGAAAGATGCGAAGCATGTCTGATGGGAAAAATGACTAAGACTCCATTTTCTGGTATGATGGAGCGAGCTACGGACTTATTGGAAATCATACATACCGATGTGTGTGGTCCAATGAGTGTAGCATCGCGCGGTGGTTATCGTTATGTTCTTACCTTCACGGATGATTTGAGTAGATATGGGTATATCTATTTCATGAAACATAAGTCCGAAACTTTCGAGAAGTTTAAGGAGTTTCAAAGTGAGGTAGAGAATCAACGTAACAAGAAGATTAAATTTCTACGTTCTGATCGTGGAGGTGAATATCTAAGTTACGAGTTTGGCGAGCATTTGAAGAAATGCGGAATACTTTCACAATTGACACCGCCGGGAACACCACAGCGTAATGGTGTGTCCGAACGTCGTAATCGAACTCTCTTAGATATGGTTCGTTCTATGATGTCACTTACAGATTTACCTCTATCATTTTGGGGTTATGCATTAGAAACAGCCGCATTCACTTTAAATAGGGCACCGTCTAAATCCGTTGAAACGACACCGTATGAATTATGGTTTGGGAAGAAACCTAGATTGTCGTTCCTTAAAGTTTGGGGATGCGAAGCCTATGTAAAGAAGTTACAGCCGGACAAGCTAGAACCCAAAGCGGAAAAATGCGTCTTCATAGGATACCCGAAGGAAACTATTGGGTATACCTTCTATCATAGATCCGAAGGCAAAATCTTCGTTGCCAAGAATGGATCCATTCTAGAGAAGGAATTTCTCTCGAAAGAAGTGACTGGAAGGAAAGTAGAACTCGACGAGGTTGTCGAACCTTCTCTCGAAATTGCGAGTAGCGCAGCACCGGAAGAAGTTCCTGTGGTGCCTGCACCAATAAGAGAGGAAGCTAATGATGGTGATCATGAAACTTCGGTTGAAGTTGCTACAGAGCCTCGGAGGTCAACGAGAACTCGTACCACTCCATATTGGTATGATCCCGTTATGAGTGTCATGTTGGTGGACAACACCGATGACCCTGAGACATATGAGGAAGCGATGATGAGCCCAGATTCCAAAAATGGCAAGAAGCCATGAAATCCGAGATTGGATCCATGTACGAAAACCAAGTATGGACTTTGGTGGACTTACCGGATGGCCGGAAGGCTGCCGAGAACAAATGGATTTTCAAGAAGAAAACAGATGCTGATGGTAATGTTACTGTCTATAAAGCTCGACTTGTCGCAAAAGGGTTTCGACAAATTCAAGGAGTTGACTACGATGAGACTTTCTCACCAGTAGCGAAGCTAAAGTCTGTGAGGATTATGTTAGCAATCGCTGCATATTATGATTATGAGATATGGCAGATGGATGTCAAAACAGCATTCCTCAATGGAGACATTGATGAAGAGTTGTATATGATGCAACCCAAAGGTTTTGTCGATCCTAAAGATGCTAACAAGGTATGCAAACTTCAACGGTCCATCTATGGATTGAAGCAAGCATCCCGAAGTTGGAATCAACGTTTTGATAAGGTGATCAAAAGTTTTGGTTTTATACAAACTTATGGAGAAGCTTGTATTTACAAGAAAGTAAGTGGGAGCTCTGTAGCATTCTTAATACTATATGTGGATGACATATTGTTGATTGGGAATGATGTAGACCTTCTTAATAGTGTCAAGGAATATTTGAATAATAGTTTTTCAATGAAGGATCTTGGCGAAGCAGCTTACATATTAGGCATAAAGATTTATAGATAGATCGAAACGCCAAATATCATTGTCACAGAGTACATATTTGGACAAAGTTCTAAAGAGGTTTGGAATGGAAGATAGCAAGAAAGGGTTCTTTCCCATGTTGCCCAATACGACCTTGAGTAAAACTCAAAGTCCGACATCGGCAGAAGATAGAGAAAGGATGAGTAAGACTCCCTATGCCTCAGCCATAGGATCTCTAATGTATGCCATGCTATGTATTAGACCCGACATTGCATATGCTGTTAGTTTAACTAGCAGATATCAAAGTGATCCAGGAGTGGATCATTGGACAGCGGTTAAAAACATCCTTAAGTACTTGAGAAGAACTAAGGATATGGTTCTTTCTTATGGAGGTGATGAACAGCTCGTTGTTAATGGTTACACCGATGCTAGTTGGAACACCGATCCGGATGATTCTAAATCACAATCTGGATACGTATTTATTTTGAATGGTGCAGCAGTTAACTAGAGGAGTGCAAAGCAAAGCGTTGTGGCGAGATCTTCAACTGAATCGGAATACATGGCTGCTTCAGAGGCTTCACAAGAAGCGATATGGATGAAAGAGTTCCTTACAGAGCTGGGTGTGGTTCCTAGTGCGCTGGACCCAATGTCTATCTACTGTGATAACATGGGCGCCATAGCCAATGCGCAAGAACCAAGGTCACACAAGAAGCTGAAGCATATCAAGCTGCGTTTTCACGCTATTCGAGAACATATCCAGGATGGGGATATAAAGATTTTCAAAGTACACACAGATCTGAATGTGGCGGATCCGTTGACTAAACCTCTCCCGAGGGCAAAACATGACCAGCACCAAACTGCCATGGGTGTTCGGTATATTACCATGTAATCTAGATTAGATGACTCTAGTGCAAGTGGGAGACTGTTGGAGATATGCCCTAGAGGCAATAATAAATGTGGTTATTATTATATCTTTGTGTTTATGATAAATGTTTACATTCATGCTATAATAGTATAAACAAGGAAACAGTGATACTTGTGTGATTTGTAAACTTAATTTGAAGTCCCTAGTATAGCCTCTATACATCACTAGCTTGTTGGTTGATAATTGATTATGGTTTCCCTATCATGAACATTGAGATGTTATCAACAACAAGATCATATCGTTAGGAGAATGATATGGTGGACATACTCCTATAGACAAGCGTAGCATAAAGATCAAGTCATTTCAATAGTTCAATTGCTATATGCTTTCTGATACATAGTAACCTAATTCCTTCGACCATGAGATCATGCATATCACCTTTACCGGATGGATGCTTTGATGACATCAAACACCACACCGTAACTGGGTGGCTATAAAGGTGGCATTAAGTGTTCGGAAAGTATTGGTTGAAACACATGGATCAAGATTGGGATTTGTCCATCCACATGACGGATAGATATACTCTGGGCCCTCTCAGTGGAATGTCATCCAATTAGCTTGCAAGCATTTGACTTGGTCACAAGGGATCACATATCACGGGAACGAGAAAAGAGTACTTATCAGTAACGAGGTTGAACTAGGTATGCAGAGATACCGACGATCATAACCTCGGATAAGTAACATATCGTGAGACAAAGGGAAATTGGTATCGTATGTAAGTGGTTCATTCGATCACAAAGTAATCGTAGAAATATGTGGGAGCCATATGAATTTCCAGATTCCTCTATTGGTTATTGTTCGGAGAAGTGTCTCGATCATGTCCGCATAATTCACGAACCGTAGGGAGACACACTTAAGGATTCGACGTTGTTTGAGTAGTTATGGTATTATGAGAAAGAGACCGAATGTTGTTCGGAGTCTCGGATGGGATCCGGGATATCACGAGGTGATCCGGAATGGTCCGGAGAATAAGATTCATATAAGGAAAGTCCCGTTTCGGAGTTGCGGAATGATTCCGGTGTTTTCATCGGGAATGTTCTAGAAGGTTCCGGATTGTCCGGCACTCCGGGGGGGGAGGGGTACATGAATGTGTCATTACATATTGGAATGAATGCATCATGTACTAAGTGTTCTTGCTGTCCCAAATAAAGGATTAAATTGAATCCTAAAACAGAAAAGTCAAATGTCTAGTTTGAAAGTCAAACGGCTAAAACAAGAAACTGTGGGAAACAAGAAAGAGGAGTTGGGAACCGACTTGAGGGAGGAGTCTCCTCCCCAAGCCGGCGCACCACCCAAGGCCGACTTGGGGAGGGACTCCCCTCCCCTGGCCGCGCCTCCCCACCTATAAAAGGAGGGGCAGGGCTCCCCTCCTAGACACACAAGTTTCCACCTCTAAATCTCCGGTTTAGAGCCGTTTTGGTTTAGAGCTTCTAATTGCTTTAGCCAGCGGTTTAGAGCCTTCTAATTGGTTTAGAGCCTTCTAATTGGTGTGTCTAATTACTAGACCACTAATAGCCTCTCTCATAAGCTCCACCATACTCGCACCGGCTTAAGGCGAAGCCCTGCGGGATTTCCCCTCTACTTCCGGTACCACGCCGTTGTGCTGCCAGAATCGCGAGGAGAGTGCTACAACCTCCGCTGCCTGCTGGAACAAGGGAGAGGAAGGTCTTCGTCGAGTACCGAAAGTCATTTCAATAGTATTAACAAGGAAACATTAATACTTGCGTGATTTGTAAACTTAATTTGAAGTCCCTAGTATAGCCTCTATACTTCACTAGCTTGTTGGTTGATTAAATGATTGTGGTTTCCCTATCATGAACATTGAGATGTTATCAACAACAAGATCATATCGTTAGGAGAATGATATGGTGGACATACTCCTATAGATAAGCGTAGCATAAAGATCAAGTCATTTTAATAGTTCAATTGCTATATGCTTTCTGATACATAGTAACCTAATTCCTTCGACCATGAGATCATGCATATCACCTTTACCGGATGGATGCTTTGATGACATCAAACACCACACCGTAACTGGGTGGCTATAAAGGTGGCATTGAGTGTTCGGAAAGTATTGGTTGAGACACATGGATCAAGAGTGGGATTTGTCCATCCATATGACGGATAGATATACTCTGGGCCCTCTCGGTGGAATGTCATCCAATTAGCTTGCAAGCATGTGACTGGATCACAAGGGATCACATATCACGGGAACGAGAAAAGAGTACTTATCGGTAACGAGGTTGAACTAGGTATGAAGAGATACCGACGATCATAACCTCGGATAAGTAAACTATCGTGAGACAAAGGGAAATTGGTATCGTATGTAAGTGGTTCATTCGATCGCAAAGTAATCGTAGAAATATGTGGGAGCCATATGAATTTCCAGATTCCTCTATTGGTTATTGTTCGGAGAAGTGTCTCGATCATGTCCGCATAATTCACGAACCGTAGGGAGACACACTTAAGGATTCGACGTTGTTTGAGTAGTTATGGTAGTATGAGAAAGAGACCGAATGTTGTTCGGAGTCTCGGATGCGATCCGGGATATCACGAGGTGATCCGGAATGGTCCGTAGAATAAGATTCATATAAGGAAAGTCCCGTTTCGGAGTTCGGGAATGATTCCGGTGTTTTCATCGGGAATGTTCTAGAAGGTTCCGGAATGTCCGGCACTCCGGAGGGGAAGGGGTACATGAATGTGTCATTACATGTTGGAATGATTGCATCATGTACTAAGTGTCATCGCTGTTCCAAATAAAGGATTAATTCAAATCCTAGTTTGAAAAGTCAAATAGCTAGTTTGAAAAGTCAAACGGCTAAAATTGGAAAGAGGAAAAGAGGAGGAAGTGGGAAACCGAGTTGGGGAGGGAATCCCTCCTCCAACCGGCGGCGCCCCCTCCAAGCCGAGTTGGGGAGGGACTCCCCTCCCTCCCCTTGGCCGCCGGCCCCTCCACCTATATAAGGAGTGGCAGGGCTCCCTCCTCTAGACACACAAGTCCCTCACCTCAAACCCTAGAAGCTGCAGCCCTCCATAGTCGCCGCCACCCCCTAGGGTTTTGCCCTAGCCGCCGACTTGGGGGTCCCCGGAACCCTAGCCGCCGGCTCTAGCCCCTCCTCCTTGGTGTGTCTAAACCCTAGATTGCCAAGGAGCTCTCTCATACTCCACCATACTCGCTCCGGCTTAAGGCGAAGCCCTGCGAGATCTCCCCTCTACTTCCGGTACCACGCCGTTGTGCTGCTGGAATCGCGAGGAGAGTGCTACAACCTCCGATGCCTGCTGGAACAAGGGAGAGGAAGGTCTTCGTCGAGTACCGAACGTGTGACCGACTGCGGAAGCGCTGCCGGAACGCAGCGCCGGAAGGATCGTCTACGCGATCTTGAGATCGGGAAGAGTACGACTACATCACCCACGAGAATCCGCTCTCGTTAAACACTTTGGAATCTTCGAGGGTAAGTTATTCCATCGACTCGTTGCTACAATCTAGTAGATATATCTTGGCTTGTTTGTTTGTATGCGATAGAAATTTTTTGTTTTCCATGCTACGAAACCCTACATTAAGTGCATATTCCTTGGTTATGGTTCAGGAGTTAAGGCATATAAACTATGGAATCTTGAAACTAAAGAGATTTTGCTAAGTATAAATGTTGTTTTCAATGAGTCCGTTATGTATCATGATAGATTACCATCAGACACCTCTCACATTGCTGTTGGAGAGGAGGGAGTTAGTGTGCAGGTGGAGAACCTGCAGAAAACTGTTGATAATGATGCTATCGTTGAAGATACACATGAGGAAAACATTGATGATATTGTTGTTCAGCACTCATCTACTGTTTTGCAGCAGTCACATGAGTCCATTGCTGCTAATAGACCGAGGCGTAACTGTGGTCCTCGTCCTCGTTTAATTGAAGAGTGTAATCTTGTTCATTATGCTTTGAGTTGTGCTGAACAAGTGGAGAATGATTCTTGAACCAGCTACATACAATGAAGCCATTGTATCCGTTGACCGTGAGAAGTGGATTTCTGCTATGCAAGAAGATATGCAATCATTTGAGAAAAATGGCACATGGGATGTTGTTCCCTTGCCCAAACAAAAGAAGGCGATCCGCTGCAAGTGGATCTTCAAGAAAAAGGAAGGTCTGTCTCCCAAAGAGCCTTCAAGGTACAAGGCAAGGTTAGTAGCAAAAGGGTTCAGCCCGATTCTAGGTATTGATTACAATGATGTGTTATCCCTAGTTGTAAAGTATAGTTCCATTCGCACTTTCTTTAGTATTGTGGCTATTCGTGATCTTGAGCTTGAGCAGTTAGATGTCAAGACTGCTTTTCTGCATGGAGAGCTTGATGAGGAAATATACATGGACCAACCAGAAGGGTTCATAGTGCCTGTTAAAGAGGATTTTGTGTGCAAATTAAAGAAGTCTCTTTATGGTTTAAAGCAATATCTAAGACATTGGTATAAAAGGTTTGATTCATTTATGATCTCACATGGTTTTGAGAGGTCTAAATATGATAGTTGTGTTTATATCAAGTTTGTTGATGGGTCACCTATATACTTGCTCCTATATGTTGATGATATGTTAATTGTTGCCAAGGGCATGAAAGAAAACACTATTTTGAAGGCACACCTAAGTAGTGAGTTTGAGATGAAGGATCTTGGTGGTGCTAAGAAGATCTTAGGTATGGAGATTACCCGAGATAGAAAATCCAGTTTGTTATTTCTTAGTCAGCAAAGTTATATTAAGAAAGTTCTTTACCGTTTTAATATGGATGGTGCCAAGTCAGTTAGTACTCCTATTGCTCCTCATTTTAAATTGTTAGTTTCTCAATGTCCTACTACTGATGAAGAGTTTGAGTACATGTCAAAGGTGTCATATTCTAGTGTTGTTGGTTCTTTGATGTATGCCATGGTTTGTTCTCGTCCTGATTTATCATATGCTATGAGTTTGATAAGTAGATACATGGCTAATCCTGGTAAACAACATTGGAGGGTTGTTCAGTAGGTTTTCAAGTACCTTCTTGGCACTTCTAATGCTTGTTTGAAGTTTGGCAGGACCGGTGAGGGACTCGTTGGCTATGTGAATTCAGATTTTGCTGCCGATTTGGATAAGAGAAGATCCCTCATAGGTTATGTGTTTAATGTTGGTGGTTGTACTGTTAGCTGGAAGGCTACGTTGCAGGCAGTTGTTGCACAATCTACTACTGAAGCTGAATACATGGCTATTGCTGAAGCTTGCAAAGAATCTGTTTGGTTGAAAGGTTTGTTTGTTGAGCTTTGTGGAGATGATTCTTGCATTACTTTGTTTTGTGACAGTCAAAGTGCCATATACCTTACAAAAGATCAGATGTTCCATGAGAGAACAAAGCACATTGATGTCAAGTTCCATTTTGTTAGAGACATTGTTGCTCAAGGTAAATTAAAGGTATGCAATATCAGCACTCATGATAATCCTGCTAAACATGTTCCTGTTGCTAAGTTTGAGCTTTGCTCGAACTTAGTTGGTTTAACTGATTAGCCCAAATGGCTATTGGCGCCGAAAGTATTTGCTTTTTGTTCAGGGAGATGATTGTTGTTGATGCTACAAGAAGGAATTTGTCTCAAGGTGGAGTTTGTTATATGTTGATCCAAATTCTACAAAGTATAGGCCAACTTCTGACGAGTGGAGCGAGGCCCGTCGTCGGAGGCTTGGGCCGAGGTTTCCACCGATATATAAACCCCTTGTAAGCCGCCGGTTGGGATGAGTTGCATCTGTAAAATCCCCGGCGTTTGTAAACACTCATCGATATAGTGAAGTTTTGCTGGCTGGCGCCCGTGGTTTTTTTCCTCTCTTTGTTGGAGAAGTTTTTCCACGTTAAAATCTGTGTCCCCTTGCTGTGTTTTCGTTTTTGTTCTTTGTTATCTTCTTGTCGCAATTGTAATATAACTATTGTTTCATGTCGAGCTGGAAGGTTTTAAGCAAGCCAGTGGGCAAGCGTGTGCTAGACTGAGTGATCACCACGCTTATAAGCCTTGATGTGAGACTTCACACCCGATGTTTATGTTATCTCATGTATCTAGGCTTATGCACACCTAATGTTCATGTTATCTGCTGTATCTAGGCTTATGCTCTTAAGTTGTTTGTCTTCGGGCATATCCCTTTATGTTATTCCGAACTAGTAGCTGCCATATGGGCCTGGTCTATAATTTGATACCTGCTTTTGCTGAATGTGTTTGTTGTATATAAAGCCGGGCTTAGGCCTTCGGTTTAAAGGCAGATAGAGAAATAAACATTTCCAAGTCAACAAAAAATACCGTCTCTTCAGACTATTGAGATTCTTGTAAATGCACATAGATAAGAAGATCTTTATCATGCAGTGAATAATATAGGTGTCTGCCAAATAGTTACTCTCATTAATTTATTAAAGTAATAGTTTTCTAGTAATAATAGACATGTATGGATATTTTCAAAGGCCCGATCACTCGGTAACTAACTGATGCCAAGTGAAACCTATGGTACCACGTGGCCCCATTCCTAGGAGTCATGATTTGCAGCTTCTTGAAATCTGGTCCAAGTACCATACCAGGGACACCGTAATTTTGCATAGAAAAAAGAACACATCCTATGTTTATATAAAATTTATGCAAAAATGTGTATGTAGAGTATAGATGGGAACACACATGTGCAAATTTCAGAACAAATAATACAATTATCGTGGTGTGTACTTACTATAACTGATAAACACCTTTTTACATTACATTACTATAATTTACTATAGCTTCTGCAAAAGAACTAAATTTGTTGCTTTTCTTCATCTCGGAGATTATCATAATTTTCTAACCAACTTCACATGTGTATGTGTCTATACACCTTTTACATGTTTATTTTTTCATATAAACTTTTAGAATTTGGATATTTTAGTAAGTCGAATATGGTAATCATATAGTCCCAAGATTGAAAAGTTCATGTTAAATGCTTTCACATTCTTTTTCTAGGAATGATATCCATCTTCCCCACTGACCCCCACCCTGCCCTTTCCCATAGTTTTGCAGAGAGGAGACCTTAAGGAGAATAGAAAGAAGGTGACAGAAGAGTAAGTTATTGTGTGTGTGTGCATGTTGCTCTGGCTTGAGGGATAAAAATGACAGCTATGGGACTGTGCTATAAAATTGGCGGTAGTGTGTTTGAGTGAAAATACGCTACATTCGGAAATATAGACGTTGTTTGACTTTGTGCATCCTGTTGTGCAAAGGATGGAACAATGGTAACTTAAAAAGTTGAGCAGGTACACATGGTTTACCATTGTCGCATCACTGACATAACTACATTTTTTGAACATACACCAGCTTCTTGATATGGATAACAAATTGTTTTGTATGTACGTGTCGTTCCATACTCTCTACAAGTTACTCCGTTTTGACTTTGAGATCAAGTCATCAAGGATACATGAAATTCTTGTGATTGATCCACACTTAACTTATTGTCCCAAAGTGGGAACACTTGCCTTATTTTTTTATGGGCTTGACATTTGGGAAATAGGGAAGATGATAGTAATTGTCAAGCTTCATACACTAACCAATTATTCTAAAATACCAATACGATGGAAAGGGCTAGGCAATCCACCTATGCACTTCAATAGTAATAATATTCACAACACACAAAGATATGACATGTTATGCATAGTTGTGAGGCCACCTGACAAATCATACAAGAAAATATAGGTTAGGGTATTAACATGAAGGAAACATATATAAGCAATGCCACAAAAATTGATAAAGGTGCAAAAGACCAAATATAATATGTTCAAATATTGCTCCAATTGTCCAATGATAATTCTGAACTTCTGATTAGATTGATCGGCCAATGCCCAAAGCTAGCTCGTCGATCCAAATAACTAGCTTATATATGTACATATGCAAACCACTGAATTAACTTGTGTTTCCTATATTTATAAACTATGGCAGTGCATCCTTTAGGCTTCTGGCATACTCTTCGAGCTTCTTTAACCCTTCTCTTGGAGAACCTGCTTTAGCCAACTGTTTCACCATTGTACTGCCAATGATGACTGCATCTGCACCCCACTCTGCAATCTGTGCCATTTGTAGAAGTTTAATTAGCGTGATGAACTATCCATTAAATTGAATCTCAATAATTTATGGTAAATGTTTTTTAATCCAGCAATAGGGATTTTACCTGTCTAACATGTTCAGGTGTCGATATGCCAAAACCTACTGCCACTGCTTTGTTAGTGAGCTGCAGATAATAAACAAACCATATGAGCATATAGGTGGTAGGATAGGACAATAATTGTACAGCAGTTCAAAATATGAAAATCTCTTCCGCGGACCTGCTTAATCTCCTTGAGATGATCTTTGACACGAGGATCCACGGTTGCTCGTGGACCTGTAACTCCATTGGCACTTACAAGATAAACGAACCCTTGTGAAGCTTGTGCGATCTCCCTGGTCCTCTCTGCTGGTGTGGTCGGTGTGGTAAATAGGACCTGCAACCATTAATTCAGAGAAAACAAAAACCTGTCAATGGCTGAAACTACAAATTAATGCTGCCCCGTTTCGGATACAGTATTGTGGAAGAGGGCTGAGCACTGACAAGCTCTAGGTTGTTCTTGCTGGCTTCATGCCTGAGTGCACATGTCTCGGCGTAAGGAAGATCGGGCACTATGAGACCCCGCCCACCGGCTTCTTTGACTGCGGCGGTGAAGTTTGCCGCACCCCTTCGCTCGATGGGCCCGAGATACGAGAAGAGCACGACCGGGCAGGACAGCTCCGGCGTCACCTCCTTGAGCATGGACAACACGGCGTCGGTCGTCGTCCCGCCGACCAGCGCTCTCGCCGCGGAGGCCTGGATGATGGGCCCGTCGGCGTAGGGGTCGGAGAAGGGCACGCCGAGCTCGATGACGTCGGCGCCGCAGGCATCGAGCAGCCTCAGCGCCTCCGCCGTCGTCGCCAGGTCCGGGTCGCCGGCGGTGATGTATGGGATCAACGCCGTCTGCACAACACGGGCCAAATATTTAATACTCCTTGATCCTGCCCTGCAGATGCAGACTAACTAAGTTCAGTGCAAGCGATGACGGTACGTACCTTGCCCTGCTCCTTGATCCTGGACAAAGTCTGCGCCACCGATAGGGCTCGCTTGTTGGCAGCCGAAGCTGTGAAAACCAGCTGCCTCCCGGCCGGCGGATCAACCGAAGCGGCCGCTGTGGCGGCGGCTCGCGCCCGGAGCAGAAACCTCATCGGCACCATGACCACCGCCCCGCGGCGACGTCCCCCGGTATGGCCCAACGCGGCCGAGGACGACGGCGACGCCTTGAGCGCGAAAGCCATGTAGCCAATGGATGTGAGAATAATACTTGAGTGGGTCTTTGGCGGTAGTCTGTGCGCGTTTATATAGCAGAAAAGGGGAGGGTGGAAGCTACTCAGCTAGTACCAGGAGGAAATGGTGCGCAGGATGGGATGCTGGACGCTGCGGCTGATTACGTGTTTTACTTTTACCAGGTCCAAAACTGTGAAATAGGTTATTAGCAGTCCGCGCTGGTGGTTACTTGAGAAAAAACTATTGGTCAGATGATGGCATGCATCTCCATTCAATTTGAACCGTGGATAACTATTATCAGGTTTGAAAAACTTCTCTAGTGCGTGTAACGATGGTTTAAAAAATCGAGAAACGCATTGAACATTGAATTGCTTAGAGGCCTATGTCATGCCCGGTTAGATTAAAGCGTGCTCCCGAAACATTTCGTACATTGTGAATTTGTGGATCTTCTAGACTTCCATCATCTCTCATCATCTAACTCCTTACGATTGCATTTGAATTGATAATAACTATGTGATGACATACTCCTCTTGTTTATAATATGCAGTCAAAGTGTTGGATCAAACTTCTAGGTATGAACTGCTCTCTAGATACTTCCATGAAATTTACAAGTGCATGTAATCGTAGCATTATGAAACTCTGAATAATCATGTCATCTACGGAGTATTGGACTAAAGCAATGTTAAGACGCCTTAGGCCCAGTTCTTTTGGGGGCTTCTCCGAGAAGCCATCCTACCCCCAGCTTCCTGGGGAAGCCGGTTTAAAAAATTTAGAAGGCTTCCAAAGTGGTTAAGGCTAAACTAACTTGGAAGCCTCACAAAATTTTGGAACCGGCTTCCCCAGGAAGCTGGGGGTAGGGCGGCTTCTCGGAGAAGCCGCCAAAAGAACTGGGCCTTAGTATGTTTCTTTCTTGTTTGGTCTGTCACATAGTATGCGAGATTCAGTTTTGTGCTACAACCCTTTTTAGTTTGGAGTATCACTAGCTAAATTTTCTGTTTTGTGGGATGCAGAAGCACAAGCTATAATCAAACTAATATTACCAATAACACGATGAAGTCCCTTTAGCTCAGTACCCACCTTGCCTCCCTACTAGAGCGCACTCGCTCAATTGGGCCAAGCCCAACGCAGGGCTGGTCCTGAAATCTGGGGGCCCCGGTGCAACATAATAAAGCGGGCCTTTAGTTTACATGTAAAATTAATTTTATTTCTAACATGGAATGATATAATCAAATTGATGGATGAAAAACAAATTAAAAGCCCATATATGTATGCCATAAATAAGATCTTGTTCCATTTTTTTAAGGAATAGCCCATATACGTATTCACATCTGGGGGCCCTGTGCACATGCACAGGCTGCACAGCCTCAGGGCCGGCCCTGGCCCAACGATATGTCGTCTGGTTTGCATGCTCGCTTCCGAAACAACGAAATCAACTAGCAGTCCCCACTAGCGACGACTTCGCCTCGCACGCGCCGCCGCCATCATTCTTGCATGTCTGCCACGTGCTGAAGTGCACCACCGCCCTTCCAACGCTGCCCCGTGTCGGCACCCTATCTCGCTGCGGTCGCATCCTTCTTTCCTCGCGGTGTCCCTCCCGTCCCTAGCTCCAGCCCATGCCTCCAACGGCATCCCCTTCTGAGATCTCCTCCTCTCGCCTAAAGCAGCAGCACCATTAGGTGACGATGATGGACGCGAATTCCTCCTTGCCACTCTCTGGGTCACGCTCGTACGGCACCAGGATGCTGGTCGTCACCGCTGTACCTCACTCGGCCGCACTCAACTTCTAGCTCCTCCCCTTGGACCGCCACCTTGCCGATGAGAAGGCACAACAGATTTTGCCGAGAAGGGGAAGGAGGCGGCTATGCCTGGTCTCACAATGTTGGATGTGGAGAACCCAAATCTTGTTGTGGAGTCGTCGGTGGCTACTTGTCCTGCTACATGTTTTTTTCTTCTTTTTACTGAAATTGGATTCGATTGATAGATATGTTCTTGGACTGAAATCTTTAGATCCTTTTTTGTTCATGATTTTTCATGATCTCTTTTTGGAAATGTAGCTGAACTTGGTGCCATTAACTGAAATTATCACAATTCCGTCAGAATCAAAATGTACCGTGCACCGTGCTATGATATGTAGGAATAAATAAAAAGTATAATCAGAGATTGCCATTACAAGTGCGGTGCCTTTTCCTTCATCTTTTCTAGCAATACTCCTCTCTCAGGATAGAGTTCTTACGGTTGTAGGAAATATTAAACCTAGAGATGTCCCTACAAGTGGTAATCTTGTTAGGGGCGAATGCAAGTTCAGAGGCAACACTGCAGTCAAGGAGCTTGTTGGGCAGGCGACATCTATCTATTATATACTAAAAGTAATATACATATGTCTAACGGAGCCACCCCATTAAACCATATCTTCTAAATTATATTTTTTTTGATAAAGGGCGTCTTTATTACTTTTAAGGTAATATTACACCCGGCCTCTGCATAACTAGATGCACACAGCCGACACCAATCCAGAAGGTCCAACATAAAAGAAAGATACATATCGAATTACATATCAAAATGAGAAATTGTAATAGCGCCTAGGATGCATAGGGCAAATCTATCCAAAGATTATGCTGCCATCCATGTCCGGTAAAAAAGTCCCGTGTCGTATCCTCCAGCCTCGTATACACCTCCATGAACAGCTCGTGATATTCCGCACGATGCAAACTCGACCAAGCCCAAAGGGTATGAGTACACCTGTAGAGAACCTGCAGGAGAGAATAGTTTATATCATTAAAAACCTTATGATTTATACATAGCCATAGCGACCATATAATGCTATCGCTCCGACCCTAAGAAGATTCTTGTACTTGTTATCAATACCATGTAACCAATTTCCAAAAATGTTGGCAATACTACGTGGTGGATACAAGCCTGAAGCTGCTTGGGTGATTGACCATATAGACCGAGCAAAACTACATTGGAAAAAATGTGTTTGATTGTCTTATTATGGTGATAGAACACACACCCAGGATTTTCATGCCAATTCCGCTTAATAAGGTTGTCCTTTGTAAGAATAATCCCACGACGAAGATACCAAACAAAGATTTTGTTTTTAAGAGGTATCTTCATCTTTCAGATCATCCTATTATCTACCACTGGAATAGCCAGCTGAATTAAAGCATTGTACAAAGATCTAACAGAGAAGGACCCATTCATAGTTAGATTCCATCGAAATACATCTGGCTCATCCGACAGTTGTACATGTGCCAGACAATGTAGCAACATGATCCAAGAGTCAAGTCTAGCACCAATTAGATCCCTTCTGAACGTTATATTTGGTGGAAATGATTCGAACACTGTGGTGACTGTTTCCTCCTTATAACAGACAATGGAATATAACGCTGGATATTGTTCTCGAAGGGTAGCATTATCTATCCATTTATCCTTCCAGAACCTTATCTGTGTCCCATTATTAATAGAGAAAGTCCCGAAGCATAAAAAATGTTTTTTTGACACCATTAGACCAGCCCAAAAGTGAGAGTCGCCAGGTTTCCAAACCATTTGGGACAATGCTTTTGAACCAATATACTTTCTCTTAATAATAGTTTGCCAGATCCCTTCCTCATTTAATAACTTATAGAGCCATTTACTAAGGAGGGTTGTATTCTTAACCTGTAGGTCATGAATACCGAGCCCACCCTATTCTTTTGGCATACATAACACACTCCATTTAGCCAGCCTATACTTCTTTTTCTCATTGTCTCACTGCCAAAAGAATCTTGATCGGAAGTAATCCAACCTTTTTAAGACACCTTTTGATAGTTGAAAAAAAGAAATCATATACAAAACCATATTACTAAGGACTGAGTTTATGAGCACCAATCTTCCCCTACAGAGAGAAGTTTGCCTTTCCAACTACTCAAACGTATCTGTAATCTTTCCTCGACAATTTTCCACTTAGCATTTGTAAGCCTACGGTAGTGTGCCAGAATGCCCAAATATCTGATCGGAAAAATGTCGTGGCAACAGCCGAAGAGTTCATTGTAAAGGCCAGCCTCCTCTTGGGCCCCACCGAAACAAAACAATTCACTTTTATGGAAGTTAATTTTCAATCCAGAAAGTTGCTCAAAAGCCAAAAGTATGAGTTTTAGATTCTTTGCTTTTTCAAGATCATGCTCCATAAAAAGAATTGTGTCGTCTGCATATTGAAGTATAGATAACCCCCCATCGACAAGGTGAGGGATCACACCTTCAATTTGGCCATCAGCCTTAGCACGCTCAATCAAGATGGATAACATATCAGCTACTATATTCAAAATCATGGGCGATAATGGATCTCCTTGTCTTAGCCCTTTCTTAGTCTGAAAGTAGTTGCCAACATCGTCATTGACTTTGATGGCAACACTACCTCCGACTACAAAGCTATCAATCAAGGAACGCCATTCCGCTGAAAAGCCTTTCATTCTAAGAGCTTATTGTAGTAAAGACCATTTAACTTTGTCATAAGCCTTCTCAAAATCAATTTTAAGGATTACCCCATTCAATTTCTTTCTATGAAGCTCATGAACCGTTTCATGCAAGGTATCCACACCGTCGAGAATATGTCTACCTTCCATGAAGGCGGTTTGCGAAGGCCTAACAACATGATCAGCCACAGAGTTCAACCTGATAGTGGCGACCTTGGTGAAAATCTTGAAGCTAACATTAAGAAGACAAATCGGTCTAAATTGTTGTATCCGTTCTGCTTCATTAACTTTAGGAAGTAAGATGATTTCACCAAAGTTCAGCCGAAACAGATCAAGTTGACCCACATGTAAAGCACTGAACATATTCAAGAGATCTGATTTGATTACATCCCAAAAAGTTTGGTAAAACTCAGCGGGGAAACCATCCGGACCAGGTGCCTTATTATGCTCCAATTGGAAAACAACTAATTTGACTTCCTCCTCAGAATAGGGAGCAGTCAGATAGTTGTTTTCCTCCATGGAAACTTGGGGTACATCGTTAGTTTGGGATTCATCCAATGAGAAAGTGCCTTCCTCCGGATCCCCAAACAAACCCTTATAATAATTCGTAATGTAAGACTTTAGCTGTTCGTGTCCTTCAATCATTTCGTCATTATGCCTTAAGGAATGAATATGTTTCTTCTTGTGTGTGCCATTGGCTACACTATGGAAGTATCTAGTATTCAAATCCCCATGCAAAATAAACTGTGATTTAGAACATTGATACCACTTGAGTTCCTCTTCGCGCAGTAACCGGGCAATCTCCGCATTTGATTGGCTTTTTTAGCTCAAATTCCTATGGAGTAAGCAACCGGGTTTCTGCCAAAGCTTCAAGATCATTAATAGTAGCTGAAAGTATAAGTTTTTTCCTTCTTTAGAATACCAGCGGTATGACGCGCCCAACCTCCGAGATGTTTTCGTGTCAAATGCACTTTATTATTCCATCTCTGAATTGGGGTATCACCAGCAACTGGTCTTTCCCAAACTGCCTTCACCATATCGTGGAAACCATCACGAAGCATCCATCCGAACTCAAATTTGAAAGGACGGCTGCAACGTTGAGATGGTAAACCGGTAGTTAGCAAAATGGGAGCATGATCAGACAGAGCCTCAATACGTTCTAGAGCGTGTACTGAGACTAGAGGGAAGTGGTCTTCCCAATCTGAGTCCATCAGTACACGATCAAGGTTTTCATATGTTGGTTCCAACAACGAATTAGCCCAAGTAAATTGTCTACCAATCATGTTTACTTCCTTCAAGTCAAGACTGTCAATGACAGCGTTAAAAAGGAAGGTCCAATGATCATCAAAACGGTATTTGCTCTTCTCATATGGGAACTGAAGCAAGTTAAAATCCCCCCTATAAGAATAGGGTATGGATTATCTTTTGCTAAGTTCACCAATTCTCGAATAAAATCAGCCTTGAAGGCCTCTTGAGCCGCACCATACACAGCAACCAGACTCCAGACGAAATTATCAGCTTTGTTATGGATGTGAAGTTTTATATAAAACTCGCCTTCCGCAACAACTAATATATCCATGGTGTCTGCTCGCATGCCAAGTAAAATTCCCCCATACCGTCCCATGGGTGGATGAGAATGCCACACAAAATCTATACCGCCCGATAGGCGATCTAGTATAGTTTGTGAAAATTCTCGTCTGCCCGTTTCGGAGATAGCCACAAAATCCAGATTGTGTTCCCTAGAACAGAGTGCAATGTGTAAATGCTTAGCCAAGTCTTGAAGACCTCTGCTATTTAAAAACATGCCATTCATTGGGAAACAATAATAGATTTTGACGCAAGATCTCGTTTACGAGACTTGCTACATTTTTTCCAGAAGTCGATTTACGACAAGAAGCGGTTAGCTCATAAATTGAGCTTAACACATCTTCGTCCAAACCAACTTCAAGAACTTCACCTACTAGATGAGATAGGATCTGACCATCTGTTGAGATGTCTGTATCCTCATCATCAGCTATCACTCATATGAGACGGCTAACTCCTAACTCCCGGTACATTCTTTATCGTTGGTTTGGACATAGTTTCCTTTGTTCCTGTGTTTCTGTTTTTCTCTCCCCCTTTTTTCACTTAGTTTAGTTGGAATTTGTTGCCTGGTTCGGTTGATGAGAAAGATCTTCTTCTTTTTACTATATATTTTTCAATTTTAACAAATTGAATAATAAATATAAAAAAACCTAATTTTTTCTATTATTTATCTATTAATGTGGATCTCTCCCTAATATTTTTGAATATTATGGAATCAGAGAAATTTGCACGCTTTCTCATTTCATTCGCGAGGAGCTGGATGAGAAGAAACTCTCATGTCCAGCTTTGTAGTGGAGATGGAACTAAGTGAAAGAATCTACCTTTGTGTCTATGACGGTCCAGTAAACTTCCCACTCGTATCAAGCAAACCTTTGGAAAGGTAGTTGCTCGAAACCCTATTTTTCCACGCCCTGAGTGTCTTTAGTCGCTCCTTGCTTCAGGCTTCTCACCGCAGAACCAAGGATCCAGCTTAAAAGGCAATCGATGACTAAGCTTGCAATCAAACTAGCTTTCTTTTGGGATGTGATCGATAAGCCGTGCTCTTGAATTGGTAGAGCCTGATGTTCTCTAGTCTATTGCCAGTGTTGCCAATCGCTATTAGTAAGACATACATATTCCTTTCCTTTCCTTTCCTTAGATTGGATTGGATTGGAATGTGCCTTGTATTGACTCTTGCAGTTTGAGACGATAAGCTAGAATCTAGTAACACCGGGAACAACCTTGAGAAGTATCATGCCTATTCAAGCCCCGATTGGTTTCACCACTATTTTAAGGTGACGTGACTTGACATACTATTTGACGCAGCTTGTCACGCTGTGGAACATTCCGCAAATACATCTGCAATTTGCTATGTCCAAGGTTAATATGGAAATTCTTTCAGAGGTTTTCCCTTACTTTTTCCGTGTCAACAAACAATTCGAAATACCTCGACTTTTTCAGAACTGGTCCGAGTCAAATAGCAATGATTCAAAGCACTTCTTTTTCCATTACACTATTTGGGAAACCTAAGGACTCGATCGTATGGATATGGAAAATACAGGATTTCTGATCCTAGCGGGAAAAGGAGGGAAACGGATACTCAATTTAAAGTGAGTAAACAGAATTCCATACTCGATCTTATAGATCCCTATAGAATTCTTTGGAAAGCCTTATTCGATGAAAGTCGTATGTACGGCTTGGAGGAAGATCTTTCCTATCTTTTGAGATCCACCCTACAATATGGGGTCAAAAAGCCAAAAAAAATAAGTGATTTTAGCCCTTATAAAAATAAAACGGATTCTTGAACCTCTTTCACGCTCATGTCACGTCGAGGTACTACAGAAAAAAGAACTGCAAAATCTGATCCAATTTTTCATAATCGATTAGTTAACATGGTGGTTAACCGTATTATGAAAGACGGAAAAAAAATCATTGGCTTATCAAATTCTCTATCGAGCCGTGAAAAAGATTCAACAAAAGATAGAAACAAATCCACTATTGGTTTTACGTCAAGCAATACGTAGAGTAACTCCCAATATTGGAGTAAAAACAAGATGTAATAAAAAAGGATCGACACGGAAAGTTCCGATTGAAATAGGATCTAAACAAAGATGAGCACTTGCCATTCGTTGGTTATTAGAAGCATCCCAAAAGCGTCCGGGTCGAAATATGGCTTTCAAATTAAGTTCTGAATTAGTAGATGCTGCTAAAGGGAGTGGGGGTGCCATACGTAAAAAGGAAGCAACTCATAGAATGGCAGAGGCAAATAGAGCTCTTGCACATTTTCGTTAATCCTTGAACAGAATCTAGGTATGTAGACACATGGATCCGTACATCGCGATCGGAAAAGAATCAATAGAAGGAGAATCAGACGGTATCTTTCTCGAAACAAACAAAAAGGAAAAGAAAGAGAAAACAAAAATCATGATCAACTAAGCCCTCTCAAGGGCTTGATTAAGAATAAGAAAGAAGAATCTTATGGAAATAGCATGGAATAAGGTTTGATCCTATTCATGGGGATTCCGTAAATATCCCATTCCAAAAATCAAAACAACTGGGACTTTTCGGAGATTGGATGCAGTTACTAATTCATGATCTGGCATGTACAGAATGAAAACTTCATTCTCGATTCTACGAGAATTTTTATGAAAGCGTTTCATTTGCTTCTCTTCCATGGAAGTTCCATTTTCCCAGAATGTATCCTAGTTTTTGGCCTAATTCTTCTTCTGATGATCGATTCAACCTCTGATCAAAAAGATAGACCTCTTGTGAAAGAGTGAAGGAAAGTGCGTTAGTTGAGACATCTACACCACTTAAGTAAAGTGAGCGGTCGTAATGGATCGAGAGTGGATAGATGCTTCATCTCGGAGCGTCACGAAGTGCCCTATAGCCAGGCCGACTTATGGGAGGCTAGAAGGGGGAATAACCTTGCCCTTGGGGTTTCCAACGAAGCACTCTTCCTCCCTGTTGAGTGTAGCACCAAGTAATTTTTGGCGTCGTTGCCGGGGAGGCTAAGGACGTCTTCACAAGGGAGTCCTTCACTTCCTTTCTCTTTACTTTGTTTTTAGTTTCCTTTGTTTCTTTTGCTTGGTTTTGTTTGCCTCTTTCCAAAAAAAACCAAAAAAAAATAGTCTAGTTTGGTTTGCTTGCTTTATTCAAAAACACAAAAAAAATAGTTCTTACTCTAGTTGGTGGTCTGTCATTGCCTTGCTTGGTCATGCTTTCCATCAATGGCTGGTTTCTTTGAAACTAGTTCTTATTGGCAAGGTGGGTTCACAGAAGAACAAAAGTATTATTATAAGGAACACCGTTTGTCACAAAAAGGGAAACACTTATGGGAACAAATTGATAAGTTGAATACTACTGCTAGAAAGGTGTGCTCCACTTATAATGTTACTTATTGCTTTGATAAAGCTTGTTACTGCAGGAGGTATAAACACCTACCCTTTCAATGTGAGTATAATGATAATGTTACCATATCTTCTTATGTTAAAGGAAATTATGACTTTTATGATGTGGAACAAATTGAAGAATTCGTTGCCTTCAAGGGTGCATTTGAACTTGCTAGTTTGTTTGAAAATACTGATGATGCACCATATGAAAATGAGGTTTATGAGATACTTAAATTTTGCTTTGACAATTACAAGGAAGCAAATGGCTATATTCTTGAATATTTTAATAGATGCTTTCCACAAATGGAAGAGACTAATGTCTTGCAGGAGCCTATGGAAGAAGAAATTGTTGAAACTGGAAGCTCATTAGATGAAAAAGAGGAGGAGAGTGATGAACAAAAGGAGGAAAATGGATCTACCCATGTCTACCTTCTAATGAGAGTAACTCTTTACCTCTTATATTATTTTATTGTCCCCCATTCTTACCAAAGGAGTATGAATGTTATGTTCATGTGGATCCTTTCTAAATATCTATTTTGGGTAAAACATGTGAAGGTTTTAATCCCACTATTTGTGAGCCTGATAGAGATTATGTGATTGTAGATCATGAAAAGCATGCTTTATGTGCTAGCTATATTGTTGAGTTTATTCATGATGCTACTGAAAATTATTTTGAGAGAGGGAAACATGGTATTATGTATCTCAACAATATTAAGTTTCCCCTCTTTATGTTGAAAATCTTGAAGTTGCACTTGTTTTGCTTTCCTATGCCTATTGCTTTGTACTTTGATGACTTGTTTCTTTACAAGAGTACTATGCATAGAAAGTGGGTTAGACTTAAATGTGTTTTGAATTTGCTTCTTGATGCTCTCTTTGACTTCAATTCATAATTCTTATGAGAGCATCTTCTTCTTGCTTCTTGTGCCTAACTTAAAGGCGTTAAAGAAAAATACTTGTTGGGAGATAATCCAAGAGTTTACTTGAGTCTTGGAAGTTATTACTACTGTAATGACCTCTCCTTATCCTTTTTGTTTGCTTTTTGTGCCAAGAATAACCTCTAATGAGAGGGAACTAAGATTTGGGAAGTTGCTCTCCCGAAATAGATTTCTGTCCTCCACCAAAACAATCGTGAGGAGGCTATGTAACTCGGATTGATCTAAAAATTTACGAATAAATCCGCCAGTATGTTGTCTAACTTTCGTTATTTCAACACTTTTTGATTTGAGCAACAGAAGATGTTCAAAAAAAATCGTTTCTACCTGCTGGTCTGTTTTGATAGATTTCTGTCATTATTTGCATTTGCTTCTTATTAATTCCTTTTTGAGCTCTCTTTAGGTAAATTGAGTTTCTTTGAAGGATTTACTACAGTATCTTGTGTTTTTAGTGAAAATCCTTGTTGTTTCAAAGCTTTGCCAGTGGTATAATATCTTTTGAATACACTAATGTTGCTAATGAAGATTGTGTGAAGTTTTGTATAAAGGAAAAAATTCAGGTGTAGAGAGAGAATGATGCAATGAGATGAATAATGGACAAAAGCTCAAGCTTGGGGATGCCACCATGGTGTCACTCCAAGAAATATCCAATAAGTACAAGCGTCAAAGCTTGGAGATGCCCAAGGCATCCCCTTCTTCATCAATAAAAAGCTTAGCTCTATCTAGACACTTCACTTTTATTGTTTCATGCACAGTTTTGTTGTTTTTGGAGTGTCTTAGTTTTCATTTGCTTTTCTTAGGTTGTTTAGTTTGCTTGAATAAAGTAAGTTTGGACCCCCTTTCTCGATGTGTTGTTTTGCAAATAAGGTTGCTTGGTGTTTGGAAAGGAGTAGCAAGTTCTTGCTTGAAGTGCAAGAGGAGCTTGCATTGACTGTGACCAAGACTTTAGCATGACATGCTAAGTGTTGTTTTTGCATTATGCTTAGTGATTATTGTTGTAGCATGTTTTGTTCCAAACAATTGGGGTTGCTTAGTGTGCCTTGAAGAAATTATGCGTTGTTTTAGCATGCAAAAGCATAGTATTGTGGTATTCTCCTTTAATGTTTTGCTTGGGTTGACTTGGCACATGCTTACACCATGTTATGACTATGACAAGTCACCATTATCCTCTATGATCATTTATTCATTGACTTGTAGTACCAATCTTTGCTTTGATTAGTTTGCTTTGTTGCATTGCATAATTATGGCCATTATTGCTCTATTAGTTGGTTGCTCCCTGTATTTTGCTATCCTCCACTTGTATGAGTAAGCTCTACTCATGCTTCCAACTCCCAAGAAACCAAGTTATTCCAAAGTGTCCACTATAAACTCCTATGCATGGTGTGTTACACCACTCCAAAGTATATTCTTGTTTTCATATATCTTCCAATTAAAAACTACTTTGTTATGTGAAAACTTAGTGATTAAAGCCCTCATGAACTTGATGGCACATTTTATTCTTTGCCCCTAATAAACTTGAACCATTGAGGAAACTTTGTTGTATATGCTTGCACTTATAAGTTGGGATTAGCAGAACCGTGTTGTCACGGGGAATGTTTTCAACATTGCACTTGTACTTTTTTGTACTTCGTTGATATCATGCTCTTTTGTCTATGGATGTTACCGGTGTGAAATGAAGTGGGAACTTGTAAGTCCATGGAGTTTGTATTCTGTGTTAGAGAAACACCTGGGCCGCTAGCCTAAGCCATGCTTAATCATGGTGGAAACTTGCAGCATCACCATAGTGAGATATCTATGAAGCATCCTCAATAAAAAGCTATGCATGTGGTAAATAAAAAGATTGCTGAGATGCTCATTGTTTGCTTGCCTTGTCATTTTGGTTATGGAAAAGCTCTTGTACCATGTGCAAGGGGTACCCCGTTGGCGGTTCTCAATGATATGCAAATACTTATAGTGACAAGAACTTGCCTGGGCCCTAAGTTGAGTATCCATGAGGTGTAGCCCTCATAGTCAAGGGACTTGAGATTGCCAACTTATACTTTGTCAAGCATATACTCCAGCTTTGCCACTTTGACCTTAACCACTTCAAGATGCTTATGATAGGGGAAATGAGGGCTGAAAGCTAATAAGTACCATAATTTTTGGAAGCTCTTTTTGAAACTTGTAATCCCTGCTTCCTTTACAAAAAGGCCTTTCTTCCATCATTATTAAGTCTCCACCTTCTACCTTTAGGCACCATTAAGAGAGCATAGTTGTCATTCTGTGTGCAATGTTCCAAAGCTTATTAATTGATGCATATTGTGTTATTACTTGCTCTTGTACTATTTGTTGCTACTATCCCTTGTGAACTTTGCAGGTGTGTCACATCCCAAGATTTTCCAAATCTTGTAATGTGAAAATAAATTAATAAAACAAAACTTTGTTTGATTTCCATGGCCAGAAGAAACTTTTTGAATTCAAATGGAACCTCAAACCAATTTGAATTAAATAAATCCTAAAGAGATTTAAAAAGATAAACTTTTATTAAAGGAAAATAAAAATATTTAAAATACTATTTTGGATCTCTTAATAAAAGATTTGGTATTCAAAAGAAAAGATGGATTTATAAATAAAGATTATTTTATAAAACCAATTAAACCTTGGCCAAGCTTTTGAATTAAAACATTTTATTTTAAATAAAATAGCAAAGGTTTAATTAAAAATAATAACGGATTGTATAAATAAAATAATAAGGATTTAATATCCAACTTTATTTAAATAAAGGGTTTTACCATTTAAATTAAAACAGCAAAGCTTGTTAAATTATTTTAAATAAATTTTCTAGGTATTTTATTTTCTTAATTGAAACCTACTAAAGTGTTTTGGCTTTATTTTTAGACTTCAAAATAAATATCTCAATAAAACAAACCCTATTTGTTTTAATAATGAAGGTCTATTATATTTAATTAATAATGGACTCTAAAATAAAATGTTATTTTGTTTTAAACAAATTTTCAAGTATTTAATATTTCCAAATAAAACCTACTGATTTGGTTTTGAAAATATTTAGGTTTCAAATAAAGATTTTATTAATAAAATCAAACTCTATTTGATTTCATAACTAAGACCCATTTTATTTAATTATTAATGGACCCTAAAGTAAAAGGATTATTTTATTTTAAACAAGTTTTCCAAATATTCTTTATTTACAAATAAAACCTACTGATTAGGTTTTGAAAGCATTTGGATTTTAAATGAAGATTTTATTAATTAAAACAAACCCTATTTTATTAATAAACCATAGTCCACTTTATTTAACTAATAAATGGAACCTAAAAAGAAATAAAAATATTATTTATTTTGGAATGTTGGTTTATGTTGATAAACAGAACCAAGTTCAAAGAATTGAAATGTGGTGCTTGTATGAATTTATTTGGATTGATTGAATTGTTGTTTGAAATCCAAATCAGTAAATAGAAAATAGAAAAAAACAAAGCAGACAGAAAAAAAATAAAAGTAAACCAACCCAACCCAGCAGCCCACGAAGCCCATCAGTAGCCCACCTGTTTCCACGCCCGAACCGTTTTTCCTCACCGCATAATCAACCAGCACAGACGCTGACCAGAGGACCCCACTTGAAATGTTTTTCCCCTGACCGACCGACCCCACTCCTCCTATTCATCTTTCTCACCCGCCTCGACCGTTCTTCCCCGCCCTGCCATTGATTCCTCGGCTTAATTCGCCTTGATGCCACGAGTAAAACCTGATGTGATCACGCGTGTTAAATCGCCAGTCCCTCCTCTCCGTTTCCCCTCTGGTTCCAGTTCCTCTCCGCCCCAGGGATACTCCAATTGACCACTGCAACCTCACCAACTCCGGAAAGGTCCTACTCGAATTCCGGCTGAACCCGACAACCCCACTACCCAGGGAACACACAAGCGTGCTCGCCAGCACCAGGCGTACCTCCCAGTGACGGTAGCTTACTCGCGCACGCCCCAGGACGTCGCCCCGACGACATCAGCACGCCACCACCTCCTTCTTCAACTCCGGCAGCATCTACTGGTGAGACCAGACTCCCTCTTCACCCCCTATGATGCACACATACTCGCCTCCCTCTTACGAACCTAACGGTACCATCTACTGGTCTTAGGGCGCTTCCTATCCTCGCCCACAACGACCTCCTGAATCGCCCGAAGTTCAACTCATCTCCAGCGAGCGATTGCCGTCCACCCCGAGCGCCCCTTGGACTATCACGACCACGTTGAGCATCAGCATTCCACGGCGATCACTGTGAGCATCTCCCCACCTTCCCTAGCTTCCTGTATCGCCGGCAACCTCGCCGCCAGAGCGCCGCCGCCGCGCGCAGCCGCCGGCGCCGCCAGCTATTGGTCAAGCTTCCTGTGAATCGTTAGATCGTCATCCAGCGGCTAGGAAAGAAAGTGAGCGAAGAGGTATCAAGCGAACTGTGCCGCACGATCTGACTGGATCCAACGGCTGCCACTGTGCGATCCGAGCGAACCGGTACCGTCGAATAGAAACGTGCCGCGTGTCACCTGTCTGTTTAAAAACAGAAATTGAAATCAGAATTTGATGCCATTTTCAAACCCTTATAACTTTTGAACCACACGTCCAAATTTGGCAAATTTTATATCAATGGATTCAGGAGAACAAGCCCTAACCAACTGTGGAGTTAGTTTAGCAAATAGTATTTGTTATCTTGTTTGAATTTGCAGAAACTTTTGTGAGCTTGTTTAGAGTATAAAAATTGTTTAAAAATGATATTTGGATTAAAACCTTTGCAAAATGGTTTGTTGTGACCTTACTGACCCTAGGAACCAACCCTTGGTATTAAAAATGATTTTTGTAAGATTTAGGTTGGATTACTTGACTTAGTCATTTTCTAGCCAAATAAAAAGAATTGATTTTATTATGGAAATGTTTATAGGAAGAAAACTTTGAGTAGATGGTTTGGACCAAACCTACTGACCCCAAAACACCAAGTTTTGCAATAGCAACTCATTTGGTGAACCCTATAGGCTAATGCCTTAGTAAAAATATTTCTACACCACATAAAATAACACTTTGTTTTAAAAATGGTTTTGAAGTGAAACCTTTTGCAAATGACTTGGACACTTTAGGAAATGACCATTAGATGTACCCAAATGACTATGACCCACTAGGAACCACTTTTTCAAACAAAACAAAGCTTGGCATGCTTGCATGCATTTCTTTGACTATGTTATTTATGTGTGTTGTTTTGCTTGATTGGTAGATTGAGTTTGTGCCTTGCTTGATTGATTTGTAGTGACTTGAAGAGTGTTATTGTTGCAAAGATCAAGAAGTGAACCTATACTCTACCAAAAAGGCAAGTGACGCTTCATACCTTTGTCCCATTACTTTTACTATGCATTAGTGATTTTGCTAAGTAAAACTTGCATGGATTTTGCTAAGTATAGATCTTGCTATAGGAAAACCTAGTAGATGAATCCTTAGTAGGATTTTCCTAAGTTAAGATTTCTACTACTACCAAGCTTAGCCTAGCTAATAGAAAGCATGGGTGGAATATATATTCACACTATGGAAAATATTCTAAGTCTAAGGACTTGTGATTTTGTCTAATAAAACAACTAAGTTAATGAATCACCTGGGTGGAATGGAATAGCTTGGTGGAGAATGGTTGAGTGGTTCACAATTCCATGGACTTGGATTGTGTATCTCACTTGTGGAATGCCACCCAGGAAATAAAGGGATTTGAGATGTCAAATGTTGAGAAGCTTCAAGTGCAACCACTTGGAAATATGGGCTCTGCCATGATCATATAGGTTGCAAGAACTTAGCCATATGGACAGTGGGTGGTAGTGTTTGATAGGTTGGAGCGCGTCCATATTGGTCTAAGGGAAAGCTTCTGAAAGATCTTGTCTTGGGAAACCAAGTCTTGTGGGGAAAGTGCACCACCTCTGCAGAGTGTAAAATCTAAGTACTTAGCCATGTCCCTGGTAAAGGACAATTTGAGCATCAAGACATGGAAGCAATCAAGAATCTCATCATTCAAATTTCCAAATTAAAATCTTGTGGTTTGAACAAGGGATTGTTTGAATTCTTCAATCATTGATGGAGAGATGGCTTGGTACAAGGATCTTGAAATCTTTGATTGAGAAAAATGATTTTGTCAAGCAAAAACTTAGTATTTTCAAAATGATAAGGAAAATCTATTTTGAGCAATGCAAGCCTCAACTCCACTTAGCCAAATGCATATAAATGATAGATTCCACTATACAAATAAAGTATCACTTGCCAATACAATTCAAATGTATTGACCCTTTGTGGCTGTAACTTGTATGTTGCAGGTTTGATTGATTTTAGTGAAGATTGATTGTTTAGGATTACAAAGTCTACAACCAACATCTGCCTGTGGCACTTAGAAGATGAAGGACCCATACTGATAGTTACTCCGCTGCAATGTAATGTAATAGCCAAATGAGCTATGTTTGATGTAATAAACTTATGTTATTCCTGGTTATTGAGTTATATTATGACCTTTGTTTCTTGATATTACATCTTAACTGTGGATGCTAGCTATTGATCCAGGGACTAGCATTGTAAACGCAGGAGGGATCAACCTTATTAGGTTGGGAACCTCTACAAGGTGTCCTATGAATTATATTGCTACTCTATGAGGGACAAGCTGATTGCCACTATGCTATGTTTCCTGCATGTGAAACAAACAAACGTTTTTCAATGCATGTTATTCATGATCTTTGTTTGTAGCTTGCCATGTTGCATGCATAATTACTATGTCCTATTGTTAGAAGTCCATCTTTCATGCACATGTTTAGAGTTCTTTGATCCTAGCTTTCAATGTTTGCAAATGGTTGGATCTTTATTGTAAGGGTGCATGTTCACCTCAAAAATTATTCTTTTATCACTTACCTACTCGAGGACGAGCAGGAGTTAAGCTTGGGCATGCTGATACGTTGGAAACGTATTTATAATTTTTGATGCTCCATGCTTGTTTAGTATCTACTTTGCTTTACTTGTCTACACTTTGAGGTGCTTTTTACATGTTTTCTGGTACTAACCTATTAACAAGTTACAACAGTGCTAGATGCCTGTTTTCTGTTGTTTTTGGTTTCAGAAAAGTTAGTAAATAAATATTCTCGGAATTGGACGGGACGAACGGCAAAGTCAATAACTTTCCGTGAGGAACAAGAAGTCCAGAGGAGAGATGGAGAAGCGGGCCAGGGAGGCCAACCCCCCCTCCCACGGGCGTAGGGTCAGGTGGACCCGCGCCTGGGTAGGGTTTGCCTACCCTGGTCGCCTCCCGGACTCCCCCCTTCGCCTATAAGAAGCACCCGATACAGAAACTCTCGGTACCCGATCAGAAATCCACGAAACTGTCTGTAGCCGCCGCCACCATCGTCCCTAGATCGGGGGGATATGAAGCTCTTCTCGGCACCCTGCCAGAGGGGAGATCATCTCGGAGGCCTTCTCTCCGGTATGATTTGTGAGTAGTTCTACCTTGGACTATGGGTCCATGTAGTAGCTAGATGGTTGTATCTCCTCCTTTGTGATTTCATGTAAAGATCTTGTGAGCTCCGTCCATGATCAAGATCTAATCTATTTGCAATCATGCATGTTGTGTTTGCGAGGATCTGATGGATATTGAGGTTATTATGTTGGTTTGATTAATGGTTCTATCTTTATGATTCTATCATGTCTATGTTGTTTGTGATCTTGCATGCTCTTCGTAGCTAGTGGTTATCTTGGCCAAGTAGTTGCTAGTGACTCCAAGAGGGAGTATTTATGCTCGATAGTGGATTCATGCCTCTAGTTTCCAAGGGAAGTGACATAAATCTCTTCGGTTGTAGATGTGTTGTTGCTACTAGGGAGAAAACAACGGTCCCTTGTTCATGGAACATGTGGATTGTTTACCTTACACACTTTGCTTAAAGCAGTTGTGTGTTGCTTGCAACTTAATACTGGAGGGGGTTCGGATGATAACTTGAAGGTGGGCTTCTATTCATAGATATAGTTGGATTACGGTCTACGTATAATGTTGTATTGCTCAATCAACTTCATAGGATCTTTCTGAAGGGTTTCGCGGCATAGTAAATCAAAAAAAATTCTACGGATGCGAACGGGAAAGCCAAGATCTAATCTAGGAGATGAAATCAATGAGAGGGATAGATGCTATCTTCATACCCTTGAAGAAATCGCACAGCGGAAACATTCAACACAACGTGGGTGATGTAGTCGAACTAGCCTTCTCCTCCTCGCGATCCGATCCGAACCAACGCCGCAAGTGGCGACGCCTCCGAGATATGCACACGTACGGCACCGCGACGTCTCCTCCTTCCTCGGTCTAGCAAGTGGGGTGGAGAGATAAATTGGATCTACAGCACGACGGCGTGGTGCAATGGTGGAGAGTTTCTGCGGCAGGGCTTCGCCTACGCGCAGTCGGGAGAGAGAGAGAGAGAGAGAGAGAGAGAGAGAGAGAGAGAGAGAGAGAGAGAGAGAGAGAGAGAGAGAGAGAGAGAGAGAGAGAGGTAGGGCAGCAGCTGGCGGCTAGGGTTTGGAGTGAGGGGAGGGTGCGCCCCCTGCCCACCTTATATAGGGGGCTGGACGGCCCCCTTGCCCCCTCCTCCAAGCCCTAGGTCGGCGGCCACAAGGATGGAGTGGGGGGCAAGTCTTCCCCCCCCTTCTAGAAGGTCCCCTAGGGTTTCCCCTAGGGTTTTGGCTGGCTGGGCCTATGGGTCCTTGTGCCCCTAGCCCAATGCGGCCAGGGCACTCCCTCGTAGGCCCACGGACCCTCTGACAAGTGGGGCCACGTTGGTCCCACTCCGGAAGCTTCTAGAACCTTCTGGTACAATACCGAACATTCTGAAACAATTCCGAAATCCAAAAACTGCTTTCCTTTATATGAATCTTATTCTCCGGACCATTCTGGAACCTCTCGTGATGTCCTGGATCTCATCCGAGACTCCGAACAAAAACTCATAAACCAATTATCCATTCTATCCTAGCGTTGAAGCACGTTAAGTGTGTGACCCTACGGGTTCGAGAATATGTAGACATGATCTTCTATCAATAATCAATAGCGGGATCTGGAAACCCATATTGACTCCCACATATTCATCGATGATCATATCGGATGAACCACAATGCCAAGATTCAATTAATCCCATATATGCATTCCCTTCGTCACGCGATATTTTACTTGCCCGAGATTCGATCGTTGGTATCGGTATACCTAGTTCAATCTCGTTCACATCAAGTACTTTACTCGTTCCGTAATCCGATATCACTATGTGATTAACTCCTTAACCACGTGCTTGCAAGCGGTGTTGATATCGATTACCGAGTGGGCCCAAAGTATATCTCTCCGACTCGGGAGGGACAAATTCGATCTCGATACATATAACCCAACAAGTACTTTCCGATCACCTGAGAAACACCTTTATGATCACCCTCACATAGGATGATGTTTGATGACCTCAAAGCTTTCTTCCGATACCAGGGAGTTGCATTATCTCATGGTCTAAGGAATACAATACTTGACATAAGAAAAAAGCTTCGCAAAGATGAACACGATGACACGATCTAATTGCTCTGCTTAATTTGGGTTTGTCCATCATATCATTCTCCTAATGACATGATCCCATTATTAACCGACAACTCATGTCTATGGTTAGGAAACCTTAACCATCATTAATAAATGAGCTAGTCCATAGAGGCGTACTAGGGACACGATGTTGTTCATAAACCACACAAGTATCAAAGTTTCCGCTTAATACAATTCTAGCATGGAATATAAACATTATCATGAACAAGAATTATAATAATAACATCTTTATTATTGCCTCTAGGTCATAATTCTAATAGTCTCCCACTTGCACTAGAGTCAATAATCTAGTTTACATCTGGCAACAATCTAACACCCATGGCATTGAGGTGCTGATCATGTTTTGCTCGTGGAAGAGGTTTAGTCAACGGATCTGCGACATTCAGATCCGTATGTACTTTGCTAATCTTCAGATCTCTATCTGCTATATATTCTCGAATTATATGAAAACGGCGGTTGATGTGCTTGGTGTTTGGATGATATCTTGGTTCCTTAGCCAGTGCTATGGCACCAGTGTTGTCGCATAATATCTCCAGTGGGTCCAAGGCACCTGGAACCACACCAAGCTCAGTGATGAAGTTCCTGATCCAAACTCCTTCACTTGACGCTTCTGAAGAAGCCATGTATTCCGCTTCTGTTGTAGATCTCGCGATCACGCTTTTCTTGCAGCTTCTTCAGCTCACAGCTCATCCATTCAAAATATAAATGTATCCTGTCTGAGATTTAGAATCATCCGGGTCGGTGTCGAAACTAGCGTCGACGTAACCTTTTACGACGAGCTTCTCATCACCTCCATAGACCAAGAACATTTCTTTAGTCCTATTTAAATACTTTAGGATGTTCTTTACAGCTGTCCAGTGTTCCACTCCTGGATCACTTTGGTATCTGCTCGTCAAACTAAGAGCATTGGAAACATCCGGTCTAGTACACAGCATGGCATACATGATAGAACCTATGGCCGAGGCATAAGGCACTTTGCTCATGGTTTCTCTATCGTTTACCGTAGCTGGACACTAAGCCTTACTCAATATCTTACCTGACAACATGGGCACTGAATCTTTCTTTGCCTTATCCATTCTGAACCTTTTCAGAACTTTGTCAAGATATGTACTTTGGCTTAAAGCTATTAGGCGTCTTTGTCTATCTCTATAGATTTTGATGCCTAATATATAAGCAGCTTCTCCTAGGTCTTTCATTGAAAAACATTTGTTCAAATAACTCTTCACATCGTTAAGCATATCAATGTCATTTCCAATAATCAATATGTCATCCACATATAGTACTAAAAATGTCACTGAGCTCCCACTCACTTTCTTGTAGATACAAGCTTCGTAGCAATTTGGAACAAATCCAAAGCTCTTGATCACTTGATCAAAACGAAGGTTCCAACTCCGAGATGCTTGCTTCAGTCCATAAATGGAACGCTGAAGTTTGCACACCTTATCAACATCCTTAGGATCGACAAAACCTTCGGGTTGCATCATATACAACTCTTCATCAATGTTGCCATTGAGGAACGCAGTCTTGACATCCATCTGCCATATTTCATAATCATGAAACACAGAAATTGCTAATAAAATCCGTATGGACTTAAACATCGCTACGGGAGAGAAAGTCTCATCATAGTTAACACCTTGAACTTGTCAAAAACCTTTCGCGACAAGCCGTGCTTTATAGACAGTAACATTACCATCTGCGTCTGTTTTATTTTTGAAAATCCATTTGCACTCAACGGCCTTTCGGTCGGTAGGAGGGTCCACCAAAGTCCATACTTGGTTTTCGCTCATGGATCCCAATTCGGATCTCATGGCCTCTAGCCATTTCTCAGAGTCTGGGCTCATCATTGCTTCCTCATATTTCGCAGGTTCACTGTTGTCTACCAACAAGACAGTTAAGACAGGGTTACCGTACCACTCAGGAGGGGCACGTGACCTTGTCGACCTGCGACGTTCAGTAGTATCATCGTCCGAAGCTTCATGATCCTCGTCATTAGCTTCCTCTATTGTTGGTGCAGACGGCACTGGAACAATTTCAGGTGTTGCGCTACTCTCCAACTCAAGAGAAGGTTCAATAACCTCGTCTAGCTCTACTTTCCTCCCACTCACTTCTTTTGAGAGAAACTCCTTCTCAAGAAAGGATTCGTTCTTTGCGACAAACACTTTACCTTCGGATATGTGGTAGAAGGTATACCCAATCGTTTCCTTAGGGTATCCTATGAAGACGCATTTCTCTGCTTTGGGTTCGAGCTTGTCCGGCATCAACTTCTTGACGTAAGCTTCGCATCCCCAAACTTTAAGAAACGACAACTTAGGTTTAGCACCAAACCACAGTTCATACGGTGTCGTCTCAATGGATTTAGATGGTGCCCTATTTAAAGTGAATGCAGCGGTTTCTAATGCATAACCCCAAAATGATAACGGCAAATCTGTAAGAGACATCATAGATCGCACCATATCTAATAGAGTTTGATTCTGGCGTTCAGACACACCATTGCGCTGTGGTGTTCCGGGTGGCGTGAGTTGCGAAACGATTCCGCTTGCTTTAACATGCGTGAGAAAATCATAACTCAAATATTCACCTCCACGATCGGATCGTAGAAATTTAATTTTCTTGTTACGATGGTTTTCCACTTTGTTCTGAAATTCTTTGAACTTTTCAAACATTTCAGATTTATGTTTCATTAAATAGATATATCCATATCTACTTAAGTCATCAGTAAAATTGAGAAAATAGCGATATCCACCGCACGTCGAAACACTCATTGGTACGCATACATCGGTATGTATGATTTCCAACAAGTCCGTTGCTCGCTCCATTATTCCGGAGAACGGGGTTTTGATCATCTTGCCCATGAGGCACGGCTCGCACGTGTCAAATGATTCAAAATCAAGAGACTCCAAAATTCCATCAGAATGGAGTTTCTTCATGTGTTTTACACCAATATGACCTAGACGGCAGTGCCACAAATAAGTTGGATTATCACTATCTACTTTGCATCTCTTAGCCTCAATGTTATGGATGTGCGTTTCATTGCTTTCGAGATTCAGAAGAAATAAACCATTCACAACAGGTGCATGACCATAAAAGATGTTATTCATATAAATAGAACAACCATTATTCTCTGATTTAAATGAATAACCTTCTTGCAATAAACACGATCCAGATATGATGTTCATGCTCAACGCAGGCACATAATAACAATTATTAAGGTTTAAACCAATCCCGAAGGTAAAACTAAGGAGAGCGTGCCGACGGCCATCACATTAACTTTTGATCCATTGCCAACGCGCATCGTCACCTCATCCCTTGCTAGCCGCCGTCTATTCCGTAGCTCCTGTTTCGAGTTACAAATATTAGCAACTGAACCAGTATCAAATACCCAGGCACTACAACAGCGCTTAGTAAGGTAAACATCAATAACATGTATATCAAATATACCTTTGATGGTGCCAGCCTTCTTATCCGCTAAGTACTTCGGACGGTTGCGCTTCCAGTGACCCTTGTCCTTGCAATAGAAGCACTCAGTGTCCGGCTTAGGTCCATTCTTGAGCTTCGTCTCAGCAGGGGCAACGCGCTTGCCGCTACCTTTCTTGAAGGATTTCTTTGCACCCTTACCTTTCTTGAAGCTAGGGGTATTGTTGACTATCAACACATGATTATCTTTCTTGATATCCACCTCTGCAGCTTTCAGCTTAGCGAAGAGCTTAGTGATCGTATTAGTGGAACCAATCTGATTGTGAGTAACTACAAAACCTTTGTAGCTAGGAGGGAGTGATTGCAGAACTCTGTCAATCTTGAGCTCTTCTGGAATCTTGCAGTCCAGTTGCTCAAGACGTTGAGTTTAGCCCGACATCTTAATGACATGCTCACTAACGGAACTCCCTTCCTCCATCTTGCAGTTAAAGAACTTCTCAGAGATCTCATATCTCTCAGAACGGGCCTGAGTCTGAAACATGGTTTTCAGTTCCTCAAGAATCTCAAAGGGCCCAGCGAACTCCTCAAAACGATTTTGAAGGTCCGATTCCATAGCAAACAACATGGTACTCTTAATCACTCCATAATCATCCTTGCGCGACTGATAAACGGATTTTTCATCAGCCGGCGCATCTATAGCAGGGGCATCACCTAGCGCTTTCTCAAGGACATAGTCCTTTTGTCCGCCAGCGAGAATGATTCTCAGATTGCGGAACCAGTTGGTGAAGTTAGACCCATTATTCTTAAGCTTTTCTTTCTCAGCAAAAACGTTGAAGTTGAAGTTGGACTTAGCCATTTGATCTACAAAATTTTCAAATACAATTTAGACTATGTTCATGATAACTAGTTCAACTTAATCAAATTACTAGATGAACTCCCACTAAATTCAACATCCCTCAAGTTGTTTAGTGAACAAGATCCAAATTCACCACACCTAATCCGATCTTCACGAGAAGAGATGTGGTTTCAATGGTGGACAACAAAGTGTCGAACATATCATTCATATGACTCATGCTTAACCTTTAGGTTCGTGTGTTTCAAAGCCATGTCTGTACATGCTAGGCTCGTCAAGTCAAACCCAAGTATTTCCGCGTGTGCAAAACTGGCTTGCACCCGTTGTATGTGAACGTAGAGTTTATAGCACCCGATCATCACGAGGTGCTGGAACACGACGAACTTTCGCAACGGTGCATACATGGGGAGAACACAATTTTATATTGATCTTTAAGTGAGGAATCATCTTATAATGCTACCGTCGCGATCTAAGAATAATAAGATACATAAAAGGATAAACATCACATGCATATAATTTTATGTGACATGGTATAGCCAATCTTCGTGCAATGATCTCCATCTTGTGCGCACCAGCATGATCTCCATCACTCCACCATGATTGCCTCCACCACGAATAGAAACTACAACTATTGCTAACTACTTAGCGATAAAGTAAAGCTATTACATGGCGTATAAGAAGTTGACACACAGGTCATACACAATTATAAACACAACCATATGGCTCCTGCCAGTTGTGTACTCATCGACATGCAAGTCGTGAAATATTACAAAACATGATCATCGCATACATCATACACATCATGTCTTGGGCCATACCATATCACAAAACACTCCCTGCGAAAACAAGTTAGACGCCTCTACTTTGTTGTTGCATGTTTTACGTGGCTTATGGGAGTAACAAGCTAAGAACGATTCTTACCTACGGAAAGCCACAACGGTGATATTATGGTTGCCAACATCCGTTGTAAATCCCATGACTACTATAGTGAGAGAAACTGGCATCCACCAGCCGCATGTATGGAACAAGCCACACGTCAAGTGCGGAGCCGGTCTCGCGAACGAGGTCGCGTAAAGTTGGCCTGCACCGCTTCGATCTCACTATCCCGCGTCATAAGAAGTACACAACAAGAGGCTTGCAACAGAAAACATCAACGCCCGTAACAAGCATGTTGCGTTCTACTCGTGAAACACATCTACGCATAGATCTAGCTCTGATACCACTGAAGGGTTTTGCAGCATAGTAAATTAAAAAAATTCTACGGATGCGAACGGGAAAGCCAAGATCTAATCTAGGAGATGCAATCAATGAGAGGGGTAGATGAGATCTTCATACCCTTGAAGAAATCACACAGCGAAAACGTTCAATAGAACATGGGTGATGTAGTCGAACTAGCCTTCTCCTCCTCGCGATCCGATCCGATCCAACGCCGCAAGTGGCGACGCCTCCGAGAGATGCACACGTACGGCACCGCGACGTCTCATCCTTCCTCAGTCCAGCAAGTGGGGTGGAGAGATAGATTGGATCTACGGCACGACGGCGTAGTGCAATGGTGGAGAGTTTCCGCGGCAGGGCTTCGCCTACGCGCAGTCGGGAGAGAGAGAGAGGTAGGGCAGCAGCTGGCAGCTAGGGTTTGGGGTGAGGGGAGGGTGCGCCCCCTGCCCACCTTATATAGGGGGTTGTACGGCCCCCTTGCCCCCTCCTCCAAGCCCTAGGCCGGCGGCCACAAGGATGGAGTGGGGGGCAAGTCTTCCCCCCCCCTTCTAGAAGGTCCCCTAGGGTTTCCCCTAGGGTTTTGGCTGGCTGGGCCTATGGGGCCTTGTGCCCCTGGCCCAATGCGGCCAGGGCACTCTCTCGTAGGCCCACGCCCCCCTCCGACAAGTGGGGCCACGTTGGTCCCACTCCGGAAGCTTCTAGAACCTTCCGGTACAATACCGAATATTCCGAAACAATTCCGAAATCCAAAAACTGCTTTCCTTTATATGAATCTTATTCTTCGGACCATTCCAGAACCTCTCGTGATGTCCTGGATCTCATCCGAGACTCCGAACAAAAACTCATAAACCAATTATCCATTCTATCCTAGCGTCGAAGCACGTTAAGTGTGTGACCCTACGGGTTCGAGAATATGGAGACATGATCTTCTATCAATAATCAACAGCGGGATCTAGAAACCCATATTGACTCTCACATATTCATCGATGATCATATCGAATGAACCACAATGCCAGTATTCAATTAATCACATATATGTATTCCCTTCGTCACGCGATATTTTACTTGCCCGAGATTCGATCGTTGGTATCAGTATACCTAGTTCAATCTCATTCACAGCAAGTACTTTACTCGTTCCGTAATCCGATATCACTTTGTGATTAACTCCTTAACCACGTGCTTGCAAGCGGTGTTGATATCGATTACCGAGTGGGCCCGAAGTATATCTCTTCGACTCGGGAGGGACAAATTCCATCTCGATACATACAACCCAACAAGTACTTTCCGATCACCTGAGAAACACCTTTATGATCACCCTCACATAGGATGATGTTTGATGACCTCAAAGCTTTCTTCCGATACCAGGGAGTTGTATTATCTCATGGTCTAAGGAATACAATACTTGACATAAGAAAAAAGCTTCGCAAAGATGAACACGATGACACGATCTAATTGCTCTGCTTAATTTGGGTCTGTCCATCATATCATTCTCCTAATGACATGATCCCATTATTAACCGACAACTCATGTCTATGGTTAGGAAACCTTAACCATCATTAATCAATGAGCTAGTCCATAGAGGCGTACTAGGGACACGATGTTGTTCATAAACCACACAAGTATCAAAGTTTCCGCTTAATACAATTCTAGCATGGAATATAAACATTATCATGAACAAGAATTATATTAATAACATCATGGTAGGTCTGGAATGCCTAGTGAAGATAGGATCCTAGAAGTTGAAAGATCCACTAAGAACTTTATGCAGATGCAATATGAGCAAAACAAGATATTCACTAAAACTATGGAAGAACAATCTACTATCTTGAAGAATATTAGTCATCATCTTGAGAACCTGAATAGAGAAATTCCTAGTTTATAGTCAAAAAATTGAGTGCTAAAAAAAATATATCCTCTTTGTCTGAAGCTCGGTCCTCCTTGATTAATAAAATGGCTGCTAAACCTGAAACCATGGAAAATACCTTTGCTACTGCTCATGCCATACAAGTTACTATTGATGAAAATGTTAGGCTGTTAGCTCAACTCCATGCTAAGTGGGAAAGGGAAGCTGAAATTGATAGAAACAATAGTGTGTGCAATATCACCACTAAACCACAAGTAGTCCCTGTTCCTCATCCTACTATGCCTAAGCCTATTGAGCCTACTACTAGTGATGCTAAGATTGATTTTGATATTGATGGTTGCAATATTTCTGAAGTAGTTATGTTCTTGCAAAACCTTGCTAGAAGTCCTGATGCTAATGATATGAATGTTGCTTTCACCAAACACATTAAAGATGCTCTTGTTAAGATTAAGGAAGAGAAGCTAAAACACAAAGCTTCTATTCCTAGGAAAGTAGAAGATAGTTGGGAACCCATTATTAATATGCAAGTGAATGACTTTGATCTCAAAGCTTCATGTGATCTTGGTTCTAGTGTCTCTATTATGCCTAGGAAGATTTATGAAATGCTTGATTTGCCACCATTGGAAGATTGTTATTTGGATGTCCCACTCAATGATAATGCTAAGAAGAAACTCATGGGGAGTATTAATGGTGTTATCATTATGGTTAATAATGCTTATGTCCCTGTGGATTTCTATGTTTTGGATGTTGAATACAATGCTTCTTGTAATATTACTTTGGGAAGATCTTTTCTTAGAACAGTTAGTACCATCATTGATATGAAAGAAGGCACAATTAAATATCATTTTCCATTCAAGAAAGGTATTGAACACTTCCCTATGAGGAGAGATAAGTTGCTTTTTGCTCCTCCTTTGAAAGCAAGATTTGATGTTAATGCTTCTTCATTTGAAAACACTTGATTCTTCTTGCTTCTTGTGCCTAACTTAAAGTCGTTAAAGAAAAATACTTGTTGGGAGATAACGCAAGAGTTTCCTTGAGTCTTGGAAGTTATTAATTCAGTAATGACCTCTCTTTATCCTTTTTGTTTGCTTTTTTGTGCCAAGAATGACCTCTAATGAGAGGGAAGTAAGATTTGGGGAGTTGCTGTCCGGAAACAGATTTCTGTCCTCCACCAAAAAAAAATCGTGAGAAGTCTGTGTAACTCGGATTAACCTCCAAATTTACGAATAAATCCCCCAGTATGTTAGATAACTTTCGTTAGCTCAACACTTTTTTATTTGAGCAACACAAGATGTTCTAAAAAATCGGTTTCTACCTGCTGGTCTGTTTTGACAGATTTCTGCCATTATTTGTATTTGCTTCTTATTGATTCCTTTTTGAGTTCTCTTTAGGTGAATTGAGCTTTTTCAAGGAGTTACTACAGTAGCTTGTGTTTTTAGTGAAAAGCCTTGTTGTTCCAAAACTTTTCCAGGGTTCTAATATCTTTTGAATACACTAATGTTGCTAATGAAGATTGTGTGAAGTTTTGTATGAAGGAAAAATTTCAGGTGTAAAGAGAGAATGATGCAATGAGATGAAGAATGGAAAAAAGCTCAAGCTTGGGGATTCCACCATGGTGTCACCCCAAGAAAATATCCAAGACGTACAAGCGTAAAATCTTGGGGATGCCCAAGGCATCCCCTTCTTCGTCAATAAAAAGCCCAGGTCTGTCTAGACACTTCATTTTTATTGTTTCATGCACAATTGTGTTGTTCTTGGAGCGTATTAGTTTTCGTTTGATTTGCTTAGTTTGTTTAGTTTTCTTGAGTAGTTTGGACCCCCGTTCTCGCTGTGTTGTTTTGCAAATAAGTTGCTTGGTGTTGGAAAGGAGTAGTAAGTTCTTGCTTGAAGTGCAAGAGGAGCTTGCATTGACTGTGACTTAGACTTTGGCATGACATGCTAGGTGTTGTTTTGACCTTATGCTTAGTGATTATTGTTGTAGCATGTCTTGTTCCAAACAATTGGGATTGCTTAGTGTGCCTTGAAGTTCTTGCTTGAAGTGCAAGAGGAGCTTGCATTGACTGTGACTTGGACTTTAGCATGACATGCTAGGTGTTGTTTTGACCTTATGCTTAGTGAGTATTGCTGTAGCATGTCTTGTTCCAAACAATTGGGATTTCTTAGTGTGCCTTGAAGAAATTATGCGTTGTTTTAGCATGCAAAAGCATAGTATTATGGTATTCTCCTTTGATGCTTTGCTTGGGTTGACTTGGCACATGCTCACACCATGTTATGACTATGACACGTCACCATTATCCTCTATGATCATTTAGTCCTTGACTTGTAGTACCACTCTTTGCTTTGATTAGTATGTTTTGTTGCAATGCATGATTATGGCCATTATGCTCTATTAGTTGGTTGCTCCCAGTCTTTTGCTAGCCTACACTTGTGTGAGTAAGTTCTACTCATGCCTCCAACTCCCAAGAATTCCAAAGTGTCCACTATAAACTACTATGCATGGTGTGTTACACCATTCCAAGTATATTCTTGTTTTCAACTATCTTCCAATTAAAAACTATTTTGTTATGTGAAAAATGTAGGGGTTCGTAGCATGGAAAACACAAAAATTCTACCGCATACAAACAAGCCAAGATCTATATACTAGATTGTAGCAACGAGTCGATAGAATAACTCACCCTCGAAGATTCCAAAGTGTTTAACAAGAGCGGATTCTCGTGGGTGATGTAGTCGTACTCTTGCCGATCTCAAGATCACGTAGACGATCCTTCTGGCGCTGCGTTCTGGCAGCGCTTCCGCAGTCGGTCACACGTTCGGTACTCGACGAAGACCTTCCTCTCCCTTGTTCCAGCAGGCAGCGGAGGTTGTAGCACTCTCCTCGTGATTCCGGCAGCATGAAGGCGTGGTACTGGAAGTAGAGGGGAGATCTCGCAGGGCCTCACCTTAAGCCGGAGCGAGTATGGTGGACTATGAGAGAGCCCTCGGTGATCTAGGGTTTAGACGCACCAAGGAGAGGGGCTAGGCCGGCGGCTAGGGCAAGTAGAAGGCCCCAACTCGGCGGCTTGGGAGAAACCCTAGGGCGCTGGCGGCGGTTTGGTGGCCGGCGGCTAGGGTTAGGGTTTAGAGGGGTGGAGTTGTGTGTTTGGAGGGGCAGCCCTGCCCCTCCTTATATAGGTGGAGGGTGCAGCCAGGGGGAGGGGAGCCCCTCCCCAACTCGGCCTCCTTGGCCGGCGGTGGAGGGAGAGGAACTCCTCCCCAAGTAGGTTTCCTACTCTCCCTCCACCAAGCAAAATAGCTGTTTGACTTTTCAAATTGGCGTTTGACTTTTCAAACTAGGATTTGATTTATCCCTTTATTTTGCTCAGAGATGACACCTAGTACATGATGCAACCATTCCAACTTGTTATGACACATTCATGTACCCTTCCCCTCCGGAGTTCCGGACATTCCGGAACCTTCTAGAACATTCCCGATGAAATCACTGGAACCATTCTACAACCCCGAAATAGGACTTTCCTTATATGAATCTTATTCTCCGGACCATTCCGGATCTCCTCGTGATATCCCGAATCCCATCCGAGACTTCGAACAACATTCGGTCTCTTACTCATCATTCCATAACTACTCAACAACGTCGAATCCTTAAGTGTGTCTCCCTACGGTTCGTGAATTATGCGGACATGATCGAGACACTTCTCCGAACAATAACCAATAGAGGAATCTAGAAATTCATATGGCTCCCACATATTTCTACGATAACTTTGCGATCGAATGAACCACTTACATAAGATACCAATTTCCCTTTGTCTCACGATAGTTTACTTATCCGAGGTTTTGATCGTCGGTATCTCTGCATACCTAGTTCAACCTCGTTAGTGATAAGTACTCTTTTCTCGTTCCCGTGATATGTGATCCATTGTGAGCCAGTCACATGCTTGCAAGCTAATCGGATGACATTCCACCGAGAGGGCCCAGAGTATATCTATCCGTCATATGGATGGACAAATCCCACTCTTGATCCATGTGTCTCAACCAATACTTTCCAAACACTCAATGCCACCTTTATAGCCACCCAGTTATGGTGTGGTGTTTGATGTCATCAAAGCATCCTTCCGATGATGGTGATAAGCATGATCTCATGGTCGAAGGAATTAGGTTACTATGTATCAGAAAGCATATAGAAATTGAACTATTAAAATGACTTGATCTTTATGCTACGCTTATCTATAGGAGTATGTCCATCATACCATTATCCTAACGATATGATCTTGTTGTTAATAACATCTCAATGTTCATGATAGGGAAACCACAATCATTTATTAACCAACAAGCTAGTATTATGAAGAGGCTTTACTAGGGACTTCAATTTAAGTTTACAAATCACACAAGTATTAATGTTTCCTTGTTAATACTATTATAGCATGAATGTAAACATTTATCATAAACACAAAGATATAATAATAACTACATTTATTATTGCCTCCAGGGCATATCTCCAACAGTCTCCCACTTGCACTAGAGTCAACTAATCTAGATTACATGGTAATATACCGAACACCCATGGCAGTTTGGTGTTGGTCATGTTTTGCCCTCAGGAGAGGTTTAGTCAACGGATCCGCCACATTCAAATCTGTGTGTACTTTGCAAATCTTTATGTCACCATCTTGGACATGTTCTCGAATAGCGTGGAAACGTAGCTTGATGTGCTTCAGCTTCTTGTGTGACCTTGGTTCTTGCGCATTGGCTATGGCACCCATGTTATGACAGTAGATAGACATTGGGTCCAGCGCACTTGGAACCACACCGAGCTCTGTAATGAACTCTTTCATCCATATCGCTTCTTGTGAAGCCTCCGAAGCAGCCATGTATTCCGATTCAGTTGAAGATCTCGCCACAACGCTTTGCTTTGAACTCCTCCAGCTAACTGCTGCACCATTCAAAGTAAATACGTATCCAGATTGTGATTTAGAATCATCCGGATCGGTGTTCCAACTAGCATCGGTGTAACCATTAACAACGAGCTGTTCATCACCTCCATAAGAAAGAACCATATCCTTAGTTCTTCTCAAGTACTTAAGGATGTTTTTGACCGATGTCCAATGATCCACTCCTGGATCACTTTGATATCTGCTAGTCAAACTAACAGCATATGCAATGTCGAGTCTAGTACATAGCATGGCATACATTAGAGATCCTATGGCTGAGGCATAGGGAGTTTTACTCATCCTTTCTCTATCTTCTGTCGTACTGGACTTTGAGTTTTACTCAAGGTCGTATTGGGCAACATGGGCAAGAACCCTTTCTTGCTATCTTCCATTCCAAATCTCTTTAGAACTTTGTCCAAATATGTACTTTGTGACAATGATATTAGGCGTCTCGATCTATCTCTATAAATCTTTATGCCTAATATGTAAGCTGCTTTGCCAAGATCTTTCATTGAAAAACTATTATTCAAATATTCCTTGAAACTATTAAGAAGGTCCACATCATTCCCAATCAACAATATGTCATCTACATATAGTATTAAGAATGCTACAGAGCTCCCACTCACTTTCCTGTAAATACAAGCTTCTCCATAAGTTTGTATAAAACCAAAACTTTTGATCACCTTATCAAAACATTGATTCCAACTTCGGCATGCTTGCTTCAATCCATAAATGGACCGTTGAAGTTTGCATACCTTGTTAGCATCTTTAGGATCGACAAAACCTTTGGGTTGCATCATATACAAGTCTTCATCAATGTCTCCATTGAGGAACGCTGTTTTTACATCCATCCGCCATATCTCATAATCGTAATATGCAGCGATTGCTAACATAATCCTCACAGACTTTAGCTTCGCTACAGGTGAGAAAGTCTCATCGTAGTCAACTCCTTGAATTTGTCGAAACCCTTTTGCGACAAGTCGAGCTTTATAGACAGTAACATTACCATTAGCATCTGTTTTCTTCTTGAAAATCCATTTGTTCTCGACAGCCTTCCGGCCATCCGGTAAGTCCACCTAAGTCCATACTTGGTTTTCGTACATGGATCCAATCTCGGATTTCATGGCTTCTTGCCATTTATTGGAATCTAGGCTCATCATCGCTTCCTCATATGTCGCAGGTTCATCGTTGTTGTCCACCAACATGACACTCATAACGGGATCATACCAATCAGGAGTGGTACGAGTTCTCGTTGACCTGCGAGGTTCTGTAGCAACTACAACCGAAGTTTCATGATCATCATCATTAACTTCCTCTCTTATTGGTGCAGGCACCACAGGAACTTCTTCCGGTGCTGCGCTACTCGCAAGTTCGAGAGAAGGTTCGACAACCTCGTCGAGTTCTACTTTCCTTCCAGTCACTTCTTTCGTGAGAAATTCCTTCTCTAGAAAGGATCCATTCTTGGCAACGAAGATTTTGCCTTCGGATATATGATAGAAGGTATATCCAATAGTTTACTTTGGATATCCTATGAAGACGCATTTTTCCGATTTGGGTTCAAGCTTGTCCGGCTGTAACTTCTTTACATAGGCTTCGCATCCCCAAACTTTAAGGAACGACAATTTAGGTTTCTTCCCAAACCATAATTCATACGGTGTCGTTTCAACGGATTTAGATGGTGCCCTATTTAAAGTGAATGCAGCTGTTTCTAATGCATAACCCCAAAATGATAGCGGTAAATCTATAAGTGACATCATAGAACGAACCATATCTAAGAGGGTTCGATTACGACGTTCGGACACACCATTACGCTGTGGTGTTCCCGGCGGTGTCAATTGTGAAAGTATTCCTCATTTCTTCAAATGCTCGCCAAACTCATAACTTAGATATTCACCTCCACGATCAGAACACAGAAATTTAATCTTCTTGTTACGTTGATTCTCAACCTCACTTTGAAATTCCTTAAACTTCTCAAAAGTTTTGGACTTATGTTTCATGAAATAGATATACCCATATCTACTCAAGTCATCCGTGAATGTAAGAACATAACGATAACCACCGCGCGATGCTACACTCATTGCACCACACACATCGGTATGTATGATTTCCAATAAGTCCGTAGCTCGCTCCATCATACCAGAAAACGAAGTCTTAGTCATTTTACCCATCAGACATGCTTCGCATCTTTCAAGTGATTCGAAATCAAGTGATTCAAGAAGTCCATCGGAATGGAGTTTCTTCATGCGCTTCACTCCAATGTGACCAAGACGACAGTGCCACATATAGGTCGAGTTATCGCTTGATTTCAAACGTTTAGCTTCAATGTTATTAATATGTGTATTTCCACTATCGAGATTCAATAAGAATAGACCATCTATCAAAGGTGCATGTGCATAAAACATATTACTCATATAAATCGAACAACCATTATTCTCGGACTTAAACAAGTAACCGTCTCGCAATAAACAAGATCCCGATATAATGTTCATGCTTAACGCAGGCACCAAATAACAATTATTTAAGTATAAAACTAATCCCGATGGTAGATGAAGAGGTAGCGTGCCGACCGCGATCACATCAACCTTTGATTCGTTTCCCACGCGCATCGTCACCTCGTTCTTCGCTAGCTTCCGTTTATTCTGCAGCACCTGTTTCGAGTTACAAATATGAGCAACCGAACCAGTATCAAATACCCAGGCACTACTACGAGTACTAGTGAGATACACATCAATAACATGTATATCGGATATACCTTTCTTCTTGATGTTGCCGTTCTTCAAATCCGCCAAGTACTTTGGGCAATTCCGCTTCCAGTGACCTTCTCCCTTGCAGTAAAAGCACTCTGTATCAGGCTTAGGTCCAGCCTTGGTCTTCTTCGTCGGTGCGGTAACTTTCTTACCACCCTTCTTGAACTGTCCCTTTTGCTTAGACTTGCCTTTCTTGAATTTGGTGGTCTTATTGACCATCAACACTTGGTGCTCTTTCTTGATCTCCACTTCTATAGATTTTAACATGGAGAAGAGTTCTGGCAACTGCTTGTTCATGCTTTGCATATTGTAGTTCATCACAAAGTTCTTGTAACTTGGTGGTAGTGATTGGAGGACACGGTAAATCCCCAAAGCATTAGGAATCACTATACCCAAGCTTTGAAGTTTGTTTGCGTGCCCAGACATCTTAAGCACATGCTCACTGACGGAGCTGCCCTCTTCCATCTTGCAGTTAAAGAACTTTTCAGAAGCCTCATAGCTCTCAACTGCCGCGTGAGTCTCAAAGATCAATTTGAGTTCACGAACAATATCATGTGGGTCTGAATTCTCAAACCTTTTCTGAAACTCCGATTCCAAACCATACAAGATAGCACACTGAACTGTGGAGTACTGATTCTTCCGAGCGAGGTAAACGTTCTTTACTTCATCGGTAGCATCAGATGCAGGCGGGTCACCCAGCGGTGCATCCAGCACATAGGTCAAATTACCAGCATTGAGGACAATCCTCAAATTGCGGAACCAATCCGCGAAGTTGCTTCCATTGTTTTCCAACTTTTCTTTCTCTAGGAACGCATTAAAATTGATGGTAGGGGCCGCCATTGATCTACAACATATTTGCAATATTTTAGACTAAGTTTACGACAAATTGATTTCTAATTAATAGTTAAATTAATCTAGGTGAACTCCCACTCAAAAAAATATCCCTCACATTGTTTTAGTGATCACACGAACCAAATCCACCACATCAAAACCGATCATCACGAGAGTTGATGTAGCTTCAATGGCGAACAATCTACATGTTCATCATATCTACTATATGATTCATGCTTTACCTTTCGGTGATCCGTACTCCGATACCATGTCTGTACATGCTAGGCTCGTCAAGATCAAACCTTACCTTCCGCATGGGCAAATCTGGCTTGCTCACGTTGTATACACTTGCAGAATCTAACACACCCGATCATCACGTGGTGCTTCAAAACAACAAGCTTTAGCAACGGTGCTTACTAAGGATGAACACTTTAGACTTGAAATTTATGTGCATGAGGGATCATCTTATAATGCTACCGTCGTTAACTAAGCAATACAAGATGCATAAAGGATTAACATCACATGCAATTCATAATATGTGATATGATATGGCCTTTCTTCTTTGTGCTTCTGATCTCCATCTTCAAGCACGAACATGATCTCCATCATCACCGACATTGCATCAAGGTCAATGACGCTGCTCCATGGTTGTCGTCCACCGGCTTCAACTATTACAACTACTTTGAATAGACACGCGGGTCTTAACATGAATTAAAGACAACCATATGGCTCCTGCCGGTTGCCAACGTACAATAAGGAACATTGCATACATCAAATATAATCACAATCATGGCCATATCACATCACAGCACACCCCTGCAAAACAAAGTTAGACGCCTCTAATTTCTTTGCATATTTTAAGTGGTTTGGGGCTTTCAATAAGTGTCGATCTAACTTACGAACAAGAACCACAACGTTGATGTTTGAACTATCAAGTGCCCGTTGTAAATTGGATCTATACTATAATGGGAGAGACAGACACCCGCAAAGCCACTTACGCAATACAAGTTACATGTTGAGCATGGAGCAAGTCTCGTGAACGATGTCATGTAAGGTTAGCCCGGGCCGCTTCATCCCATCATACCGCAAGATGCAAAATACACAAGAAGCAATTGATAATAAAAGCACCACCGCCCACAATGACAATTGTGTTCTACTCATGCAACAGATCTACATATAGACACGGCTCTGATACCACTGTAGGGGTTCGTAGCATGGAAAACAAAAAAATTCTACCGCATACAAACAAACAAGCCAAGATCTATCTACTAGATTGTAGCAACTAGTCGATAGAATAACTCACCCACGAAGATTCCAAAGTGTTTAACGAGAGCGGATTCTCGTGGGTGATGTAGTCGTACTCTTGTCGATCTCAAGATCGCGTAGACGATCCTTCCGGCGCTGCGTTCCGGCAGCGCTTCCGCAGTCGGTCACACGTTTGGTACTCGACGAAGACCTTCCTCTCCCTTGTTCCAGCAGGCAGCGGAGGTTGTAGCACTCTCCTCGTGATTCCGGCAGCACGACGGCGTGGTACCGGAAGTAGAGGGGAGATCTCGCAGGGCTTCGCCTTAAGCCGGAGCGAGTATGGTGGACTATGAGAGAGCCCTCGGTGATCTAGGGTTTAGACGCACCAAGGAGAGGGGCTAGGCCGGCGGCTAGGGCAAGTAGAAGGCCCCAACTCGGCGGCTAGGGTTTAGCCATAGGCGGCGGCAGCAGGAGGTGGCGGCGCCGGCGGCTTGGAGCTAGGATTTGCGGGGTGCAAGTTGTGTGCTTGGAGAGGCAACCCTGCCCCTTCTTATATAGGTGGAGGGGCCGGCCAAGGGGAGGGGAGTCCCTTCCCAACTCGGCTTCCAAGGCCGGCGGTGGAGGGAGAGGGACTTCCTCCCCAGGTAGGTTTCCTACTCTCCCTCCACCAAACAAAATAGCCGTTTGACTTTTCAAATTGGCGTTTGACTTTTCAAACTAGGATTTGATTTATCCCTTTATTTTGTTCAGCGATGACACCTAGTACATGATGCAACCATTCCAACTTGTTATGACACATTCATGTACCCTTCCCCTCCGGAGTGCCGGACATTCCGGAACCTTCTAGAACATTCCCGATGAAATCACCGGAACCATTCTCCAACCCCGAAATAGGACTTTCCTTATATGAATCTTATTCTCCGGACCATTCCGGATCTCCTTGTGATATCCCGGATCCCATCCGAGACTCCGAACAACATTCGGTCTCTTACTCATCATTCCATAACTACTCAACAACGTCGAATCCTTAAGTGTGTCTCCCTACGGTTCGTGAATTATGCGGACATGATCGAGACATTTCTCCGAACAATAACCAATAGAGGAATCTGGAAATTCATATGGCTCCCACATATTTCTACGATTACTTTGCGATCGAATGAACCACTTACATACGATACCAATTTCCCTTTGTCTCACGATAGCTTACTTATCCGAGGTTTTGATCGTCGGTATCTCTGCATACCTAGTTCAACCTCGTTAGTGATAAGTACTCTTTTCTCGTTCCCGTGATATGTGATCCCTTGTGAGCCAGTCACATGCTTGCAAGCTAATTAGATGACATTCCACCGAGAGGGCCCAGAGTATATCTATCCGTCATATGGATGGAAAAATCCCACTCTTGATCCATGTGTCTCAACCAATACTTTCCGAACACTCAATGCCACCTTTATAGCCACCCAGTTACGGTGTGGTGTTTGATGTCATCAAAGCATCCTTACGGTGATGGTGATAAGCATGATCTCATGGTCGAAGGAATTAGGTTACTATGTATCAGAAAGCATATAGCAATTGAACTATTAAAATGACTTGATCTTTATGCTACGCTTATCTATAGGAGTATGTCCATCATACCATTCTCCTAACGATATGATCTTGTTGTTAATAACATCTCAATGTTCATGATAGGGAAACCACAATCATTTATTAACCAACAAGCTAGTATTATGAAGAGGCTTTACTAGGGACTTCAATTTAAGTTTACAAATCACACAAGTATTAATGTTTCCTTGTTAATACTATTATAGCATGAATGTAAACATTTATCATAAACACAAAGATATAATAATAACTACATTTATTATTGCCTCTAGGGCATATCTCCAACAGTATTAGTGATTAAAGCCCTCACGAACTTGATGGCACACTTTATATTCTTTGCCCTAATAAACTTGAACCATTATGACAACTTTGTTGTATATGCTTGCACTTATAAATTGGAATTAGCAGAACCGTGCTGTCACGGGGAACGTTTTCAACATCGCACTTGTACTTTGTACTCAGTTGATATCATGTTCTTTTGTTTATGGATGTCAGCGGTGTGAAATAAAGAGGGAACTTGTAAGTCCATGGAGTTTGTATCCCATGTTAGAGAAACGCCTGGGCCGCTAGCCTAAGCCATGCCTAATCATGGTGGAAACTTGCAGCGTCACCATAATGAGCTATCTATGAAGCATCCTCAATAAAAATCTATGCATATGGTAAATAAAAAGATTGCTGAGATGCTCATTGTCTGCTTGCCTTGTCATTTTGGTTATGGGAAAGCTCCTTTACCATGTGCAAGGGGTACCCCGTTGGCGGTTCTCAATGATATGCAAATACTTACAGTGACAAGAACTTACCTGGACCCAAAGTTGAGTATGCATGAGGTGTGGCCCTAGTATTCAAGGAACTTGAGATTGCCAACTTATACTTCGTTAAGCATATACTCCATCTTTGCCACTTTAACCTTAACCACTTCAAGATGCTTATGATAGAGGCAATGAGGGCTGAAAGCTAACAAGTACCATAATTTTTGGAAGCTTTTTTTGAAACTTGTAATCCCTGCTTCCTTTACAAAAAAGGCCTTTCTTCCACCATTATTGAGTCTCCACCTTCTACCTTTAGGCACCATTAAGGGAGCATAGTTGTCATTCTGTGTGCAGTGTTCCAAAGCTTATTAATTGATGCATATTGTGATATTACTTGTTCTTGTGCTATTTGTTTCTAGTCACCCTTGTGAAATTTGAAGGTGTCCTATGCATCTATATTGCTACTCTATGAGGGACAAGCTGATTGCCACTATGCCATGTTTTCTGTATGTGAAACAAACAAACGTTTTTCAATGCATGTTATTCATGATCTTTGTTTGTATCTTGTCATGTTGCATGCATAGTTACTATGTACTATTGTTAGAACTCCATTTTTCATGCACATGTTTAGAGTTCTTTGATCCCAGCTTTCAATGCTTGCAAACGGTTGTATCTTTATTGTGAGGGTGCATGTCACCTCAAAAATTATTCTTTTATCAATTAGCTACTCGAGGACGAGCAGGAGTTAAGCTTGGGGATGTTGATACGTCGGAAACGTATCTATAATTTTTGATGCTCCATGCTTGTTTAGTATCTACTTTGCTTTGCTTGTCTACACTTTGAGGTGCTTTTTACATGTTTTCTGGTACTAACCTACTGACAAGTTGCAACAGTGCCAAATGTCTGTTTTCTGCTGTTTTTGGTATCAAAAAAGTTAGTAAAGAAATATTCTCGGAATTAGACGGGACAAACGTCAAAGTCAATTACTTTCCGTGGGGAACAAGAAGTCCAGAGGGTAGACGAGGAACCGGACCAGGGCAGCCAGACCCCCCAAGGCACGACCAGGGGTGGGCCTGCGCCTGGCTAGGGTTTGGCCCCCTGGTCACCTCCTCGGCCTCCCCCTTCGCCTATAAGAAGCCCCCGATGCAGAAACCCTAAGAACCCGATGAAATATCCACAAAACTGTCTGTAGCCGCCGCCACCATCATCCCTAGATCGGGGGGATCTGAAGTTCTTCCCGGCACCCTACGGGAGGGGACATCATCCCGGAGGCATTCTCTCCGGTATGATGCGTGAGTAGTTCCACCTTGGACTATGGGTCCATGTAGTAGCTAGATGGTTGTGTCTCCTCCTTTGTGCTTTCATGTATAGATCTTGCGAGCTCTGTTCATGATCAAGATCTAATCTATTTGTAATCATGCATGTTGTGTTTGCGGGGATCCGATGGACATTGAGATTATTATGTTGGTTTGATTAATGGTTTTGTCTTTATGATTCTATCATGTCTGTGTTGTTTGTGATCTTGCATGCTCTTCGTTGTTAGTAGCTATCTTGGCCAAGTAGTTGCTAGTGACTCCAAGAGGGGGTATTTATGCTCGATAGTGGGTTCATGCCTCTAGTTTCCAAGGGAAGTGACAATAATCTCTTCGGTTGTAGATGTGTTGTTGCTACTAGGGAGAAAACAACGGTCTCTTGTTCATGTAACATGTGGACTATTTACCTTACACACTTTGCTTAAAGCAGTTGTCTATTGCTTGCAACTTAATACCGAAGGGGGTTCGGATGATAACCTGAAGGTGGACTTCTAGTCATAGATGCAGTTGGATGGCGGTCTATGTATCTCGTTGTATTGCCCAATTGAATCTCATAGGATCTTTCTGACTAGTAATTGCATTGTTATGTCTTGCTCAGTTCCTGTAAATTGCCTTGCTGTAATTTGTTTACCCTTCATGCCATGTTGTTTATCTAAGGAGAGCACCTCTAGTGAACTATGGACCCCGGTCCATGAAGGGTTTCGCGGCATAGTAAATCAAAATTTTCTACGGATGCGAACAGAGGGAAAGCCAAGATCTAATCTAGGAGATGCAAACAACGAGAGAGATTGGATTAGATCTTCATACCCTTGAAGATTCGCACAGCGGAACGTTCGTCGGAACGTGGGTGATGTAGTCGTACTTGCTTCTCCTCCTCGCGATCCGATCTGATCTAGCACCACAAGTGGCGGTGCCTCCGTGATATGCACACGTGCAGCACCTCGAAGTCTCCTCCTTCCTCGGTCCAGCAAGTATGGTGGAGAGACGGATTGGATCTACAACACGACAGAGTGGTGTATATGGTGGAGAATTTCTGCAGCAGGGCTTCGCCTACAAGCAGTCGGGAGGGAGAGAGGAGGGCAGCAGGGCGGCTAGGATTGGAGGGGAAGGTGTGGGGGGTGGTGCGCCCCCAGCCCTCTTTATATAGAGGGGTGGGGCGGCAACCCTAGCCCCCTCCCCCAAGCCAAGGCCGGCGGCCAAGGAGGAGGAGTGGGGGGCAAGGAACCCCCCCCTTCTAGAAGCTCTATCTAGAGTATAAACCCTCTTGGCCGGCTGGGCCCTATGGGGCCTTGTGCCCCTGGCCCAATGCGGCCAGGGCACTCCCTCATAGGCAGATGCCCCCTCCCGGAAGGTGTGGCCACGTTGGTCCCCTTCCAGAAGGTTCTAGAAGCTTCCGGTACAATACCGATTAACCCAGAACAATTCCAAACTCCAAAAACTGCACTGCCTTATATGAATCTTATTCTCCGGACCACTCCGGAACCTCTCGTGATGTCCCGGATCCCATCTGAGACTCCGAACAAAAACTCATAAACCAATTATCCAATCTATCCTAGCGTCGAGACACGTTAAGTGTGTGACCCTGCGGGTTCGAGAATATGCAGACATGATCTTCTATCAATAATCAACAACGGGGTCTGGAAACCCATATTGACTCCCACATATTCATCGATGATCATATCGGATGAACCACGATGCCAGGATTCAATCAATCCCATATATATATTCCCTTCGTCTCGCGATATTTTACTTGCCCGAGATTCGATCGCCGGTACCGTCATACCTAGTTCAATCTCGTTCACAGCAAGTACTTTACTCGTTCCATAATACGATATCACTTTGTGATTAACTCTTTAACCACATGCTTGCAAGCGGTGTTGATATCGATTATCGAGTGGGCCCGAAGTATATCTCTCCAACTTGGGAGGGACAAATCCCATCTCGATACATACAACCCAACAGATACTTTCCGATCACCTGAGAGACACCTTTATGATCACCCTCTCATAGGATGACGTTTGATGAACTCAAAGCTTTCTTCCGATACCAGGGAGTTGTATTATCTCATGGTCTAAGGAATACAATATTTGACATAAGAAAAGCTTCGCAAAGACGAACACGATGACACGATCTAATTGCTTCGCTTAGTTTGGGTCTGTCCACCATATCATTCTCCCAATGATATGATCTCATTATTAATCGACAACTCATGACCATGGCTAGGAAACCTTAACCATCATTAATCAATGAGCTAGTCCATAGAGGCGTACTAGGGACACGGTGTTGTTCACAAACCACACAAGTATTAAAGTTTCTGCTTAATACAATTCTAGCATGGAATATAAACATTATCATGAACAAGAATTATAATAATAACATCTTTATTATTGCCTCTAGGGCATAATTCCGACAGTCCAATCTTTACCATTGATACATCTTCCACTGTTACTTGTTTACTTGCTGCAAACCATTACCTTCCACACTATACGTTTAATCCTTTGTTACAGCAAACCGGTGAGCTTGACAACCTCACTGATTCGTTGGGGCAAAGTCTTTAGTTTGTGTTGTGCAGGTCTTCGCGTTGCTTGCAACACCTGTGTGACGTTTCCTTCCTCCTTCCGGTTCGATAACCTCGGTCTCAACTGAGGGAAAACTTGTTGCTTGCTCTTCACACCCTACGCTTGGGGTTACCAATGAAGTGCCATGTCGAGCATCATCAATTATGCAAAAGGAACAAAAACCTTAGTGTTTCCACGAGTGTCCATCTCAGCCCGATAAAATAATGATTTTTTTGGCATGCTCTCAATTACTTAAGAACTAAAATTCTGGAAGGACAATGAATAGAAAAGTAGTGCTTGAAAAGTCTTGATTTATTGATGTGGGAGAATTGAGATACTTTAGTATATATGATTTTCATGTCAAACTCTCACACTCTTAATTCTACATGATTACACTTTATTGTTCAAAGGCAAGCCTATGAGTTGATTACATGACATGGAATAAAGTTTACCTTTTTGGATCATCCATGCTTACAATAATTTTGCTGCACTATAAGGATTCATAAAACCCATATGATATGCTTGCCATTAATCTATCTTTGCTGAAGTTTTTCAGATTAATAAAGTGAAGGAAACATGAGACTACCAATCATGAGTAAGATCATCATCTCGTTAGTTTAGTTTAAATGCTGAGTTCCCTTTTGATTTTGGTTTTCTTGGTCGAGGAGTTTAAGCTTGGGGAGGTTGATGGCTGTGAAATATAGACATCCATGTCCGCATTTAAACTGGATATTATTCATATATTTGATGAAATATCTCTCTAAAACCTTTCACTAATGCCTAATGATCAAAGGGGAATGCAATCCTTTCTTGCTATTTTTGCCTGCCTAGATAATGACGTATAATGATGGGAATCACTACATAAATGCCAAAGATACGAGATTTCCAACAGGCCAAAGAAACCAGGAGCCGTGAAGTGGATCCAGAAGACTTAACGACCAACTATACGGGCCACCGCCGCATAGTTGTCGCCGTATAGTTGGTGCCGAATTTATTAGGTCAAACAGAATAACTTTAGTGAAGGGACCCCTATATAAAGAGGCTTCGGGCGATGGGAAACAACGCTTCTTTTTCGACCTCAACTCTCCCTGCCACTAGAAGCCGCCACACCGGAGGAATAGATTTAGATATAAATCTCTAAACCTTTCTCCACCACCATAGCCATCTTCCACCACTTGTAATAGTAGATCTCTTCTCCAATTGGCGACATTGTAAGACTATTTGCTATCATCCTTATGATCTCTATTACAATGTTTATGATTGTCGATTTAATCTCTATGTGTGAGTAATTCTCCTTGGGATAAGGACTTCGGCCTAGCCATGTAGCTTTTGTGCATGTTATTATCAAAGATGAGATCATGTATTAGTTTGTATGACATGATGATTGTAGTACCCTCTCTTGCCTCAATCGAAGGACTTGTCAGGTACCCAAGACCCCGAGGATTGATCCAGGTAAAGGAAGTGTGAGTAATGACTGATCTGCAGGATAGGAACCCTAGTGACAGAAAGGGTAGTATAGTTGTATGTGAGGAATTTACTTGGGATTAACAGTGACATCATGATGCATATCACTAGTTCTCTTTATTCTATAGATGAGACTAGTAGGTTATTGCTATAAGTGGTTGCGGAGGCGATAACAATTATGGATGCACTGCCCACATATAATTATCTTGCTCTAACAATTAAATGTATACTTTATCATTATCTATTATTCCCATCAGATGTTCTGCACATCTACATGTGAAAAACGAAGACCCTAGGCCCTCTCTCTCCATCGTCAACAACAACAACAACATCACAAACTCTTGGTCCGGTGAAAACGCAATAGGAATTCAAAAACTCTCGAAGGTCCATTTAAGTAATCTCACTTTGCTTTGTGCTTCCCGATGATTCGATAAACCTAGGTCTACTAGGGAAAAAGAGCTATACTACATCCGTAATCCGGATCAAAAGTATCACCCATCTAGATTGAGGCTGGTCTCTTGCAGGTGCCCTTGAAGTCACGGATGAAGTAGTATACCAGCTCTTCCCAGCTGCGGATGGATTCGGAGGGGAGATTATTGAGCCAGGCTCTGGCTGCACCCGTCAGCTACAGCTGAAGGCATTGCATGTCCGTGTTTTTGCTCCCGCCATGGATCTTGACTGACGGGATGTGATCATCCAGCCAAATCTTCGGCTCCTGCACGACGTCAAACTTCGGGTTATACGAAGGGAGCTTGAAGCCCTCGAGCACTGGCGTCTACCGTATGGCTCTGCTGAAACATCTGGCACTGTATAGCTCAGTGTCTTCGTCCTCCAATTCCATGGAGCATGCATGTTTTGCACGTGATCTGTAGATCTTGCGTTGAGTGAGCTCGTTACATGCGTCGTAGTTGTGGCTCCTTCGCCACGAGCTGCGGCGTCGTCGGGACAGGTCGTGTTCGTCCTCATCAGATGAGGGTGTGCAGCTTCTTGTGAATTTGACCGCAGCCTTTTTCTTTGGCTCTGGAGGCTCCTCTCCGCTCAACGCGACTCCAACGAGGCCGAGGCCTGCAATCGCAAATTTTTGGATTGCATGTCTAGGATCTCCGGCAGGTGGCAGGTTTGCTGCCAAGTACGTGGTGGCCACCTAACCACAACCTACGGTGTTTTGGGCATTATGTTGCCCTGCGAGTCCATTGACATGAAAGATAGTCGAGTTCCCTGGTGGTCGTGATCGGTGCAACGAGATTGTAGAGAACTAGCCCTCGTAGATCCAAAGCGTTAACGAGATTAGATCTTGTGGTTGATGTAGTCGACCACTTGCCGATCTCAAGATCGCATAGACGATCCTTCTGGCGCCATGTTGCGGCAACGCTTCCGCACTCGGTCACACATATAGAGTGGATGAAGACCTTCCTCTTCCCTTTCCAGCGGGCAACGAAGGTAGTAGATCTCCTCGGAATCCCATCAACACGATGGTGTGGTGGTGGTGGAGGAGAGATTTCTATAGGGCTTCGCCTAAGCCGGAGTAGGACGGTGGGGGAGAGAGGGGTGTGGCAGCTAGGGTTGTAGGCGCCAGGGACAAGGGGCAAGAGGGGTGCACCCCCACCCCGCGTTATATAGTGGGGGGAGGCAACCAAGGGGGTTCCCAGCCCTAGCCGAGTTCCCCCAACTCGGTCACAAGGGGAAGAGTTGGGGACTTGGCCCCCCAAGTCTCCCCTCTTTTCAAAACTAGGGTTTGACTTTTGAAACTAGGATTTGACCCCAATTTCCTAGTGCTGGACGGTTGGACCTTTGGGTTTGGTGTGGCTGGACCCTAGGGCCCCCACGGCATGCCACAACCCAAGTGACCCCTCCCAGGGTGGTGGACCCACTGATGGTCCCTCTAGAACATTCTAGAAGTTCCAGTCAAAATACCGAAAACTTTTCTGAACCCTGAAAACCACTTTCCTTATATTAATCTTATTCTCTGGACCATTCCGGATCTCCTCGTGATGTCCTGGATCCAATATGATACTCCGAACAACATTCGTTCTCCAACTCATATTCCATATCTACTTAAACAACATCGATTCATTAAGTGTGTCACCCTACGGTTCGCGAACTATGCAGACATGATCGATACACCTCTCCGACCAATAACCAATAGCGGGACCTGGAGATCCATAGTGGCTCACATATATTCAATGATGACTTCATGATCGAATGAACCATTCACATATGATACCGATTCCCTTTGTCGCGCGATACTTTACTTATCCGAGGTTCGATCGTCGGTATCTCCATACCTAGTTCAACCTTGTTACCGATAAGTACTCTTTACTCGTACTATGATGTGACATACCTTGTGACCCAGTCACATGCTTGCAAGCCAATTGGATGACACTCCACCGAGAGGGCCTATAGTATATCTATCTGTCATATGGATGGACAAATCCCACCCATGCGCTTCAATCCATACTTCAGAATACCCAATGCCACCTTTATAACCACCTAGTTACGAAGTGGTATTTGATGTCATCAAAGAATCCATTCGGTGTTGGTGATTAACATGATCTCATGGTCGAAGGATTAGGTTACTATGTATTTGAAAGCTTATAGCAAACGAACTTAATGACTTGATCTTATGCTATGCTTACTATGAGTGTCTGTCCATCACATCATTCTCTTAATAATATGATCTTGTTATTAATAGCATACAATGTCCACGACCAGGAAACCATGATCATCTATTAATCAACAAGCTAGTTTAACAAGAGGCTTACTAGGGACTCTTTTATGTTTATAAAACACACATGTATTAATGTTTCCGGTTAATACAATTATAGCATGGGATGCAAACATTTATCATAAACGCAAAAATATAATAATAACCACTTTATTATTGCCTCTTAGACATATCTCCAACATCTATGTCGTATTGGTCTGTCCCTCAAGGGGCGCCCTGCCTGACTTTATATAGTACAGCCGAGTCAGGTTACATGAGTTCTACCCGGACTTGTCTGACTAAGACTTTCCTCGTACTCCAAGTCGTATCCGTAAGCCCGTAGACTCCTTGGTCATGCCGACTTGTACCTTCTAGTGAGTCGGATGTGGTCTTTCATCTTCTTGCGAGGCCCACCTATTTGGCATATCCCCGACAATACTGGACAACTGAGGAATGTTACTCGGTGCCATCTACAAGAGAAAATTATGCAAGCACTTAAGACATGTATTTATAAAGAGTTGGAAAATTAAACTTTTTGACTTGTGCCTACTCCCACTAGAACCAACATCTCTCCCATGGTTGCTTAGTGATCATGATCCTGGGTAAGTAAGCCGGCTAGTGAGTCTGAGCATCATCCTAGCCGTCTCAAGACCCGAGTAAGCAACTCCTTGCTAATCGCATCACCATACGACTCTTGTTGGATCGTCTACGATCTGCCTTTACCCCGAAGACCACAACTATTGTGATAGCTCCGTCTAGCTACCTTTGTGTTATTGCTGAATGTGTCCGACACACTCCCACTTAGCCGGAAAGAATTGGCAGTGCCCCAATAATATGATCACACTAATCCAATATTGCCCGGTTTGTCATGGTGCAACACAAGGCGGGGTAATGTTGACTAGATATTCTTTGAGAGATCTAAATAGAAATTCATGTTTTTCAATTTCCTCTACAACTATATCCCAAAATATAACTACAACTCAAAGGATTTTTTTTGAAGTTTTTATCATTTTTGTTTATTTTTTATAAAACTTAAAAGGCGATCCAGGGGGTTTGTTTTTCCATATTCTGTGGAGCATGTGTCTATATGCGCCACAGAAACATCACTTTCTATGGCGTATAAATCAGATTTTGTGGTAGGCCCCCTTCATTTTCTATGGTGCATATGTCCATATGCGCCATAGAAAGTTGGTCTCCCAACCCTCGGTGGCGGGTCCCACCATATTTCTGTGGCGCATGAGTTTTTATATATGCCACAGAATAGTGAAGGTTTCTGTGGCGCATGGCTTGGAGTGCGCCACTGAATTTTCTCTATGGTGCATGGTCATTCATATGCGCCACAGGATAGTCGTCTATCTATAGTTTTTTCCTAGTATTGTGTCACTTTACCCTTTGTATATATTTTCATGGTCTAAGGTTTGGGTTATATGGTCTATTGTCTATGTCTAGGGATTGTGGTATAAATCCAGGGTCTACGGTATAAATCTAGAGGACCTATATCTAGGATTTCCTAAGGAGATGTCACTTCAAAGTTGTGTCTATGATTTAGTATATATGATGTAGGGTATAGGTGCATGATCTTGGTCTATTCCTAGATATATGGTTTAGATATCGGGTTAGGGCCTAATTATAGGTTTAGACCAATATCTTTGATTAGTAAACTTAAACCCAATATCTAAACATCATACTAAACTCTAGACTCTAAAACTTTAACCCTAGTTACACCATAGTCCGTGTACCCTAGATCTAAGTATTGGATTCTAAACACAAACTGCAAGCTACACCCTAGATATCGAGTGTGTTACTATTGCATGTATGAAATTTCACGTGTCGTCTCATCATGGTGGCGACGTATAAGGGTTTCACGAACATTCAAATATTCCATGCCCTCGCTTGTTGTTGGGAGGCAAAGACAAATGATTTCTTTATTTTGGGATTTTCCTGTCCTTTATCAGCTTTTAGAGACTTTCATATCTTTTTTTGTTGTGTTGGTTCTCTGGTCCATTTTCAGCATTGATGTTGTATGTATTCTAGCCAAACTTTTTCGTTTGGAGATTTTATGGGTAAGTAGCGTCTTGGAAGAGTTGTATATTCTGCATACGAGCTCATATTTAGAAGGTTGAGGTGGCATTGGAAATCTCTCGAAAAGTTAGGGTTTCCTAGATTTATTAGGTCCTTACGAGTAAGTTATGACATATCACTCCATGTGTCATATCGTTGTCACTCCATTACATATATCTATACCCTCTACACTAACCTAAACCCTATGCCAATACTAAGCACCTCCCTTGTATACACATATTAGTGCCCATTCCCAAGGATGAAGGGTTTTGACCTTCCTCGCATGATTTCGTGTGCCCTATCTGGCAGGCCCTCCGACGTCTACATGCTAGCTTTTTCATCAAAGGTTGTGATTTCACGTGTCTTCACTTTTGTTAGTATTAGGATAGGTCACAAGAACATTACAAACATAGGTAGAGGATATCCTATATAACTAAGAAGATCAACCCCACTAACTTATTTCTCTAAACATGCAGCCTATCCACCTCAACACGATGCCACCTCAACAATTTCCTTTTTTCTTATTTTCCGTCTATTTTGTTTTGAGAATTGACACCTCATCTTCTCCGTGGTCTCGGCCACGGCGCACTCGCTTCCTCTCCCCCACATTATCGGAGAGAAACAACTGCACAACCGAGTAATGGAGGAATACGAGAAGTCTGGGCGTTTTTTCCCACAACCGAGTAATGGAGGAATACTAGAAGTCTGGGCGTTTTTTCCCATTTATATCCATTTCTCCGCCTCAAAGGGTATCTGCTAGAGAAATGTTTTGCTTCTACATCAGTCACCGTGTCTGCTATCATATTCAGGTGTATAGTTTTTATCCAATACTGACCAACCACTATGAAAGATCACTCGCTAATTTAAGGATTTTGTTCTTTGTAATAATTTTTTTTAGTGGAGTCTGGAGTAAGTGGTCTGTCATGAGGAACTTATGGTACATTTTCCTTTTGAACATTATTATTACCACCATCCTTTCCATTAAAATTTATCTTGTTTTCTTGCCGCATCTTCTGATTCCATTGGGCCATATAGGTTTGAAACTAAAAATAAGCTGTCAAAATATGTTAGTGCTAAAAATATGTTAGTACTAAAAACGATGACGTTTTTGATTTACCTTAGGACTTTGATAGAATGGCCTGTCATGAGGAACTTCTACGGGATTTTCCTTTTTTCCACATTACTACCATCATCCTTTACTTCAAAATTAGTCTTTTCTTTGCTATAAATCTGATATTTGGTTGGTTTGTGCAGATCTGGCAATAGCAAAAGAAGTTGTAAAAAATATGTTAGAGCTCGTTTGGTATCCAGACATTGGGACAGGGATTTTGGAATTCATTTGACGATTCCAGTGTTATCTTGTTTGGCAGCCACAGAATTGGGTATAGAATTCATTTACCAATTCTAGAAAATAGACAACGTGTACTTTCTAGATTCTTGTCCCGCACCAGTCATTTTCCCGGAATTTCCTCACCCATCTGCCCCGACGCTCTCTTCTTCGTCTCCCGAGCCACCTCTCCCACCACCACCTCGCCTCCACGACTCCCGACCACCGGTGACGTCTACGCCCAGATCTCACGTCGAGTCCTCTACCCCCTCGAGTCCGCTCGAGTCCGCTCCACGCCATGGCTCCTCCCCACGGAGATCTCATCTCACCCACGCCTGTAGTGTCCCGCCTCCGGTGAGCCTCCGTCGACCTCATCTCACCCACCTCGGCTAGGTATGTCTCCTCCTCCACCTCTCCTTTTTTACCCTTTTTCTCAGTTGTTCTTTCCCTTTTCTTAATTCTAACCCTAGGCTCAACCGGATCTGCAGTTTTAGCACCACAAGATCACCAGATCAGGAACCTCAGGAGCAGACGACCACGAGTTTTGACCTCCCACCTCGTTCCTAAGCTCTCACACGGTCCTCCACCTCGTCCCCTTAATCTGCCACAGCAGCTACGGTAGGCTTTCCCACTCTTTTCTCTCTCTGATGTCAAGGTCAATTTCCACATCGTTGCAATTCTAGATTCATCTCTTTTCTCTCTCTGATGTCAAGGTCAATTTCCACACTTTGCATTGAGATCGTGGCCTACCTTATCCATCTTGAGGCTCCCCCCTAGCTGCCCCTTACTCCAGCTCGCCAGCCTCCTCCACCTCGTGCCCTCCTCCAAGCATCTCCGTCCCTGCACTAGGTGAGGTGCCCCTCTTTCTCTTTGTGCATATATTTCATCCTGCACGTGAAGATGAACATACATATGGTTATTATTGTTGTTATGGCAAGCACTTGATCATTATAAGCAAGATTATTTTTGAAGATGGTTTGGACAGAAGTTTGCTGTGCATTTAATCTTTCTAGGTGTAATCATCCGTGGGATAAATATTTGAATGTGTATATGTTCAAGTGGATGATGCCATAGTCAGAATATTATATGCTCATTTGGATCTCTCTGTCTAGCTGTTCTACATTTCTAATACTAGATAGGTGCTCTGCTTGCTTCTTGTTGTATCTGTGACAAAACAAAATTCATGATATCAGACTTCCAACCATTGCTTGCTTATACTGCTGTAGGAAGACTTGAAATTTTCAAAGTTAGGGAGCTTAAGCATGTTTTAATTTGTTTTTTACCATCTAAACTTTGGAAATAGTTCTGATAGATTACAGAGAACTACAGTTCAGTATTTTCCTCTTTAATATAGTGTGGAAATTATCTGTTTCTCGTTTCCCGTAGGAGCCTGTTCCATCCGTAAGATATTAGGTACTGTTGTTATTTATTTATTCTCTGATGCTTGCGTTGGTACTGTTGTTATTTACCTCCACATTAGGTACTGTTGTTATTTATATATCTTTGTTGTTGTCCATTTATATCTCCTGCATATTCTTGCCATATATCTCTCCTGCATATTCTTGCCTATTCACTATGTTTGTTGTTGTCCATATATCTCTCCTGCATATTCTTGCCATATATCTCTCCTGCATATTCTTGCCTACTAGAATATTCTTGCCTACTCACTATGCATATTCTTTCCTACTAGAGTACGTGGTAGTGGTTTAGGAAGACATGTTGCCGTGTGCTTGGTACCCCACTCTGTATAACCATTGACGGTTTCCTGATGTTTATGTCCGAGCTTGCTAATGCTTAAACTATGTTCCTGCTAATATATTGCATTATGTCGCTGTTATATTACGAACCTTGCTTTCCTGATGTTGTCCTCTAGCTGATGTGTAGATCTGAAAGTTTATTACTCTACTCAGTTCCCTTTATGTATGTATTGTAGACTGGACTCGGGGAAGAGAGATCGGATTGGACTGGACTCGATTCGGTTCTTCGCAGCGGAAGGTCGTAGCAGCAGCGATAAATAAAGGAGGTACTACCGGAGCAGAGAGCTAGGGCTTCCTTACCGAGAGGAGGAGGGCGAAGAGCGGTCTCCTGCGGCGGCGCTGGTATGGATCCGGTGGAGGAGAGGTGTCCCGCTCCGAGGTGTGCTCCGGCGGATGGGAGGAGAGGGGAGACGAGGCGACGAGGGTTCCCTGCGGCGAGAGGGAGCGGTGCTTGGGGACGGGACGGACAGGGAGAGAGAGATCGCAGGGAGACCGACCACCCAAGTCGAATCGTGCCGACCACGATAAGCCACGATATTTCTTTTTACATTGAAGTTGACGTGGCTTATCGTGGTTGGCACGATTCGACTTGGGTGGTTGGTCTCCCTGCGATCTCTCTCCTTGTCCGTCCCGTCCCCAAGCACCGCTCCCTCTCGCCGCAGGGAACCCTCGTCGCCTCGTCTCCCCTCTCCTCCCATCCGCCAGAGCACACCTCGGAGCGGGACACCTCTCCTCCACCGGATCCGTACCGGCGCCGCCGTAGGAGACCGCTCTCCTCCTCTCGGTAAGGAAGCCCTAGCTCTCTGCTCTGGTAGTACCTCCTTTATTTATCGCTGCTGCTACGACCTTCCGCCGCAAAGAACCGAATCGAGTCCAGTCCAATCCGATCTCTCTTCCCTGAGATCGGTCTCGCTTTGTGGTGCGGGGCTCACGCCGATCCCAGCCTAGTATTTTCCGCTCCCTATCCCCCCCCCAAATCCAGGGGAATTGGGGATCGCTTTTGATCCGGGGGACCGAATCGAGGGATTTACTTTCCGCCATGACCAGCGTTTGAACGTCGCCTAGAGGGACGCTGTAAACCGCAGTTCATGATGCTTGAGCGCTTGCCCTGTTGCAGCCACCCTATTCGTGTGAGAGATGGTCGACCAGATTGAACTAGGAGTGCTCTTTCTAGTCGCTGCATCATGGCGCATTGTACGCTTTCTGTTGAACCAGTGAATGCAGCAGTTCTGTTTCCAGCTATCCTCTGGTCGATGTTACTGTTTCCATGTGGATGGAAATATCCAGATGTGGGAGTCGTCATCAGTTTACTGGCTTGTTATATATACGATGCTGTTATTAGCTTCCCCCCTTGATTTGCCATGTCCAAATAAATGTGGCTGTATGTGTTTCTGTATACATATGCGCTAACAGGACCAGGAAACCTAGTTACCAAGCTGACCGTAGTATTAGCTATGTGAAGTTTGTTTATCTCTGATCTCCCTATAATTGTGAGGACAAATAATTTTATCTACATAGTGTTAAGAAATAAAAAGTCTTCCATAGTGTTAAGAAATAAAAAGTCTTCCATAGTGTTAAGAACTGTTGAAGTCGTAGCTGGAGATTATAGGAAGATATGTCCGTCTGCTATTTGATTAGAGATATGTTTGTCTGGAGATTGTAGAAAGGAGAGAGATCAATACGTTCTGCATCTTCTCCAACGTTTGCCAGATTCGATATTCTTTCTCCGCAGGCAGCACACCAGGTGTGCTCTTCTCGCCCACTCCCCTGTTTGTTTCCAGAGCATTCTTCCCCTCCACTTGTTGTTTGTTTCCAGATCTGGTCTCTCTCCCCCCTCCATCAATGTCATCGAGCTGCCATTAAAATCCCCCTGTGTGGGTTATCTTTAGGGGATACATTGCTGTGAAAACTTATCCAGATCCTTCTTCCTGTCAAATACATCCATCTGTACTGTTTGGCTCCGAAGGATTTATTTGCTTCCTTGCACTTGCATGGTGGAATTATAGTAAAAACAGTCAGCTTGTTTTTTCAGTTTTTTACTTCGCACATGTTCATCCATGCCCGTATGATCTGAAAGCTTGAGTGCGAATGTTGATCATGCTAAAGCCGGACCTTTTAGCTGGGAAGCATGCTACAGTTGTGGGTGCACTGATGTCTTCATGTAGAATCTCCATGCAGAGCACATATGTTCATTGCTTCTGTTATGTAATGCTACTAATTACTAGAAGCAGTCAGTTCTTTTCCAATTTTTGGATCCATCCACCCCCTGAGTCCATCTGGGCGGTTCTGTAATAGCAGCCATGTGAAACTGTTGTTCCTTGACTGTTTGCAAACAACCAGTTTTTATTTATTACTCTGCACATATTTATATATTTATCGTCTCTTTGTAGGATATACAAAAGTTTGAAAATGAAATGATGATCATGCTAATAGATCCCTGATCTTTTAACTTGAAAGTATTCTGCCGTTATGGATGTACTCATGTTAATGTAAAATTCAGTGTAGAGCCAGTTTTTCATTCTGTTATTTAGCATTCTGCAACTAATTCCCTTTAACATGCCTGAGACCTTGCTTGTTTGAACATGCTTAATTCTTGCTGTTTAATACCTGGCTTTTGCTCGTGATGCTATTTCAGGATTCTTGTCCGTCATGGGTGAGTACACGATCCAGATAAGCACCAAGCTGATCGACCAGCTCGCCCGCGACGACGAGAAGGTGAAAAGGAAGGTCAGGAAACCCAAGCCCAAGAAGGTTGTTGAACAACAACCAGAAGAGCCTCAGGACAATGCCAGCAGAGAGCTTCCAAGCGAGCCCAAGAGCAGCCCCATTCCTGCTCCTGGGTGGTCGCTGCCGCCCCCCATGTACTTGCCAGTGACCCCTGCTCCACCACCACCACCCTCGCCCGCAATCCAAGAGGTGGAGGCCATACGGGCTGTCGTGGTGGAGAGCGCAAATGTGCTGGAGAAGCTGGACAAGGCAGAGAGCGAGAGGCTGCAGGAGCTCGCCAGGAGGTCCAAGGAGCTGCATGACAAGGAGTTCAAGCTGCCGTATCAGAACCCCGTGCCGTGTGCCGACGAGAAGGCAGGCTGCCTCGACTGCTACGTGAGCAATGCTGTGCAGGACCCGCTCAAGTGCGCTGAGGCCGTCAGGAGGTTCGAGGCGTGTGTCCGCATGGCCAGGCAGAGCGGAAGCGTGAGTGGGGTCGCGTCCAAGTGAGTGAGTGAGGTGGTAGGCACACGAATTTTGCCTTGTCCGGATGGTTTTGAATAACCTGGAATTTTGGTGATACCTGAAACACCATTGTAGATCAATTTGCAGTGAATCGGTCTAAGCGAGGCCTGAGTGAGTGTCCTTCAGTTTAGGGATTCCATGTTACATGCGTAATCGAACTGCAGGATTGACTGGTCTCATTTCTGTTTACTTGTCTTTGTGAGCTTCAGCCGTGGCATGTTCTTTGTCGGTTCAGAAATCATCTAGTGCCTAATTTGGAAGATCTTCATTTGTGCCTCGTCTGAATTTCCTTTAATCTACAGATTGATGCCTGAGTTTTCCTCGTGTGTAAGGCCTAAATTGGTGCTGTGAATTTAGATGTCGTGTGTAAGGCCTAAATTGGTGCTGTGAATTTAGATGTGAAGTTGCATATTTGTTGTCCATTTGAACTAGATCATAGCTTTAGTAATGTGAGCATATATCCCAGCTTCTACTAAACCTGGGATATTCCGAAGGAGACAAAACAATTCACATAACAAATTACTGAATAATATAAAGTTCAACCAAGCAGAGGACAATCATGGAAAATCATTCCATTGAAATTGGTGAGGGCTAAGCGAACAAGTTCAAATCCCAAAGTTGTGCCGTCGTGCTGCGTTAAGTCAACACTGACAATTCAATTCTCACATAAAAAACAGGACAAATAATTGTTCACAAGCATGAGATTTTCCCAGCTTGTACTTAAGCTCACAAGTATTCAAGCAGATAAAATCACAGTTTATAATCAACGTCTCAACTAAGTAAATGATGCTGAAGCTAGATAGCTCACAAATGTGGGAATCCCAACTTCTACTAAATCTGGGAAATGTCGAAGGAGATGAATTCACATTACAAGCATCCGAAGAAGATAGAGGTCAGAGTTCGACAAAACCGACTACAATCTCGACTTAACATCGTGCATTATCTATGTATAGTTTTCACCCGATTTCCTCGGTTAACTAGGCAACGCTATTTAGCAAATGTGCGATTGATTGAACTGCCTCCTCTGCTCAGCCCACCGCTTGGCCCACTTCCTTTCGCGGACCAGACTTGGTATTTCCTTCCATGTCTTTGGTTCAAATGCCATTACTGTATAGATCACAAATGATGTCAGAACAAACTTGTAGAAACTAATGTAACATGAAAATTAGCATTAATACCACATGACATTAGAAAGACAGAGACTTCATGCCTAAAAACGAAAAACTCCTCTCAGTTCTTATTTTATTACACATGTCATATCTCAATATAAGTCTCAGCTCTTAGTCAGTGATAATAGTAATAATAACTCAGTGAAAAATATATCTTCAAGCATCGGAGAAACAGAAAACATCCATGCATGTAAGATAGGTAGACACACATACATATCAAATTTGGTAAAAAATATGATCATCTGCAGGCAGAGAGGAAATCAAATTAAATTATGATGCAATTCTTCTTTAAGTTACAGCAAGATACATATCATATATCATAATTGATTTTTAATAAATTTCGCATCTATGTGTTCATACCTGTCCTATCCATGTATGCGCGTTTTCACTACTTTCTTAAAATACTTACAAATACGATTTTTGTTGAGAAATAGAGCAATTACCAAGCGAATTATTCATAATAAACGCTAGATAAAACATGACTAGAAAAATAAGCAATATACTAATCATGTTAAATAACGAATACATATTAAGGCATATAGTCAAACAAACTGCAAGGCATAAAACTTTGGATAGGATCAGGACAAGATTGAGACAGAAGATGTACACGGCAGTAGCAGAAGTGGAACCGCTGGCGTTGGAACCATCGTTGGCCATGTCGTCGAGGAAGAGGGTGCTGATGTCGGGGAAGAAGTCCTCGTCGGGGAAGACGTCGCTATCTGTGAGGGAGTCCGTGACGAAGCCAGTAGTCGCGCTGATAGCGCTCCCCAAAAACCTTATCGCCCTTCTCCCGTACAGGACTCGAAGCAGCGGGGTCTCGGAGGCCTACTGTCCCGGCTCGCGGTGCACGCCGCAAGACGGGATGGGGAAGATGGAGGTAGCGCAGTGCTCTGGAACTGGAGGCGCAGGGATGTGTGGCAGTGTAACTAAGAGGAGGCGCGACCTCTCTCTCTTATAGGCGCAGAGGGGAAGGCAGACAGCGCAGAAGATGAAACGAATGGACGGAAGATGAAGCGAACAGGCGGCAGCCCACCGGACAGCCTCCACTCAATTCGTATTCATTTAACTCGTATTAAAAGTCCATTCAAAGCAAACGTTTCAGCTTCTGTACATCTGTTCATATACCATTCATGCGTGGCAAAATAAAGCTCGGCTCGGCGAGATTCCCGCAACCCGCGGCGTGCGCGCACGCGCGCGCGTCGTGACGTGACGTGACGTGACGAGGCGAGGAGGAGGAGCGCGCGTGTGGAACTCTCTCCTTCTCCTTCTCATCCTTTTACCAAGTGGTAGGAGAGCTCACCTTATAAGCTGGTCCAACTTTCACTCAACTAGCAATATGGGACTAAACATTTGTCCCAGCTCTTGCCTTGCATGAATGGGCCACATGGGCCTCTAGGATTTTCAGGAATTATTGAAATGGAAAATGGGCTAGACTATTTGGGCCAAAATTCCAACAATCCCCCACCAGATCCCAGAGGCACATGTAATCTGCCTTTGGTTCCAAAACACTATTTATATACCGGTACTATAGTGGAGACTGTTAAGTTGAACTTCCACCTAGAATTCTATGCTACACTAGAGCAATTTACCAAGCGAATTATTCATAATAAACGCTAGATAAAACATGACTAGAAAAATAAGCAATATACTAATCATGTTAAATAGCGAATACATATTAAGGCATATAGTCAAACAAACTGCAAGGCATAAAACTTTGGATAGGATCAGGACAAGATTGAGACAGAAGATGTACACGGCAGTAGCAGAAGTGGAACCGCTGGCGTTGGAACCATCGTTGGCCATGTCGTCGAGGAAGAGGGTGCTGATGTCGGGGAAGAAGTCCTCGTCGGGGAAGACGTCGCTATCTGTGAGGGAGTCCGTGACGAAGCCAGTAGTCGCGCTGATAGCGCTCCCCAAAAACCTTATCGCCCTTCTCCCGTACAGGACTCGAAGCAGCGGGGTCTCGGAGGCCTACTGTCCCGGCTCGCGGTGCACGCCGCAAGACGGGATGGGGAAGATGGAGGTAGCGCAGTGCTCTGGAACTGGAGGCGCAGGGATGTGTGGCAGTGTAACTAAGAGGAGGCGCGACCTCTCTCTCTTATAGGCGCAGAGGGGAAGGCAGACAGCGCAGAAGATGAAACGAATGGACGGAAGATGAAGCGAACAGGCGGCAGCCCACCGGACAGCCTCCACTCAATTCGTATTCATTTAACTCGTATTAAAAGTCCATTCAAAGCAAACGTTTCAGCTTCTGTACATCTGTTCATATACCATTCATGCGTGGCAAAATAAAGCTCGGCTCGGCGAGATTCCCGCAACCCGCGGCGTGCGCGCGCGCGCGCGTCGTGACGTGACGTGACGTGACGAGGCGAGGAGGAGGAGCGCGCGTGTGGAACTCTCTCCTTCTCCTTCTCATCCTTTTACCAAGTGGTAGGAGAGCTCACCTTATAAGCTGGTCCAACTTCCACTCAACTAGCAATATGGGACTAAACATTTGTCCCAGCTCTTGCCTTGCATGAATGGGCCACATGGGCCTCTAGGATTTTCAGGAATTATTGAAATGGAAAATGGGCTAGACTATTTGGGCCAAAATTCCAACAATCCCCCACCAGATCCCAGAGGCACATGTAATCTGCCTTTGGTTCCAAAACACTATTTATATACCGGTACTATAGTGGAGACTGTTAAGTTGAACTTCCACCTAGAATTCTATGCTACACTAGAGCAATTTACCAAGCGAATTATTCATAATAAACGCTAGATAAAACATGACTAGAAAAATAAGCAATATACTAATCATGTTAAATAGCGAATACATATTAAGGCATATAGTCAAACAAACTGCAAGGCATAAAACTTTGGATAGGATCAGAACAAGATTGAGACAGAAGATGTACACGGCAGTAGCAGAAGTGGAACCGCTGGCGTTGGAACCATCGTTGGCCATGTCGTCGAGGAAGAGGGTGCTGATGTCGGGGAAGAAGTCCTCGTCGGGGAAGACGTCGCTATCTGTGAGGGAGTCCGTGACGAAGCCAGTAGTCGCGCTGATAGCGCTCCCCAAAAACCTTATCGCCCTTCTCCCGTACAGGACTCGAAGCAGCGGGGTCTCGGAGGCCTACTGTCCCGGCTCGCGGTGCACGCCGCAAGACGGGATGGGGAAGATGGAGGTAGCGCAGTGCTCTGGAACTGGAGGCGCAGGGATGTGTGGCAGTGTAACTAAGAGGAGGCGCGACCTCTCTCTCTTATAGGCGCAGAGGGGAAGGCAGACAGCGCAGAAGATGAAACAAATGGACGGAAGATGAAGCGAACAGGCGGCAGCCCACCGGACAGCCTCCACTCAATTCGTATTCATTTAACTCGTATTAAAAGTCCATTCAAAGCAAACGTTTCAGCTTCTGTACATCTGTTCATATACCATTCATGCGTGGCAAAATAAAGCTCGGCTCGGCGAGATTCCCGCAACCCGCAACCCGCAACCCGCGGCGCGCGCGCGCGTCGTGACGTGACGAGGCGAGGCGAGGCGAGGCGTGGCGTGGCGAGGCGAGCGAGGAGGAGGAGCGCGCGTGTGGAACTCTCTCCTTCTCCTTCTCATCCTTTTACCAAGTGGTAGGAGAGCTCACCTTATAAGCTGGTCCAACTTCCACTCAACTAGCAATGTGGGACTAAACATTTGTCCCAGCTCTTGCCTTGCATGAATGGGCCACATGGGCCTCTAGGATTTTCAGGAATTATTGAAATGGAAAATGGGCTAGACTATTTGGGCCAAAATTCCAACAATTTTTCACTATGTCACAAAAATTGAGTAACATAATCATGTGATACTTCTATCGGATTGCTATTTCTCTTCTTCAAACAACATAATGATAATGCTAATGGGAGATGATATATTGACAGTGGTACATGGAATGGGATGGATGCTTGCATTTGTTGGTGAAATATGGCAAAGAGAAAGAAATACGTGCGTACCCAATAGTAGCTGGGCATCTAGATACTGGACATCTAGATATTTTTTCTTGATGCTACCCAGTCGCTGCTGCAGGCATCTAGGGAGCTTCTTTATAGCAGGACAGTCGTTAATTTTAAGTCTTCGGAGATACCCGTATGTTTGTGGCTCGTTGGGTAGAGATGCCAAGGCAAAGGTCTTCCAACGACGGGGTCTGGCCCGACAGAAGCTCCAGCGATGTTAGCCCGCTGTTGTTAGTAATGCTCAGTTTCTTGAGGGAGGTGGGAAGACGGAGAATACCCCCCAACATGCCAGCACAATGTTGTATATCTAAAGATGTGAGACAAGGAGGAAGTGAATGCTCTCCTACTGCTGTTGCTGCTGATGGGTCCGGTGCATTTATAGAAGTTGTGACCAGCTGGCATGACATGACTTGAATACTACCACATTTCCAAATATCTATGTTCTTTAAGGAGGGCGGAAGATGTAGAACCCCTGATAAACTATCACAATTAATTAACCATAGAGATTCTAGGCATGGGAAAAAGTGATTCACAGGTGATGATGACAGCCGTGATACAGCTGTGAGCACGATTGGCTCACTATAAGAAGACTCTGACGTGCCCAACTGCTGCTTGCCGAATATAGACTCGAGCTTACTGCAGTACCAAATAGTCATTCTCTTGAGAGATGCTGGGACATTGAACATCTCTACCAAACTTGCACAACTCCCTACATAAAGAGACTCTAGAACTGGCAGGTATCTTTCGGAGGCTGATGGATGGATATGACGAGTTTTTAGCCATAACTCTCACAAAAACCCTAAAACTATGGGCAATATCTCATAAAAACAGCCATAAAACACGAAAACGACGAGTTTTAAGCCATAACTCTCAAATATTTATTAGGTATTACGATGGTTGTAAATTGCTCTGGAATGCCAAAACTCTGGGGCAATAGCTCATTCAAACGGCCATAAAATACGAAAACAACGAGTTTTTGTTCATAACTCTCAAACATTTATCGGGTATTACGGTGGTCATAAATCGCTCTAGAACCCCCAAACTGTAGACAATAGTTCACGAAAACGGCCATAAAACGCGAAAATAATGAGTTTTTCATCATAACTCTCAAACATTTTTCAGGTATTACGGTGGTTGTAAATCGCCCTAGAACCCCAAAACTATGGGCAATAGCTCCTCAAAACGGCCATCAAACCCGAAAATAACATGTTTTTGGTCATAACTTTCAAACTTTTATCGGGTATGACGGTGGTCATAAATCTCCCTATAACACCAAAACTATGGGTAATAGCTCATTAAAACGTCCAAAAAACATGAAAACGATGAGTTTTTTTTGTCAAAAATATCAAACATGTATTAGTTTTTTTACGAGCCATGCAAATCACCATGGAACCCCAAAACTATGGGCTATAACTCATGAAAACGACCCCAAAACGTGAAAACGATGATTTTTTTGTCATAACTCTCAAACATGTATCTGGTCTTACTGTCATTATAAATCACCCTAGAACACCAAAATTGTGGGCAATAGCTTATGAAAACGGTCATACAATGTGAAAACAACAAGTTTGTGGTCATCCCCTGAAACATTTATCGATTCTAACTATCATTGTAAACCACCCTGGAACGGCAAAACTATGGGCAATAACTCATGAAAACGGCCATAAAACATGAAAACGACTATTTTTTTGTCATAACTGTCAAACATGCCTCGGTTCTTATGGGATATGAAAATTGCCTTGGAACCCCAAAACTGTGGGCAATAGCTAATGAAAACAACCATAAAACATGAAAACAATGAGTTTTTGGTCATTATATCAAACATGTATCAGGTCTTATGGTCGTTGTAAATTTCCCTAAAACGCCAAAGCTATGGGCAATAACTCATGAAAACGGCTATAAAACACGAAAACGACGAGTTTTTGGTCATAAATCTCAAACATGTATCGGTTCTTAGGGTCATTTTAAATCACCGTGGAACCCCCAAATTGTGAGAAATAGCTCATGAAAACATACATAACACATAAAAACGACAAGTTTTTAGCCATAACTCTCAAACATGTATCGGGTCTCATGGTCATTGTAAATCGCTCTGGAATGCCAAAACTATGGGCACTAACTTATGAAAACGGCTATAAAACGCGAAAACAATGAGTTTTTGTCATAACTCTCAAACATTTATCGGGTATTATGGTGGTTATAAATCGACCTAAAACCCTAAAACTGTAAACAATAGCTCATGAAAACGGCCATAAACTCGAAAACAACGAGTTTTTTGTCATAACTCTCAAACATTTTTCAGGTATTATGGAGGTTGTAAATCTCCATAGAACCCCAAAACTATGAGCAATAGCTAATGAAAACGACCATCAAACCCGAAAACAACGTGTATTTGGTCATAACTCTCAACCATTTATCGGGTATTACGTGGTTGTAAATCACCCTAGAACCCCAAAACTGTTGGTAATAGATGATGAAAACGTTCGTAAAACGTGAAGACGATGAGTTTTTGGTCAAAACTCTCAAACATGTATTAGTTCTTACGGTCCATGCAAATCACCATGGAACCCCAAAACTATGAGCTATAACTCATGAAAACGACCCTAAAATGCAAAAACGACGAGTTTTTGGTCATAACTCTCAAACATGTATCTAATCTTACGGTCATTGTAAATCGCCCTAGAACACCAAAATTATGGGCAATAGCTAATGAAAATGGTCATAAAACGTGAAAACGATAAGTTTTTGGTCATCCCCTCAAACATGTATCGATTCTAACTATCGTTGTAAATTGCCCTGGAACCGCAAAACTGTGGGCAATAGCTCATGAAAACGACCATACAACATGAAAACGACGATTTTTTTCTCATAACTACTAAACATGTCTCGGGTCTTACGGACCATGCAAATTTCCCTGGAACCCCAAAACTTAGGGCAATAGTTAATGAAACAACCATATAACGCGAAAACAATGAGTTTTCGGTCATTATCTCAAACATGTATCAGGTCTTACGGTTGTTGAAAATTTCCCTAGAACGCAAAAATTATGGGCAATAACTAATGAAAACAGCCATAAAACATGAAAATGACTAGTTTTTGATCATAACTCTCAAACATGTATCAGTTCTTAGGGTCGTTGTAAATCCCCTGGAACCCCAAAACTGTGGGCAATAGCTTATGAAAACAGCCATAAAACACAAAAACGACGAGTTTTTAGCCATAACTCTCAAACATGTATCGGGTATTACGGTGGACATAAATCGCCCTAGAACCCCCAAATTGTGGGTAATAGCTCATGAAAACAACCATAAAAGACGATAACGATGAGTTTTTCTCCATGCCCTCAAACATGTATCAGGGATTATGGGCCATGCAAACCACTCTAGAACCCCAAAACTATAGGCAATAGCTCATGAAAATAGCCATAAAACGCAAAAACAACGAGTTTTTCGTCATAACTCTCAAACATTTATCAGGTATTATAGTGGTTGTTGTCGGAGATTTGTCCCCCGAAGGAACTAGGGTCCAACAAGCCCTTGGTTCGAGAGGGGGCTGGCCATGCGATTCAAGGAGTCACGGCGACGACAACGATGACGAAGCAAGACCACGATAGAGAGTAGGCACAAGTTTTTTTACCTAGGTTCGGGACCCTCGTGAGGAGGTAAATCCCCTACTCCTCCTTTGTTGTATTGTGCGCGTGCTTCATGTGGGTACAATGGTGGATGCAAGCCTAGGGTTTTAGATCTCTAGGATCAACCCATTCTAAGGTAGGAGAAGGGATCCTTATATAGCAGCATCGGGCCTCTTCCCCCAATTCTTGGGCGGGAAGGGATACCATAATGCCGCTCCTCGAGGTCCCGGTCTACAAGGCTATTTTGCATGGACCGATTCTTTGGCGTTAGGGGCCACTCCATCCGCCTGTAAAGTGTGCTCCTTTAGGGACACATGTCCTCACCCAGTGCTGCTTGCTTTCTTCCTTGCACCAAAACGACAAGGGGTAGGCCTACTCCCGCTGAGGCCATCCATCCTGCCAGCTAGGGCCTTGCCAGCTTCGCTTTTGACTAAGGCCCTGGCCTCGGGACCGCGTCGGTGTGGCATCCAATGCCACCATTGATCTTGTCATCTTCCTATGATTGACGCATCCGGGCGCGTCCTCCATACTTCCGAAATATCTCTGACTTGGACCCTCCCGAGAGAGGCATCCTGGATGGATTCCCCCCTCTAGGCCTCCTGGACGTCCTGGCGAGACGCCCCTAGGGAGGGAGCCTTCCGTCCCCTCGCGAGGCGTACTAAAGAAATGTTGTGCAAGATAGTCGTGGAAGGACCGGGTTACCCCTAGTACCAGATGTCCGATAGTATCCCCTGGGCGCTCGGCCCACACATTCTATCCACCGGGACAAAGGGTCAGGCGGCCACACTGACGACTGGCTCTACGGAGGACACGTGTCGCTCCAGGTTCCCGACATGCCTCCTCTGAGGGGACGTGTTCACCTAGAATCGATCTCCACTTAAGAGGTAGCCTTCGCACACAGATATCCATTCTTCTCTGCCTCACCTTCCCCCTTCGCCAACCGCAAGATCTCACCGCGTGCAATGTCTCGTCGGGGAGCCTTGGTCTTGATGAAGGGGAAGATGTCCTCTGCTGGACCCTCTAAGGTTGAGTAGGAAACTAGAGAGTTATTGATGCCCTCCATGATCCGGACTGACTCCAGGCTCGACTGATGCCGGTCGCAACTCGCCTCGAGCTGGAACGAGTGGGGAGAGACTCGGGTATGGCCCAAGTCCATGGATCCGGCGAGCCTCGCCGGCCCGGTGCGACCATTCTTCTACCACACCGTCATAACGGGGTTTATGCCCCCGTTCTCGCCCTTCTTCATGGTGGTTCTGGAGCACTACAGATCTTCACCCTTCATCTTTAGCCCAACTCCGTCACCACCCTTGCTATCTTCGCCTTCTGTGTGAGATGTTCATCGGGGTGAAACCCTCCATGGCGCTGCTGCGCCAGATGTATGATCTTCGCCTGAATTCCACCTCCCATAGCACCGTTGTGCTTCCTTCTTGAAGGAGGGGTCGTTCGGGCTCCAGATGGGTTGGACGAAGCATGTGGAGGATTTCCGGAAGCGCTTTCTCCTGATGGACGTCTAAGAGGACAACCTCGCTTTCAACCCCCCACCGCACTGGCAGCGAAGGTTAAAAACCAATGGTCTGCGACGAGCCTAGAGGGGGACAAGGTCGATGCCCTTAATGCGCACATCGATTTGCTCAACTCCTCCGCCTTGACGGGGCCTCTGGTACCCATGGAGTTCCTCGGCCGCTGGATCGCACTGTTATAGAAGCATATCAAGGACCTATGGGATTTGGGCGAGCATGATCACATAACCCTATGGGACGGCATCACCGAAAATCCCGCGGTGGCGAGGTTTGTCCATGAGCTCCTCCACACCTCCACTGTGTCTGAGCTTCCTGGGAAGGTCCGGCCCCTCGCCCTTGACCCACGCAAGGAAAAAATTCGTGCCTCACTTACCCAGTACAACAAGTGGAGAATACTCCCTCCCGGACACATGGGGAAGCGCCCGAATACCTTGGGCGTGGACTCTCCCAATGTGGCCCCGACCAGAGGCCGTCATGGGGGAGTTCATGGAGGAGCGGAGTTTCGCCAGCAAGGCCGACCCTCGGGAGGCGTCCTGTAAGAAACGCGCTCGCGTGCCGGCTTCTACTAGCCTCGGCGGGGAGGAGGGTTCCCCTCTCGAGGGAGCCAGGTTAGGGCACGACGGATCGCGCCTCGTGAGGCCCTTCGTTCCTCCTGGTGCAAGCCGGGGTGATTGGGCGTGCGACCCTTATCTTCTGGTGTCTCTAGGTAAGTTGTTACCGGACCCTTCTCCTTCCTTCGAATTCTTGCACCCTGTCTCACCCATCGAGACTTTGCAACGAGGACCGCCATAGGAAGCAGCGTCAGCTGAAGCGCACCTCCTACAAGAATGTTCGCCCGGTGATCCATCCTCCTAACCAGCCCGAGGAGGCCTAGGGAACATCGTCCGCGCCTTAGGAGAGAACGTTGGATGCTCTAACGCGCGCAGCCTTTGCCCCGACCTCTCCGCCTCCTACGACCACCAAGGTGGCCGAAATGGGTGGAGATATTTCACGGAGGATCCTTCCGGAGGCTGCCCCTTCCACTGAGGGCGAGGTCAAGGACATTGCGCATGCGGTGGACATGGTTGCTTCTCTGGGGTCACCGGGAAGCGTGGTCCCTATCGGCTCGGGGCCAGCTGCGGACCCGTGTGCGGCCGATCCTGGGGTGGCCGTGGACCATGGTCCTAAAGGATGCGTGGCCCCTGAGCTAGTCCCCGTGACCCCTACCCGCCTGACATGAACTCCTAAGAAGGCTCCATCCGGCGAGGGGTCCGGCGAGTTTCGGTCGTTGGTTGTGGGCGTGCTGGAGTCAGAGTACTCCCCCCGAGCCGAGCTCCTAGGTAAGCTTGTCTCCGGCATCTGAGCCGAGCTAGACCAGTTCCTGGCGGCCGCTATCCGGGAGGACCGGCAGCTGGCCCTATGATGTCTACGTACTTCTATTCTTGTAGACAGTTGTTGCGCCTCCAAGTGCAGAGGTTTGTAGAACAACAACAAGTTTCCCTTAAGTGGATTACCCAAGGTTTATCGAACTCAGGAAGTGGTCAAAGGTATTCCCTCTCAAACAACCCTGCAATCAATATACAAGAAGTCTCTTGTGTCTCCAACACACCCAATATAGGTGCACTAGTTCGGCGAAGAGATAGTGAAATACAAGTGGTAACGGTGCCAGGAAAGAGCTTGATGGTGAGGTAAAGACTAAAGAAAGCAAACATGCAACAGATCTAGATGCAAACGGTGTTTCAATGTTTAGAAACAAGGCCTAGGGATCATACTTTCACTAGTGAACAGTCTCTCATATAAATATCCTCTCTTCATGATACTACTCTTAACTACTCTCCGGTTGGACACTCTAATCCATGGTAGGGCTATAACAGCACACCTCAAAGTCGGCCTTCCCCAATCTAGATAACCCCACACGGTCACCTTGAGTGTTAGATGGTTCCAACAAATACCACAATATCATAGAGACATCCAACTCCAAATATAACTCATAACAAATATTCAATCTAGCCAAAGTGCCACACACGGTATGCACGCTGTCACTTTCACACACATGGGGAAAAGCATAGATCTATTAAATAACAAAGAGTATTTATTTAGATTCAAACCTAAGTGCCACCATGGCGTGCACGCTGTCACTTTCACACACATGGGGAGAGCAGAGATCTAATGAAGCACTTGAGTAGCAAGGTAGATCTACTTGATTACAAAGCTCATGACCACAAGATCATGCATAGAGAGAGATGAACACATAGCTACCGGTAGAGCCCTTAGCCCTGAGGAAGAAATACTCCCTCCTCATCATGGGAATCAGCAACGGTGATGAAGATGGTGATGGATATCGATGGAGATGGCTTCGGGGGCACTTCCCCGTCCCGGCAGGGTGCCGGAACAGAGACTTTCTGTCCCCCGAATCTCCTCTTCGGTGGCGGCGGCGCTACAGAGGTTTTCGTGGATTTATTCTCGATTTTTTAGGGTTTTCTCCCTGGGGGCTTCTTATATGCGAAGGGGGAGGCCGAGGAGGCGGCCAGAGGGCCCACACCCTCCCTAGGCGCGGGCCAGGCTTGGCCGCGCCCAGGGGGGTCTGGCCACCCTCTGGTGCCTCTCCGTCCCTCCTTCTAGATTCGTGTCCCTCACGGAAAGTTATTGACTTTGGCTTTTGTCCCGTCCAATTTCGAGAATATTGATTTTCTGCCTTTCTGGAAAACAGGCAACTGGCACTGTGACATCTTGTCAATAGGTTAGTTCCAGAAAGTGTATAAAAATACCTCAAAGTGTAGACAAAATATAAGACAAATGATACAAAACAAGCACGGAGCATAAAAAATTATAGATACGTTTCCGACGTATCAAGCATCCCCAAGCTTAACTCCTGCTCGTCCTCGAGTAGGTAAGTGATAAAAAGAATAATTTTTGAGGTGACATGCACCATCAAAACCAAGATCAAACCATCTACAAGCATTGAAAGCTGGGATCAAAGAACTCTAAACATGAGCATGAAAGATGGAGTTCTAAAAATAGGACATAGTAACTATGAATGCAACATGAAAGGCTACAAACAAAGATCATGAATAACATGCATTGAAAAACGTTTGTTTGTTTCACATACATAAAACATGGCATAGTGGCAATCAGCTTGTCCCTCATAGAGTAGCAATATAGATGCATATGACACCTTCAAAGTTCACAAGGGTGACTATAAACAAATAGCACAAGAACAAGTAATATCACAATATGCATCAATCAATAAGCTTTGGGACACTGCACACAGAATGACAACTATGCTCTCTTAATGGTGCCTAAATGTAGAAGGTGGAGACTCAATAATAGTGGAAGAAGGGCCCTTCATAAGGGAAGCAGGGATTTCAAGCTTCAAAAAGAGCTTCCAAAAATTATGGTACTTGTTAGCTTTCAGCCCTCATTGCCCCTATCATAAGCATCTTGAAGTGATTAAGGTTAAAGTGAACAAACTATGGAGTATATGCTTGACAAAGTATAAGTTGGCAATCTCAAGTCCCTTGAATACGAGGGCCACACCTCATGCTACTCAACTTCAGTCACCTGTAAGTTCTTGTCATTGTAAGTACATGCGTATCATAGAGAACCGCTAACGGGGTACCCCTTGCACATGGTACAAGAGCTATCCCATAACCAAAATGACAAGGCAAGCAGACAATGAGCATCTCAGCAATCTTCTTATTTACCATGGAAATACGGTGCTTTTTCTCTCTTTACTCTTTTCTCAATGTGTCTATTTTTTTCTAAGAAGAATGCTTCACAAATGTCAATATGGTGATGCTGCAAGTTTCCACCATGATTAGGAATGGATTAGGCTAGCGGCTCAGGCATTTCTCTAACACATGATACAAACTCCATGGACTTACAAGTTCCCTCTTTGTTTCACACCGGTGACATCCATAGACAAAAGAGCATGATATCAACTTAGTGCAATGTTGAAAACGTTCCCATGACAGCACAGTTCTGCTAATTCCAACGTATAAGTGCAAGCATATACAACAAAGTTGTCACAATGGTTCAAGTTTATTAGGGGCAAAGAATATAAAGTGTGCCGTCAAGTTCATGAGGGCTTTAATCACTAAAATTTCACATAACAAAATAGTTTTTAATTGGAAGATAGTTGAAAACAAGAATATACTTGGAATGGCGTAACACACCATGCATAGAATTTTATAGTGGACACTTTGGAAAAACTTGGTTTCTTGGGAGTTGGAAGCATGATTAGAGCTTACTCATACAAGTGGAGGCTAGCAAAAGACTGGGAGCAACCAACTAAGAGAGCATAATGGCCATAATCATGCAGAGCAACAAAGCATTACTAATCAAAGCATAGAGTGGTACTAAAAGTTAAGGACTAAATGATAATAGAGGTTAATGGTGACTTGTCATAGTCATAACATGGTGTGAGCATGTGCCAAGTCAACCCAAACAAAGCATCAAAGGAGAATACCACAATACTATGATTTTGTATGCTAAAACAACACATGATTCCTTCAAGGCACACTAAGCAATCCCAATTGTTTGGAACAACACATGCTACAACAATAATCACTAAGCATAAGGTCAAAACAACACCGAGCATGTCATGCTAAAGTCTAAGTCACAGTCAATGCAAGCTCCCTTTTGTACCACTTAAGCATGAAGCTTCCTACTCTTTTCCAACACCAAACAACTTATTTGAAACAACTCACAAAGATAATAATCAATAAAGATCAGTGATCTTGTCTCACAAATCCACAAAGAAGAACTAAAAAGTTCTAAGCTGAAAGCACAAGAAAACTAAGGCTGAACGCAGTGCTAGCAAATGTGAACACTCACAAAACAATAAGAGTGAAAACTAGAGTGTTCTAGGCAATGGAAATAGAGTGTGTCTCTCTCCAAAAGAAGTGTCGTGTAACCAACCAACTTTGTTCAAGCAAACTAAGAAAATGAAAACCAAAACGAAAACTAAGACGCTCCAAGAACAACACAACTGTGCATGAAACAATAAAAACGAAGTGTTTAGAAAGACCTGAGATTTTTATTGATAAAGAAGGGGATGCCTTGGGCATCCCCAAGATTTGACGCTTGTACCTCTTAGATATTTCTTAGGGTGACACCATGGTGGCATCCCCATGCTTGAGCCATTTCCCATTCTTCATCTCATTGCATCATTCTCTCTCTACACCTGCAAATTTCCCTTCATACAAAACTTCAAACAATCTTCATTAGCAACATTAGTGTATTCAAAAGATAATAGATCCTTAGGTAAAGCTTTGGAACAACAAGACTTTTCACTAAAAACACATGCTATTGTAGAAACTCCTTAAAAAATATCAATTCCCCTAAAGAGAACTAAAAAAGGAATCAATAAGAAGCAATTGCAAATAATGGCAGAAATCTGTCAAAACAGACCAGCAGATAGAAACCGATTTTTTCGAAGACCTTCTGTTGCTCAAATCAAAAAGTGTTAAACTAACGAATGTTAGATAACATACTGGGGGATTTATTCGTAAATTTTCAGCTAAATACGATTTACAGAGACTCCTCACGAATATTTTTGGTGGAGGACATGAATCTGTTTCGGGACAACAACTCTCCAAATCTTACTTTCCTCTCATTAGAGGTCATTCTTGGAACAAAAAGCAAACACAAAGGCTAAGGAGAGGTTATTACAGAAGTAATAACTTCCAAGACTCAAGGAAACTCTTGTGTTATCTCCCAACAAGTACTTTTCTTTAACGCCTTTAAGTTAGGCTTGACAGTTTGAGAAGATGCTCACATAAGAAATATAAATTGAAGTAAAAGAGAGCATCAAGAAGCAAATTCAAACACATTTAAGTCTAACCCACTTCCTATGCATAGGAATCTTGTAAGAAAATAAATCAAAGAAGCACAAAGAAACAAGCATGAAAGCAAAACAAGTGCAACTTCAAAACTTTCAACATAAAGAGGGGAAACTTAATATTCTTGAGATACATAAGACCATGTTTCCCTCTCTCATAATAACTTTCAGTAGCAACATGAAAAAAATTAACAATATAACTATCACATAAAACATTCTTATCATGAGCCACATGCCTAAAATGATTATTACTCTCCACAAAAGAATAGCCATTCTTATTAATTGTAGTGTTAGCAAATTCAACAAAATAGCTATCACTATTATTCTCATTACCATAATCATCAAATATAGGAGGCATACTATAATCACAATAAATTTTCTCCTCAATAGTAGGTGGACTGAAAATATCATACTCATCATTGTAATCATCATATATTGGAGGTTTGGTATCATCATAAGCAATACAATAGCTATCTTCCATAGTTGGGGGACTAAAAAGATCATTTTCATCAAAACTAGCTTCCCCAAGCTTAGAAGTTTCCATAGCATTTGCAAGAATGGTGTCCAAAGAATTCATACTAATAACATTGCTATTAGCATGCAAATAAAGCTCCATAGGTTTTTTAGTTTTCTTTTCAAACACTTCATGTCCTAACTCAAGATAGATGCTATAGAGCTCTCTAATTTTGTTGTTGTTTTCCATTAAGCCTAACTAGTGAAAACAAGAAACAAAAATAAAAAACTGCAGAATCTAAAGGAAATAACTTCGAGCATTCACACCGGAGGATGTGAGTACCTTTTACCTTACCTCCCTGGCAACGACGCCAGAAAAGAGCTTGATGTCAACGCACTTCTATTCTTGTAGACAGTTGTTGTGCCTCCAAGTGCAGAGGTTTGTAGTACAGCAACAAGTTTCCCTTAAGTGGATTACCCAAGGTTTATCGAACTCAAGGAGAAAGTGGTCAAAGGTATTCCCTCTCAAGCAACCCTGCAATCAAGATACAAGAAGTCTCTTGTGTCCCCAACACACCCAATATAGGTGCACTAGTTCGGCGATGAGATAGTGAAATACAAGTGGTAACGGTGCCAGAAAAGAGCTTGATGGTGAGGTAAAGACTAAAGCAAGCAAACATGCAACAGATCTAGATGCAAACGGTGTTTCAATGTTTAGAAAAAAGGCCTAGGGATTATACTTTCACTAGTGAACACTCTCTCATATAAATATCCTCTCTTCATGATACTACTCTTAACTACTCTCCGGTTGGATACTCTATTCCATGGTAGGGCTATAACAACACACCTCAAAGTCCGCCTTCCCAATCTAGATAACCCCACACTGTCACCTTGAGCGCTAGATGGTTCCAACAAACACCATAATTTTATAGAGACATCCAACTCCAAATATAACTCATAACAAATATTCAATCTGGCCAAAGTGCCACACACGGTATGCACGCTGTCACTTTCACACACGTGGAAAAAACCATAGATCTATTAAAGCACAAAGAGTATTTATGTAGACTCAAACCTAAGTGCCACCATGGTGTGCACGCTGTCACTTTCACACACATGGGGAGAGAAGAGATCTCATGAATCATTTGAGTAGCAAGGTAGATCTAGTTGATTACAAAGCTCATGACCACAAGATCATGCATAGAGAGAGATGAACACATAGCTACCGGTAGAGCCCTTAGCCCTGAGGAAGAACTACTCCCTCCTCATCATGGGAATCAACAACGGTGATGAAGATGGCGACGGAGATCGATGGAGATGGATCCGGGGGCACTTCCCCGTCCTGGCAGGGTGCCGGAACATAGACTTTCTGTCCCCCGAATCTCCCCTTCGGTGGCGGCGGCGCTACAGAGGTTTTCGTGGATTTCTTCTGGATTTTTTAGGGTTTTCTCCCCGGGGGATTCTTATAGGCGAAGGGGGAGGTCGAGGAGGCGGCCGGTGGGCCCACACCCTCCCCAGGCGCGGACCAGGCTTGGCCCACACCCATGGGGGTCTGGCCACCCTCTGGTGCCTCTCCGTCCCTCCTTCTGGATTCGTGTCCCCCACGGAAAGTTATTGACTGTGGCTTTTGTCCTGTCCAATTCCGAGAATATTATTTTTCTGCCTTTCTGGAACAAAAAACAGAAGAAAACATGCAACTGGCACTGTGGCATCTTGTCAATAGGTTAGTTCTAGAAAGTGTATAAAAATACCTCAAAGTGTAGACAAATGATACAAAACAAGCATGGAGCATCAAAAATTATAGATACGTTTCCGACGTATCACCCTGGACCGTGGGAAGCTTGACGAAGCCGAGAAGACGGTTAAATTGGAGTAGGAGAAGGCCCGCCTTCATGCAGAGGGCGTGCTCTAGCGTGCCTCGGCGTAGGTGGAAAAGATCATTGCTGAGGCCGAAGCCCAGGATTCCCTGCGTGGGGACACCCTGTCTGCTAGCGAGTAAGACATCTCCTCTCAGTAGGCATCTGTGTCCAAGTGCCAGGGAGAACTCGAGGATTAGTATCACGAGGTCGGTGCCAAGATACTAGAGATTTAGGGGTCCCTTTCCAAGGAGCGAGAGGAGAGCTCGAGGCTCCTCCAGGCTCTTGAGGCCGCAGAGAAGCTTCGGGATGGTTCACTTCACGAGGTCAAGGGACTTTGATGCGAGATCAAGACCCTAAATGAGACCTCTGCTGCCTAGGCTTGTGAAGAGCGCGAGCGGCAGGCTCGGGAGGCAGGGTGCCAAAGTACTCCCCACCCTAGGGGTTAAGGGCTTCACCGCCTCGGAGATCCGTGCCGGCCACATGGCGGAGGCGTCCCTCGAGCTCGAACGTAGGATCCTGAATCTCTTTGGTACATCGGCGCAAGGCCTGGATGACTTCATCACTGTGGAGTGTCAGGCGATGATGGCTACTGTTGGAAGGGTCCTCTTCACCAACCTCCTGCACTTATCGCCTGATCTCGACTACTCCCGGGCAGTGTAGCAGGCGAAGGATTCACCGTCTCTAGAGGCGAGGGTCGCCTCCCTCGTTGACCTATTGATCAAGGCGTTTCCGCGCAAGGTGGATGATCAGGAGGAGGCTGAGTCTGATGATTCGGGTGACTCTGCCGCTGAACAATACGACCTCGACAAGGTGAGCACCGATGGCACCGATATGGCGGTCTGATCCTTAACCATGTAAAGCCCGTGGGACGCTTTGTGACCAGCTATTTTCCTGTTAAGACTTGTAAGGGTACTTTCCCCTTAACGAGGTCTTAACCGTTTATTCTTGCTTTATTTTTTCGGCCCTCTAGGGAGTGGTCGTGCGCCAGCATATCGACCCTCTCGAGGAGGTGGTCTTAGACCTTTGCGTTGTTGGGGCCACTTGAGGAGGGTTTCCTAGTGGGATGCCTCGCCTACCTCTCGGTGAGAGGGTCACGAGGTTTATACTTGTCCCATAGGACACACGGGGAGGTGACCGTAGGCTCTTGTACATTCAATTCTGTTCCGTAAGCCCCTCGAGGAGGTGACCGTAGGACATGTACTTTCCCTGTATAGTTCCTTGGGGAGGTAACCGTAAGTTCCGCACGGTGTATACTTTACCTTCATGTGTTGTGTGAGAATTATAAAGCACCAGGAACCGTGGGTGAGGTGACTTATAGCTAGATCTAGTCCCCAAGTTCATAGCTCGACACTTTAGGCCCCAGTGTTGACCGAGGGTGACCCCAGGGATAGACATCGTGCCTATCCCCCGCTCACGCGGTGCGCAAAAGGGGAAGCACCACAAAGAAAGGAAAATGAAAACAAGAAAACCGTGGGAAGAACATGAGAAAACAGGAAATCGTTCTTGAGTTTTCACATGGTTCGAGAGAAAAAGGTGGTTTGATACCGCCGTTGCCGTGAGCGAGGCTCACGATTAGAACTTGCGAAGGTGATGGATGTTCCAGGCACTTGGGATCGAGACTCCTTCCTCTGTTTCCTGCCGAACCACACCTGGCCTTATGATGCGCATGACCTGGAAGGGGCCGTCCCACATCGGGGAGAGATTGTGTAGACCCTCGCGAGAGAGGACCCGCCGAAGGACGAGCTCCTCGACCTCCAGGGTGCACGCTCGTATGTTGTGGCAGTGGTACTGGCATTGCACCTACTGGTACCTGGCCACCCGTACATTGACCTTGTGGTGGGCTTGTTCAAGGAGAGTGAGGTCATCTTGTTGCAGTCCTTCTTGCGCCGTCTCGTTGAAGGCGAGCACCCACATGGAGCTATGCTTGAGTTTTGCGGGGATGACAACCTTAGCGCCATAAACAATCAAGAAGGAAGTCTTACCAGTTGGTTTGGTTGTGGTGGTGCGGATGGACCATAGCACTCCAGGAAGCGTGTCAATCTATCCCCGTCTGCCGTCTTTGAGCTTGCGGGGGAAGCTCTTGGTCTTGAGTCCCTTCAAGACCTCAGTGTTTGCTTGTTCTACCTACCCATTTCTACGGGGGTGAGCAATGGATGCGTAGCATATCCTTGTGTCGATGCCCTCGTAGTAGGATCTGGACATCCCGCTGGTGAACTTTCTTCCGTTATCGGTGATGATGCGGTTAGGCACACCGAAGCAGCATACCAAGCCTTGCATGAATTTCACCGCCAATCGCGTCAGGATGGTCCTAACCGGCTCCACCTCGGCCCACTTGGTGAACTTGTCGATGGCGACGTAGAGGTACCGGTAGACCCCGGGCGCTCGAGGGAAAGGCCCCAAGATGTCCAGCCCCCAGACCGCAAAATGCCATCAAAGCGGGATGGTCAGCAGCTGCTAGGCCGGTTGGTGTATCCACTTGGCGTGGAATTGGTTTGCCTTGCTGACCTTGCCAGCTCAATGGCGTCGGTGAGCGCGGTGAACCACTAGAAATTGATGCGAAAGGCCTTCCCTATGAGGGAGCATGCCGATGTGTGGAGACCGCATTCCCCAGCATGAATGTCAGCCAGCAGCTCACGCCCCTTTTCATCGGAGATGCACCGCAGGGCGACGCCATTGGGACGACGACAGTAGAGGACCTCGTCCACCAAGCAGTACTTCTTTGCACGGCGGACGATACTTTCCTCCATATCTAACTATCGTTGTAAATCGACCTGGTACCAAAAAACCATGGGCAATAGCTCATGAAAACAGCCATAAAACAAGAAAACGACAAGGTTTTAGCCATAACTCTCAAACATGTATCCGGTCTCATGGTTAATGTAAATCCATCTAGAATGCCAAAACTGTGGGCAACAACTCATGAAAACGGCCATAAAACGCGAAAACAATGACTTTTTTGGTCATAACTCTCAAACATTTATCGGGTATTACGGTGGTTGTAAATCGCCCTAGAACCCCAAAAAAGTGGATAATAGCTCATGAAAACAGCCATAAAACTCGAAAACGACGAGTTTTTCTTCATGCCCTCTAACATGTATCGGGGCTTATGGGCCATGCAAACCGCCAAGAACCCCAAAACTATGGGTACATGCTCATGAAAATGGCCATAAATGCGAAAACGACGAGTTTTTAGTCATAACTCTCAAACATGTATCGGGTCTTACGGTGCTCGTAAATCGTCCTAGAACCCCAAAACTATAGGCAATACCTCAAGAAAATATAAAACCCGAAAACAACAAGTTTTTGTTCATAAATCTCAAACATTTATTGGGTATTACGGTGGTTGTAAATCGCGCTAGAACCCCAAAACTGTGGGTATTAGCTCACGAAAACGTGCGTAAGATGTGAAAATGACTAGTTTTTGGTCAAAACTCTCAAACGTGTATTAGTTCTTACGGGCCATGCAAATCACCATGGAACCCCAAAACTGTGGGCTAACTCATGAAAACCACCATAAAACGCCAAAACAACGAGTTTTTAGTCATATCTCTAAAACATGTATCTGTTCTTACAGTCATTGTAAATCGCCCTAGAACACCAAAATTGTGGTTAATAGCTCATGAAAACGGTCATAAAACGTGAAAATAACAACTTTTTGGTTATCCCTCAAACATGTATTGATTCTAACTATTTGTTGTAAATCGCCCTAGTACCACAAAATTATGGGCAATAGCTCATGAAATTACCATAAAACAAGAAAACGATGAGTTTTTAGCCTAACTCCCAAACATGTATCGGGTCTCATGGTTATTGTAAATCCATTTAGAATGCCAAAACTATGGGAATTAACTCATAAAAACGGCCATAAAACGCGAAAATAACGAGTTTTTGGTCATAACTCTCAAACATTTATCGGGTATTACGGTGGTCGTAAATCGCCCTAGAACCCCAAAACTGTGGATAATAGCTCATGAATACATCCAAAAAACATGAAAACGACAAGTTTTTCTCCATGCCCTCAAACAAGTATCGAGGCTTATGGGCCATGCAAACTGCCCAAGAACCTCAAAACTATGGGCAATAGCTCATGAAAATGGCCAAAAAATGCGAAAACAACGAGTTTTTAGTCAAAACTCTCAAACATGTATCGGGTCTTATGGTGCTCGTAAATCGTCCTAGAACCCCCAAACTATAGGCAATAGCTCATGAAAATGGCCATACACCCGAAAATAACAAGTTTTTGGTCATAACTCCTAAATTTTTTTTGGGTATTATGCTGGTTGTAAATCACCCTAGAACCCCAAAACAGTGGGTAATAGCTCATGAAAACGTCCGTAAAACGTGATAATGACGAGTTTTTGGTCAAAACTCTCAAACATTTATTATTTCTTACGGGTCATGCAAATCACCATGGAACCCCAAAACAATGGGTTATAACTCATGAAAACGACCACCAAGCGTGAAAATGACGAGGTTTTGGTCATAGCTCTGAAACATGTATCTGGTCTTATGGTCATTGTAAATCGCCCTAGAAAACCAAAATTGTGGGCAATAGCTCATCAAAACGGTTATAAAACGTGAAAAGAACAAGTTTTTGGTCATCCCTCAAACATGTATTGATTCTAACTATCGTTGTAAATCACCCTGGTACCACAAAACTGTGGACAATAGCTCATGAAAACAGCCATAGAACAAGAAAACGATGAGTTTTTAGCCATAACTCTCAAACATGTATCAGGTCTCATGGTTATTGTAAATCCATCTGGAATGCCAAAAATATGGTCAATAACACATGAAATGGCCATAAAACGCGAAAACAACGAGTTTTTGGTTATAACTTTCAAGCATTTATCGGGTATTATGGTGCTCGTAAATCGCCCTAGAACCCCAAAACTATTGATTATAGCTAATGAAAACAGCCATAAAACATGAAAACAACGAGTTTTTCTTCATGCCCTCAAACATATATCGGGGCTTATGGGACATGCAAAGCTCTCTAGAACCCCAAAACTATAGGTAGTAGCTCATGAAAATGGCCATAACACGTGAAACAACGAGTCTTTGGTCATAACTCTCAAACATTTATCAGGTATTATGGTGGTTGTTAATCGCCGCAGAACCCCAAAACTGTGGGCAATAGCTCATGAAAATGGCCTTAAAACCCGAAAACAATGATTTTTTGGTCATAACTCTCAAACATGTGTCGGGTTCTATGATGCTTGTATATCGTCCTAGAACCCCCAAACTATAGGCAATAGCTCATGAAAACGGCCATAAAACCCGAAAACAACGAGTTTTTTTGTCATAACTCTCAAACATGTATCAGGTATTACGGTGGTCATAAATCTCCCTACAACCCCAAAACCATGGGTAATAGCTCATGAAAACGTCCGTAAAACGTGAAAATGATGATTTTTTGCTCAAAACTCTCAAACATGTATTAGTTCTTTCGGGCCATGAAAATCACCATGGAAACCCAAAACTGTGGGCAATAGCTCATGAAAACGACCATAAAACATGAAAACAACGAGTTTTAGGTCATAGCCCTCAAACATGTATCGGGTCTTACGGTGGTCGTAAATCGCCCTGGAACCCCCAAACTATGGATAATAGCTCATGAAAACAACCATAAAACATGAAAACGACGAGTTTTTCTTCATGACCTCAAACATGTATCGGGGCTTATGGTCCATGCAAACCGCCCAAAAACCCCAATACTGTGGGCAATAGCTCATGAAAATGGACATAAACTGCGAAAACGATGAGTTTTTAGTCATAACTCTCAAGCATCTATCGGGTCTTACGGTACTCGTAAATCGTCCTAGAACCCCAAAACTATAGGCAATAGCTCATGAAAATGGCCATAAAATCCGAAAAACAAGTTTTTGGATATTACGATGGTTGTAAATCGCCTAGAACCCCAAAACTATGGGTAATAGCTCATGAAAACGTCCGTAAAACATGAAAATGACGAGTTTTTGGTACAAACTCTCAAATATGTATTAGTTCTTACGAGACATGTAGATCACCATGGAACCCCAAACTTGTTAGAGATATGCCCTAGAGGCAATAATAAAAGTGGTTATTATTATATCTTTGTGTTTATGATAAATGTTTACATTCATGCTATAACAGTATTAACCTAAAACATTAATACTTGTGTGATTTGTAAACTAAATTAGAGTCCCTGGTAAAGCCTCTTTATAATACTAGCTTGTTGGTTAATGGATGATCGTGGTTTCTCGATCATGAAAATTGAGATGTTAACAACAAGATGGTTTCTAATGATCGTCGGTATCATTAGGAGAATGGTATGATGGACATACTCCTATAGATAGGCGTAGCATTAAGATCAAGTCATTTCAATAGTTCATTTGCTATAAGCTTTCTGATAAATAGTAACCTAATTACTTCGACCATGAGATCATGCTAATCACCATCACCGAAAGGATGCTTTGATGACATCAAACACCACACCGTAACTGGGTGGCTATAAAGGTGGCATTGAGTGTTCGGAAAGTATGGGTTGAGGCACATGGATCAAGAGGGGATTTGTCCATCCATATGACAGATAGATATACTCTGGGCCCTCTCGGTGGAATGTCATCCAATTGGCTTGCAAGCATGTGACTGGCTCACAAGGGCTCACATATCACAAGAACGAGAAAAGAGTACTTATCGGTAACGAGGTTGAACTAGGTATGCAGAGATACCGACGATCAAACCTCGGATAAGTAAACTATAGTGAGACAAAGGGAAATTGGTATCGTATGTAAGTGGTTCATTAGATCGCAAAGTAATCGTAGAAATATGTGGGAGCCATATGAATTTCCAGATTCCTCTATTGGTTATTGATTGGAGAAGTGTCTCGGTCATGTCCGCATAATTCACGAACCGTAGGGAGACACACTTAAGGATTCGATGTTGTTTAGTAGATACGGAATGTAAGTAGGGATACCGAATGTTGTTCGGAGTCTCGGATGGGATCCGGGATATCACGAGGAGATCCGAAATGGTCCGGAGAATAAGATTCATATTAGGAAAGTCCGATTCCAGAGTTTGGGAAATATTCTAATATTTTCATCGAATAGGTTATAGAAGGTTCACCGGACCGAAAGGGGAATGGTCCATGAATGTGTCATGGGTAAGTGGAATGATTGGATCATATCCTAGGTCACTTGGTTTGGGCATTGGCGAGAGAGAATTAAAGCTCTAAATTGAAAGTCAAACGAGAGGTTTGAAAAGTCAAACGGGAGGTTTGAAAAGTCAAACTGGAACAATGGTTTCCTAATGGAAGAAGGAAAGAGTCCTTCCCTTAATCCAACTTGGGTTTGGGTTTGGATTCAAACCCTCCCCTCCCAAGGCTGCCCCTCCCTCTCATAAATAGAGGGGGAGGGCTGCCCCAAACACACAAGAGCCAGCCTCCCCACCCCGTTCCGTGCCGCCGTCGCTGCCGCACGCCGCCGCCGTGCCGCCGCCTAGCGCCGCCGTGCCGGTTCGCCTCCGCCTCGTCACCAAGCCCTGCGGGATCTTCCCTCTACTTCCGACACCACGTCGTCGTGCTGCCGGAATCACGAGGGGAGTGCCTGCTGGAACAAGGGAGAGGAAGATCTTCATCGATTACCGAACGTGTGACCGACTGCGGAAGCGCTGCCGGAAGGATCGTCTACGCGATCTTGAGATCGGCAAGTGTACGGCTACATCACCCATGAGAATCTGCTCTTGTTAACCGCTTTGGAATCTTCGAGGGTAAGTGCTCCTATCGACTCGTTGCTACAATCTAGTAGATAGATATTGGCTTGTTTGTGTGCATGCGGTAGAATTTTTTTGTTTTTCATGTTACGAACCCCTACAAAACTATGGGCTATAACTCATGAAAACCACCATAAAACACGAAAACGACGAGTTTTTGGTCATAGCTCTGAAACATGTATCTGGTCTTATGGTCATTTAAATTGCCCAAGAACACCAAAATTGTGGGAAATAGCTCATCAAACGGTTATAAAACGTGAAAACAACAAGTTTTGGTCATCCCTCAAACATGAATTGATTGTAACTATCGTTGTAAATCGCCCTGGTACCAAAAAACTATGGGCAATAGCTCATGAAAACAACCATAAAACAAGAAAACGATGAGTGTTTAGCCATGACTCTCAAACGTGTATCGAGTCTCATGGTTATTGTAAATCCATCTGGAATGCCGAAACTGTGGGCAATAACTCATGAAAACGGCCATAAAACGCGAAAACAACGAGTTTTGGGTCATAACTCTTAAACAATTATCATGTATTACGGTGGTCGTAAATCGCCCTAGAAACCCAAAACTGTAGATAATAGCGCATGAAAACAACCATAAAACACAAAAACGACGAGCTTTCCTTCATGCCCTCAAACATGTATCTGGGCTTATGAGTTATGCAAAAAGCCCAAGAACCCCAAAACTGTGGGAAATAACTCATGAAAATGGCCATAAAATGCGAAAACAACGAGTTTTTAGTCATAACTCTCAAACATGTATCCGGTCTTACGGTGCTCATAAATCCATAGAACCCCAAAACTATATGCAATAGCTCATGAAAATGGCCATAAAACCCAAGAACAATAAGTTTTTGGTCATAATTCTCAAACATTTATCAGGTATTATGGTGGTTATAAATCGCCCTAGAATCCCAAAACTATGGGTAATAGCTCATGAAAATGTCCGTAAAACGTGAAAATGATGAGTTTTGTGTCAAAACTCTCAAACATGTATTAGTTCTTACGAGGAACGCAAATCACCACGGAACCCCAAAACTATGGGCTACAACTCATCAAAACCACCATAAAATGCGAAAACGACGAGTTTTTGGTCATTGCTCTGAAACATGTATCTGGTCTTATGGTCATTGTAAATCGCCTAGAACACCAAAATAATGGGAAATAGCTAATGAAAACGGTCATAAAACATGAAAAAACAAGTTTTTGATCATCCCTAAAACATGTATTGATTCTAACTATCGTTGTAAATCGTCCTGGTACCACAAAACTATGGGCAATAGCTAATGAAAACAACCATAAAACAAGAAAACGACGACTTTTTAGCCATAACTATCAAACATGTATCAGGTGTCATGGTTATAGTAAATCCATCTAGAATGCCAAAACTATGGGAAATAACTCATGAAAGCGGCCATAAAACGTGAAAAACAACGAGTTTTTTGTGATAACTCTCAAACATTTATCGGGTATTACGGTGGTCGTAAATCGCCCTAGAACCCTAAAACTGTGGATAATAGCTCATGAATACATCCATAAAACATGAAAATGACAAGTTTTTCTCCATGCCCTCAAACATGTATCGGGGCTTATGGGCCATGCATACTACCCAAAACTATGGGCAATAGCTCATGAAAATGGCAAAAAAATGTGAAAACGACGAGTTTTTAGTCAAAACTCTCAAACATGTATCGGGTCTTACGGTGCTCGTAAATCGTCCTAGAACCCCAAAACTATAAGAAATAGCTCAAGAAAATGGCCATAAACCCGAAAATAAAAGTTTTTGGTCATAACTCCTAAACATTTATTGGGTATTACGGTGGTTGTAAATCGCCCTAGAACCCCAAAACTGTGGGTAATAGCTCATGAAAACGTTTGTAAAACGTGAAAATGATGATTTTTTGGTCAAAACTCTCAAACATGTATTAGTTCTTACGGCCATGCAAATCACCATGGAACCACAAAACTATGGGCTATAACTCATGAAAACCACCATAAAGCGCGAAAACGACGAGTTTTTGGTCATAGCTCTAAAACATGTATCTGGTCTTGGGGTCATTGTAAATCGCCCTAGAACACCAAAATTGTGGGCAATAGCTCATCAAAACGGTTATAAAATGTGAAAACAACAAGTTTTCGGTCATCGCTCAAACATGTATTGATTCTAACTATCGTTGTAAATCGACCTGGTACCACAAAACCATGGGCAATAGCTCATGAAAACAGCCATAAAACAAGAAAACGACAAGGTTTTAGCCATAACTCTCAAACATGTATCCGGTCTCGTGGTTAATGTAAATCCATCTAGAATGCCAAAATGTGGGCAATAACTCATGAAAACGGACATAAAACGCGAAAACAATGACTTTTTGGTCATAACTCTAAAACATTTATCGGGTATTACAGTGGTCGTAAATCGCCCTAGAACCCCGAAAAAGTGGATAATAGCTCATGAAAACAGCCATAAAACTCGAAAACGACGAGTTTTTCTTCATGCCCTCTAACATGTATCGGGGCTTATGGGCCATGCAAACTGCCAAGAACCCCAAAACTATGGGCAAATGCTCATGAAAATGGCCATAAATGCGAAAACGACGAGTTTTTAGTCATAACTCTCAAACATGTATCGGGTCTTACGGTGCTCGTAAATCGTCCTAGAACCCCAAAACTATAGGCAATAGCTCATGACAATGGTCATAAAACCCGAAAATAACAAGTTTTTGTTCATAAATCTCAAACATTTATTGGGTATTACGATGGTTGTAAATCGCGGTATAACCCCAAAACTGTGGGTATTAGCTCATGAAAACGTGCGTAAGATGTGAAAATGACTAGTTTTTGGTCAAAACTGTCAAACGTGTATTAGTTCTTACGGGCCATGCAAATCACCATGGAACCCCAAAACTGTGGGCTATAACTCATCAAAACCACCATAAAACGCCAAAACGACGAGTTTTTAGTCATATCTCTAAAACATGTATCTGTTCTTGTGGTCATTGTAAATTGCCCTAGAACACCAAAATTGTGGTCAATAGCTCATGAAAACGGTCATAAAACGTGAAAACAACAAGTTTTTGGTTATCCCTCAAACATGTATTGATTCTAACTATTTGTTGTAAATCGCCCTGGTACCACAAAATTGTGGGCAATAGCTCATGAAATTAGCCATAAAACAAGAAAACGATGAGTTTTTAGCCTAACTTCCAAACATGTATCGGGTCTCATGGTTATTGTAAATCCATCTAGAATGCCAAAACTATGGGAATTAACTCATGAAAACGGCCATCAAACGCGAAAACAACGAGTTTTTGGTCCTAACTCTCAAACATTTATCGGGTATTACGGTGGTCGTAAATCGCCCTAGAACCCAAAAATTGTGGATAATAGCTCATGAATACATCCATAAACCATGAAAACGACAAGTTTTTCTTCATGCCCTCAAACATGTATCGGGGATTATGGGCCATGCAAACTGCCCAAGAACCCCAAAATTGTGGGCAATAGCTCATGAAAATGGCCAAAAATGCGAAAACGACGAGTTTTTAGTCAAAACTTTCAAACATGTATCAGGTCTTATGGTGCTCGTAAATCGTCCTAGAACCCCAAAACTATAGGCAATAGCTCATGAAAATGGCCATAAAACCGAAAATAACAAGTTTTTGGTCATAACTCCTAAAAATTTATTGGGTATTATGCTGGTTGTAAATCACCCTAGAACCCCAAAACAGTGGGTAATAGCTCATGAAAACGTCCGTAAAACGTGATAATGACGAGTTTTTGGTCAAAACTCTCAAACATTTATTATTTCTTACGGGTCATGCAAATCACCATGGAACCCCAAAACAATGGGTTATAACTCATGAAAACCACCATCAAGCGTGAAAATGACGAGGTTTTGGTCATAGCTCTGAAACATGTATCTGGTCTTATGGTCATTATAAATCGCCCTAGAACACCAAAATTGTGGGCAATAGCTCATCAAAATGGTTATAAAACGTGAAAATAACAAGTTTTTGGTCATCCCTCAAACATGTATTAATTCTAACTATCATTGTAAATCACCCTGGTACCACAAAACTGTGGGCAATAGCTCATGAAAGCTGCCATAGAACAAGCTTTTAGCCATAACTCTCGAACATGTATCGGGTCTCATGGTTATTGTAAATCCATCTGGAATGCCAAAACTATGGTCAATAACACATGAAACGGCCATAAAACGCGAAAACAACGAGTTTTTGGTCATAACTCTCAAACATTTATCAGGTATTACGGTGCTCGTAAATCGCCCTAGAACCCCAAAACTATGGCTAATAGCTAATGAAAACAACCATAATACACGAAAACAACGAGTTTTTTCATGCCCTCAAACATGTATCGGGGCTTATGGGCCATGTAAACCTCTCTAGAACCCCAAAACTATAGGCAGTAGCTCATGAAAATGGCCATAACACGTTGTAACATCCTAGGATTAGCACCTAGAAATAGAGAGGACACAGGTTTGTGCATTACATCCATGCATAAGAAAATCCGGAAAATTTTCGCGCAAAAATAAAAGAGTTATAGAGGGACCAGGATCTCTCTTCTACTAAAGGAAACTTCGGAGCAAGTGCGATAGATTTCGACATGACCTTTGTAGAATTCTTTGTTTCGGGGAATTTTTTTTCAAACATGTATTTGTATTTCAAATATGAAATTCAAATGAATTTATAAAATTCACAAATGAAAATTGGAAATATTTAATAACTTGAAATGAAATGATTACAAAAATGATATAAAAAGAATTCTTTATTAATATATATATACATATAGTATTACATTGATCTTTTACAATTAATTAATAAAAGTAAAGTATCATGAAACAAATAAGTAGAAAAAGGAATTACATTACTGAAATAAATAACATAATTCTTTATTACAACAAAATATATATGACATTGTCTTTGCAAAAGAATTGTAAAAGAAAAAGGAAATAAGTAAACTTTATTGAATAAAATACAACAATACAATGTTTTTACAATATTCAAACAGAATATAAATTACAATATTTGATATTAAGAAATTCCTAAGCTACTATCGCAAAAACCACTACTAGAAAATCGCGTTATTTTTGTGCATTGCATCATCATGACCGCATGCTCATGTCATCATGCCACATTGCATTTGAGCATCGTCATCATCATGCATTTGTTTGTCTAAAACTATTTTCGAAAAGCATATTTTGTTTTCTAAATACCCCGCCTTAATTTCAAATCCAAAACCCGGGTCTCCGGATTATTTTGTTTCGTCTACCAATGGATTTCAAAAGCCCCGTTTTAAATATTAAAATATTTATTTTATTTTTAGGGGCAGCCGTACCGGGCCGATCCGACCTAGTCGGCCACCCCCAGTACAAAAACCAGACTACCCAAACCCTTTTCCTACCCCACCCTATCCTACCCAGTTCCCTCCACCTCACCCCAACCTATCCTATCACGCCACATCACCCCTAGCCCAAACCCTACCCAATCACCCGCTGCCACCTGCCCTACCCTAGCGCGCAGCACACACACATGCCACACCCGACGCACGCCACCGCTCCCTGGACCGTACCCAACACAACTCACACTACACGTTTCCACCCAACCCACGCACGCTACCCAGCACCCCGACCCGGTCAACCTTCCTCGCTCGCCCTTGGCCCACGAGACCCCGCAGCGCTCACCACTCGCGAGCCTGGCCCCACCCAGACCTCACGCGGCCATCGACGCTCCCCACCAACCCCCGCATCCCCTTCCTCGCTCGATGCCGCCTCCACCCCGTTCGCCAATCCCCACCTCCCTCCTCGGTCTGTGACTCCACCGCCGCTTGCACGGTCCCCGCCTCCATGGACCTGCCCCTCGCCATCCTCTGTCGCTAGCCGTCATCCTCCGTCGCCCTCCCTCCCGGTGCAAGCCCCCAGCACCACCACCCCTCCTCTCAGGCTCGCCTCGCTTGCGGCCCCGTGCCCTTCGCCGCCGGTCTCCTTCCACCGAGGACGCGCCGCCCTGCTTCCTTGGACCGGACCACGCCCGGCCATCCCGTGCGCGGCCGACCTCATCGTTGTCTGGCCCTGGAACCGTGCCCCGTCGCCTCGCCGCCACCACCCCATCCTCCGGTCGTCGCCAGGGTCGAGATCACCGCCGACAGTCGCCCTGCGTCCGCACGCGGGCCTTCGCGCCTTCGTACTCTCTAGCTCCAGCACCGCCGCCACCTCTCTAGCTCGCCCGCTGGCCTGCTTCCTCCCCGCCCTGGTCTCGTCCGCCATGCCACCCCGCAGAGACCACCGGCCCCTGCGCCTCCTCGTGCGCCACCGTCACCAAGCCCGCCATCATCGGCCTCTACCACGGCCTGCCGCCTCCTCCGTCCCCACGAGCGCCCTCACCGCGGGCTCCCTCCTGCTCTGGCCGGCCGCAAACGCCTAGCGCCGCCCCTTCCGCTGCTCCCCCTCCAGCCTTCGCCGCGGGCGACCTCCGCTCGAGCCATCCCCGTCGGCCCTTGCCATGTGTGTGTGCGTGTTGGCTCCCTACAGTGCCTCTGTCCACAAGCACCCGACGTTTCCCCTTTATGCTAATCCAGTTTGGTACCTCGCATTCTACCTAAAATGGACCCATTCGCTTCCATGTTGCAAGTGTGAAATTGTGCTCATACCAATGAGATGATGTGATGTGGTGTGGTACTGCAACGATGGCGGCCAAGTGAACCTGGTGCCTATCTCTTGAACTCCGGCGTGGGTGTCGAAGGATTAAGGCATTGTTCGAGACCAAAGCCTCTCGAAGGAGGAGTACAACCAGTTGGGCAATGACCACCGCCAAGATCTATCGCTTGGAAACCGAGACCGAACCCGAACCCCTTGGAACCTCAAGATCTTCACCACTCGAAGTGTTCCGCCAAGATCGCCATCGACAATGGAACCAAGACCGAACCCGGTGGCTTTTGCTGGACCATCAACAAGATCTACAATGGGACGCCATGACTGAGACCCCGGACCCGAAGACCACATGTGCGACAAGTACTCCTTCCCGGATGCGATGCTCGAGAACACGGACGGTAAGGACACCGACGCAGAACGCCAAGTTCTTCTTCCCGGACGCCAAGACCGACCCGATACGCGGGCATGACAAGATCGACACCGACCAGGGCAAATCCAATGCGCCCCGACGCCAAGCCAAGTCCTTCTTCCCGGATGCGACAAGATCTACTTCCGTTATCCGAGACCGATCCTGTCGAGCCGTTTCCGCCCCTGTCGAACCCCTCAGAGCCCAAGTTCGCCGAACCCTAATGTGTGACCCTTTATCCGAGACCCTATTTTTTATAATATTACATTATCAACTTGTTGCATATAAAATTGCCATGCTTGCATACATATTGTCATGTGGTTTGGGGGCCTTATGCCGATTCACCATATAATTAAATATGGAGACCATATGCGGGCTATTCTAGTCTTAGTTTGTCTCCATTTAAATCTGTGTAGCGAACCGATGCTATGGTTTGCCATGTTAATACCACATTTAAAATGCGGGGTATCTAAACAACTAGAACCATATATTTAATTGTCGGGACCCCCGGTTCCGCTTAATATTGCCTAATTGCATCGCACCTTGCCATGTCATACACCATACATGCATCATGCCCGATCTTTTGCCGTAGTATTAAATAGTGCATCCAGTGTTTATTCTAGTGTTTTGGTTCTTCGCGGATAAGGCTGTTGAGTTGATACGAGTGTCGACCCGATCTTCGGATGAACCTTCGGCAATGTTTTCAGGCGAGCATCTCCCCCTTTCTACCTATCTTACTTTTATAGTATTTATTCCCTCCTGTTGATCTATTGCTATCTGTGTTGCGATGCTCTAGTTTTCGTACCCGGAACATCCCTTGCAGCCTTATATTGCCTTGGACACATCCTATTACCTGTTGTTTGGTAGATAGTTGGACTTGCGCGTCGTAGTCGCTTGCTCAAGTGCTGTTGCATGTCGTCAAGTACCACAGTTGTTGGAGTATTGCCGCATGTTTAATGTTGGAGATGATCAAGACTTTAATTATTGTTTAATAACTAAAATTGAAGTAGGTAAATGCAGAGGCACCGGTGGGTAATAGACAATATTTGGATTTTAACCGCTCACTGGTGTCCCATAGGACCCCGAGTTCTTGACACCTGTTCCGAGATCGAGCGCGCTAACCACAGGTGGGGTGTGTGGGCACCCCCATCGATTTAGTACCTGATTCCAAGTACTGTACTGGGGGCCACAAGTAGTTTGGGGCTTTATTACTCTCCTGTACTTATGCCATGCTTTACTGCTTTATTTACGATTGTGCGAGGAATGCACCTGTACTGTTTAGGACCGTGACACGTTTTCGCTGTATCGACAAGCCCAGTCACACTTTCGGGTTCCCAGTCGTTTACAGCCGTCTACACAAACCCTGGGTCCGTCTTGGAGCCGGCCGACTTCATTGCGGGTAGCTTAGTGGGGTGGCCCCCTGTGCTTGCTTTGGGTCTGGGAAACGTCGTGTCTGAAACCCCGTCGACATACCGTTGGGTGTATGTTTTGTGATCTTGTACCTACCTGATCTGACAACAAGGGTGTAGGTGCGTGTGGGAACTTTGGTGCACCCCTGCAGGGTTAAATCTTTTCGAGAAGCCATGTCCGCGGTTATGGACGACTTGGAGCACAGTTCTCGATCATAGACAACTATAACTAAAGTTTACTGTTATAATTTGACTTGTATCCGATATGACTAGTAATCAGCTCCACTACAACGGAATGGCTAAATAAAAGTGCCAACAACTGCTGGGTTTTGGGATATCTCATGCTAATTGTATTTGACTAGTAAGTGTCGCAACTACAACGGAATGGTTAACTAAAATTGCCCACTGCTTATTATATCAGGATGATTATCTAAACCTGCCTAGTAATTGCTGCAACGATAACTGAATAAATAAAACTGCCAACTGCGTGAGTTCCTCGGTTGACTTCCTCGTTTGGTCTCGAGGGGGAAACACCAGGATGGGTATGTTTGGTGGTAGTATCAAGATGGTTCCGAATAGGACTTTCTTATCCCTCTCTGGTAGCCGACAGTTATATCGAGTCTCTATAGGTTGTTTAGTGCATGCTGCGCTGCCGCTCAGTCCACCATACCTATGTAGGCGAGGACCGCCGAATTCTAGTCTCGCCGTGTACTGGCCTCAGTACTGACCGCTCTCTTTTTCCTTTGCCCTTTGTCGGCACCCCTTTTGTGTAAGCAGGTCTCGAGATCGACGTCGTTAGCAGGGTTACCCTTCCGGCTTGGCCTGGGCAGGGTTATGGACGCCTTTGGTTATTCTTCAGGGCTCTTAGCTCAATTTGCATCTTGTCCGTACTCGGACGCTGTATCGTTTTCAAGGTGATTTGGATCTTTGTACTGTATATCTGTATTCTTGACTCATTGAGTCGCCCTTGTATATACCTGTTCTGTGGGTTCCATCGTGGACTATTGTGTAATGATATTACTTCGTTTTCCACCCGCACGAAAGTGCCTGGTGGGCACCTTTGAATCGTTTCTATGCGGGTTGGCGGGTTTCGCTAAAACTTGCATAGGACCGATTCTGAGGGTGTTACAGGAGGTTCCTGGACCAATAGCACACAAACATGAAGCTCACACATGCATGCATGCATATGTTCTATCAACCCCACAAGGCAACAACAAGTAGAAAGCACCAGCCGTAATAGAGCTACTACTATATCCTCTCTTCACATACACAACCAGATCAACAGATTTTAGACTATCCCAAGAACACCACAAAGGACATCTTTGGTTCTTAGCAGTTCTCTCTTAAGAAAATCCAAATCATAAATCCAACCACGGGATAACAACCACACATCTCTAGCTTTGGTTGCTCCTTGGAGCCATCCAAGAGCTAGAATAAGGGGAAGACAAGATCCAGGAGCACCAGCAGAAGAAAAGCAGTAGCAGGTTCAATAGATCAAGTTAGGAGCACAAGGAGGAGGCCTAGGTGCTAAGAAGAGAAGTAGCAGTATCTACATCAGAAGAAGGGAGGAAGGCAGGCCACTAAGTAACAGTGGCTGATCAAGATCAACACCAGCCAGCAGCTACAACAACTCAACAAATCATAGGTTAACCACCAAAATCATGATATAGTATCTGTTCTTATTTTCTGTAGTCAAGTAATGGAAACAAAGAAGGGATTATTGAGTTAGGGTTAAAAAATTTCCCTCATCAAAGATGAGGCATTATCAATATAGGAACCCAACTTAGGGAAATATTGGCTAGAGGGATCAATTTTTAATCTAAGACAACAATAGTTTATGGATCATGCTAGGATCATCTAGATCAATGGATACATTAGGGACAAGCAGGCAACAAGGCAACACTGAATGATCCATATCAGGGAAGGGACAGAGGCAACCACCTTTGATCCATTTATTCATTGGCAACAGTGCAACTAATAAATCCATCTAACCAAGTTCAGTTCCTAGATAAAAAGGCAACTTTTGAATTTTTGAATAATTCTCTGTTGGTATTGATTACCAACAAGAAATTTATAAGCCACTAATTTTAAAATGGCACAAGTAGAAGCTTATTAAGAAAAGCTACAACAGATCAGATGTGTAGTAGGCTAAGCACAACACTAGGGTATCTGTAAACCTTAAGAAATTCAAATCATCTTCCCAGATCATCTGATCTAGGAATCATATATCTAGTTAAGCAATTAAGTAGATAAAGAAATCTACTTTACATATTTTGGTTCATATTTATCCAAGTTCATGCCTTGCATGATATAGCATCATCATTTTATTCTCTAGTTTTTACTAGACAAGCATTACCACAACTGCTAGGCTATAGGGCACATTCCCAGAGGGTAGCACCTCTGTACCTAGTAGAGTCAGAATGTTTTTAGCACAAACCCAAGTCCATTTTAAATAAACCACAATCTCACTTATGAATGAGTTCATATCATCTTCCTAGATTATACTAGGAATCAGCTCAGAGGTTATTCTCTATCATATTGTCAACAGAAAATGTTCACAACAATTGGATTCTAATCTGGGAAGTTTTAATCCCAAAGAAATTATATCCCAACATGTCAAATGAGCATCAATCTAGAGCTAAGATACCTCAACAAGTCACATGTATAGAAAGTCCTATAATCATAATAGAAACAAGTCCAGAAACATGAATAGATAAGCATCACAACTATGCACTACTAAATGGACATTGCCATAGCCAGGGTCCATACTAGCCAACTGACCAAGTACAGTATTTGTTCTCAAATCATAACCTTTATGTGAATCTCCTATTAAATTTAGGATTCAGCAAAGAGCAACTCTAGCATATTCAGGTAACAGCAGAAGTAACAACATGAATGCCACACACAGATAAGTGAAGAGCAAGCCAAGACAGAGTACCAGTATCAGCTCTAGAGCATAGAGATGTTTTAGTATAGAATATAAAACATGGAAAACCTCCACACCGACAAACCACAACCTCGAGCTCACAATCAGGATATTACCATTCTCATAGTTTCACAACCAGTACAGTTCATCGGCTCGATGGCCGGTCACAGGAAAGAACTCACCGAGGGTGTCGAGCACCTGGAGCGTAGGTTTGACGAAGCCATAGAACCGCTCATGTCCAACACCATCCACGAATCAGCGGAAGCACCTCATGTCGGGGTTGCGCTGTCCGCGCCGTCCCGCGGGTTTCAGGAACAAGGGACACCGGGGTTGCGTCGAGTTAAGGAAGGTGAAATCCAGGTCAACGGAGAGCATCAGGAGACCATAGACAACCATGGCCTTAGATAGTAGTAGTAGCACCACACCACCATGGGAAGGCCGAGGCTAGGTGGTTGAGCCAGGGCATGATGCAGAACACACGGGTGTCGAGGCCATGTAGCAAGAGCTCAGCGGGGACGATGAGGAGGCTCTCTCGATTAGGGGAGGTGGCCAAAACTCTGGTACAGGGTGATGCGCTCCGGCGGACCAAGCCCTAGGCGGGGTTAGGGTTTCGGTCGGGCGGTAGAGCAGAGAGAGCAGCGACATAGCATAGGGAGTCAGTGGAGGAGGCGACAATAGATCCGTATTAGCGAAAGCGGCCGGTGGTGGCCGGAGAAGCAACAGAAGGCGGTGCTGGTGGCGGTGGCAGCGCCCAGGAGCGCGAGAAGAGGGAACGAGAGGAGGAGAGAAGCTTCGGGAGGGATGAGGCGAGCTACGGGCTGGGTCGGTTTGACCGATCCAGTACCCAGCTAGTCTAATTTAGCCCATTGTTGGGTGCTAGGCCCATCTTAAAATAAAATAAATTAATTTAAGAAAAAAATGCAAATTTATAAAAATGATCCTGAGGATATTTAAAGCTCTAAAAAATATATAGAAAAATCTTAAAAATATTTATGATATATAAAAATCATCATAAAAATAACATCCACCTAATAAAAATATAACTTTACTTATTTAATTTAAAATAAAATGCAAATAAATATTACCACCACTAAAGCCTTAGTGAAATTTCATAAAATAAGAAAAAGTCCTAAAAATTAATAAAAATAAATTTAATGTATAAAAATGAATCTACTATCTTATAAAAATACTAACTTAATTACTTATAAATAAAATATAAAGGAAGTATTCAAAGACATTTAATCCTTTATGGAATTTTGTAAACATAAGACTAACACTTAAAATAAACAAAAATCATTTTAAAAATCTTAAATAAATATATTATACTTGATAAATATTAAATATACCATTAATAAAGTTTTTTAAGATTTTAAAAGTAATAAATCCTCATCTATTACCTATTTTATTATAATAAAATAAATATTTTTGTTAATTCATTAAAATTATTTCTTAAGTATGAAATAATCACATTCCCTTATAAAACACTAAATCCTTTAAGTTTAATTCAAGTCTGAATCCATAATCATATTAGTCAAAACCCTAAAACTAGATGATGTTCTAAAACTCACTACCTCTTAAGATTCACTTCTATTTTTTTATAGTTAACTTTGGCCTAAACAATCATAAACATCTCATTTGAAGTTTATTCATGTTTTTTATAGTTAACTTTGGTCACTTATACCATCAAATAAAATATGATAACTCAACATCATTTGTAACCATCTCAAACTCTAATATAAAACCTAATAAACCTCAAGACTGATTAACCCTAACTAAACACTAGTTTCTTCAAATATTATTATTTTTGCCACTTCAAACAACAAGTCTATAATAATTCTTTCAACTCTTAACAACTCAACCCAAGGACTTTTATCCTAGTCACCAGATAACAATTAATCATAATCACATTACTCTATTCTTACTTGTATATTTTGGATTGTTAAAACTTAAGTTCCTTATCAATGCCATTGCTTATGAAATAAACTTAAAGATAAACCCAATCTTAAAGAAAATACATAAGATCAACTCATTTATAATGCTGAGAGTTTCACTTTGGGAAGTATAAAATTGCACAGCATTATTTATGCATAATGGCATCTTGCTTCTTTAAAAATTAGTCCTTACCGGACCATGATGCTGATTTCAGATATTGGATCTTCTATTATCTCGAAGACCGTGAGTGCATAATCTTGCAATCACAAAAGGCAAGTTCACACTTTCTCATGTCCTTTGATTATTTTCTGTAAAGTATTTTGCAAATCCAGTGTTGTCATCACCTGCATTTCAAAAAGGGCCAGAAAACACTATTTTCATAATCATATGATTATAGGTTATTTACCATGAGGTAATAACCTTCTATAAAAGTTCTAGTGGTAAAGGAACATATTACCTAGGACTTAACAACCAATGTCGCTAGTGATTCTTGCGCCGTATATTACGCATTAACCATGAGATTTGGAATGGGATGGAGAAGTCAGCTGGATCGGCTCCCTTTCGCATGCCAACGGATGACCGGGCCATTGTTGCAACTCCTCTTGTAGAGGGTTAACAGGTTATGGGTGGGATCCCTCAACGTCCCACGTCTTTTGGTATCTATGAGGGTTGTACACCTTAGGTGATAATGGAAACAAGTTTTATCCTAGGCCTGATGTGCAATCCGTCGGGTATGCGGGGTCACGGAGAAGGACAGTGATTGGCTTGGATCTTAGTCTGGGCCTCATACCAAGGAAGTGTGAACGAGCCTATAACTCGGATGTGTAACAAAGCTAAGATCTCTCATGGGTAAAGCAACGCACCTCTATAGAGTGTAAAAACTGTAACTTGTTACTCCCTGTTCCATGGAAGTTCTGGTAAACCTGTGAAGGTTGACGGACATAGCTTTTCAGAATAAAAGCAATCTTTGCAGAAATGTTTTAGAAAACTTGCATTGCCTATGAATTATGGTATGTGGCTGTAGATAGTGCATCAAACACTTCTCTTTAAGTGAACTTGCTGAGTACGCTCGTACTCAACCGTATCTTCTTAACCCTTGCTAGATCTTGGAGAAACCAATGGCGTACCCAGGAAATAAGTTACTTGAAGAGTTGAAGATATGTGATGGATATCAATGATGTCTACGCACTTCTATTCTTGTAGACAGTTGTTGGGCCTCCAAGTGCAGAGGTTTGTAGAACAGCAACAAGTTTCCCTTAAGTGGATCACCCAAGGTTTATCGAACTCAGGGAGGAAGTGGTCAAAGGTATTCCCTCTCAAGCAACCCTGCAATCAAGATACAAGAAGTCTCTTGTGTCCCCAACACACCCAATACACTTGTCAGGTGTATAGGTGCACTAGTTCGGCGAAGAGATAGTGAAATACAAGTGGTAACGTGCCAGAAAATAGCTTCTGACTTGTTGTTGACGTGGGGTAATGTGTGTGTGAGGTAAAGACTAAAGCAAGCAAACATGCAACATATCTAGTAGCAAACGGTGTTTCAATGTTTAGAAACAAGGCCTAGGGATCATACTTTCACTAGTTAACACTCTCTCATATAAATATCCTCTCTTCATGATACTACTCTTAACTACTCTCCGGTTGGACACTCTAATCCATGGTAGGGCTATAACAACACACCTCAAAGTCTGCCTTCCCCAATCTAGATAACCCCACACTGTCACCTTGAGCGCTAGATGGTTCCAACAAACACCACAATTTCATAGAGACATCCAACTCCAAATATAACTCATAACAAATATTCAATCTAGCCAAAGTGCCACACACGGTATGCACGCTGTCACTTTCACACACGTGGGGAAAAGCATAGATCTATTAAAGCACAAAGAGTATTTATGTAGAATCAAACCTAAGGCCACCATGGCGTGCATGCTGTCACTTTCACACACATGGGGAGAGCATAGATCTAATGAAGCACTTGAGTAGCAAGGTAGATCTACTTGATTACAAAGCTCATGATCACAATATGACCATGCATAGAGAGATAGAGATGAACACATAGCTACCGGTAGAGCCCTTAGCCTCGAGGAAGAACTACTCCCTCTCATCATGGGAATCAGCAATGGTGATGGAGATCGATGGAGATGGCTCCGGGGCACTTCCCCGTCCCGGCAGGGTGCCGGAACAGAGACTTTCTATCCCCCAAATCTCCCCTTTGGTGGCGGCGTTTCTACGGAGGTTTTAGTGGATTTCTTTTGGATCCCTAGGTTTTTTTGGGTCGAAGGCTTCTTATAGGCATAGGAATCAAGGTCGGTGGGCGCCTCTAGGGCTTGCCCGCGCCTAGGGGGTGCGGCCACCCTGTGGCCCCCCTCCGGCTCTGCTTCGTGGTTCCGTGTTGCTCCGGGAAAATAATGACTTTGGCTTTTGTCCCATCCAATTCCGAGAATATTGATTTTCTGCCTTTTTGGAACCAAAAACAGAAGAAAACAGGCAACTGGCACCGTGGCAACTTGTTAATAGGTTAGTTCCAGAAAATATATAAAAACACCTCAAAGTGTAGACAAAGCAAAGCAAAGTAGATACAAAACAAGTATGGAGCATCAAAAATTATAGATACGTTTCCGACGTATCAAGCATCCCCAAGCTTAAATCCTGCTCGTCCTCGAGTAGGTAAGTGATAAAAGAATAATTTTTGAGGTGACATGCACCCTCACAATAAAGATCCAACCATTTGCAAGCATTGAAAGCCGGGATCAAAGAACTCTATGTGCATGAAAGATGGAGTTCTAACAATAGGACATAATAACTAAGCATGCAACATGACAAGCTACAAACAAAGATCATGAATAACATGCATTGATTTTGTTTGTTTGTTTCACATACAGAGAACATCGCATAGTGGCAATCAGCTTGTCCGTCATAGAGTAGCAATATAGATACATAGGACAACTTCAAAGTTCACAAGGGTGGCTAGAAACAAATAGCACAAGAACAAGTAATATCACAATATGCATCAATCAATAAGCTTTGGAACACTGCACAAAGAATGACAACTATGCTCTCTTAATGGTGCCTAAAGGTAGAAGGTGTCATGGTTATTGTATCTGGTCTCATGTATGTTTAGCGATGAGTGTTTAGCCATAACTCTCAAACATGTATCGGGTCTCACTGTTATTGTAAATCCATCTGGAATGCCAAAACTGTGGGCAATAACTCATGAAAATGGCCATGAAACGCGAAAACAACAAGTTTTTGGTCATAACTCTTAAACATTTATCAGGTATTATGGTGGTCGTAAATCGCCCTAGAAACCCAAAACTATGGATAATAGCGCATGAAAACAACCATAAAACACAAAAACGACGAGCTTTCCTTCATGCCCTCAAACATGTATCTAGGCTTATGGGTTATGCAAAAAGCCCAAGAACCCCAAAACTATGGGAAATAACTCATAAAAATGTCCATAACATGCGAAAACAACGAGTTTTTAGTCATAACTCTCAAGCATGTATCCGGTCTTACGATGCTCATAAATCCTCCTAGAACACCAAAACTATAAGCAATAGCTCATGAAAATGGCCATAAAATCCAAGAACAATAAATTTTGGTCATAACTCTCAAACATTTATCAGGTATTATGGTGGTTATAAATCGCCCTAGAACCCCAAAATTGTGGGTAATAGCTTATGAAAATGTCCGTAAAACGTGAAAATGATGAGTTTTATGTGAAAACTCTCAAACATGTATTAGTTCTTACGGGCCATGCAAATCACCACGGAACCCCAAAACTGTGGGCTATAACTCATCAAAACCACCATAAAACGCGAAAACGACGATTTTTTGGTCATTGCTCTAAAACATGTATCTGGTCTTACGGTCATTGTAAATCGCCCTAAAACGCCAAAATTGTGGGAAATAGCTAATGAAAACGGTCATAAAAGATGAAAAAACAAGTTTTTGATCATCCCTAAAACATGTATTGATTCTAACTATCATTGTAAATCGCCCTGGTACCATTAAACTATGGGCAATAGCTAATGAAAGAAACCATAAAACAAGAAAACGACGACTTTTTAGCCATAACTATCAAACATGTATCAGGTCTCATGGTTATTGTAAATCCATCTAGAATGCCAAAACTGTGGGAAATAACTCATGAAAACAGCCATAAAACGCGAAAACAATGATTTTTGGTCATAACTCTCAAACATTTTCCTGGTATTACGGTGGTCGTAAATCGCCCTCGAACCCCAAAACCGTGGATAATAGCTCATGTAAACACCCATAAAACACGAAAACGATGAGTTTTCCTTCATGCCCTCAAACATGTATCTAGGCTTATGGGCTATGCATAACGCCCAAGAACCCAAAAACTATGGGAAATAACTCATTAAAATGGCCATAAAATGCAAAAAACAACGAGTTTTTAGTCATAACTCCCAAACATGTATCCGGTCTTACAGTGCTCGTAAATCGTCCTAGAAACCCAAAACTATAGGCAATAGTTCATGAAAATGGCCATAAAACCCAAGAACAAAAAGTGTTTGGTCATAACTCTCAAACATTCATCAGGTATTACGGTGTTTGTAAATCACCCTAGAACCCCAAAACTATGGATAATAGCTCATGAAAACATCCATAAAACGTGAAAATGACGAGTTTTGTGTCAAAACTCTCAAACATGTATTAGTTCTTACGAGCCATGCAAATCACCATGGAACCCCAAAACTGTGGGCTATAATAACTCACCATGTATCCGGTCTCACGGTCATTGTAAATCGCCCTAGAACACCAAAATTGTGGGCAATAGATTAGGAAAACGTTCATAAAACATGAAAAACAAGTTCTTGATCATCCCTCAAACATCTATTGATTCTAACTATCGTTGTAAATCGCCCTGGTACCACAAAAATGTGGGCAATAGCTCATGAAAAGAGCCATAAAACAAGAATATGACGAATTTTTAGCCACAACTCTCAAATATGTATCGGGTCTCATGGTTATTCTAAATCCATCTAGAATGCCCAAACTGTGGGAAATAACTCATGCAAACGGCCATAAAACGCGAAAACAATGAGTTTTTGGTCATAACTCTCAAAAATTTATCGGGTGTTATGGTGGTCGTAAATCGCCCTAGAACCCCCAAAAAGTGGATAATAGCTCATGAAAACAGCCATAAAACACGAAAACAACGAGTTTTTATGGGCCATGCAAACCGCCAAGAACCCCAAAACTATGGGCAATAGCTCATGAGAATGGCTACAAAATGCGAAAACGACGATTTTTTAGTCATAACTCTCAATCATGTACCGGGTCTTATGGTGCTCGTAAATCGTCCTAGAAGCCCCAAACTATAGGCAATAGCTCATGAAAATGGCCATAAAACCCGAAAACAACAATTTTTTGGTCATAACTCTCAAACATTTTTTTGGGTATTAAGGTTGTTGTAAATCGCCCTAGAACCCCAAAACTGTGGGTAATAGCTCATGAAAACGTTTGTGACACATGAAAACGACGAGTTTTTGGTCAAAACTCTCAAACATGTATTAGTTCTTACAGGCCATGCAAATCACCATGGAACCCCAAAAAAGTGGGCTATAACTCATGAAAACCACCAGAAAACGCGAAAAGGACGAGTTTTTGGTCATATCTCTAAAACATGTATCTGGTCTTATGGTCATTGGAAATCGCCCTAGAACACCAAAATTGTGGTCAATAGCTCATGAAAACAGTCATAAAACGTGAAAACAACAAGTTTTTGGTCATCCCGTCAACATGTATTGATTCTAACTATCATTGTAAATCGCCCTGGTACCTCAAAACCATGGGCAATAACTCACGAAAACAACCATAAAACAAGAAAACGACGACTTTTAGCCATAAATCTCAAACATGTATCGGGTATCAGGGTTATTGTAAATCCATATGGAATGCCAAAACTATGGGCAATAATTCATGAAAACAGCCATAAAACACGTAAACAGCGAGTTTTGCTCATAACTCTCAAACATTTATCACGTATTACAGAGGTTGTAAATCGCCCTAGAACCCCCAAAAAATGGATAATAGCTCATGAAAATAGCCATAAAACACGAAAACTATGAGTTTTTCTTCATGCGTTCAAACATGTATCGGGGCTTATGGGCCATGGAAACCGCCCAAGAACACCAAAACTATAGGAAATAGCTCATGAAACTAGCCATAAAATGCGAAAACGACCAGTTTTTAGTCATAACTGTCAAACATGTATCGGGTCTTACGATGCTCGTAAATCATCCTAGAACCCCAAAACTATAGGCAATAGCTCAAGAAAATGGCCATAAAAGCCGAAAATAACAAGTTTTTGGTCATAACTCTCAAACATTTATTAGCTATTATGGTGGTTGTAAATCGCCCTAGAACACCAAAACCGTGGGTAATAGCTCATGAAAACGTCTGTAAAACGTGAAAATGACGAGGTTTTGGTCAAAACTCTCAAACATTTATTAGTTCTTACGGTCCATGCAAATCACCATGGAACCCCAAAACTGTGGGCTATAACTCTCAAACATGTATCGGGTCTCATGGTTATTGTAATGCCAGCTATATATAATAAACAAACCATATGAGCATCCATAGGTAGCACCATAACTTGTACTCCATCTCTCTCCGTCCAGAAATAAGTGATATGAAATTGTACATGCGAATCCAAATACAAGTCACTTATTTCCGGATGGAGGATGACGGGGATGGCTTGAGCATGAAAGCCATGTAGCCAATGGATGCTAGTAGTAGTTTCAGTCAGTGTGGCTAGCTGGAGTATATGTGAGTCTTGGGCGGTAGTATGTGTCTTCGTGGCTCCGTGCGCGTTTATACAGCAGAAGAGCAGAATGCTCGCATCTCAGCTAGCCCACGACCACGGCATACGTTTCGGTCTAGTTCAGTCCATGCTCGACCTCTGCCGCCCCTGCGGATGCAGCCGTCGCGAGCACTACCACCAGCCGCCGCCTCGAGATGCAGGAGTGCGCCCCTGACGCCACTCGCCGGCCGCCCCCACGCCGGGCCTCGCCCACCTCTGCCTAGCCGCTCCGCGCGCCAAGATCTATTGTCCTCGTCGAGAACTTGCGTCAGGGAAGGGAGGACCCGTTGTCGCCAGCATCACGCGGGCTTTGTCCGGCGGCCAACGCCGGCTGCGGCGAGAGGAAGGGGTGGGAGGGTGTAGGAAGGAGCTAGGGTTGGGGCGCCGCTTCGGTCGCTCGTGACGCGAAGCGGTTTTTTTTGCATTTTGCACTCCCTTCAGTCCAGTCCAGGCTCGGGGGAGGGAAGAAGCTAGTAAATGGTGCGCGCACTGCGCAGGATGGGACGTTGGATGTGGATCGATCGACCAACAGGGGAACGTGCGCGATCGCTGTTTGCCACTGCGTGGCTAATTACGTGTTTCACCGGGTCCAATACTGCGAAACATTGTGAACTCTGCACAAATTGATTGTCCAAATACTATGGGCCAATGGGCGCCCTCCCTCCAGAGCTGAATTCTCAAACACACGGAGAGCCAGACAGGTCAGATTTGGACGTGCATCGTCAGAAGAGAGGAATTATTACTGTGGTAAAAGAAAAGAGAGGAATTACCCTAGAAAAACGGAATCAGACATGGAGCAATGATGCGCTCGCACGTACTCCCTCCGTCCGCAAATAAGTGTATATCTAGCTTTTGATTAAGTCAAACATAACAAAAATTGACCAATTTTATAGAGAAATATAGAAACATATATTACATCAAATTGCATATTATGAAACTAGATTTAAAAATAAATCTAATAGTAATAATTTAGTATCATAAATGTTGGTACGTTGTTCTAAAAAATTAGTCAAACGTAGTAAAATTTGACTTAGAACAAAGGTACAAGTACACTTATTTGCGAACGGAGGGAGTATGTACGTACCCTAGAAAAACGGAGTACTTACGCATTTTTCTCTGCGTCATTTAACACATCTCCTTGCACGTTTTCAGCCTGTTCCTCGTGCTACCACTCGTACCAGTACTATACTTATTATCTATTTTTTTGGGAGACTATATTTATTACCAATACCTAATGTAGTAGGCCAAATTGATTCGATCGGCACATGTATTGTATAAACTATGTAATCTCTATCAATCAATACAAGTAATCGGTCTCTACAATTATTTGGTGATCATTAGTTGACGATGATGGACGGAGAAAATTGCATATAGCACTAGACTTTGGTGCCAAAGTTGTATAAAATAGAAACAAAAGAATTATTGCAGCTGACCCCAGCTGTTGGTCTAATCCATTGCATCTAACCTAAATATAGTTCAAATAGAGTTCAAATAGAGATTACAGTGCCTTAAAAACATATCTGACATGTGTATGCCGTATATCACTCTTGTGAGCCAGTACTTCTATATTTTTATCCTCTAGCGAACAAATCTTGGTCCAACCTATCTGACATTGTAATTGAACTCGGCCTGATACCACTAGTGCAACGCATACGTCTACACGTACACTTCAGAAAAAACAGAAAAAAAATCATAAAAATAACCTTGATGTGGTCAACTATGCACGTTACAAGCATGCAAATTTTTAATGTGAAGTACCTTGTATTTTAGGCTCAGCAAAAAAAGATAAATTGGATAAATCATAGAAGATTTAAAAGTTATATTGTCATGCTCCCAGATCTGCACAAGAAGGTAGAATAAATCGTGAGCTATGTTCTGATATTCTGTTTGAGTTTTTAGAAGTTAAAAAACTGATTTTTTTTAATTTTAAAAAAAGAGCTCTTTGGGAGGTCAACTATTAAATCGACGCTCTCGTATTTTCTACCACTATGATGTCTTTTTTAATTTACATAAAATTGTGATATATAGTATAAAAATACATGCCCACATGTTAGATATATTGTTAAGGCATTATATACTTGATTTGGGCTAGCTACAACTGATTATACAACAAACCGGCTGAGCTGCAAAAAATGTTTTGTATATGTTTTTGTGCACCTTTAACACCAATTTTCTCTGATGGACGTGAATTCCTCCTTGCCACTGTCTGGGCCGCGCTCGTCGTGGGCGGCACCGGGATGCTGGCCGTCACCGCCGTACATCACGTGGTCGTCCTCCACTTCTAGCTCCTCCCCTTGGCCCACCACCTCGCCGATGAGAGACGGCACACCGGAGTTTGCCGAGAAGGGAAGGGAGGCGGCAACGCCTAGTCTCACACTCTTGGACCTGGAGAACCTAGATCTTGCCGTGGAGTCGTCGTTGGCTACTTGTCTTACTACTTTTTTTCATTTTTTACTAAAATTTGATCGATGAATAGATATGTTCTTGGATTGAAATCTTTAGATCATTTTTTCTTCATGATTTTTCTTGGTCTCTTTTTTGAAATTTTGCTGATGCTTTAGGCTAGAGGAGTAGTAGATCTCACAAGGGGATCCCATTGGTGCCATGGGCTGGAGCTCGGGATGTGGGAGGGACGCCGTGAGGAAGGAAGGATGCTACCATGGCAAAATAGGGCGCCGACACAGGGCAACGTGGGAAGGATGGTGGTGGAAGGCGTGTGAGAACGATGGCAGCGCGTGCGTACGAGGGCGGAGTTGTGGATTCTGCCTCCTCGCTCGGGAACGAATGCAGCCTCGTGCTCGCTAGTGCGGACTGCTGGTTGATTTCGTCGTTTTAAAAGCGAGCACTAGTAGAAAATAGGCCTTTCGTCCAGACAAAAAATTTCTACCGCATGCAAACAAACAAGCCAAGATCTATCTACTAGATTGTAGCAACGAGTCGATAGAGGAACTCACCCTCGAAGATTCCAAAGCGGTTAACGAGAGCAGATTCTCGTGGGTGATGTAGTCGTACTCTTGCCGATCTCAAGATCGCGTAGACGATCCTTCCGGCGCTGCGTTCTGGCAGCGCTTCCGCAGTCGGTCACACGTTCGGTACTCGACGAAGACCTTCCTCTCCCTTGTTCCAGCATGCAGCGGAGGTTGTAGCACTCTCCTCGCGATTCCGCAGCACGGCGGCGTGGTCCGGAAATAGAGGGAAGATCTCGCAGGGCTTCTCCTTAAGCCGGAGCGAGTATGGTGGACTATGAGAGAGCCTTGGTGATCTAGGGTTTAGACACACCAATTAGAAGGGGCTAAACCAGCGGCTAGGGCAATTAGAAGCTCTAACTCGGCGGCTTGGGAGAAATCCCTAGGCTGTGGCTAGGGTTTAGGTTTAGAGGGAGGCAACTTGTGTGTCTAGGAGGGGAGCCCTGCCCCTCCTTATATAGGTGGAGGGAGGCGCGCCAGGGGAGGGGAGTCCCTCCCCAACTCGTACCCAAGGTGGGCCGGCGGTGGAGGTGGGACTCCTCCCCAACTCGGATTCCACCTCCCCTCCACTTCCCAAAATAGTCGTTTGACTTTTTCAAACTAGGATTTGAATAAACCCTCTATTTTGTTCAGAGATGACACCGAGTACATGATGCAATCATACCAACTTGATATAACACATTCATGTACCCTTCCCCTCCGGAGTGCCGGACATTCCAGAACCTTCTAGAACATTCTCGATGAAAACACCGGAACCATTCCCTAACTCCGAAACATGACTTTCCTTATATGAATCTTATTCTCCGGACCATTCCGGATCTCCTCGTGATATCCCGGATCCCATCCGAGACTCCGAACAACATTCAGTCTCTTACTCATCATTCCATAACTACTCAACAACATCGAATCCTTAAGTGTGTCTCCCTACGGTTCGTGAATTATGCGGAAATGATCGAGACACTTCTCTGAACAATAACCAACAGAGGAATCTGGAAATTCATATGGCTCCCACATATTTCTACGATTACTTTGCGATCGAATGAACCACTTACATACGATACCAATTTCCCTTTGTCTCACGATAGTTTACTTATCCGTGGTTTTGATCGTCGGTATCTCTGCATACCTAGTTCAACCTCGTTACCGATAAGTACTCTTTTCTCATTCCCGTGGTATGTGATCCCTTGTGAGCCAGTCACATGCTTGCAAGCTAATTGGATGACATTCCACCGAGAGGGCCCAGAGTATATCTATCCGTCATATGGATGGACAAATCCCACTCTTGATCCATGTGCCTCAACACATACTTTCCGAACACTCAATGCCACCTTTATAGCCACCCAGTTACGGTGTGGTGTTTGATGTCATCAAAGCATCCTTCCGGTGATGGTGATTAACATGATCTCATGGTCGAAGGAATTAGGTTACTGTGTATCAGAAAGCTTATAGCAAATGAACTATATTAAATGACTTGATCTTTATGCTACGCTTAACTATAGGAGTATGTCCATCACATCATTCTCCTAATGATATGACCCTGTTGTTAATAACATCTCTATGTTCATGATCAGGAAACCATGATCATATATTAACCAACAAGCTAGTTTAACAAGAGGTTTTACTAGGGACTCTTTTATGTTTACAAATCACACAAGTATTAATGTTTCCTGTTAATACAATTATAGCATGGTATGTAAACATTTATCATAAGTATGAAGATATGATAATAACCTACTTTATTATTGCCTCTTGGGCATATCTCCAACAGTCTCCCACTTGCACTAGAGTCAATAATCTAGTTTCAAACCTTTGTGTATTCAACACCTATGGCTTTTCGGTGTTGCAAGTACATGTTTGCTAGTGGTCAACTGATCTCCGGATCTGACACTTCCAGATCCGTGTGTAATTGCATGTCTTTGCGTCTCTACGCATCACTCATTCTCTAATGAGATGGCTTTGTATAAATTTGGTCCTTTGGTGAGACCTTTAGCTCTTTAGGGTTAAAACATGTTGATAATATTGTCGCACAATATATCTTCATAGTATTATCCCGCTGTGAACTACACCTAGTTTGATAACAAACTACTTGACACAAATGCCCTCTTTAGCTGCTATAGTAGCAGTCATATACTTAGCCTTTTGTTGTAGTATCTGTCACAATGTCTTAACTTTGGAACTCATCCAAATCCATTATGGAACTTACTTTCCATTATATTGTGCCACCCTTAGTTTAGATTGAGATAAACTTAATTTGTATTTTGTGACAAAACTAGTATCAATGTAGTACTTTTACAATGAACTAACCATCTATTTGTCACTTCTACAAATAATATGCTCTTAGTTCTTCCAAAAGATCATAAGAATATCCTTACTATTGTCCAATGATCATCTTATGAATCATTCTGGTATATGCTCATAACATTTAGAGCATAGGACATATCTGGATTTGTACATATCACAGTATGATTGATATAAATATTCTTTGTGATTTCATACATCAAGTATCAATCTATACTTGAATCTTTATTTCACTTACCCTGTGTCAATACACTTGAATATATCATCAATATTGAACTCATTCAATCCTTTCTGTGCGACAAGAACCTTTCTTGTAGTTTCTATATTGAACTCATTCAATACATCATCTATGTACTTTCGGCACAACCATATTAGCGTCTATTGATGCCAAATATTTGGGTTTTGCCTAAGTCTTTCATCGGGATGAAATTCTTAATATGTGTTAATAAAAGATACATCATTTCCAATCAACAATATGTCTTCCACATAATGTATTAGAAACATGTCTTAGCGCTCCCACTTAATTTCTTGCAAATGCAAGCATCTTCATTGTCTCTGATGAAATTAAACTCTTTTAACAGTTTCATCATAGTGAAGATTCCAACTCCGCTATGCTTACTTCAACCATTGAAGTTTGCATATGTTTTTAGCATCCTTTGAATTAACAAAACCCTATGGACCGTGTTATGCACATGTCCTAGGTAACAATTCTATTAGAAGAACTTGTTTTGTTTATTCAACTACCACATAACAAAATTATATGTAGTGGTTGCTATATTAATCCGTCTAGACTAAATATCGCTATGAAATATCAGATCTTGTCATAGTCAACCTTTGAACATTGTTGTGAACTCTTTCCCAACATGTCGACTATTTCATAGATGTGCACATCCATGTCTATTTATTTATAGATCCAAACACAACTGTAAGGTCTTACACCTTTCTCGAGGGTCCTTCAAGTTCAAAACTTGATTTCTCGTGTATGGAACTATCACGGATTTTATGGCTTCAAGCCTTTTTATGGAGTCAGGGCCCATCATCGCTTCTTTGCATGTAGTACATTCATTATTCTCAAATAATGATTCAACCCTCAAATCTTGGTATTTGATTGTTTACTCGACCTACTTGGTTCAACAGAAACTTTGACCTTCGTAACCACAACCTTTGAGGCACGTGAGCCATGAGCATTGTTGCTGTCTCCGGAACACTTTTCGGCGCTGCGCAACTTTGCACATATAGCTAAGGTTCTTTTAACCTTATCAAAGTTCTATTGTCCTCCCACTTATATTTTCATGAAAAATTCCTTCTCAAAGAAACTTGACGTTCTAAGTGACAAACACTTTTGTCTCTGATGTTATGGAGGAACAGTTATTCGAAATAACATACAAAGACAGGTTCATCTGACTTTGGTTGCAAACATCTTTCTTATGCATAGCATACCAATGTTTTAAGAAAGGACAACTTGGATTTAATCCCAAACCATAACTTTATATGGTGTCATTTCAACGGATTATGATGGAGCTCTTTTCAGTGGAAAAACGGTAGTCTCTAAAGCTTTTAATCTTTAAAATATAATGGTAGTTTTATGAATTATACCTTTGATCTTACCATGTCAAACAAGGTTTAATTACATATCTCGAACGCTCCATACTCTTATGGTGTTTCGGGAAAATGCAAATCCACGGAACGATTCCTTAAATCTTAGGTATTATGCTAAACTTGTAACTCAAATATCTTCCTTTATGATCTTATCATAAACTATTTATATTCTTGTTACAATGATTTTGCACTTCATGTTGAAAGTCTTTGAACTTTTTCAAATATTTCACACTTCATCCTTATTAAGTAAATATTCATATATTCACTCAAATTTTCGGAGAAAGCATATGAAGTTGAAATCCATCGCTCTTGACTACACATAATGGACTTCGTACAACAATATGTACAAGTTCCAATAAGCTAGTCATTCGTTCCCTTTTGGCCTACGAACGAAGTTTTAATTATCTCTGGGAAAGTTTCACAAGCGTCATGTGATCAAAAATCAAAAGACTCCAAAATTCCATCCACATGGAGTTTCTTCATGTTTTCTTTCCAATATAATTTAAACGGCGATGTCACTTCCTAAGTGATCTTTCAATCAATTTGTCTTTCGACATTTTTAGCACTAGTTTTATGGATGTGATTTCTCCAACGAGATTTGTGAATCATCCATCTTTTATGGATTACGGCAATTATTTGAACAACCCTTTTGTTCTCATAATACCTGATAAAACAAATCTTGAAGGCAAGCTTTGACGTTTAACGAGCAACACAATAACCTTTTATTTGTTCTCGATGAACATCATCACACATTCTTTTGCTAGTTACTTAGGCCATTATAGTTCATGAATTGTGTTGTTTCGTATGACGATTCATACTAACAAATTTAGTATCAAATACTTAAGAACCACATTGTTTAATAAGCAAAGAATGTAGCCATAACATGTATATTATCTATATACTTAAACTGAACAATTCTAGTCTTTTCTTTTCTGCCATATATTTATGAGATTCTCTTTCAGTATTTATTTTCTGTTTGAAAGAATCTATCAACATCAATAGTGGAGTCATACATATGACACATAGTCCAAAGCGTGTATAGTTAAATACCAATGTCTTTGGACTTGCACTTTGAAGTAGATTACCATCATCAAATGTTTGGTGTTCTTTCAAATTCCTTTCTTTAGTAATCTCTTGGTGTAGTAAACATTTTACCTACATCAAATATTCACCCTTATCATGGAATCATCCATAATCAAGCTACTTTTAGCTTATAATGGTGAATCACGAGTATAATGTTGCTCTTCAAAAACTTTGGAGGATTTTGGACAACTAGTGTCTCCAACCTTTTGCAAATTCTCATCAAATATGAGAACATGACTTTTGCCATATTATACTCTATCATGTTGCAACCAAAACTTCGTTTCAGATATCACAATATCTTCCACACATCATGGTTTCTGAAACAACTCTTTCAGATCCTAGATAACCTTGATATTAAGACAATCCTTTGAATATCAAGAATCATGGAGACAAACATGATACTCATACACTAACACTTGGAATTGTCACTCTCATTTTAATACCAATTATTAAACTTCATGGAGTGACCGGAACTTACTGAAAGTTTGCAATAGGACTTTTAAACTTTAGATTAACACTTCAAAACAATACGATACCAGTTCGTAAAGTAACTAACCAGAATTCTATAGTTCTATCATCTCAATTAAAACTAAGCGCAAGGTGGTAAACGGATGCCAATGACTACAACAATTATGCAAATTCACTTTGATTTAATTTATGATAAATAGTGTTCAACTTTTAATCATATTGCTGTTGAACTCCCACTCAAAACAATATCCCTCACATTGTTTTAGTAATCACACGAACCAAATCCACCACATCAAAACCGATCATCACGAGAGTTGATGTAGCTTCAATGGTGAACAATCATCATGTTCATCATATCTACTATATGACTCATGCTTTACCTTTCGGTGATCCGTGTTCCGAGACCATGTCTGTACATGCTAGGCTCGTCAAGATCAACCTTAGATTCTGCATGAGCAAATCTGGCTTGCTCATGTTGTATACACTCGCAGAATCTAACACACCCGATCATCACGTGGTGCTTCGAAACAACGAGCTTTAGCAACGGTGCTTACTAAGGATGAACACTTTAAAACTTGAAATTTTGTGCTTGAGGGATCATCTTATAATGCTACCGTCGTGAACTAAGCAATACAAGATGCATAAAAGGATTAACATCACATGCAATTCATAATATGTGATATGATATGGACTTTCTTCTTGTGCTTCCGATCTCCATCTTCAAGCATGAACATGATCTCCATCATCACCGGTGTGGCGTCAAGGTCAATGGCGCCGCTTCATGGTTGTCTTCCACCAGCATCAACTATTACAACTACTTTGAATAGACACGCGGGTCTTAACAGAATTTAAAGACAACCATATGGCTCCTGCCGGTTGCCAACTTACAATAAGGAACATTGCATACATCAAATATAATCACAATCATGGCCATATCACATCACAGCACACCCCTGCAAAACAAAGTTAGACGCCTCTATATTTCTTTGCATGTTTTACGTGGTTTGGGGCTTTCAATAAGTGTCGTTCTAACTTACGAACAAGAACCACAACATTGATACTAGTATTGTCAATCACCCGTTGTAAATTGAATCTTAACTATGTTGGGAGAAACAGGCACCCGCAAAGCCACTTATGCAATACAAGTTGCATGTCAAGCGTGGAGCAAGTCTCATGAACGATGTCATGTAAGGTTAGCCCGGGCCGCTTCATCCCACCATCCCGCAAGATGCAAAGTACACAAGAAGCAATCAAAAACAAAAGCATCAACGCCCACAATGACCATTGTGTTCTACTCGTGCAACAGATCTACATATAGACACGACTCTGATACCACTGTAGGGGTTCGTAGCATGGAAAACAAAAAAATTCTACCGCATGCAAACAAACAAGCCAAGATCTATCTACTAGATTGTAGCAACGAGTCGATAGAGGAACTCACCCTCGAAGATTCCAAAGCGGTTAACGAGAGCAGATTCTCGTGGGTGATGTAGTCGTACTCTTGCCGATCTCAAGATCGCGTAGACGATCCTTCCGGCGCTGCGTTCCGGCATCGCTTCCGCAGTCGGTCACACGTTCGGTACTCGACTAAGACCTTCCTCTCCCTTGTTCCAGCATGCAGCGGAGGTTGTAGCACTCTCCTCGCGATTCCGGCAGCACGGCGGCGTGGTACCGGAAATAGAGGGGAGATCTCGCAGGGCTTCGCCTTAAGCCGGAGCGAGTATGGTGGACTATGAGAGAGCCTTGGTGATCTAGGGTTTAGACACAAAAATTAGAAGGGGCTAAACCAGCGGCTAGGGCAATTAGAAGCTCTAACTCGGCGGCTTGGGAGAAATCCCTAGGCTGTGGCTAGGGTTTAGGTTTAGAGGGAGGCAACTTGTGTGTCTAGGAGGGGAGCCCTGCCCCTCCTTATATAGGTGGAGGGAGGCGCGCCAGGGGAGGGGAGTCCCTCCCCAACTCGGACCCAAGGTGGGCCGGCGGTGGAGGTGGGACTCCTCCCCAACTCGGATTCCACCTCCCCTCCACTTCCCAAAATAGCCGTTTGACTTTCAAACTTGATGTTTGACTTTTTCAAACTAGGATTTGAATAAACCCTCTATTTTGTTCAGCGATGACACCGAGTACATGATGCAATCATACCAACTTGATATAACACATTCATGTACCCTTCCCCTCCGGAGTGCCGGACATTCCGGAACCTTCTAGAACATTCCCGATGAAAACACCGGAACCATTCCCTAACTCCGAAACAGGACTTTCCTTATATGAATCTTATTCTCCGGACCATTCCGGATCTCCTCGTGATATCCCGGATCCCATCCGAGACTCCGAACAACATTCAGTCTCTTACTCATCATTCCATAACTACTCAACAACATCGAATCCTTAAGTGTGTCTCCCTACGGTTCGTGAATTATGCGGACATGATCGAGACACTTCTCTGAACAATAACCAACAGAGGAATCTGGAAATTCATATGGCTCCCACATATTTCTATGATTACTTTGCGATCGAATGAACCACTTACATACGATACCAATTTCCCTTTGTCTCACGATAGTTTACTTATCCGAGGTTTTGATCGTCGGTATCTCTGCATACCTAGTTCAACCTCGTTACCGATAAGTACTCTTTTCTCGTTCCCTGGTATGTGATCCCTTGTGAGCCAGTCACATGCTTGCAAGCTAATTGGATGACATTCCACCGAGAGGGCCCAGAGTATATCTATCCGTCATATGGATGGACAAATCCCACTCTTGATCCATGTGCCTCAACACATACTTTCCGAACACTCAATGCCACCTTTATAGCCACCCAGTTACGGTGTGGTGTTTGATGTCATCAAAGCATCCTTCCGGTGATGGTGATTAACATGATCTCATGGTCGAAGGAATTAGGTTACTATGTATCAGAAAGCTTATAGCAAATGAACTATATTAAATGACTTGATCTTTATGCTACGCTTAACTATAGGAGTATGTCCATCACATCATTCTCCTAATGATATGACCCTGTTGTTAATAACATCTCTATGTTCATGATCAGGAAACCATGATCATATATTAACCAACAAGCTAGTTTAATAAGAGGTTTTACTAGGGACTCTTTTATGTTTACAAATCACACAAGTATTAATGTTTCCTGTTAATACAATTATAGCATGGTATGTAAACATTTATCATAAGTATGAAGATATGATAATAACCTACTTTATTATTGCCTCTTGGGCATATCTCCAACAGACAACTACCGATCTATGTTCCCTGAATACGTTGATACCGCAATAGAAGACAATGAAGAAGAAGGAGGTGTAGAACAGGAACCAGATGAGCCCGTTGATGATCTTAGTTGGGTCATTTCTGATACAAAGCGAGACTGCGACACAGAAAAGGAGAGGTTGCAGTTCGAGCAGATGTTACAGGACCACAACAAATTGTTGTACCCAACTTGTGAAGATGGCCAGAAGAAGCTGGGTAGCATAATGGAATTGCTGAAGTGGAAGACAGAGACCAGTGTGACTGACTCGGGATTTGAGAAGTTGCTGGTACTCATGAAGAAGTTGCTTCCAAGAAATAACGAATTGCCCGCCACTACGTACGAAGCAAAGAAGCTCGTCTGCCCTCTAGGACTAGATGTGTCGAAGATACATGCGTGCACTAATGACTGTATCCTCTACCGCGTTGAGAAGTACAAGAATTTGGATAAATGTCCGGTATGCACTGCATTGCGGTATAAGATCAGAAAAGATGACCCTGGTGATGTTGATGGCGAGCCACCCAGGAAGAGGGTTTCTGCCAAGGTGATGTGGCATGCTCCTATAATACCACGGTTGAAACGTTTATTCAGAAACAAAGCGCATGCCAAATTATTGTGATGGCACATGGAAGAACGTAAGAGAGGGGATGTTGAGGCACCCCGCTGATGGTCGGCAGTGGAGAAAAATCGAGAGAGACTTTCCGGACTTTGCTGGTGACGCAAGAAACTTATGGTTTGGTCTAAGTACATATGGCATGAATCCATTTGGAAAGCAGAGCCGCAGTCATAGTATCTGGCCCGTGACTCTATGTATCTACAACCTTCCTCCTTGGTTGTGCATGAAGCGGAAGTTCATTATGACGCCAGTGCTCATCCAAGGCCCGACGCAACCCGGCAACGACATTGATGTGTACATAAGGCCATTAGTTGATAAACTTTTACAGTTGTGGGCTGAACCAGGTTTATGTGTGTGGGATGAGCACAAACAGGACACATTCGACCTACGAGCGTTGTTGTTCGTAATCATCAATGATTGACCTGCTCTTAGTAACATCTTAGGACAGACGGAACGAATGACGTATCGTTGGGCTTGGCCTATTTGAGCGAGTGTCGTGCGAGTAGAGAGGTGCCGTGCGAGCAGAGAGGAGAGTGCGTGACGAAGGATTTGACGTATTGTTGGAGCTGAATTTGGTGCCATTACCTGAAATGATCATAGTTCCGTCATAATCAAAATGTACCGTGCTATGCTATGGTATGTAGGAATAAATAAACTGTATAATTAGAGATTGCCATTACAAGTGCGCTACATGTTCGTTCATATCTTCTAGCAATACTCCTCTCTCACGATTTTTTTGGAAAGAGTATATATTAATATCGTGAAGATATCAATTATACCTAGCCTATGCAACAACTCATTGTCCTAGCAGCACTACGGATACACACAGCCAAAAAATAAATAAGAATTACAAAAAAGAAAAGTCCTGCTACAGTGATCCATTCCTTAAAACAGCAACACTACCACCACCAAGACAACATCATAAGTCTAGCTTCTCCAAAAGCGTACCTTCAAGAAGGGAACAGTGCACAATCATCATCATCGCCCGATCATAGATCTTAGATTTTCACCCTGAAAAAAGTCCTCACTCTGAAAACAATAGCTTCAAGAAAGCCATTTCCAGACACAACCAATTAAGGCCAGACCCTGGGTTTTCACCCTGAAAGGTAGGACTATGAACTTTTCCTGTGAAGTCATCCCCTCTTGCATGCCACTGCTCCAAGTCACGAGTCACCAAGCCAATTCCTTATCACCACCCAGACTGGAACCATCATTGTCAGTATAGAGTTGTTACAGTTGTAGGAAGTATCAAACCTAGAGATGCCCCTACAAGTGTTAATTTCATCATGGGCGAATGCAGGTTCCGAGGCAACGCTGCAGTCGAGGAGCTCGTTGGGCAGGCAACACGGATTATCAGAAGATGGTAATTGTCCTTGTTCTTTCATCAAATTTTATTTATCTATTAATTAATTATCTCTCCACAAAACATTATTACACTGAGCCATATTGCGTTGTCATCTTTTTTAGATCGTATGCATGTTCCTTGGAAGTGGCAAAGAATTGCCAGTTATCAACACTAGAGTGTGGGTGTTCAGATGATGCCCTGTTAATAGGTTATTAGCAGTACGCGCTGATGGTTTCCTTGGAAAAAAATATTGGTCAGATGATGGCATGCATATACATTCAATTTGAACGGTGGGAAATTGTGTATTCTCTGTTACTTTATTATGAATGCTTTCAGTTGTGCATTACTATTATCATGTTTGACAACTTCTTCGGTGCGTGTAATCATAGTTCAGCATGCCCCTGAAACATTTCGTCCATTGTGAATTTGTGATCTTCTAGACTTCTAGCATCTCATCATCTAACTTCTTACGGCTGCCTTCACAATTGGCGTTGAATTGATAATAACTATGTGATGACATACTTCTCTTGTTTATAATATGCTTTCAAAGTGTTGGATGAAATTATCGGGTATGACCTGCTCTCCAGATACTCCCATAAAATTTACAAGTGCATGCAATCATAGCATTATGAAACTCTAGATAATTATGTCATCTACGGAGTATTTGACTAAGCAATGTTAGGACCGTAAAGCGTCGAAAATTTACGAAACTAATATATTCGTGAAGCCAACAACACGAAATACTAGTTTGCAAATTTTAAATGAGAATTGTTTTGAATTTCGGACACAGCAAAAAAGATAAATATGACAAATTTTGCAAAACGGATGCCCATTCAAAATTACACTGTTCACGTCCAGATCTGCTTTTTTCTTTTATTTTTTTACTGAGACTAGAAAATGAAGTTTTTTCAAATGATTTTGTGCATTCGTGTTTTAGAAATCATTATCTACATCCCGATATTTTTCAGATTTTTTTAAATCTTTAAATTTGAAACTTTCAAAAAAACAAAGTACTCCATGGAGGACGGGCTCCAAAACGACGCTCTCATGTTAGGACGCCTTAATATGTTTCTTTCTTGTTTGATCTGTCATATAATATGCTAGATTCAGTTCTATGCTACAATCCTTTTTAATTTGGAGTATTACTAGCTAACTTTTTGTTTTGTTGGATGTAGAATCACAAGCTATAATTAAATTAAGATAACCAATAACGCGATGAAGTGCCTTAAGCTCAGTACCCACCATTCCTCCCTCCGAGAGCACTCTCCCAAATGGGCCAAGCCCAATGATACGTGGTCTGTTTCGTCCACGTACTTACGAAACAACGAAATCAACCAACACTCCCCACTAGCGAGCATGAGGCCGCGTTTGTTCCCGAGTGAGGAGGTAGACTCCACGACTTTGCCACGCATGGACATTGAGGTTGGCATTCGTAATATTGGATAAATTATGAAAGCCACGACTCAAACTTGATACATTGGTCTTTGATACCAAGTCAAGCTTCATGTATTAGCCAACAATTTTAAAAGACCGATCTAATAGAAAGATCTAGTCAATCCACTTATACACTTCAAAAATAATAATATTTACAATACACAAAAGACATGACATGTTATGCATGATTGTGAGGCCACTTGACAAATCATACAAGAAAATACAAGTGATAGTGTATTAACATCAAGGAAACATATATAAACTATGCATGTCAGTGATGGGTGGATTTAGGCATGTATCTCACATGGGCCTTAATCCATGATTTCAACCCATGCCTACCTCTTCGATCAATGACTTGAAGGCCTGTATCTAGAAGCTCTCAACTGACCTAACCTGTGGGGCTGCAAGACGGCTCTGTGGAGATCCCAAAGACCAGACGCGCATCCAAGGGAGATCAGGATCAAGATTACGTGTAATACAAGATGAAAACCTAACGTGACTAAGAAAGACTCTGCCAACGTCGACGCCTATAAGTACTCGAGGACATTTACCTAAAGAGGACATGCCATAATCGTCCGAGTATTTGCCATTAACCTTAGTCATAAACCCTAGATTTATCTCTCTCGATGGGCCAGGTGTCATTATAAACCCACCAAGATCATCTTGTAGCCACTTTTTATGATCTCTCGATCACCTTATGAATAAAGGTCGAGAGAATCATATCCATTATATACATATATCTTCGTCTTTGCCTTTGGAGATCTAAACAAAGCCCATTGACAAACAAATAAACTCTCTTTCTTTCCTTAGAAGTGAGAGACTGCGTAGAGATAGTAACAACTATCATTCGTCAATGCCTCAAAAACCGATGAAGGTGTAAAATACCGAATATCATATAATATGTTCAAATATATTGCTCAGATTTGTCCAATAATAATTCTGAACTTCTGATTAGATTGATTGGCCAGTGCCTAGAGCTACTCTCTAACTAACTAGCTTTGCCTTTATATATATGTACATATGAAAACCAACGAATTATTGTGTTTTCTATATTATATACTATGGCAGTGCATCCTTTAGGCTTCTGGCATACTCTCCCAGCTTCTTCAACCCTTCTTTTGGAGAAGCTGCTTGACCCAACTGTTTTACCATTGTACTGCCAATGATCACTGCATCTGCACCCCATTCTGCAATCTGTGCCATTTGCAGAAATTTAATTAGCGTGTTGGACTACTAATTAAAGTGAATCTCTATAATTTATGGTAAATGTTTTAAGTCAGCAATAGGGATTTTACCTGTCTAACATGTTCCGGTGTCGATATGCCAAAACCTACCGCCACTGCTTTGTTGGTCAGCTACAGATAATAAATAAACCATATAAGCATCCATAGGTAGCACCATAACTTGTACTCTCTCCGTCCAGAAATCATGGATTTGTACATGTGAGTCTTGGCAAATACAAGTCACTTATTTCTAGACAGAGTGAGTACTACTATCAGTTCATGAAAATATGGAAGAATTTGAAAATCAATTATGCAGACCTGCTTAATCTCCTTGAGACGATCTTTGACACCAGGGTCCACAGTTGCTCGTGGTCCTGTGACTCCATTGGCACTTACAAGATAAACGAATCCTTGTGAAGCTCGTGCGATCACTTTGGTCCTCTCTGCTGGTGTGGTCGGTGTGGCAAGCAGGACCTGCAATCATTAATTCAGAGAAAACAAAAGTCTGTCAATGGCTGCAACTACAAATGCTGCAACGTTTCAGGCATGCATATTGTTGAAGAGGGGGCTGAGCACTGACAAGCTCTAGGCTGTTCTTGCTGGCTTCATGCCTGAGTGCACATGTCTCGTCATAAGGAAGATCTGGCACTATGAGACCCTGCGCACCGGCTTCCTTGACTGCGGCGGTGAAGCTCGGCGCGCCCCGCCGCGCGATGGGGCCTAGGTACGAGAAGAGGACCACCGGGCAGGACAGCTCCGGCGTCACCTCCTTGAGCATGGACAGCACGGCGTCGGTCGTCGTCCCTCCGGCCAGCGCTCTCGCCGCGGAGGCCTGGAGGATGGGCCCGTCGGCGTAGGGGTCGGAGAAGGGTATGCCGAGCTCGATGACGTCGGCGCCGCAGGCGTCGAGCAGCCTCAGCGCCTCCGCCGTCGTCGCCAGATCCGGGTCGCCGGCGGTGATGTACGGGATCAACGCCGTCTGCACACACGGGCCAAATAGTTAATGCTCCTTTGAATCTTTGATCCTGCCCCTTCAAACTAAGTAACTAAGCTCAGTGCAATGCGATGACTGTACGTACCTTGCCCTGCTCCTTGATCCTGGACAAGGTCTGCGCCACCGATAGGGCTCGCTTGTTTGCAGCGGGCACGGACGCCGCCAGGACGCGCGGCGTTGTGAGCACCAGCTGCATGCCGGTCCGCGGATCAACCGAAGCGGTCGCCGTGGCGGCGGCGCGCGCCCGGACGAGAAACCTCCTCGGCACCGTGACCTCCATGGTACCATGGCCCAACGCGGCCGAGGATGACGGGGACGTCTTGAGCGCGAAAGCCATGTAGCCAATGGATGCTAGTAGCTTCAGTCAGTGTGGCTAGCTGGACTATAATATGTGAGCGTCAGGGCGAGAGTAGAAGAAAGACTTGAGTGAGTGAGTCTTGGCTCGTGGTCTGTGCCCGTTTATATAGCAGAAGAAAAGCAGAGTGCTCGCAGCTGAGCAAGCCACGCCGGACACGCGAACGACCGCGACATGTGTTTCAGTTCAGTCCACGCTCAGCCCATCTCCACGGACACGACCCAATCGTCCAAACGCGTCCGCGCGGACATACAGGATGTATACGGCCTCTTCAACGGCACGATTCATCTGAACCTACGTGTCTGGTTTAACCATCGGCCCACCAAATTTGAGTTGCCAATATGTCATAGCATTTTCACTCGGCTATCCATGAGGCCGATTCGGACGTCGAATTTTGGTCCGGACGCCGAAAATTGGCTCAGTCGTGTATCCAAGGACCTGTTTTTGTCCGGATTTCGGCGTGTTTTGGTCTGGCCTATCCAGGCCGAACCCAGGATCCTGGGTACGCCCTGGGAACGTCGGACGAAGCGAATTCGACGAGTGGACCCGCCTAGTCAGCATATATTTGTCCTTATTCATCCAAAGTTCGCCCATATTCACCCAAATTTCGCCCATATTCGTCCAAATTTTGCCCATATTCGCCCAAAGTTCGCCCATATAGACCATATTTGTTCAAAGTTCGTCTATGTAGACCATATTCGCCCAAAGTTCGCCCAAAATTCGGGTATATTCGTCCAAAGTTCGTTCGTCTCACCCATATTCGTCCAAATTTGGCCCAAAGTTGTCCATATATACCAGATTCACCCAAAGTTTGCCAAAATTCGGACATATTCGCCCAAAGTTGGTCCGTATCGACCATATTCGCCCAAATTTCGCCCATATAGACCAGATTCGCCCAAAGTTCGCCCAAGATTCAGCATATTTGCTCAAAGTTCGTCTGTATCGCCCATATTCGCCCAAAATTCACCCATAGTTTGTCCATATCGCCCAAAGTTCGTCCGTATCAACCATATTCGCCGAAAGTTCGCCTATATTCGCCCAAAACCGCTTATATTCGCCCAAAGTTTGCCGAAATTTGTTAAATTTAAGTCAAACGTGGGAACTCGCCTGGGTACGCGAGTGGGAAACTGGGCGTACCCAGATCGAAATCAAGCTCCCTCCGGCCAAAAAAAGGTCCGGATTTCGGCCAGGGTTCGCCCAACGAGTGGAGATGCTCTTAGACGCGGACACGGGTGGACCAAGCTCGTGACGTGTTACTGCCCACCCGTCAGCGACCGCTTAGCGCGGCAGCGATTCAAACGCGCAGACACATCACTTTAGAGGCGCGGGCGGCAGGCTGACCGACGATAGCGTACGCTATCAATACCCTGACTGATGGGACACCCTGAGTTCCCGCGCCGGCATTGATGGCGAAGGATTGAGAACATGCGCGCGTTCAAACGCGCAGGGGCTACTTAACCCTGCACTCGTCGGTTCCGCACTTCGCACCTCTCGCCATCGCAGATACAACCAGCATCGCCGCCGCCACTGCCAATGATAAAGACGTCGGGCTAGATGAAGAAGGCCAATAATGACGACAAGGCGACCGGATCCGACTCGAGCCGCCAGCGCAGGCAAAGGGCTCCCGCCCCTGCTTTCGTTCCGGCCTTCCTACGCGGCGCCATGTCGTCGCTGCGGTCTAAGGACTTCGCCCACCGCCCTGTCATGCGCCAGGTGGAGGAACCCCGCCACGATCGCAGTCACTTCTGCCTGGCGGAGTACGAGCGGCGACGGAGGGAGGGAGCAGGCACCGCACACCATGATGTCTCCATTCCCATGGGTTGTCACCTCAACCTAGGAGCCGGTCCTGGTGCCGTTTGTCCCCACGGAGGGCAAAGGGATGGAGGAGGAGATCTGCCGCCGCATCCACAAGCTCCCGCCAGTGCAGGCAGGGGGCTCCCGCCCATTCTTTCCTGCCGGCCTTCCTTCACGGCGTTGTGTCGCCGCCGTGGCTCCAAGACTTCGCCCATCGCCCCATCGTGCGCTAGGTGGAGGAGCCCCATCGTGACCGCCGCTAGTTCCGTCTGGCGGAGCGCGAACGGCGATGGAGGAAGGGGGCAGGCATCGCCCAACACGATATCTCCCTTCCCACGGGCTGACACCTCAATCGGGAGCGGGTCCCGGTGCCGCTCATGCCCAAGGAGGACAAAGGGCTGGAGAAGGAGATCTGACGCCGCATCCGCAAGCTCCCACCGGCCATTCGGTGGGATAGGGATACCAGAGCCAGGACTTCTGGAAAGAATTCCTGGCCTGGGAGCACCTGGCGCGGCGCGCAAGCACCTACCTGTTGGAGATATGCCCTAGAGGCAATAATAAATATAGTTATTATTATATCTTTGTGTTTATGATAAATGTTTATATTCATGCTATAATAGTATTAACAAGGAAACACTTGTGTGAATTGTAAACTTAATTTGAAGTCCCTAGTATAGCCTCTATACTTCACTAGCTTGTTGTTTGATTAATGATTGTGGTTTCCCTATCATGAACATTGAGATGTTATCAACAACAAGATCATATCGTTAGGAGAATGATATGGTGGACATACTCCTATTGATAAGCGTAGCATAAAGATCAAGTCATTTCAATAGTTCAATTGCTATATGCTTTCTGATACATAGTAACCTAATTCCTTCGACCATGAGATCATGCATATCACCTTTACCGGATGGATGCTTTGATGACATCAAACACCACACCGTAACTGGGTGGCTATAAAGGTGGCATTAAGTGTTCGGAAAGTATTGGTTGAAACACATGGATCAAGAGTGGGATTTGTCCATCCACATGACGGATAGATATACTCTGGGCCCTCTCGGTGGAATGTCATCCAATTAGCTTGCAAGCATGTGACTTGGTCACAAGGGATCACATATCACGGGAACGAGAAAAGAGTACTTATCAGTAACGAGGTTGAACTAGGTATGCAGAGATACCGACGATCATAACCTCGGATAAGTAAACTATCGTGAGACAAAGGGAAATTGGTATCGTATGTAAGTGGTTCATTCGATCGCAAAGTAATCGTAGAAATATGTGGGAGCCATATGAATTTCCAGATTCCTCTATTGGTTATTGTTCAGAGAAGTGTCTCGATCATGTCCGCATAATTCACGAACCGTAGGGAGACACACTTAAGGATTCGACGTTGTTTGAGTAGTTATGGTATTATGAGAAAGAGACCGAATGTTGTTCGGAGTCTCGGATGGGATCCGGGATATCACGAGGTGATCCGGAATGGTCCGGAGAATAAGATTCATATAAGGAAAGTCCCGTTTCGGAGTTCGGGAATGATTCCGGTGTTTTCATCGGGAATGTTCTAGAAGGTTCCGGATTATCCGGCACTCCGGGGGGGAGGGTACATGAGTGTGTCATTGAATGATTGCATCATGTACTAAGTGTTCTTGCTGTTCCAAAAACATGAAAGTCAAATTGCCAGTTTGAAAGTCAAACGGCTAAAACAGGAAACTGTGGGAAACAGGAAACTGTGGGAAACAAGCAAGAGGAGTTGGAACCAACTTGGAGGAGGAGTCCCACTCCTCCAAGCCGGCGCCCAGCCCAAGGCCGACTTGGGGAGGGACTCCCCTCCCCTGGCCGCGCCTCCCCACCCATAAAAGGAGGGGCAGGGCTCCCCTCCTAGAACACACAAGTTCCTATCTTCTACCTCCGGTTTAGAGCCGTTTTGGTTTAGAGCTTCTAATTGCTTTAGCCAGCGGTTTAGAGCCTTCTAATTGGTTTAGAGCCTTCTAATTGGTGTGTCTAATTACTAGACCACTAATAGCCTCTCTCATAAGCTCCACCATACTCGCACCGGCTTAAGGCAAAGCCCTGCGGGATTTCCCCTCTACTTCCGGTACCACGCCGTTGTGCTGCCGGAATCGCGAGGAGAGTGCAACAACCTCCGCTGCCTGCTGGAACAAGGGAGAGGAAGGTCTTCGTCGAGTACCGAACGTGTGACCGACTGCGGAAGCGCTGCCGGAACGTGGCGCCGGAAGGATCGTCTACGCGATCTTGAGATCGGAAAGAGTACGACTACATCACCCACGAGAATCTGCTCTCGTTAAACGCTTTGGAATCTTCGAGGGTAAGTTATTCCATCGACTCGTTGCTACAATCTAGTAGATAGATCTTGGCTTGTTTGTTTGTATGCGATAGAAAATTTTTGTTTTCCATGCTACGAACCCCTACACTACCTCGGCGAGTTCCAGCCATGGGAGGTCTACGACGTCCCTACCTCAACTCCGATGACGACCGCCCCGTCAACCACTCCGACGACGACCTCATCATCGACGACGACATTGTTGGCAAGAAGGTGGAGGTGGACGTTGTCGCAACTGTTCCCACGCACCTGCCCCCGGAGTACCATGAGCTTCTGGCGCGGGGCTACGACGAGGACGTCTTCACCGAGTAGGCCATTGCAGCCAGCGCGCAGGACGAGGACACCTTGTAGGGTGGCTTACCAGAGGCCGTACAGCTCATCGGCCTGGTAGCGCAGGCAAACGCGGAGCTGCCTCCAGTGCCACCGCTGCCTAGGTGGGCGCCACCGATCGCGCCGGAGGAGTGGATGAAGTCGTTGCATGTCCGCCTCCTCATGGCGCTGCCGGTAGCGTGGCCTGGGCAGGTGATCGACCCGCATGCGTCTGCGCCTGCTCTGGCCCTGCCACCAGCCAACCTCTGAACGCCACCGAAGTACATCAACCTCGACCCTAGATGGACACAACGGTGCTGACGGCGAAGATCTGTATCTAGGGCTAGTTTAAATTTCGTGTTTTATATTTTGAATGTAAATTACGTATGAATATGTATAAACTTTGTCAGTTTTAGCTTGTTATTGTCTCTGTTTGAATTTCAAAAAAAATCACCGTGCCCGTATTGGCCAGGGGCGGAGCCAAGGGGGGCTAGCAGGGGCTTGACCCCCCTAACCATCGGCCCCTCAATACATAGGTGCAAATTTTAGTACTTAACTAATGGCCTTATAGGCTTAATTAACACTAAGCCTAAATTTAATTGTTTTGTCGTGCTTCTCTATGAAAGCCAAATGTAGCCCGTGAATTCGTTTTATTACTACAATATTAACTGGATGCCTGCCACCATCGCTCACTCCTACTCAGTAGCCAGACGCCACGCGATGCCGCGGTCGCGGCGCCATGCTAGCCAGCCATGTTGTTTGTCAGTTTCTACCTTTGTTAATCATGCCGCAATGCCAACAACAAGCGTGTTATACCATCGAGTATAGAAATCAATCTTCCTCACTCTGACTGAAGGTACCAAATCGTTAGTATTTTGTCGATAGATTGCATAACCTATAGTCTAATTGATTAATTTACAAAAAAATATGCTTCTTTTGTTTGATGTTTGCTCGGTAATGACAACAAATCTATATCTATCTACTAATTTACAGAACGGTAGGTTCGTCCTCCTCCTAGAAATTTTCGTTCCGATTTTTTTCGGACGGTTTTGCCCCTGACTATTCGGGCTATTTACAAGGATCAGCCACCGCCAAGTTCCTGTTCGGTGACCGAAAAGAAACGGGCAACGGCCTCGACCGAGCTCCGCCCCGCTGCCGCCGCTAACGCCGCTCAATCCCCACTACCACCCACCTTATCCCCTCACGGATGAGCTCGGCCCGACGACGCCGGCCATGGCTTCCACCTCCACGGCGCTGGTCATGTGGGATCTGGTGGTTGTCTACCTGTTCCACACGCGTGTCGAGCTCATTACCCCGGCCTTCCTCGCGGTCCCGCTTGCGCTCTTTGCTGCGACACCCTGGCGGTCTAGCTCGCGGTCTGGCTTGGACCTCTCCTGCATCTTTGCTCGGTTCTGGCAGCGGTCCGCTCCTCTGGCTTCAACGAGCACGACGGCGACTGGCGGCGCCGGCGGAAATCACCTCGACCACCCGTTAATCGCGAGGCTCAAGTCGCTGCCCTGCATCCTGGGGCAACCGCTAGCCCGGCGGTGGGGTCAACTCAGCAACCACACTGTAGCTCACGCGCGCCATACTCCTCCACGACCATGGCGTCAACTGGTAGGTACAACCCCTCCCATTGACACCCCCACACACGTTTGTTTTTGCTCCTGTCCCGGTTGCTGTTGTTCGCTTTCATGTAACTAGCTGAAACTTTCGTCTCTGTGATGTGCTCCTGAATTCTACTAATTGGAGCATCACGCATTCAATCCTATAATGTCGGATCCCAGATCCAAGCACCCATTGTCTAATGCTTTGTCGTTTTATGCTAACGCTACTGTCAGAAGTTTTGAGATGCCTTCAGAAGGCTGACAATTTTATTAACATGTTAGTGGTGTGCACAAAATTTCGTAATTGACAAGAGATCATTTGATTAATCTTGCTATTATACCTGCGTAGTAGTAAATAAATAATTAAATCCTTTTGTATAGAAGCAAAAATCTGCCCAAAACAATCTCGAAAGGAAATATTAGTCCATGTATGTATAAATACTTAAATATGTTGCTTATTCATTTTTTTCCCAGCTTCATGAGCAATGCCACTCGGAACTTATGTGTAAAGAATAAATGATGACAGTGTACACATTGCATGCCATTAGTAGATCTAGATGCCTTTACTTTTCACTTTGGTCTCGTTGTACTGCTGTTGTATTTTTATTTGCCAATCTCAAAATGTATGTTATTTGTGTTGTTGTCTTGTTAATTCATGGCGCTCCGTGAAATTAACCAGTTTATCTTTTCTGCTAAGAAATTTCAATAAATATTTTACACTGTTTGGGCGATGCGATGGTGATGGGCTGACAATGGTTTAATCTGATGGCTAAAGACACAATTTTTGTCATGAGACATGAATAGCTATCCGAGGTGAGCTCCTGATTTTCTGATTTGTTCATCGCAATATTAAATTAGTCAAGTGTAATGATATCTTGAAGACAAGTATGGCATTAGTGCAATGTGAAAAAGAATAATGGTTAATAAATAAATTGGTGGGGATATTAAACAGATTGGAACGTACCAGCTCTTTGTACATGGAAGCATGATCAGATCTTCCCCATACCAAACTGGGAGATGCACACTCCGTAGGTGTTGTGTAGAAGTCTTCACACTTGCCGCCAGTGTAGTTCCTTCCCGCTAGCTCCGCTTCAGGCCGTGAGTATCTTCAAATGCTAATGACCAATATTTCAGAGAAGCAGGATGTATGTCTCAGTCTTAGATTTATGTGTTCCGTTACTTCTGCATTACTTAACTCAGGTGGTTTGGTGATGGATATGTTTTTCGTGTAGATTGAGCTTCAGGTGCATGTTGATGGATATGCTAAGTGCTAACCAGAAGCGGACCATTTGCATCAGGTGTTCTAACCCCTTGTCAAGGAGTGTGTTTCCACGGATGCCAGCTACTGCTGCCGGGATTGGACATTGTGGCGGAGCACTTAGCTATCTCGTGGAACTTTATTGGTCGGGACCTGCATCGTCATCTGAGTTGATTGATAATTTTACCGATTACTATTGTTAAGCTTTTGTGTTTGGTCCTTGTCTTAACCTAGAACGAAAATTTGAATGTAAACCCTTAATTTACTTTGCAGATATCTCCTTTGCTTAGTTGGTTGTATTTTTTCCATCTCCCCTATACAAATGATTCGCACTATGTGGATTAGCAGGAGCCTAGCTAGGTTTCATTTTGTTAGCACCTAGCACTTTTATCTATTTGTTGAGGCCCTGCCACTACGCTTCCATATAATTATGTATTTATTATGATTTTTTTACTCGATATGCATTCTCTACCTAAACAAAATTCCCTTCAAGATGATTGAGTATGTGTTATTCATGAAACATTAGTCAAATCTTTTAGGGGAGAAGAAGAGCACATTATGGCTATGTCGGTGCTATAGACAGCGTGTGTGGACAGTCAGAACCTAAAGAAACTCATACTACTACGGTCACGAAGATGGAGACTAGGGACGAGCAGCGGCATGAGCATGAGCATCCTGACTTCTTACCATTATTAAATAATACAAATCTGACTTCTTACCACTAATTAATAATAAAAATTAACCCGTAGGCATGACTGGTATTTACATGACACTGTAGAAAAAGATTGCCGGCAGTAGTCTATACGTGATATTAGAGTACTTTTCATGTACTGAATTTCTCATGTAACTTAGCAAATTTTAACATGATTAATTTAATTGTATTATAAAAAAATTCTTCATGATATACACGATATTTTATACTTCTATATAACCCAGATGCACATGAATAAAAATGAAAATTAGGTGATGAGTCTTATTTCTCTTTCAAGAGTATTGATGGTACAAACCAAAAACCAAAGGGAAGTATATATATAAGATGTTCCGAGCACTACAAAGTTTATTATATTGTTTTTTCTAGGTTTGTAAGCATATATTAAATTATTTTAATATTTAAAAAAAATTAAAAGGCCGTAGCAACGCACGGGCATTCAGCTAGTACTATTAAAAAGATTGGGATCGTTTGTCACCCCATAAAATTTCCGTCTGCCTTGAAAAGACAATTTTGCCCCTATCTGTTCTAAGATATTTACCCACGTTGCCACTGCTAAGTGAAACGGTTCATTCTTTTTATCGCCACCACGACCAAGTCCCGTTCACCCCGACCTGGAGCGCCACCACGACCAAGTCCTGTTCACCACGACCTGGAGCGCCAGGCAGAGGCAGGTCAAGTCCCCGCTTCCGCCGCGCCTAGGGGAGATTGAAGGGGCGGACGTCGCCCGGAGACGTGCAACATCTTCTCCATGGAGGTGAGCCCTCCCGAGGCCAAGTCCCCGTCCCCGCCTCCGCCGCTCCTTGGGGAAATTAAAGGGGCGACCGTCGGGAGACAACACCCGGTGCAGCATCGTCTTCCTGCGGAAGTGACCGCCGGTTCGCGCAGCCACGACCTCCAAGCCCGATGCAGCGATCTTTGGCGCGGCCTCGCGCTGTACGACGGCGCCCTCAATGCCCGCAGCATCGCACGACTCGCATCCTTGAGGTGCGACGGCTACCGCGTCCACATCCTCTCCCCGAGGTGTTGCTCAATGCGGCGCCCCCACCGGAGGACGGCTGGCGCGGCTCCCCTCGCCCTTGCGGCAGAGCCAGCAAGAGCCTCCCGACGCGGCTCCTCACGCCCCACCCGGGTTGCATCATGGCGACAGCTCACACGGAAGAGTCCATCGAACGACGCTCCTGATCCGAGCTACCGCGCTGGTCGCGGCTGCTGGTTCCAAGCTACTCCATCCTCCGGCGCGGCTGCGGCGTCCGACGACCTGCGCGGTGATGTTTTCTGTGCGGACCAATCCTCACGGTTGGTAACCGCACGGGAGCATGGGATAAGGAACCTTATCTTCGCCTGTTTTGCGTTAAGGTCCATGCACTTGAAGAAATTCGTAATACTGGCTAGGGAACTGTCCTCGGCTAAATTTGCAAATTGATTCGGGGTTGACCGGCTCGGCAGCAGGTTGCGGCTGGGTTGGTTTTCTCAGGTAGGTAGCAGTTCAGCTAACATAGCAGCTTCTCTTGGTCTGTCTATGCAACCATTGTGCGTGAGCCAGAAGCACGGGGACGAGCCGAGTGATCGAGAGTGTAATGTTGTGAGATCCGAGTGAGTGTAATGTTGTGATCGTGCATAACCGGTGAATGAGGAGTCAATTTTCATGAAGTTCATTTTTATAATCTTTTACTACTATTTATATGGATATAGAGTGATATTTTATAGAGCTCATCAAAATGCAAAGAGAAATTTAGACTAATTTTATTTGTATGAGTATGTTTGGGTATGTTCAAAGGGATATGATTGTTATAATATTAGGTAATTTCATGCTTAATTCAAGAATATAGATAGTTCCCGAGAAGGCCAAGAACTTCACAGAATGGAGTAAAGTGGCGATAGCAGCGCATGACCCTATAGTTGCTAGCGCACATGTACTGCCAAGCTGAAATGGCTGGCTGAGGCAATGGATGACACACCTGACCACGAAGAACCCCGTGAATGCTAGCTTGCTATTTCTTACCATTTACAAGGGAAACTAAAAGCCCACACCCTGTAAACAAAAATACAGATTCAATGAAAAATGAATACCAATTGGATGAGACCTAACAATTCTGAAATGAAACCCGGTCCCGAATAAAGTGAAGACCGACATAGTGATGCCGCTTTATCAAAAAAAAATCATGTGGTGCGTTTACTGTTTCTGCCCATCTGTTGATGTGCCTTGAAAAAATATAAATGTAATTTATTCTAACCGTGGCAACGCACGGGTATTTAGCTAGTTATTAAATAATAATAGGAAGGTCACCTGCAATGAAATACTCGTAGAGATAAAGTTGATCCAACATAAACTAATTTTTTATTTTTTATTGTCTAAGATTTAGTGCTACATATTAATATCAGTTCTATACTGATACTTTGATCTATTGTTATGTTTTTATCCAAACAATTCTTTCAACACAAAATGATAGGTAGTTGTTGTCTTCACGAGAAAAAAATTATATATAATCATCACTATCTTCACCCCTCAATATCAAATTCTGGCTCCGCCTCTGGTATTGGCCAACTATGAATAGATTGATCGTATCGCTGATCGCGGTTGCCGAACAAGCCGGACCATAATTCAAATTTCCGGCAGCCTGATGAATAGAAATGAATACTTTAAATCGTTTATTTGGATGGGCCAAATGAAGATGGTGAGGAAACTGGTACCACGAAGAAATGGTGGGCGACTGCGAAGGATGGGACGCTCGATGTCGATGGACGAATTCACCGCGAGGGGCACGTGCGCTGTTGGCACTACGTGGCTGATTACGTGTTTTACCTGGTCCAAAACTGTGAAACATTGTGAATGGGCATCTATCTACTGCAATTGTCCAAATACGATGGGCCAATGGGCCAGGGCTGAATTGTCAAATAGACAGACAGCCACACAGCCTGTACGATGATGCATTGGCACATACGTATATGAGATGGTTACGCGTCATTGCACACATCATGTTGCACGTTTCCAACCTGTTTCTGGTGTTACACATTAGAGGATTACAACTACTTTTCCGTGGCAGATGGAATGCCAGCTGGGTTCTATCAAGTCTTCTAGAAACAGTGGGCGGATCCACGAATTTGTCGAAGCCTGGACGAGCCACGGGGCAACTAAATTTTTTCTCGGATAATACAAGTATTATACGGAGAAAATATATTTTTCACAATATTTATAGTGTAGAAACATGAATACATTCACAAAACACGAATAAGTTCACAAAACACTCCAATGGGGCGCTAATTAGCCCTAGGCCTACGAGGTAAATTCTTGAAACCGTTGAGCAATAACGTCACTATCAAGTTGAGCAATAACATCACTATCAAGTTGTCTAAATATCTTCCGCTCGGTGTAACATATCACCAAGTCATTAAACTATTCATTCTTGAGCTTGTTATGCAATTTGGACTTGATGATCTTTGTTGCCGAAAAAGCCCTCTCAACCGATGCGGTTGACACCGGTTGCCAACTCAATAAGCTCGGTTTGCAAAATATGTGGAAGTTCATTCGTGATGGCAAGCAACTTTATCATTAGCTTTAAAATGAAAACAAATTTGTAGTCCTCTATCTTTTCTATCTAACCTATCTCTTTAGACTAACCCACGTCTCTCATCATTGACCTCATGGAGAATATGCAATTTTTCCAACCACATTTGATGCACATGAAGCAAAGTTTTATAATGTGAACCCTATCTAGTATATCCGGGCCTAGTGAGACTTGTTTCTTGATTCAAGCCTCTTCCACTAAATATCTCACCCCTCTCAAACATATCCAAAATATGTTTGATCGGTCCAAGCCACTGCCTCGCTATACAGCACGGCCCAAGTCAAAGGCCCATTCACGGCTAACGAATTTTGCCCACAATCGGTCCCAGTTTTTTAGCTGATTTCCAGGTCGCGCTTGAGGCGCGTGGACGTGAAGTCCGGGCGAGCGCCGAGTGACAGGGCGCTGCGTCCGCCCGTGCTAGGTAACTATCAAGTGTGAACTCAAGGAACTCATTGATGCTCTATATGAGGCAAGCTAGGCATCGAGAGATTAAACGAAAATGCTTGTGATCCCCTTAGGATTGATCCTTCAGGGTAGATACTATGAGCTTAGCGTTCTCTAGAACTCTACACGCCCTCCTGTGAGTCCTACCAACAGTGGCGGAGCTACGCCCAGGGCTATCCGTGCTTTAGCCCCTGGCCTGAGACAAGGAAACCCAAGTACATTCACTCATTATTTTACGGAAAATTGAGAAATATATTGATTTCAGCCCAAAGTAGCTTGTTTAGCACCGGCCGTACTTGTTGGCTGGCTCCGCCCCTGCCTACCAACACCTTACTTGTCCTCTCGACTCCACCACTTGTTATCTCTCGTGATTTTCTTCCCTCTTTCTTCCAATTCTCTCCAACCGAATGACACCCGCCACTATTTGCCCGCGCCGCCACGCCACGCCACCGCCATCCCAGGCACCATTGCCGGGCATCCAGGGTCCTCCTTATCCTCTCTTTCTCTCTTCTTCCTCCCTCTCTCTTGGGAGATCTTGTACATGGAGGTTCGAAGCAGTGGTCGCCGCTCTTATGACTGGCAGTGGTGCTGCGAGCGGCCACCACCGGTAGTGCATGACTAGCGATGGTGCTATGGAAATTTTGGAGTCAGATGTTGCAAGGGAAAGCCGCCAGTGCTGCCAAGGGGAGCCGATGGTACTACGGAGACGAGCCTTCGATGCTAACAAAGGTGGGTTGTTGGTGCTACCAAGGTGAGTCGCCATTGCTGCGAAGACAAGCATCCGTTGCTACCAAGACGAGTTGTCGTTGTTACGAATGTTGGCCTCCGTTGCTACCAAGATGAATCGTCAGTTAAAGCCTTGCACATACCTCGAGTGATGATAGTCTTATTAGAGGATGCTCTCCTCCTTGAAGGGATTGTTGAGGAGTCCCTTCACCTTCCTCATCAGTTAAGTGTTGGGTTATCCAGGTGAAAACCTAAGTTTTGATCTTGGCTAGAGTGGGTGGCACTAGCGTCATTATGCTTTCCTATTTTGGGAGTTGTGGTTTGGTCCTATAATGTCCATTGGTGTTGGCTTTTGTTCCTTCGTAGTTTCGCTGGCTAGGCATGTGTGCGGTCCTGGGGCCGGTATGAAAGTCACAGCGGCTGCTATGGATAGTCGTGTGGTTCTTTTGGTGTTGGCTTTGGTCGCTTGGGTGGGAAAGTCGTTGGCTCCGCTAGGGCATGGTCTTGAGAATGATGAGTGTGTGTTGCACATGCTCGGATGCTAGAGGGGTAGGTCCGAAAGAGGTTGTAGAGTGTCGTCTTTTGGCGCTTGGGCGAAAGAGTTGTTGGCTTGTGTAGTGCGCAATATCAGGGCCGGAGTATCGGTTTTCAATCAGTTTTCCTTATTAATTGGTCAATTCTTTTTTTATCAGCGGAATAGCAAATCTTTTACCGTGTGTTTAAAAGAAAAATATGTTCGCGTGTATTAGCAGCAAAAAAAAACTTTGCTTCTGATGGAATTTTTAAATAGGGTACGGCTACATCAAGGTCGACCTCGTTTTAACAAAAAATAAGGTCAGTTCACACAGTCTACTAATATTTCTCTTTTTGGAATAGAAAGAGTAAATGAGTTTTGTTTTTATTCTAAAAAAGATACACTACTCAGCCATACTATATGCACTTTATCCCACGTATATAATTACGAAATCCAAAAATTTAAAATGTTTTCTAGCTTAAACTTTTTGTCCGAACCAAGATATGTTTTACCGTTGGGCTTGTCACGACGAGATCTTCAAAACTAGATCCCATGTCGATATGTTTCGACTATTTTTTTAGAGGATGTAAATTTGTGGAAGTTACATCCGATCAAAGTTACATCCAATTTACAAAAAAAGTTATATCCAAGTTATCAGAAAGTCACATCCAACAAAAAGTTACATCATCTAGCAAAAAGTTACATCTAAATTAGCAGAAAAACTTACATCATCCAGCAAAAAAGTTACATCCCAGTTAGCAGAGAGAGTTATATCTAGCAAAAAGTTACATCCTCAAAAAAAAAGTCATCGAAACATATCAACATGGGATCTTGTTTCGAAGATCTCGTTATGACTAGTCTAACGATGAAAACGAAATCTAATTTAGATAAACGGTTTGAGCTTGAAAATATTTTAAATTTTTGGAATTCAAGATCTGTTATTACCGTTGGGCTTGTCCAAACAAGAAAAGTTGTGTGCTTAGGCCGTAGCGACGTAAAGCACCGCTCCATGCGAGTCGTGTGATTCAGATCTCACGGACGCAACGTCTGACCTCGCATTAAGCCAGAACGAGGTGAACCTAGAGTTAGAAATTGCGTTTTAAATAACTTAGCCCATGAAGAGTTTGAGCCCTTCATGGTCCAGGCGGCTCACTCGGTCACAACTGCGGCCCAGCAGCATAAGGCCTATTTCATTTGTCGTTTTCAAGCTGTTCCGGCGCTGTTCGAAGCTGTATCGGACTCGTCAACTGAACTAGCGGAGGTCAAATTCAGGCGCCGAATCGGATTGGCACACATCCGTTATGTGACATCAGTCGGGCGGGCCATGTATATTAGTACGCTCCAGCGGGTTCGTATGGCGCACCCACGTTGATCGAGATCCACGATCGAATTGCAGGAAACCTTGTACCTGCGTGAGCACAGATCTTGTTCGCGGCCACCATGGCGACGAATCAGTCGATCGTCGTCTCCCCTGACGACCGCCTCCTCGGAGCCATGTGCGGGTTAACGTGCGGCAAGATGCACTTCGTCCAGGTGCGTAAGGGCGACATGGCCAACACTGCACGCGACGTCGTGCGCGCGTTCCTCGACGACTACGAAAGTGAATTAAAAGGCTACGAGCCGGTGGCCTCCCACGGCGGCCTCGTCGCCCTCCGCCGCCGACCGTCTCCTCCCGTCCAAGACCTCGTTCCGCTGCCGCCGACCTCATGTTCTGAGCTCTGCCTGTACAACCCCATCACAGGGCAGCACGTCTCGCTCAAGCCTGCGGCGATCTGGGACGAATCTTTCGTGCTGCTAGCCAACGGCGACGGCCACTTCCTCCTGCACGTGTTCAACCTCGAGCTCGCGGTCCACGGGGTGCTCCAGATACAGACCTACTCGTCGTCGGCCGGCTGTTGGGGCGGAGTCGTGGGCACCTACTCGGGCCTTCCCCTAGATCAGTCCGCAGCCAGGTTCCTCCGCCCGACGCCGCTCCTCCTGGACGGTGTCGCCTACTTTCTCTGCGAGTCCGATTCGAAGAGCATCGGTCTCAACGCATTCGCGCTGCCCTTCGCCGGTGAGCAGCGGCAGCCTGCGCCGATCAGGCTCCCGGCCGAGGTCCAAAACATGCATGCAAATCGCCGTTTCAAGGCCGACGAGCTCCTCCTCGCATCATCGAAGGTGAACGGGAAGCAGCGGCTGACCCTGGCCGTGGCGAAAGGGTTCATCATCTCTCTATGGACGCTGGACGACGACGGCCCGGCGAGGTGGACACGGCGAAGCTTCGTCGACCTGTTTAAGATCAAGGTGCTGCAGCAAGGCTGCCCGCCGCTCGTAATGCGGGACGGGGACAGGGTGGCGCTGGAGTGTTTCTCGGAGAGTTGCGACGCCGTGCTCTTCCACCTATACCGTCACACGCTCTACAAGCTCGACCTGCTGACCGGCATGGTCTCGCTCACCGCCGTCTACTGCAAGCGGGACTCGACCAACATGTGCGCGTACCACATTGAAGATCGGGCAATGCTCAAGTGCTAACCCTCTCCAGCACAAAGCCAAGAATAATCAAATCTTACCTTAACATTCTTTTTGTTACTAGTACTATATAAGCAACACTGTTTCAATATTTACGATAGTACTAGAAGAGAAAGATAATCAGAGGGCAGAGAAAACAAAAAGGAAAATTTCTCCTTTTACATGAGTGCCTTTGTACTGTGGTGGTATTTGTATCTGTTTCAAATTATATGCATAGGACTCTTCTTGAGGAGTATTTGAATATTTTGCTAAATTTGCTTTCACAATTTACTCTATTTTTTCTTCATAGTAACACTTTGTGCCAGGTGTCACATATTATAACGGCCTGATGCTACCATTAAAGATTATTTCCATTGTTTCTAAGGACATCTCGAGCCGATCCCCAATAAACGGTTAGACAAGTAAAACCTCCTCTAAGCAGCACCTAGCCGATCCCCCAACCGTGTTAGCGGAAGATTTTCTTTTACTCCTTAGCCATGTCGATGCTTAAATGTCAGCGACTGCCGACCGGTCGAGTAAACTTCCCCTCTTCTCATTGCACTCCGAAATCGCGCGCCACCCCCCAGCGCCACCGACACCCCGCGACCACCACCGCGGACCAGTCCGACGCCACGAGAATGGCTGGATCCTCCGAGAATTCCCCTCTTCATTTTTTTTACTTTTGTTTTTGCTTTATTTTGTTTTGTTTTCTTCTCGCTTACACGCCATGTGCTTGACAACCATTACAGTGGAGTTGGGATCACTAGGCAAAATCATGTTGGTTTGTAGGTTACTAGAAAAGTATGACTAAAGGTTCTATTATTTTCTTAAGAGTTCTATATTAAATCCAAAGGCACCTTCGTGGGGAAAAGTTAATTGCTAGAACACTATGTGCTTGAAGTCCAAACAAATTGGACTACACATAGTTTGTTGCCATCAAATGTTCATGGAGTAAAATAAAATATGTTTTATAAAAAGGTTGATTTGCTGAAAAGGGAAATTAAAAAATGGTATCCAAAATTCTACAATTTTTTCATAAGAAGGAAAATAACCAGAAAAATAGAGAAAAATGTCAGCTAAAAAAAAACGTTGTTGGGCCTGTGCACTGCACAGTTCCTTCAGCCGCGCCTCCGTTGTTTGCCGCTCATCCATGGGCTTGAAGACGCCCTATCTCTCTGGGCCTTTTTCCCTTGGGCTGAAATGCTTCCGACCGATAAGCTTGGCCTAGTCTGCTCTACGAGCCTAGGACTGCGAGTAAATAAAGGGACGAGAGCGAGCGAACACTCCTCGATCCCCCACACTTCACACCCGCCGAGAAAACGAACGCCCTCCAAGCCGGCAGCCGATCGAGGAGCCCAAGCAGCAACCCCGGCTTGGCCGCTAGCTGCCGTCTCCCGCCGGCGTCCGCGGCTCCGCATCGCCGGGCATGGCCGGGCAGCCGCCGCCGAACCCGGAGGACGACTTCCTCGACCAGTTCTTCTCCCTCACAAACTCCCTCTCCGCCGGCGGCCGCCCCTCCGGCGACCAGCCCTTCTCCCTCGCCCTCAGCCTCGACGCCGCGGCGGACGCCTCCGGGAGCAGGGGAGGCATGGGTGAAGACGCCGACAAGGTGGTGAGCGGCCCTTCTCCACTTTCCCCTTTATATTCTCTGGCTTTTGCGCTGGCTCTGGCTCCGCGTCGAGCGCGTCTAGCGCGGTACCGTGTGTTAGGCTTACCGCTCGCCTCTGCAGGAGCGGGACACCGTGCATCTCCCAGGCCTCTTCCCGCCGGTGTTCGGCGGCGGCGGCGTGCAGCCGCAGCACCTTCGCCCCAGCCATCCTCCCCAGGTACCTTTCTGCACTCCGATTGTGCATGTTTCAGTTCTGAATATGCACGATTTTCGCTAACTGTGCTGTATCTGGTCGCTTGTCGTGAAATTTCAGATGTTCCACGCGCAGCAGCCGAAGCAGGGTGGATCAGCCGGAGGGCCGCAGCCGCCCGCGCCGAGGCCCAAGGTGCGAGCGCGTCGAGGCCAGGCGACTGATCCCCACAGCATCGCAGAGAGGGTAACGGAATTCATTGAACTGCTGGGCATTTGGATATAGTATTTGTTTTGTGGTCTGCATAAACCACTACCATGCATCCATGCTCTCTTCGACGCGATCCGGTGTCTGATTTTGGTGTGGAGTATAGCATCGTTTCGCCTATCAACCCTGTTTGATATGCACAAGCAATGATCTGTCTGTCTAATATGCGTTTGGTATGGACAGTGTGAGTCTGTGATTGAGCAACCAGCTTCAACTTGGCGCTGAAGCGGCAAGATTTTCATATGGAATGCATTCACTTGCTGGGCAAGTCATCTCATAAACAGTGTTGCATTAGCTAGATGACAGGCAGATACAACATTTGGCAGATACATTTGGCATTTTCTCTAGGGCTCACAAAGTCACAATTGCCATGTGGCTGTATTGTATTACATTAGATGTCTGCTATCTTTGATGATTCTTGTGTCACATAATCCTGTTAGGCACTGAATGTTCTCTAATTTCATCTAGCTATACAATACTAATGCTTTATGGTAGGCTACATTATTTGCACCTGATTACCATGTTTCTAGCAGTTGTAGTTGTAGAACTGTGTTTGGCTGTTGCATGCCAGGTTGTATTTTTATATGTTTTATTCTTATTTTACATTCCTGCTAGGTGCTTGTTTATTCGACGGTATTTTGAAACATGTGTGTTTCGATGCAGCTAAGAAGAGAGAGAATAGCGGAAAGGATGAGGGCCCTACAGGAATTGGTCCCCAATACGAACAAGGTAATCATGTTAGTATACTTGTAGATGTTATTGTATAGGTAAAGACTTCTCCAGTTCACATGCCTGCCATTGACACTTGACAGAATTTCGGCAAGTTGTCTGGGGTCATGGTGCTGATAACATTATATTATGATAATATGTACCTCTTTGTTTGCCCAATAACTTTTCAGCTTTAAAATATTATTATCCATTACTCTGAGAATAGTATGCCATCCTTCTGAGATAATCAACTGTGTACCTGATAATTATACAAACAAAAGAAGAAGAATACATGATTATGTAATTGCCACATACAGAGTATGTAACATCAAAGTATATAATTTTTACGAATTGTAACATCAAATTATGACGACTAAAAGATATTCTGAGTCTTCTGTTGAACTACATGCAGACAGATAGGGCAGCTATGCTAGATGAGATCCTAGATTATGTCAAGTTCCTTAGGCTTCAAGTGAAGGTAAGGTTCATATGCTATTATATACTATGAAGTTATGAACCATCAACCATCATTGTGTTTTTAGTTGTTTGATGGAACCTTGATGTTGTGATGTTAGGTTTTAAGCATGAGTAGATTGGGTGGTGCTGGTGCTGTTGCACAGCTAGTTGCTGACGTTCCACTTTCAGTTAAGGTAAACTTGTCGCCAACTGACAATTGGCTAATATACCATTGCACACTCTTATCTCTTCAGATTTATTTTTACTGCAATTTGGTTAAGTTGTTTCTGAGTTTTATTTTCTGTTTTATCAAAATTCAGAAACAAGACATCATCATATTGCCACCAAACCTCTCCCTATTAAAAACATAAAACTGGCTTCTCTTTTGTGTGCTTTATGTTACTTACCTATTTTCGTGTTGTATAATTCTTGAAACTTTTTTCCTTGTTTCCTTCCACTTATTTCTTTTCTTTCTTTTGTCCGTGGAAGTTGTTGGCCATAGTGCTGCTGCAATAATGATTCCACTTTCTCCTTCCAAATTTCGTTTCAACATTTGTATTTCTGAATTTCCTCGTTTCTTTTCCTTCTAGGCAGTGTTCAAATGCAGAGTCCATCCAGCACCTTACATCTATTCTTAAATTTCCATTGATTTCACAATCTGTTTGTCCTTGCCAGTGAAACTTATTTGCCTGAGCCAAATTCTGAAGCCTCACACATCCCCACCATTAGCTCCACGATAGTTATAAGTTTATAACATATTGTGCATCGTTCTTTCTTGAACAGTTGTACCTTGACTTGAGGAATAAATTTGGAAGTCGTTTTCCATCTCGACATACCTACATTGTCATATCTTTTGGTTGTTGAAATGTATCTTGCTTTAATTTCGTTAGGGGGAAGCAAGCGATAGTGGGAGCAAACAGCAGATTTGGGAAAAGTGGTCAACGGACGGCACGGAAAAACAGGTAGCAAAGTTGATGGACGAGGACATCGGTGCCGCAATGCAATTTCTGCAATCCAAGGCACTCTGCATGATGCCAATCTCTCTTGCCATGGCAATTTACGACACACAGAATTCACAGGACGGCCAGCCAGTGAAGCCTGAACCCAACGCTACTTCCTAGTATAGTAAACGCATCCCTGCAGCTGCTAGTAGCCATCAACCTATCAAAGTGTAAGATTAAATAGCTCGTTTTGATTCACTAACAAGGAGGCAGGAAGAGACCTATAAGATCCTCTCCACCCGAAGTTGTACCGATGGTATATGATGTCACCTACCCCTTTCCATCTTTTGTTCAAAGGTGCTTTAATCTCAAGGATATGGTAAGCAATAACCTGATCATGCTCCTACATCTTTCAATACCCCTATGAGTGTGAGTGATGGAGAGAGCTACAAAAGAGTCTGGCATGCTCTCATGTTGTTTCTATCTTTTCGGGGCTGTAGTGCACTAGCCAGCCATATACTTTGTGGTGGGGGCTGCTTTTCCGGTAGTGGGTGTTTGGACTAATCAAAAAGGATTGATTGATGTATGCGTGTGTCTCCAGCCTGCACAAACGGTTGACGAAAATTTGAACACAGGATGAAACGGGAGGCGGTGTTGATGGTGATGTTCCTTTCTCATCTCTGTTTCTCTATAGTGGAGACGGGGGGCTTTGGTCAATTGAGGCCGAGCATGCGTTAATCCGCTTGCTAGTGGGTCTGCTATCTATTATGTGCACTACTTTTCTTTATTATCCCTGTTGAGTCATACTCTTGATAAGAACTGCCATATAAAGTTTCCTATCTATTGTTGGTTATTCCATCAAAAGTTATCATTTCTGTAATGATCTACCTCTCCAGATTTGCTTTGCCAACTTATATGCGTGGAGAACAGCTGTTTTACAGTACTATTCACCGCCGTAATCGCAAGGGTTTCCTGAGTTTGTGGACTAGTGAGAATCTACAGCCTGGACAACCTGAATGATATTGTGTGATTTGTTTGTTTGCATCATTTGCATGTGACCGTAAACAGGTCACTGACTTGATATGTGCATCCGTGTTGCTACTGCTTTAACGGGGTTTTGGGGTGACTATACACGCCTTTATTAGTACCTGGCCAAGTTTCTTTCTCTCTTTGCTGGACAAAAGCCGAATTCGCCTTTTTCATGTGTTGGTTAGTAAAGATCTTTGCGTACCCTGGTTGTCGGGTCTCCATTGAAGGAAATTCACCCAGGATCTTGTTTTTCTAAAAGTTGGATTGTTCGGCACAATAGTCTGTCTAGCTGGAACTATTCTTCTAGAAAGGGATTGCTGGGCTTCTAATTCTACCAGGCTGCACTATTGGTGTTCGATCCAGATTGTTACTTCCATGCCTCTGTAGGTGTGTATTTTGCTGCCATTTGTTTGCAGATTACTCATGTTTGGGATGTGTTGCACAAAACTGTTTCCCAGCTTTGTGCTTTCTGTGATCCAAGTGGGCATTTGTTGGACCAAGTAATAGTAGTAGACATGTTCAACAGTGCACATTCTAATTCTTTATCAACATTATCTATGTGGTGGTGATGGTGATGTACTGTAGCCCTTTTGTCGTGAGTCCGCCTGAACCTATAAGGGCATCCACTATGTTGGCAATAAGGCTATCCATAAGCAAATAGTAGACTACAAGAAGTTCCACATACATAGTAGAGGCTATCAATAAGCTATCCATAAGCTCAAAATCTTAAAGGTGACCTACAAGCTTGTGGGTTGTCCATAAGCAATAAAATATTATTTTAGCTTCTCCCCTCTCTCTTGCATGTATAGAACTTTAATTGACATGTGGGGCCAGCTTATAGACAAGTTCAACTAGATACATTGTGAGACTATCCATAAGCTTGTGGTGTGATATGTGGGTCCCAGCTTATGGACAAGTTCTTCTATATACATAGGTGCTGCCCTAATATGTGTTCATACATGATCATATCCTGCACTTGGACAGTTGGATGGACAGAGAATTGATTTTCGTCTGCAGCATACAGAAGAGAGAATGAAGCTTCTGTCAGAGTTGCATAGATATATGGCTACCCACTGACTATGTCGGTTTGGTCATGGAATTTAGATGTTGCTCATGTATCATTCCGGTTGCTTCGGAATTTTGACGTGCAGCATGTTTTTTTACTTCAAACCATACCTGGCCAATGGCACGGCCCACCACGGCATGTTTATCTTAGGGGCCGTGCCGGCAATGGCACGGCCCACCACGGCATGTTAAGCTAAGGGGCCGTGCCGGCATGGCACGGCCCCTAAGATAAACGGGCCGGCACACGGCACATCAGATGGGTTCCAATTTATTTATTTTAGGCTATTTTTTTAATAAAAATAATTATAAAAATAGTTAAATATATATAATAAATAAAAAAGTTTAATGGGCCGTGACGTGCCTAAAGGGGGCTTCGCTTCGAGGCCCAGACACGGCCTGAGACAAGTCGGCCAGGCCCATGGCAGACCAGGTACGTGTGCTTGCGTGCTAGCCCATGAAAGCACGGTCCGTTGGACAGATATGCTTCATACACTATGATATATCTACATGATGCTATATGCCGCTATATATGATTTTTTCTTCATTCTTTCTTCAGATTTGGTTCACATGATGTTTATCTCAAAAATCTTATCTCGGAAATATATTTTCCGCTCATGATTTGTGTGCTGAACTGCTCATCCAGTCCGTGACAGGGAAAGTAGAAGCCCAACTGTTCATGGTAAATGGTCGTGTTTGTTTCTTCTGTTCACGACAGTATTCCAGTTAATCATCGATGAACGCATGTGACTGGACCGGACCGCAATCGTTAAGCGCTCATTAGTTGAACTAGTACTAATTTTTTTTTTTGAGGGAAGCAGCACGGACTCCGTCCTGCTGCGGATTTTATTACTCATCAAAACAGGCTTACATCGTTGGTGATTACAGCAGCAAGAAAATCAGGAGGATCGTCCTGCCACGCAGTGCATTCGGGACCCTCCGCTCTACTAGCTAATAAATGAGCCGCACAATTTGCTTCCCTAGGACAGTGACTAAAAGAAACAAAAGAAAAGTTACGACAAAGGAAAGAACATTCTTCGTAGATCGCCGCCGCTGGTCCCATGGAATTGCCTCCATCCTTCATGACTTGAATAACCTCCATGCAATCGGACTCACATAAAATTCTGTTGCAACCAATTTGTCCCGCCAACAGGAGTCCATCACGTAAAGCCGTCGCCTCCGCAGTAGGAGCATCAGCCACATACGGTAATGAGCGGCTGCATCCAGCAATAAAAGAACCGTGACTATCCCGCAAAATAGCGCCCGTGCCACCAATACCCAGGTCTGGATCAAAACCAGCGTCAACATTGAGTTTGACATTGCCTTCACATGGCTTCAACCAGCCGTGGCGAGAGATCCGATTGTCTCCTTTATTTCTTGCCCTTGAGTAGTTTGTAGCCAATGCCATGATAGCTTGTGCCGATCTTGATGGATGTTGAATTTTTTCACCATGAGTAACCTGCCTACGCTCCCACCAAATATACCAGCATGCCGTAGAAACAAGATCATTCCTGCAAACATCAGGTAAGAGAGGGGCCATGGATTCTCTCTCAAGTAGAAGTGTTCCTAGTACAGAAGATCCTTCATGGTCCACAACACACGCCTTGTTAATAGTTTCTAGCAAACCCAGACTTTTCCAAATCTCTTTAACTCGTTGACATTGAAAATAGGCATGTTTAATGCTTTCACAATCAAGTGAGCAGAGAGGGCATTGATAAGAAATAGGGACGTGCCTGTTTGCCAAAACACCATAGCACGGAATAGCTCCTAGGAGAGATCTCCAGGTATGGATTTTAATTTTTGCTGGAACCTTCATGCCCCAGACTTTCTTCCAAATCGGGCTAGTAGAAGTACCAAAAAGGTTTGTCCTTGCTAGTTTACGACCATGCTGTGATTTCCACTCCAAATGGTAGGCTGATTTAACAGAGAAGAAACCATTCTTATTGAAACGCCAAGAAACAAAATCGTGCATCATACTAACAGCCAGGGGGATTTTTAGAATCCTCTCCGCATCAATTTGCCAGAAAGTTTCTCTGATCAACTGTTCATCCCATGTACTATTTTCTTGATCAATCAGTTCAGACACCCTTGTCAAGACAATATTACCCCGCCTTGTAGCAAGGCGCCTAGATGGTGAAGCTGGGATCCATGGATCATCCCATAAGTTTATATTAGATCCATCCCCTACGCGCCAGATATACCCTTTTTTGAAAGTTTGAATACCTGCATGCAAGCTTTGCCAGGTAAAGGAACTCCCCTTCTTCAGCGAACAATTTAGAATATCACCATCAGGAAAATATTTAGCCCGGAGGACTCTAGCGCAAATAGACTCCGGATCTGAAATAAGCCTCCAACACTGTTTAGACAACATGGCCAGATTGAAACAATGTAAATCTCTGAATCCCATACCTCCTTGAAGTTTTGGTATAGACATCTTCCACCAAGCAAACCAATGCATATGCTTCTGTTGGTCTTCATATCCCCACCAGTATCGGGACATAGCAGCAATTATCCCATTGATAATCTGTTTAGGAAGCTTAAAGACAGACATAGCGTAAGATGGAATAGCTTGACAAATAGCCTTCAGTAGAACCTCCTTCCCCCCTAGAGATAGTAGCTTCTCAATCCAACCGATGAGTTTCTTACATATTTTATCAATGAGATGTTGAAAACAATCACTACGGTCAACTCCGACCAAAGGGGGTAAACCCAGATATTTATCGGTTATTGCCTCCGTCATAATGTTGAGAATAGTGCATACTTCCGCTTTAATATTTACATCAGTACATGGGCTAAAGAAAATGCTCGATTTACTATCGCTTACCAACTGACCCGACGCACCACAATAGCTATCCAGTGCTCTCCTCAAACTGGCTGCATTCTGACTATCAGCCTTCATTAAGATTAGAGAGTCATCGGCGAACAACAGATGTGAGATTACAGGAGCATCCCTACACACCTTCACACCAGTAAGGTTACCCTGTTCTTCTTCAAAATTAATCATAGCTGTGAGGCCCTCGGCACAGAGCAAAAAGAGATACGGCGAGAGAGGGTCCCCTTGACGGAGCCCCCTCGACGGAATAATAGTATCAGATTCACCATTATTGAGCCTCACCCGGTACCGCACAGAGGAAACACACTCCATAATCATCTGCACCCAGTTACTCTCAAAGCCAAGCTGGATCATAATGCTCTCCAAAAAACACCATTCAACCCTATCATATGCCTTATGCATATCCAGCTTCACCGCACAATTCCCAAATTTACCAACTCTCTTGTTCTTGATAGCATGGTAGGACTCATATGCCACCAAAAAATTATCAGTGATTAGTCTGCCCGGAACAAAAGCACTTTGGAAAGGAGAAATAATTTCCGGTAGAAGAATCTTTAGTCTGTTCGCAATCATTTTCGAAATCACCTTATATACCACGTTGCATAAGCTAATAGGACGAAATTGGGTAATGGACTCTGGATTATCTACCTTTGGGATTAGAACAATAGTAGTGTCATTCCATCCCTCCGGAATTGACTTGGAATTCACAGCTAGCAACACCTCGTCCGTCAGATCCTCCCCAATAATGTGCCAAAACCGTTTGTAGAAGACAGCATGCAGCCCGTCTGGGCCGGGAGCTTTTAAGTCGCCGATGTTAAAAAGCGCTTTCTTAACCTCCTCTCTCGTGTAAGGGGCAGTTAGGATCTCATTCATATGGCGATCAACCCTCGGCTTTACCTTGCTGATGACATGGGGATCAGCAACATCGATCCCCGAACTGAATAGCCCGGAAAAATAATCTCCTGCCAACATACAGAGGTGGTCTTGATCATCCACCCAAACCCCATGGTCATTCTTTAGTTTCTTAATAAAATTTCTCCTCTTGCGCTGAGATGCGCAACCGTGAAAAAAACTGGTATTCCGATCGCCATGACGAAGCCAGTTTGCACGTCCACGTTGGACCCAATACAACTCCTCCTGCTCCAGTAGGTCCTCGATCTTATCTTGCACCACCTTCTGTTTAGCTATTGCCTCATCCGTGAGAGGACCTAAAAGGATCTCATTAAGCTCTTTTTTCAAAATTCTAAGCCTATGGCGAGGTCCCCTCAGCTCAGTTTTGTCCCAGTCATGAAGAGCTGAATGCACAACATCCGTCTTGCGCGCCAAAGGCCAGCCTCCCTCTTGTTTTGCACGTAGCCATGCCGATTGAATAATTGTTTCGACTGATTCCTCACAAAGCCAACGAGCTTCGAATTTGGGTCTAACCCTTTGCATCGCATGGGGCAATAGCTGAAACTCGGTATCAACTGTGATGGGTCGGTGATCAGACTTCCCAAAATCCTCATGAATAATTCCGTAATTAGGAAACATATCAACCCAACTCTGATTAGAGACCGCTCTGTCAAGGCGTTCTCTGATTTTTCCCCTCCTCCAAGTAAATAAATCTCCCGAGTAGCCCAAGTCATGTAAATTGCATTCCGAGAGAACGTCCCGGAAGTCCTGCATGCACCTTTGTGGTCTGATATTCCCTCCTTCTTTCTCATGCCCAAATAAAATTTCATTGAAATCCCCTACAATGATCCATGGTAAGTCAGTTTTTGTATGCAAATTCCTGATGTAATCCCAGGAAAGATGTTTCCTCTCTCCACTCGGTTCTCCATAGAAACCCGTGAAACGCCAAGCAGAGTCATTGTGTTCATTCACCAGAATATCAATGAAGTTTGCATTGACTTCACAAGACGTAACGTTAAGATCTTTTTGGTAGAACATAACTAGACCACCACTCCGGCCATTGCTCTCGAACACTTTGACCTCATCAAAGTTTAGACGAAGCTTTAAATTCCTTGCTTTTGCTAAATTAAGATGAGCCTCTGAAAGGAATAACACGTCTGGACGCACCTTCTCCTGCAAAATCAGGAGATCGCGAACTGCCGAGGCCTTTTTCATCCCTCGGCAGTTCTCAAACAAAAGTTTCATTGCGACCGGACAGGCTCCCCATGGGAACCCGCCGATCCTAGTGAAGGGGAGTCAGCTCCATCCTTCTTGGTATGTTTCGATCTCTCTTTAATAGCCTCTTCAACCTCAGCACCATCCGGTAATTCCACTCCAACCATGGCTATAGCCAAAGGATTTCCCTTTTCACAAGTCCCCTCATTGGCATTCAACTCATCCAATAGATTCCTTTTTGCTCCTATATTTGTTTTATCCTTTGGTTCGACCTCCATATCAGATGTTTTTAGTGGACTGGTAGCAGTATCCTTTAGCGTCTCATCCACAGCGCCTCCAGCGTCTTCCTGATGAGAATTTTGATGCCAGGGTATCAATTTAGTTCGTCTAAACACGAGAGTATCACAACACTGTTAGAGAAAACAGACATGCGCGGTCGGTCTCTATTAATCACTACACGCCGTCGATACTCGGTGCCAATACCGCGATGGAGAGGATAAGGCTTTCACAATGGGATGTATCTTAATACGTTTATTCTAGGAAAAATAAAAGATTAAGAGACAACTTCTCCAATGCATTGTTTTTAAAGTGGTGTCTCTATATTTAATGATTTAAATGACATACATGTATTTGATTGACTTAACCATGCTTTTTTCTATGGTTTCGTGCAAGAGCAAGTATAATAAGGTGACATCAGTTGGCTATAAGACATTGAATAGTATACTTGTGCTGAGTTGGAAGAGAGAGAAGAGGAGAGAGAAGAAGAGTGGACTCTCATGCAAGAGCTAGCTTCAGCACGTGCTCCTAGGCACTTTGTGAGAGTGAATGGTGGGCCAAGTATTGCTAAAATAGTACATTTCTATAGCTTGTTATTGTACATATTTGGTTGACTATAAATGACATGGCACTACCTTATAGCCAGCTGTTGGCTATACTATTGTTCTTGCTCTTAGGCCTTTCACAGTGGGGTGTATCTTAGCACATTATCCTAAGAGAAATAAATTGTTAAGAGACAACTTCTCCAATGCATTATTTCTTAAGTGGTGTATCTACATTTAATATTTTAGATGACATGCATGCATTTGATTGGCCTAACCATGCTTTTTGCCTATGGTTTTGTGCAAGAGGTGTTTCTTAGCTAAGATACAATCAAAATCTCTTTCCTCATTAACTATGATGCCACATAGGAAAAGTGCCTAAGATACACCGCTCAGAAACACCCATTGTGAAAGGCCTTAGCTAAGATATAACTCCAATCTCTTTCCTCATTAACTATAGTGCCGCATAGGCAAAGTGACTAGGATACATGCTAAGAACCACCCATTGTAAAAAGCCTAAGGCTGGTCCTAGTGCTAGTATTATAAGATGTATCATGCATGCCAACTTGGCAAAAATCTGATGTGGCATCACAATTAATGAAGAGAGAGGTGGTTAGAGTATCATAGGTAGATATCCTATCATAGCACGTAAAACTAGAAATTTTAATGACAAGTAAATCTTGTACACGCATTTTATATAAAGATTCTACAAATCAATAAAATATATCACTACTATGATATTACTACATGATACAATGCACTAGAGACATAGTATCATACACTAGTATCATACTAGTATTATGATACTCCCATTATGACCAGCCTAAGATTGTGGTGCGGGTGGTCGTGAGCCCATGCATGACGTGTGTCGCAAGCAGGACGCAGCCAGGTGGAGGACGTGAGTGACGCGGTCCCTAGGGAGCAGTATCTTTTTCCTTTATTTATTGCATCTAGAGAAACTCAGTCATAAGTCCATCTAAAAATTATGGCACCTACCTTAAATGTAAACAAAAGTTAGAGATGCATCATACAAGTTGATAAGAGTAGATTTGCGAATATAACCCTGAGTTGAATCATTCTTCTATAACCACATAAATTTTTGAAATGTAAAAACTACACGAAAGAGTAACCCTGAGCTTCATTATTGTGCCTTCAACCATTTTTTCTATATCTGCCTGGATCCGCTTAGAGTATAGAAATACAACGATTATGTTCTAGATTTACACGCCATAGCACACGCATCAGAGGGCCGCTTATGTTAGAGTATATAAATACAAAGATTAATCAACTAGTAAAAGAAACCATTTTCTAACAAACAATAAAGTCCAATGCACCTTGCCAAGAGTTATATTCAAAGCCACAAATTTGTCCATTTACATTCAGTCAAACAAATCGCAAGTAACTCAACTTGGAGAAACGTAGGCAATACTATATAAACACAATTCATCTGGCCCATGAAGGAGAAACCAAATGTCTCTCAAGGCTACAAATGATGGATATATGCCGCAGCGTAAGGCTGAACTTTTGGGAGAACAAGCTAATCAACAGTGGAAAAAATCTTCTTGAATCACCTGCCCTGTAGGATGTAGATATCCAAAGAACATCAGCAACCCCATAAACTAATGCAACAGTATATTTCAATACATAGCATATTGCAAAGTACACAATGATAATATCTAATGACAACAATGCTCAACTCAAATCAAGAGATGAACCTTAAGAAGATTTCCATCAATTATATGAACCAGTCACTGCTGATCTACTCGAACAGGTCTGTGAGGCTTCAGTGCTGAAATGTGTGGGAGAAAGTAATCATCATCATATAGAGCATTATATGACATGCCAAAAGCTTGTTACTAATCCAACAACATCGGTTGTTCAAATTGTAGTTGAAAATGAAATCGCACTGATTGGATCTATGGTGCTAAATTCTATGAGATCCCAACTAGTACATATCAACAGAACAGGTATGGTTTGAATTTTAAGCAACATTTTAACACAAAAGAATTCTAAAATGCAATAGAACAAACCATTCGGTTTCCTTGTTCATAGAAATTCCTAAAAAGAGCTACTGCTTCTTTTGCCATTATCCCCTTGGTGCATTCAAAACCTCTTGGTATGGTATCTTGGCTCCTAGAAAAGAAACATATAAGACCATGTTAGTTGTGATAACTAACATAATTCAGGCTTACAAGAATGCATGAGAACTCAATAACCATGTATGGCATGCATGCAAGAAATATCATGCAAGCCAAACTTTGCATGACACATCATTTAGCATATTGAAATACTAGTAGGATAGCGTTAAAACAGTTTGTTCTCGTGAGCAGATTAACTTCCAATTTGTTGTTGTTATTTCCCTCACCCAGTCAAATCATCTGATGAAGAACCCTTGTGCAGTGACATGACCGACCCACATCCTCCAAATTTATCATTCGCACAATCGAAGTATACTTCCCTTATTCCTGACAAAAACAATCAGAAATTCCTATACTATTTAACATATTTTTAACAGGAAAATAGAACAATTAAGATATTCAAACCTAGTATCGACAATGCCGACGCACACATTATGCAGGGCTCGCACGTGACATAGAGGTTGCACCCTGCAAACTTATCCGCGACTAGTGTCTGATCAAGGCCAATACTCTGCCACTCCCGGAGAAGGACATCGATTGCTTCCATCTCAACATGTCTGGTAGCCTTAAAATGGAAGTTATCTCCTTTAGCGAAAAAAACACAAAAACATTCAAAAGCACAAATATCCAGCAGAGATAAAAATACCATACATTCCGGGTGGCATTGGTCTTGTTGCTACCACAGGAAATAACCTTCCCATTTTCCACAATCACGCATATATCTTGACTGGAATAGAACAATACAGTTAGCACCTTAGGAACTACATATTCACCTAGTAAACTGCAACAATATTCAAAGGAAATGGGAGCTTACCCTATAGGAACCTCGAGGTTGTCCAGCGCAAGCTTGGCCTACAAAATCAAACCCAATTTTTTTAATTGAGCTACCAGCAGTAGCTCTACCGCTTCACAAATAGAAATGGAATTGACTTATGAGGAAAAGCAGCCAAAAGCAGATAAAACTGGATCAACCTTCGTAGCTAAACTAAGCCTGGAGCACCACAATTGCCGACAACAAGCTCACCAACCAAACCAAGGAACATTTGATACGACAAGAAGACATACAGTTCTCTGAAAAGATGTCCTTGCTATTCTATACAAATACTACATGCTCATCTAGCAGACCAGATCTTCCATAGCCTACGTATAAGAAGGGCACATGATTCCCGCTAGTCTTCAAAGAAGCATGAAGTATGTCGCACAAAGGACCAAGGACTCTGAGCACTGCCAAAAAGGAGCTCCGCCAACAAGCCACTGCGACCATCGTGACAAGAAGAGAGAATCCAAACACACTGTAGGTGGCGTGAATCTGGGGCGCTAATGCCTCGATGAGAACAACAACACGCAACCAACCTAGAACTATGTGGCATCCCGCAAAAACCACTATTAGAAAATCGCTTGTTGTTTTATGTTTGTGCATCATCATTACATCAGTATGCATCTGTTTGCTTAAAACTATTTTGCTAAAGGACCTACTTTGTTTTCTATATTAATATCCTCCCCTCTTTGTTCAAACCAAAACCGTCGGTCCAGCCGGATCTTTTATTTATCTAAAACTATTTACAAAAGTTTATTTTAAAATAAAAGGAATAAATAAAATGTTTAAATATTTTTAGGGGGAGCCGAACCGGGCCGATCCGACCCAGTCGGCCATCCCCAGTTCAAACCGATTCACCCAAAATCCCTAACCTACCCAATCCTATTCTACCCACCCTGCCTCCACCTCACCCTGACCAATCCCCTCTCGCCACCTCATCTCTCATCCCTCCTCCACCCACTCCCAGCCTGCCACATCACCCCCAACCCCACCCCACTTCCTCTCTCACCCCATCGGCGCAGCACACAAGCCACACACCCCAACGCCACCTGCCCAGTCCCCAGATCCCTACCCCACCTGGGCGCGCGTCCCCACGCGACCCCGCTCCTCTCTCGCCCCGGTCCCACCACTGGCCCACCAACCCGCGTGACCCGCTCTCGATCCCCGCGACCCCGCTCTCCCCTGGCTCTCCTCTCCCCTGAACCCACCTCCCCCGCTCGAGCCTCCCCCACCTACCGCCTCGCCGGCCCCACGCTCGAGCGCCGCCTCCGCGTCACCGGCCTCGCCTCCTCCCCTCCTCGGATGCGGCCAGATGCCTCGCGCCGCCATCCGCCTGTCCCCGACCCGTTTTCCGCACCGCCGTACGCCATCGTGGGTGCTCCTCCGCTGCCGGCCCTGCTCCCGCCGTCGCCTCAAGCATGTCGTAGTACGGCCCCGCGCGAGCCCTGGCTGCCGTCCCCGACTTCGCTCGCCCCTGCACCTCTCGGTCGCCGCCTTCCTGTCGTGGCCCCGCGATATCGTTGTGCGCGCTGGTGTCGTGCGCGCCCAAGCCCCGGCGTCCCGTCCCTGGCGTCGGTCTCCCTCGCGCCGACCTCGCTTGCCTCCTCCCGCGCCGGCGCGCGTCCTCCTCCAAGCCGCTGCTGCCAGGCCCCTCCTCGCGTCGCCCTCTGCAAGGTCGCCCCGACCCCACCCATGGTCGCCGCCACGCTTGTGTCGCCTGTCCTCGTCAGCCTCCTCCCGCCCGCGAGCCAGCGCACCGCCGGTACCCTCGCCCGCTTGTCGTGTGCCTCCTCTTCCCGTGCTACTGTACACCAGGGGCCGCACGTCCTCTGCACGTTTTGCTGCTGCACGCTCGCAATGTGTTCAGGTCAATGCCAGGACAAGACACGGCCTCCGCGCGATGTTTCGTTTCTTTTGGTGTTTGTCTTCTACGTGCGTTTGCATTGAGTACTTGGAATAAGCCTACTTCGAGCCTCTCGGAGCCGACAAGTTCGACACCAAGATCTCCTTCTAGGAGGCCAAGACTGATCTTGGACGCCAAGTTCACCCACAGGAAGACCAAGACCGATCCCCGTCGAACCGATGAACCCGAACCCTCGTCGAACCCTCGGACCCAGGGAATCCCCGGACATGCCGAATTCTTCGACCCGCAGGCCACAGATGCGACAAGTACTTCTTCCCGGAACTGATGTCCGAGAACCCGGACGCCCAGGTCGTCGACACGGATACGCCAAGTACTTCCTCGAGGACGCCAAGCTCTTCTTCCCGAACGTCAAGACCGACTCGATGACGAGGTCCCGGCAAGATCTTCGTGACGACAAGATCGGCACCAACCAGGGCGGAACCGATGTGCCCCGACACCGAACCAAGTCCTTCTTCCCGGAACGCCAAGCTCTTCCTCTTGTATCCGACCTTCGAAGACCGATCCCGTCGAACCCTGAACCCTGAGACCGAACCCCGAACCCCGGAACCCCAAGTTCGCCGAACCCCAAAGTGTGACCCTCTTTTCCGTGACCTATATTTTATAAATAATATTACTTGTTGCATATAAAATTGCCATGCTTGCATGCATACTTGTCTGTGGTTTGGGGGCATTATGCCAATTCATCTCATAATTAAATATGGAGTCGATATGCGGAATATCTTTGTCTTATTCCGGACTTCATTTAAATTGGCATAGCGAACCGAAGCCATGTTTGGTCTTGCTAATCCAACATTTAATTTGCGGGGTAGATAAATAACTTGAACCGTTTAATTAAATGTCGGGACCCCGGTTCCGCTTAATATGGCCTAGTTGCATCGCATCTTGCCATGTCATACATCATGCATGCATCATGCCCGATCTTCTGCCGTAGTATTAAATAGTGCATCCGGTGTTTATTCTAGTGTTTTGCTTCTTCGCGGATAAGGCCGTTGAGTTGATGCGAGTGTCGACCCGATCTTCGGATGAACCTTCAGCAATGTTTTCAGGCGAGCATTCTCCCCTTTTCTACCTATTTTGCATTTATAGTATTTATTCCCTTCTGTTGATCTATTGCTATCTGTGTTGCGATGCTCTAGTTTTCGTACCCGTGATATCCCTTGCAGCCTTATATTGCCTTGGACACATCCTATTACATGTTGTTTGGTAGATAGTTGGACTTGCTCGTCGAAGTCGCTCGCTCAAGTGTTGTTGCGTGTCGTCAAGTATCACAGTTGTTGGAGTATTGCCGCATGTTTAAAGTTGGAGATGAGCATGGCTTTAATTATCGTTTAATTCAATTATTGTTTAATAACTAAAATTGAAAGTAGGTAAATGCAGAGGCACAGGTGGGCAATAGATGTTATTTGGTTGTTAACCGTCCACTTGTGTCCCGTAGGACCCCGAGTACTTGATACCTGTTCCTTGAATATTCGCGCTATCCACATCCGGGAGGCTTATGGGACCCCCCTGAGCCAGAGCTTGATTCATTCTTATTTCTTGGGGCCACAAACTAGTTTGAGGTTTTATTTACTATCCTGTACTTATGTCATGCTTTACTGCTTTATTTAAATTGTGCGATGTATTGCACCTGTACTGTTTAGGATCGGGACACGATTTCGCGGTATCGACAAGCCCAGTCACACTTTCGGGTTCCCAGTCGTTTACAGCCGTCCACCCAAACCTTGAGTCCGTTTCGGAGTCAGCTAACTTCGTTGCGGGTAGCTTAATGGGGTGGCCCCCTGAAATATTTTTGAATCCTGTGATTGCTTTGCCGTGAATGCCTCGTTGGGTTTTGATTTGGTTTTTCCGAGGTTGATCGAGTGTGTGTTGCTATTTGTGCACCCCTGTAGGGTAAAACTTTCTGAAAACCGTGTTCGCGGTTATGGACGACTTGGAGCACAGTATCTCGATCATAGACAACTATAACTAAAGTAGTGCTATAAATTTGACTTTATAATGACTAGTAATCAGCTTCACTATAATGGAATGGCTAAATAAAATTGCCAACAATTGCTTGTTTGGGTTGTCGCTTGCTACCATTGTACCTGACTAGTAAGTATTGCAACTATAACGGAATGGCTAAATAAAAGTACCAACAACTGCTGGGTTTTGGGATATCTCATGCTAATTGTATCTGACTAGTAAGTGTTGCAACGACAACGGGCTGGTTAACTAAAACTGCCCACTGCTTATCTTATCAGGATGACTATCTATACCTGACTAGTAATTGCTGCAACGATAACTGAATAAGTAAAACTGCCAACTGTGTGAGTTCCTCGGTTGACTTCCTCGTTTGGTCTCGAGGGGGAAACACCAGGATGGGTTTGTCTGATGGTAGCACCAGGTTGGTTCCGAATAGGTCTTTCTTATCCCTCTCTGATAGCCGGCAGCTATCTCGAGTCTCTATAGGTTGTTTAGTGCATGCTGCGCTGCCGCTGCAGTCCACCATACCTATGTAGGCGAGGACCGCCGAATTCTAGCCTCGCCGTGTACTGGCCTCAATACTGACCGCTCTCTCTTTTTCCTTTGACCTTTGCCGGCACCCCTTTTGTTTAAGCAGGTTTTGAGATCGACGTCGTTAGCAGGGTTACCCTTCCGGCTTGGCCTGGGCAGGGTTATGGACGCCATTGGTTATTCTTCAGGGCTCTTAGCCCCCTTTGCATCTTGTCCGTAGTCGGACGCTCTATCGTTTTCAAGGTGATTTGGATCTTTGTTCTGTATATTTGTATTCTTGACTCATGGAGTCGTGTTGTATATATATCTGTTCTGTGGGTCCCATCGAGGACTGTTGTGTAATGTTATTACTTCGTTTTCCACCCGCACGCAAGTGTCTGGTGGGCACCTTTGAATCGTTTCTATGCGGGTTTGGCGGGAAGCGCTGAAACTTGCATATGGCCGATTCTGAGGGTGTTACAAACTATCTGCAGTGTAATGTGTTGTCGACTCGCCTACGGGATGGCGGTCCCTGGTCCCTGTTCGGCCTTTACACCACGCCGGCCATCATGAAACCCTCATTACAAGAGACGACCGTCTGCAGTCCCTGATTGCCACACTACGTATAGGGTGGCCTATTGACTTTCACGCAAGCCTAATCAAAAGAGATGCACCAACCAAGACGATGACCCTGTCGCGGACCAACTCTTCCACCCACATAGCACGTAGCCACAACCTCGCCACCGCATTGCTTTTCATGGGTGGCGCCCCGGCATCCACTGCCCTAGCTTCACTGGGAAAGCGCCCAGATCCCACACCGCCTGCACGACGGTGCATGGAAGGAGCGTTGGTCGCACCAGGCACGCGTTCTCATACCCCACCCCGCGACTCCAGTCTAAACAACCACTACACCACACCAAGGGCCAGATTCTCTCCATCCCTAGATGTGAAGCCACCACATCAAATTGTTTTCTTCTCCCTACAGATAGCCTGAGATTATGCCCTCAATTATACTATTAGTAGTTTTATTCAGAACGCCTTCATATTTTGCTGCAACGTTAATTGGGTATATCAGGTTTGATTAATCCAGATTAAGCTCAATCATGCTATGAACTATCTAAAGCATCTGCAGGATGAACTGAGATGGAGCTAATCAACCAAACTAGTTTGGAAGATTTGACAACATAATCTCAAGCTAGTTGTAGGGAGAAGAAAAAACCATTTCTTCAAGGTAACGCGCCAGCGGCAGGCAATCCGCCAGCCACACCTCTGGTACGGATCAAACCCCTCGCACCTGGAGCCACATGCCTAACCCACAACGCCCATTGCATCAGGACCTGCCAACGCCAACGCGCTGCAGGGGAGGAACGCGTACACAACACATGCCACCATGCCGCCCTCATAGCTGCGACAAGCCGCCTCCACCATAAATCCATCCAGGACCACCACCCTGGCATCCAGGCCAATCCGTGCTCGTGGAGATGCTGGAGGATCCCGCCACCATCAACAGCAGGCTCCGCCACTCACATTGGTTGGGTAGGGTGTTGTACTCTTATTACAAGCAAGAATGAGCCATTCACGGTCAAAAACTAGAATTGGAGCCATACCTGATCTAGCGCGAGCTCCATAAATTCCGTCGCTCCCATTGGTTGGGCACGAAGGGTCGCCAGGGCTAGGCGTCGTTCAGCGTGGCCATGAGGGGAGAAGTGGTGAGGAGACGATCTGCTATGAGACAATAGAAATAATACCACTTAGTCAAAACCGAGAGTTCCAAAATAGAACCGGAAAAAATCAAACTCACTAAATATCATTGCAGTTTCGGTTTTTGTTGCTAAAATACCGCTATGCACTAATTGAGACTAACACCCACACAAAAATACTTATATGCCCTTACCTATTCACACACCAAAACTCTCTCATTTACACTAATTTCAACAGCATTTAAACAAGATTTCAGCAATATTTTGACAAAATTTCAGCAATTCAGCAACATCTGACAGCAGTAGTACAATAGCATCCAAACAAGATTTCAGCAACATTTTGTCTGCATTCCAACAACAAAATTTCAGTAGCATTTTCACAAAATTTCAGCAACTGAATATCTATTTCAACTTCAAAATTGTCCAATGAATGAATGATGAAACAAAGCAGACATAGAAATTCTGAATATGCTGCACGTTGCCATGAAAAACACTACATACAATAGGGGAAACACGGGAAGAAGAGATGATACTTCGTAGTGGATGGCTGATACGTCATAAACGTATCTATAATTTTTTATGTTTCATGCTTGTTTAGTATCTACTTTGCTTTTCTTTGTCTACACTTTGAAGTATTTTTATATGTTTTTTTGGGACTAACCTATTAACAATATGCCACAATGCCAGTTGCCTATTTTCTATTGTTTTTGGTTCCAAAAAAGTTAGAAAATGAATATTCTCGGAATTGGATGGGACAAAAGCCAAAGTCAATATTTCACCGCGGAGAACATGGAGCCAGAAGACTAGACGGAGGAGGGCCTCGAGGGGGCCACACACCCTGGCCATGCGGCCTGGCCTGGCCCGCGCCTGGGGGGTATAGCCGCCTCGGGCACCCCCTCGGCCTCCATCTTCGCCTATAAGAATCCCCTGATACCTAAACCCTAAGTCACCGATCAATCTTACACGAAACAGTCTGTAGCCGCCGCCACCATCGTCCCTAGACCGAGGGAACTGAAGCTCTTCCCGGCACCCTGTCGGAGGGGAGAGATCATCCTGGAGGCCTTCTTCATCACCATGACATCCTCCGGTATGATCCGTGAGTAGTTCCACCTTGGACTACGGGTCCATGTAGTAGCTAGATGATTGTTTCTCCTCCTTTGTGCTACAATGTTTAGATCTTGTGAGCTCCGTTCATGATCAATATCATCTATTTGTAATCATGCATGTTATGTTTGCGGGGATCCGATGGATGTTGAGATTACTATGTCAGATTGGTTAATGATTCTATCTTATTGATTCTATCATGTCTGTGTTGTTTGAGATCTTGCATGCTCTCCGTTTCTAGTAGCTATCTTGGCCAAGTAGATGCTAGTGACTCCAAGAGGGAGTATTTATGCTTGATAGTGGGTTCATGCCTCTATTGAATCTGGAGAAGTGACAGAAATCTCTAAGGTTGTAGATATGTTGTTGCTACTAGGGAGAAAACAACAATCTCTTGTTCATGGAACAATTGTATTATTTACTTTACACACCTTGCTTAAAGTAGTTATCCGTTGCTCGCAACTTAATACTGGAGGTGGTTCAGATGATAACCTGAAGGTGGATTACTAGTCATAGATGCAGTTGGATGGCGGTCTATGTATATTGTTGTAATGCCTAATCGAATCTCATAGGATTATGAATGTCTAGTACTGCATTGTTATGCCTTGCTTTGTCCTGTCAATTGCCCCGTTGTAATTTGTTTACCCAACATGTTATGTTATTTATCTAAAGGAGAACACCTCTAGTGAACTATGGATCCCGGTCCAATCTTTACAATTGATACATATTTCATTGTTTCTGTTTACTTTCTGCAAGCTACCATTACCTTTCACATCATACAGTTCATCATTTGTTTTTAGCAAACCAGTGAGACTGACAACTTCACTGTTCGTGTGGGCAAAGTCTTGAGTTTGTGTTGTGCAGGTTTCCAAGTTGCTAGCAACACCTTTGAGTCGTTTCCTTCCTCCTACTGGTTCGATAACCTCGGCTTCTTTCTAAGGGAAAACTTGATGCTATGCTCATCATACATTCCTCTTGGGGTTTCCCAACGAAGCTCTACAGTAATCTAAGCTACACATCATCAAGCTTTTTTTGGCGCCGTTGCCGGGGAGGCTAAGGACGGCTTCACAAGGGGAGTCCTTCACAACCTTTCTCTTTACTTTGTTTTTGTTTTGCTTAGTTTCTTTTGCCTTGTTTTGCTTGCTTCTTTTTATCAAAAACTCCAAAAAAAATAGTTTCGTTTGTTTTGTTTTCTCTTATAAAAAACACAAAAAAAATAGTTCCTACTCTAGTTGATGTTGTTGTTGGTTTCCTCCACTTTTGCAAAAATGAACTTCGTTGAGAACACCAAGTTGTGTGATTTCACTAGCACAAACAACAATGATTTCCTGAGTACACATATTGCTCCACTTGCTCCTGATGCTACCTTTTATAAAATTAAGCCTGCTTTGTTGAATCTTGTGATGAAAGAATAATTTTCTGGTACTAGTTCTGATGATGATGCTGCCCACCTCAATAACTCTGTTGAACTTTGTGAGATGCAAAATATAAGGATGTAAATGGATATATTATTAAGCTCAATTTTTTTTCCTTTCTCCTTGAGAGGAAAAGCTAAAGAATGGTTGCTATCCTTGCCTAGAAATAGTATTGATTCTTGGATTAAGTGCAAAGATGGTTTTATTGGAAAATACTATCCTCCTGTTAAGATTATATCTATGAGAAGTGAAATAATGAAATTTCAACAACTTGATAATGAACATGTTGCTCAAGCTTGGGAAAGAATGAAATCTTTGGTAAAGAATTGTCCCACTCATGGACTGACTGCTTGGATGATTATCCAGACTTTTTATGCATGTTTAAACTTCTCTTCAAGAAATCTGTTGGATTTAGCTGCTGGAGGTACCTTTATAACCATTACCTTGGGTGTTGCAACAAAGCTCCTTGATATTATGATGGTCAACTATTCTGAATGGCACACTGAGAGAGCTCCACATGGTAAGAAGGTAAATTTTGTTGAAGAAACCTCCTCTTTGAGTGATAAGATTGATGTTATCATGGCTATGCTTGTTAATGGAAAAGCTCATATTGATCCAAATAATGTTCCCCTAGCCTATTTGGTTGCTCAATAAGAGCAAGTTTGTAACATCCCAGCATTAGAGCTTAGAAATAAGCTGAAACCAGATATGTGCATTGCATTCATGCATAGAAAATCCGAATAATTTCTGCGCTTTTGAATAAAACTTGTCAAAGTGATTGAAGCTTCTCTTAACTTGATGGAATTGGAGTAGATCATCAAGTTGACTGTGATAGGTTTCAATATGACCTTTGTTAAAACCTTATTTTGGGTAAAGGTGATTTGATCTAAGGGCAGATCAAATGTAATAAAAATAAACCACAACACAATATTTAATGATTAATATCATAAATTTGAGGGATCATATCATGGTACTCATTACAATAACTCATGAATTCCAAGTTTAGAATAAAACTCAAGTAACAAGAATTTAATAACTAAATCTTGACTTGTCTTAATCTTATATATTTCTACCATGTGGATCATGGTAATACTTAACCCTAACTCTTTAGTGAGATTGAGTAGGAAAGAAACCAAGTCAACATCATTCACCATATACATTTCTTTCCATATCAATCCTTATCATCTCCATTGTATATTATTCTAATATCTGTTGCCCATCAATGTTGAGTAATCAACTATTGATTCACCAATTCTTAGTTTATCAATTCTTGATCTATCAACTCATGTTCTTATTGTAACATTCACTCGTAGAGATTTGTACTGTTGATCCTATTTTGCCTGAACCTTATGTTGAGAAAATCCCTTTTCCTTCCAAGGTAAGGGAGCATTCTATTATGGCTAATGTGGTTAGCAAAAGCACAAAGAAAACTGTAGGGTCCGATGAGCTTATTGATATTGAGCATGTGGTAGCCATTGTGAAAGATCTTGTCACTAGAAATATAGAGGATGAGCATATTATCTTCTGTGAATACGCTACTAATATTGTTTCTCATCCTAAGAAAGTTAGAAAAGCTAGTGTCCCTGTGCTTTCTGTTAAAATTGGTAGTCGTGGCTATTATGGTTTATGTGATATTGGTGCTAGTTCTAGTGCTATTCCTTATGAGCTTTACAGGGAAATTATGCATGAGATTGGTCCTTGTGAGCTTGAGGACATTGATGTGGTTATTCACCTTGCTAATAGAGAGCAAGTTTGCCCCATTGGCATTGTAAGAGATGTGGAGGTCCTTTGTGGTAAGATTAAATATCTTGCTAATTTTCTAGTACTTGGTAAGGAAGCTAGTAAAACCTATCCTATTATCTTTGGTAGACCCTTTCTGAATATTTGTGGGGCTATCATAGATTATAGGAAGGAAAAAGTTTTGACTAAGTCTGCTGGAGACTCTTATGAGTTTAATTTTTCCAAATTTGCCAAAACTCCTTATGAAAATGAACTGCCTAATGAGGATTTTAGGGTTAAACAACTTTCTGCTATTTCTCTTGCCCCTAACAATGCCTTGCAGCAGTTTATGGAAGATCATGAAAGTGATGTCTTCATGAAGGAAAGAAATGAGATTGACGAGGTTTTCCTTCGTCAGCCTGAGTTACTCAAGCATAATCTACGTGTGGAAGATTTGGGTACCACACTACCACCTAAAGGGGGCCCTGTTTTCGAATTAAAACCTTTACCTGATGATCTTAAATATGCTTATCTTGATGATAAGAAAGTATATCCTGTTATTATTAGTTCTAAACTTTCAGGAAAGGAAGAAGAGAGGTTATTGGAGATATTGAAGAAACACCGAGGAGCTATGGGCTATACTCTTGATGATTTAAAGGGGATTTCTCCTACTATATGTCAGCATGCTATTAATATAGAACCTGATGCAAAACCAGTTGTTGAGCACCAATGCCGTCTAAATCCTAAGATGAAGGATGTGGTAAGAAATGAGGTATTAAAACTCCTTGATGCTGGTATTATTTATCCTATTGCCGATAGTAAATGGGTTATCCATGTTCATTGTGTTCCCAAGAAAGGGGGAATAACTGTTGTGCCTAATGAGGATAATGAGTTTATACCCCAAAGAGTAGTGGTTGGGTATACAATGTGCATTGATTTTAGAAAGATTAATAAAGTTACTAAGAAAGATCATTATCCTTTGCCCTTTATTGATCAAATGCTTGAGAGGTTGTCCAAAAAGACTCACTTTTGCTTTCTTGATGGTTATCCTGGGTTTTCTCAAATTGCTGTGGAAGCGCAGGACCAAGAGAAAACTACTTTCACTTGTCCTTATGGTACTTATGCTTATAGGCGTATGTATTTTGTTTTATGTAATGCTCCTGCTACCTTTTAGAGATGTATGTCTGCTATCTTTCATGGTTTTTGTGAAGAAATTGTGGAAGTTTTCATGGACGATTTTTCTGTCTATGGAACTTCTTTTGATAAATGTTTGCAGAACCTTGCTAAAGTTTTGCAGAGATGTGAAGAAACCAACCTTGTTCTTAATTGGGAGAAATGTCATTTCATGGTTAATGAAGGGATTGTTCTTGGACACAAGATCTCTGAAAGAGGCATTGGAGTTGACAGAGCCAAAATTGAAGCAATTGAGAAGATGGCTTGTCTTAGGTTTATCAAAGGTATTCGTAGTATCCTTGATCATGCTGATTTCTATAGGAGGTTTATTAAATATTTCTCCAAGATTTCAAAGCCCCTTACTAATCTTCTTCAAAAAGATGTACCTTTTGTTTTTTATGACGATTGTAAGGAAGCTTTTGAAACTTTGAAGAAATCTTTGACAACTGCTCCTATTGTCCAACCACCTGATTGGAGTTTACCTTTTGAAATCATGTGTGATGCTAGCGACTTTGTTGTGGGTGCTGTCCTTGGACAACATGTTGACAAGAAGTTGAATGTTATTCATTATGCTAGCAAGACTCTGGATGCTGCTCAAAAGAACTATGCTACTACTGAAAAGGAGTTCTTAGCTGTAATCTTTGCTTGTGATAAGTTTAGACCTTATATTGTTGATTCTAAGGTTACTATTCATACTGATCATGTTGTTGTTAAGTACCTTATGACAAAGAAGGACGCTAAGCCTAGGCTTATAAGGTGGGTGTTGCTTTTGCAAGAGTTTGATCTGCATATTGTGGATAGGAAAGGTGCTGATAATCTTGTTGTTGATAATTTATCTCGATTGGAAAACATTTCTTTTGACCCTTTGCCTGTTAATGATAGTTTTCCAAATGAGCAGTTAGCTGCAATAAGGGTAAGTCCACATGAGAGTCCTTGGTATGCTAATTATGCTAACTTTATTGTTTCCAAGTATCTGCCTCCAACCTTTACAGCTCAACAAAGAAGGAAATTCTTTTATGATCTAAGGCATTACTTTTGGGATGACCCACACTTATATAAAGAAGGATTAGATGGCATTATGCGAAGATGTGCTCCAGAATTTGAACAACAAGAGATATTGAGAAAATGTCATGGCAGTGCTTGTGGAGGACATCATGCTGGGGATAGGACTGCACAAAAGGTTTTACAATCTGGATTTTATTGGCCTAATCTTTTTAGAGATGCAAGGAAGTTTGTCTTATCATGTGATGAATACCAACGACTAGGTAACATCTCTATACGCAATGAAATGCCTATGAATTATTCTCTTGTTATTGAACCTTTTGATTGTTGGGGATTTGACTTTATGGGGCCTTTTCCTCCTTCAAAAGGGTATACTCATATTCTTGTTGTTGTTGACTATGTTACAAAGTGGGTAGAAGCCATACCTACAAACAGTGCTGATGGTAAGACCTCTTTGAAAATGCTCAAAGATGTTATTTTTCCTAGGTTCGGTGTGCCTAGATATCTCATGACTAATGGAGGCTCTCATTTTATTCATGGGGGTTTTAGGAAAACTCTCCCTAAGTATGATGTAAACCATAGAAGCTTCAGCTTATCACCCCCAAACTAGTGGGCAAGTAGAACTTTCCAATAGGTAAATTAAATCTATCTTACATAAGACTGTTAATAGATCTAGAAAAAAATTGGCTAAAAAGTTGAATGACACTTTGTGGGCTTATAGAACTACTTATAAAAATCCTATGGGGATGTCTCCTTACAAAATGGTCTATGGGAAAGCTTGTCACTTGCCTTTAGAATTAGAACACAAAGCTTATTGGGCGGTGAAAGAGTTGAATAGAGATTTTAGACTTGCTGGCGAGAAAAGACTGCTCGACTTAAGTAATCTAGATGAGTGGAGAGGTGAAGCTTACGAAAATTCTAGGCTCTTTAAGGAAAAATTAAAAAGATGGCATGATAGGAGAATTCTCAAAAGGGAGTTCCATGTTGGTGAGAAAATTCTTTTGTATAGGTCTCGTCTCAGATTTTTTGTAGGGAAACTACTCTCAAAATGGGAAGAACCTTTTGTTATCAAGGAAGTGTACCGTTCAGGTGCCATCAAAATTTCTTCTCTGAAGGATGACACAACATAGGTGGTTAATGGTCAAAGACTAAAACATTATATTTCTGGAGATTCTTATAATGAAGACGTGGATGTTATTCAAATGGTGACTCCAGAAGAATTTATCAGAAGCCAAACACCAGAAACTGCAGAGTTCATCCTTGAATAGGTAAAAAGTGGTGAAAACAGAAGGTTCGTGAAAATCCAATCTTTTTATATTTTTGAGTTTTTTAATACATAAGGAAGACTACGGGACGGAACAGAGGAGGAACCGGAGGCCGGGGTGGCCAAACCCACACCAGGCGTGGGCCCACCTTGCCCTGCGCCTGGAGGGGATGTGCCACCCCCGAGCTCCGACTCTGCCTCGTTTCTGTATCAGAACCTTCCTTATGCCTTGAAACTTCATAATATATACCCCCCGGGTTCCCCGAGTTTCTTGCATCGTGTTCTCGTCGTGTTTTTGTTTCGATCTGTTTTTATCAGGAAAATTCCTAGATTTGGAGCCTCAATGTCTTCCTCTGGATCACCCATGGAGGATTCCTCTGCGGACGTCCTCAACCCGTACATGTATGAGTTGAGGATTCATCCCAAAGAGTTGATCCTCAAAGAGGGGAAGGTACAGATGAAAGAAGTTCAAGGCCCTAAAGGAGAAGGCAGTCTGGAAGACATGATGGAAGCATTGGAACAGGAAGTTTTCAGGTATAATAAGATGGCAGAACGCGAAGTGGATGTTATTCACAAGATAAGTTCAGAACTCATCACCAAGCACGAGGGAGAAGTTACTGAGATCCGAGAAGAGATCTTCTCACTCCGTCAGACCACCAATCAATTGCAAGCACAGCTCTATGACATACAGAATCAAAACTGTGAGTATGAGGCTAGGTTTGATCGCATAAGCTCTACTGCTAGTTTCAGGATTCTAGAGACAAGGACATCCTTTTTGGATGGGGAACCTTTGCCTTGGAAGTTTTATGATGACAAGAGAACACCACCACCACCAAAGGAGTAATTCATCATCGGGTTTGGCATCCCCTTGGCTTGTTCCAAGCTTGGGGGAGTGTCGCGGTATCACCACCATTATCTTTTACCTTTTTAGTGGATTCATATCTCTGGTAGAGAGGTTATCTTATAGTTTGGTTTGCATGTGGAAGTATCTATCCTTTAGTTGATTATCTATGTATCCCTTGGTGTGAGTGCCTTTATTGGATTATTAATGGGAAGTCTCATCTTTTACTTTTTGCACTTCTTATTTTAGTTTGCAATCTCTATTATATGATGGATCTTGTTGATCAGTATTGGCATCACTTTGGGAGCATCAAGTAACTCTAAATTGGTTTTGGCAAATCAAGTTCTGGTCAGTAGCAATACTTTTTGAGGTTTGAAAGAAAAATAGAAAAATCTTACAGGTATTTGGTATCATTTGTTTTCTTTCTTGTTGGCTCATAAGCTTAGTATTCTTTATTTAAGATCTTTTGTGTCTTCAAGGAAGATTGCATGTTTGGCTTTATTACTTGTATGTTTGCTTGTTTCTTTCAACTCTCTTGCTTGCTATCCAGCCTTGCTAGCCAAAAAGCTGTTTTGAGAAGGCATACTTCTCATGTTTCCAAATCCCTTTGAACCAAAACTTTTGCCACTTGTGTCCACCATATCTACCTAGTAGCATTTTTTCTATTCCAAGCAAATTCTCAAGCTTCATCTACCTTTCAAATTAAAAAGTATTTTGTTATGTGAAAACTAGTTAGTAAAGCTCTCACGAACTTGACGACACACTTTATTTCTTGCCCCTAATAGACTTGAACCATTGTGTCATCGAAGTTGTATATGCTTGCATCTATACGTTGGAATTGGCAGAACCGTGATGTCACGGGGAACGTTTTCAACATTGCACTTGTACTCTGTAGACAGTTGATATCGTGCTCTTTTGTCTATGGATGTCAACAGTGTGAAATAAAGAGGGAACTTGTAAGTCCATCGAGTCTGTATTTTGTGTTAGAGAAATGCCTGGGCCGCTAGCATAAGCCATGCCTAATCATGGTGGAAACTTGCAGCATCACCATAGTGAGATATCTATGAAGCATCCTCAATAAAAAGCTATGCATATAGTAAATAAAAAGATTGCTGAGATGCTCATTGTCTGCTTGCCTTGTCATTTTGGTTATGGGAAAGCTCCTGTACCATGTGCAAGGGGTACCCCGTTGGCGGTTCTCAATGATATGCAGATACTTACAATGGCAAGAACTTACCTGTTACCGAAGTTGAGTAGCATGAGGAGTGGCCCTCATATTCAAGGGACATGAGATTTCCAACTTATATTTCGTCAAGCATATACTCCATCTTTGTGCACTTTAACCTTAATCATCTCAAGATGCCTATGATAGGGGCAATGAGGGCTCAAAGCTAGTAAGTACCATAATCTTTTGGAAGCTCTTTATGACTTGTAATCCCTGCTTCCCTCTAAGAAGGGACCTTTCTCCCACTTCCAAGTTGAGTTAGTAAACCTACTTCCTCTCTTTCTCCAGCAAGCATTTGAGTTGTTGTGTTTCAAGCATTCATATGGTGATTTATTCAATCATGTTCTTTATCTTCCTTGTTTGCACAAAACTCTTATCTATTGAGTATTACTTTGAAAGCCTTCACTTGTGAAAAACCTTTTTGAGCAAAGAGTGCATCTCTATTGTGACTGTTGAGCAAAGAGTGCATCTCTATTGTGACTGTTTCAGGCTTTTTGTGAGACGGTTTGCCAGGTGTTCTCTGACCAAGAACAAGTTTGCCAATTCCAATTATGATTTATCTTTATGCATCTCTATTGTGACTGTTGTACTTGGTTACAAGCTAAGTTATATAATGGTGAGTTGCTTTCTTCTATGAGTTGTGCAATGGTAAGTGTGATGCTTCTTGTTCGTATTCTTTTATCGACACTTCACTCCATAAACCTGTGGACATGTTTATTGAGATCAGTTTTTGCTTGGGGACAAGCGAAGTCTAAGCTTGGGAGAGTTGATACACCCAATTTGCATCACCTTTCTATATCATAATTTACCTCTATTCATTGATATTTGTCTTATTATGAGGTATTACTTATGGCTTTTCATATGTTTATGCATGTTGGATGATTCCTGGAGGATGGACTGCCGGAGTCTGGATTCTGATGGAAAAGAAGGTGTTTCGGTGCAATTTCGCGAAGATCAGAAAAATACCAGAAAAATATGGAAACATATTATTTTCCTAGATGACGAAGGAAGCCAGAAGGAGGAGCGAAGAGGGGCCGCAAGGCCCCCCTAGGCGCAGGCCCACCCTAGGCCGCGCCTAGGGCAGGTGTGGCCCACCTGCCTGGCTCCCGACTCCGCCCCTTTGCCTATATCTTACCTCGAAACCCTAAGGCCAGCGAAGCGACCACAGATAGATTTTCGCCGCCTCTGGGGGGCGGAAAACACCGAGAGAGAAAGATCTCTCCGGCAGACAGATTTCTGCCGAGGGAATTCCTTCTCGGAGAGGAGAGACCGTCACCATCAACACCATCGTCAAGCTAGGCTTCATCGGGATCATCGTCATCATCATCCACACCATCATATCCACCAGCACCATCATCACCACTCCGTCCTGCTGTAACAATTGTGTTGGATATTGCTTTAGTTCTTAGGGGAAACGTTCCCGGTGTTGATTACTATTGTAGTTGATGCTTGTGAGTGGAACCATTGGATTATTGTTTATGTTTAGATTGTTATCCATTACCATATCATCTTTGATCTTGATCCATATGATGTCTTGTGAGTAGTTCGTTGTGTTCTTGAAGACATGGGAGAAGTCATGTTGTTAGTAGTGAATTTTTGTTGAGTTATTATTCAATGGTTTAGTATTTAATTTGTGGTGCTATTCTTCTAGTGGTGTCATGTGAACGTCGACTACATGATACTTCACCATTTATGGGCCTAGGGGAATGCATTGTGTATTTGGATACTAATTGTAGGGTTGCCGGAGTGACAGAAACATGAACCCCCATTAGGACACCTTTGCACAAGGGAGCGTAGGATCTCAGAGTTTAAGGCTATGGTTAGATTTATATCTTAGTTACTTTACTGTAGTTACGGATGTTTGCAGGAGGGTTAATCACAAGTATGTATTAGTCCAAGTAAGGTCGGTACATTAGCACAAGTTCACCCACACAACACTTACAACACCAGAGAAGAGTACTCGGCTATTTGAAGCGAAAGCACTTGACAGAATTCCCATGTGTCCTCGAGAACGTTTGGTCCTTATAAGTATTTCCACCAGCTTATCCTTTGCTAAGAAAGGATTGGGCCACTTGCTCCGTTGGTTCGTTGTCTTTATTACTTGCTCCTTGTTTTTTTGCCTTATCAGAAAACCACTAAAAATCCGTTTGCTAAGTATTCACAGGAATTTCCTGCTCCATACCACTGTTCAACACCTTCTGCTCCTCGTTGGGATCGACACTCCTATTTATCGAAAGTACTACGATACACCCCCTATACTTGTGGGTCATCACCTCTATATTTCTAGTGAAAAAATCTTTCACAATAGCTACCACATGCTCAATATTAATAAGCTAACCGGGCTCCACAGTTTTCTTTGCACTTTTGCTAACCACATTAGCTATGGTAGAATTTCCTTTACCTTAGTAGGAAAAGGGATTTTCTCGACATAAGGTTCAGGCAAAATAGGATCAACAGTACAAACCTCTATGCTAGCAGGAACATGGGTAACAATGTCTTTATAAGGAGCATGGTACTTGTCCCACTCTTTCTTGGGAATTTCAATATAAGAGGCAAAGGCATTAAAACATTTTGCAAGAACTTGAGGATCAAGACCAAACTCATTACTAATTTCACGGAAGTCATCAGTTCCCATAAAATATTTAACGCATTCATAATCATAGTTTATACCTGAATTTCTTCCTTTGTCATTCTCCCAATCTTCAGTGTTCTCTTGAATACGGTCTAAGAGATCCCATTTAGCTTCTTCCTTCATACGTGTGAATGATCTAGCACAAGCAACATCTAGTAAATCTTTACCATGAAGAGAAAGCCTAGCATAAAAGTTATTGATAATAATACTGTTAGGGAGTTCATGAATAGGACATTTAAGCATTATTAACTTCAATCTCCCCCAAGATTGAGTTGTACTCTCTCCACCACGAGGCCAAAAGTTATATATCAGATTTCTATCCTTATGAATCTCACCGGGAGGATAAAATTTAGAATAAAAGAGAGATGCCATTTCCTCCCATTCCATGGATTGTCCATTCTTCAACAGCTTATACCATTATTTAGCTCTCCCTTTTAAGTATATGGAGAGTAACTTCTTCTTCACCTGTTCAGTTGTGATACCTGCACACTTAAACAACCCGCATAATTCATGGATAAAAAGCAAATGATCACCAGGATGGACAGTTCCATCCCCTAAATAATAATTATCCATAACACGATCAACAATACTTGTAGGTATCTTAAAAGGATCTATCTCAATAGGTGGTGGTTCATCTACTACCCTAACAGTGGTAGTAGTTTTCCCAAATAGAAAACCAAGTGGGTTATCCATATTGGAAACAAAGCAACAAACAGAAACAAAAGGCAATACTCATAGTAGAAGTTTCCCCTACTAGTTCCACTCTTCAATAGCCCTTCACTCCCCGGCAACGGCGCCAGAAAATAGTCTTGATGACCCACAAGTATAGGGGGTGTATCACAGTACTTTCGATAAATAGTAGTGTCGATCCCAACGAGGAGCAGAAGGTGTTGACTAGTGGTATGGAGTAGGAAGTCTCTGTAAATACTTAGCAAACAGATTTTTAGTGGTTTTCTGATAAAGCAACAAAACAAAGTGCAAGTAATAAATACAACAAGCAGACGCAGCAAGTGGCCCAATCCTTTCTTAGCAAAGGACAAGCCGGTGGAAATACTTATAAGGACCAAACGTTCTCGAGGACACATGGGAATTCTGTCAAGTGCTTTCGCTTCAAATAGCTGAGTACTCTTCTTTGGTGGTAAGTGTTGTGTGGGTGAACCTGTGCTGATGTACCGACCTTACTTGGACCAATACATACTTGTGATTAAACCCCCTGCAAGCATCTGCAACTACATGAAAGTAATTAAGATACAAATCTAACCACAACCTTAAACTCTGAGATCCTACGCTCCCTTGTGCAAAGGTGTCCTAACGGGGGTTCAGGTTTCTGTCACTCCAGCAACCCCACAATTAGTAGCCAAATACACAATGCATTCCCCTAAGCCCATAAATGGTGAAGTATCATGTAGTCGACGTTCACATAAACCATTGAATAATAACTCAACACAGATCCACTACTAACAAGATGACTTCTCCCATGTCCTCAATAACTAAACGAACTACTCACGAGACATCATATGGATCAAGATCAAAGATGATATGGTAATGGATAACAATCTGAACATAAACAATAATCCAATGCTTCCACTCACAAGCATTAACTACAATAGTAATCAACACCGGAAAAGTTCCCCCTAAGAACTAAAGCAATATCCAACACAATTGTTACAACGTTATGGAGTGGTGATGATGGTGCTGGTGGAGATGATGGTGTGGGTGATGATGATGATCCCGATGAATCCTATCTTGACGATGGTGTTGATGGCGACGATCTCCCCTCTCCGGGAAGGAATTTCCCCGACGGAAATCTGTCTACTAGAGAGATCTTTCTCTCTCGGTGTTTTCTGCCCCGCAGAGGTGGCGGAAATCTATATGTGGTCTCCCCCTGGTGTTAGGGTTCCGTAAGGAAGATATAGGCGAGAGGGCGGAGTCGGGATCCAAGCAGGTGGGCCGGGTGTGGGCCCTCTGCGGCCCTTCTTCATCTCCCCTTCTGGCTTCCTTTGTCTTGTGGGAAAATATAATTTTCCCATATTTTTCTGATCTTCATGAAATTGCATCAAAACACCTCCTTTTCCATCATAATCCAGACTCCGGCAGTTCATCCTCCAAGAATCATCCAACATGCATAAACAAATGAAAATACATAAGTATTACCTCATAATAAGACATATATCAATGAATAGAGGAAAATTATGATATGGAATGGTGATGCAAATTGGACGTATCAGATAAACATGTACTTACTATGACAAGAACTTACCGGTGACTAAAGTTGAGTAGCATGAGGAGCGGCCCTCGTACTCAAGGTACATGAGATTGCCAACTTATACTTTGTCAAGCATATACTCCATAGCTTGTTCACTTTAACCTTAATCACTTCAAGATGCTTATGATAGGGGCAATAAGAGCTGAAAGCTAACAAGTACCATAATTTTTGGAAGCTCTTTATGAGACTTGAAATCCCTGCTTCCCTTTATGAAGGGTCTTTCTTCCATTATTATATTGAGTCTCCACCTTCTATCCTTAGTCACCAATTAAGAGAGTATAGTTGCCATTCTTAGTTCTATGTGCATTGTCCCAAAACTTAGTGATTTATTCATATTGTTGATATTGCTTGTTCTTGAAATATTTGTATCTAGTCACCCTTATGAACTTTGAAGGTGTCCTATGCATTTATTGCTACTTCATGAGGGACAAACTGAATGCCATTATGCTTTGTTTTCTATATGTGAGACAAACAAACGTCTTTCAATGCATTGTTATTCATGATCTTTGTTTGTATCCTTTCATGTTGCATGCTTAGTTACTTTGTCTTATTGTTAGAACTTCATCTTTCATGCTCATGTTTAGAGTACTTTGATCCCAGCTTTCAATGATTGCAAATGGTTTGATCTTGATTTTGATGGTGCATGTCACCTCAAAAATTATTCTTTTTATCACTTACCTACTCGAGGACGAGCAGGAGTTAAGCTTGGGGTGCTTGATAGGTCATAAATGTATCTATAATTTTGATGTTCCATGATTGTTTAGTATCTACTTTGCTTTGCTTTGTCTACACTTTGAAGTATTTTTATATGTTTTCTGGGACTAACCTATTAACAAGATGCCACCATGCCAGTTGCCTGTTTTCTATTGTTTTTGGTTCTAGAAAAGTCAGAAAATAAATATTCTCGGAATTGGACGGGACAAAAGCCAAAGTCAATATTTCATCGAGAACACGGAGCCAGAAGACGAGACGGAGGAGGGCCTCGAGGGGGGCCACACCCCCTGGCCGCGTGGCCTGGCCCGCGCCTGGGGGGTACAGCCGCCTCGGGCACCCCCTCGGCCTCCCTCTTCACCTATAAGAAGCCCCCGATACCTAAACCCTAAGTCACCGATCAATCTTGCACGAAACAGACAGTAGCCGCTGCCACCATCGTCCCTAGATTGGGGGGATCTAGAGCTCTTCCCGGCACCCTGCCAAAGGGGAGAGATCATCCCGGAGGCCTTCTTCATCACCATGCCAGCCTCAGGTATGATGCATGAGTAGTTTCACCTTGGACTATGGGTCCATGTAGTAGTTAGATGGTTGTTTCTCCTCCTTTGTGCTACCATGTTTAGATCTTGTGAGATCAGTTCATAATCAAGTTCATTTATTTGTAATCATGCATGTTGTGTTTGCGAGGATCCGATGGATATTGAGATTACTATGTCAGATTGGTTAATGATTCTATCTTATTGATTCTATCATGTCAGTGTTGTTTGAGATATTGCATGCTCTCCGTTTGCGGTGACCTAGCATACCACTGCATGTGTAGTACACTATAGCCGTTGACATGACATCCACAGAACACCGTTTCGTAAATATCACATCCCTCAGAGTGGTACAATAGAAACATTGCGGGTCCATATTACAAACATACACACGTTATTATTATTACAATACTGGAAGTTCAAGACTTCCAAAAGATTCAGCTTACAAACCAAAATATAAGTGTTTCAGCGGAAGTTTCAAATTTAAAACTTAAACTCCAAATTGAGCTCAGCAAGTTATTGCTATATATTGTTCATGATGCTCGGCTCAAGTGGTTACTAGAACTATAGTAATTATTCAGACTCCTGGAACTCTCCTCCGTAGACGATGTCCTAGTCCTCCCCTTCTACGGCTCCATACAAGTTGGGCTCTTCATATAAGACCTCCTCTTGACTCTCAGATGCATACATTGGAGTATCTTCGAGATTCTCAGAGTCTAAGCAAGGATTCAAAGGAAAGTATGAGTAACAACGTTACTCAGCAAATTCATTATATGCAAGGTAGGAATTTTGATGCTCTATCTACCACCTCGGACTATCAGTCGTTGGCACTATGCAATTTTCGTAAATTTTTCTTCAAAGGTTGATTTTATTATGAAAATCTATGACCACCAGCCTTCACAGGTTGACCAGAACTTTCATGGAGTTCCTTTCCTTCCGTGTCCGTAGCTCCTTCCCGGAACAGGGAGTAACAAGTTACAATTCCTACACTTTGCAGAGGTGTGTTAATTTTCCCATGAGAGATCAACTCCTTGTTGCACAGCCGGGCGTACTTTCCCGTCCACAATTCCATGATGTGGGGCCCAGTAGTTGGTCCAAGCTAATCACTGCCCTCTCCACGACCTCATATGTCTACACGATCCTTCGGGCTAGCTCACCTTCGTTAAGCCCCCTTTCGGGCAGGCTAAAACCCTGATGAGTTCCCGAAGACTCTATGACCTAGTGATGCCCGGATTAGTATCATTTCCATGGACTATCTCCCTAAACACCATTCATAGATAATCTAGACACCAAAAGTGTGGGGCGTAAGGGTTCCCACCCATATGTTGGATCCACACAAGGAATCACAACGTCACGTTAAGGTCGTCTTGCCTCCATACAAGAGGAAAAGGACACAGCTGACTTCTCCGTCCCATTCCAAATCTCATGGTTAACACGTAATATACGACGCTAGAATCACTGATGTCATGGGTTATTAATTCCTATTTGTTCATCATTAGTGCAATTAGAACCCTAAGTTCTATTGCTCCATCATATCATCACTTAGGATGATATCTAAGATTTAGTATCTTGAGAAAATATTGTTTTCTTTTTCTATAGTGTAGATGATAACACACAATTCACAAATACTTTGATAAAGACTCTTCAAAGTACATGAGCAAGTGACGAACTTGCCTTGTGATTGCAAGGTAGTGAAGTCTGATGCTTGCACTGGACCTTGAGCTTCTATGTCTACAAAAACATAATTATTGCCCGGTAAGGACAATATTTAAAGAAGCAAAATGATTATGCAAAGTAATGTAATGCATCATTTATAAAAATTCTTTTTAATAACAAAGGATTTATAAATATTAATTTTTTAATATTTATAATAGAATATTGTATTCTTTTATTTATTTCCCTCTTATTTGAATTTTATTGATTTAATAATTCCTTTAAGAATTATCACTTAAATATCAAAAATTGTTATTAAATATTTGTTTAGTATTTTTCTAAAATACTACAATATTAATATATAATGAAAGTGATTTTTTTTTATTTTTATCATCTTTCAATAATTTTGTAAAATTCCATAAGGAATATTTAAATTACAAAATTCTTAATAAATTTTATATGTTTAAAATTTTATTTCTTAATTTATTTGGATAGTTTAGATTATTGTAAATCCAAAAATATTTTATTTATATTTTTTGGACTTTTATTTTATTTTCTAAAATTTATTTAAGTTCAAGGGAATTTTGGTCTTTTTCCAATTATTAAAACAGGCTCTAAATGATTTGGGCTGGCTTATTTTTATTGGGCCCTTGTGGCCCATTAGGAAAAGTCAAAACAACCACCCCGAAGGGTTCCTAGCCCAACCCAGCCCATCACTCGCTGTCTCTCACTCTCGAGCTCCCCCTTCTCCTTCTCCTCCCCCGACCCCGTGGTCAGTGGTGTCGCCGCCGGCGATTCCCGCCGTCGTGGACCGCCCTGGCCGCCGCCATGGTGCAGGATGAGGTTGTCGGCCTCGCTCTACCTTTCTACCCAATTGGATTTGGACTTGGAGCTCTCCTGTGGCCAGATCGATGTCGTCCCGAACCCTAGGGTTTGGGTTGGCGTTGATCCTGACGCCACCGCTAATGTCATGCGCCGTGGTGATGTTCCTCGCCTCCAGGTGTGGCTAAGGTCGGCGCCATGGAGATGTGTGGGTTGTAGCGCCCCCCTGGGGGTTCTCCCCGTGCCGCCATGGTCGTCGACCATCTCTGCTTCCTCTTCTAGTCTGCAGTGAGGACCTATTGTAAGTTTTTTCCTCTCCCCTCGTGCTCTCTGTGCTAGTTCATCCTATGCTAGATGTTGGTAGTGACCTTCCTGGTGATTGTCTGGTCCTGATTAGGGTTCTTGGTTCTACTTAGGGTTCATACCCTATTGTTGATTAACTAATAGATGAATTGGATCATGGGTTAATGATCCCTGAACCTGTTAAGTGGTGACTAGCTGTGGCTTACTGCTGATGATTCCATGGTTAAATTTCATATGATTCAGATGATACAGTTGCTCTGAAAACAATACTTGGGTAAAGCTAGTGGTTTTGATAACTTACCACTGTCATTACTTGGTTAATGACAATGAGTATGGTGTGATGAAGTCACTGTCTTAGTACTATTGGCTTGAGAATTCATGTATAAATTGAGATCAAAATTGTCTCTTACAGTGAAGACATATATATATATATGAATATCTTGTTTATGATTTATGTGTTTAAGCACAAGAAAATGATTTATAATTGGTTGATTGTATCTGTGAAGATTGGATGCTTAACCTTCTTAGTTTAGAACTGTTCTTGTGACACTATCCTAGTATGGCACACAAGACTAGATTCTTTTACTTGGTGTGGTTTTATTCAAGCTTAAGATTTGGCTTGGCATGATAGATAAGTGAAATCCTCTTTCCTTGTATCCCTAGAACCAATGATGTTGGTCTGAGGTTTAGGGATTTAGACCTCTATCTTATTGATTTACATGGATTGGTTCTGGTAGTGATACCAGCTACTATTGCTTGAATCAAAGTTGGGGAAAATGCTTGTAAGCTTGATAACTTATATAGATCCATAAGATTAAATTCTAAGGTGCTACTCTTGTCTTAGAGATGCGCCTAGAAGTTTAAATCTTAGCTATGTTCATTCTTGAATTGGAATATAGCTTGATAACTAGATCAATGATGTTGTTCCGAGATTTAGTTGGATTCCTTATACTTTTCCGTTTGTTTTTAGAGTTTAAAACCTCAGTGATGGATTCACCCCACTTGGGTGCTTTATGAGAGTTTGAATAAGAAACATATCATGTATGCTTGTCTAATATTAGACAGATAGATCATGTGATGGTCTATTTACTCACCACTGTCACTTGATGTTGTGGTTGTTAGTAGTTGATATTGTGGTAGCTTGATCTGGTGCTCCCCTGGTATTCCCGGTTCCTGGCTTGTCCTTGATCTAGCCCATCATCTCCTGATCCTGATGGCTTGATCTTGGTCTTGCTATCCACCTGATCTACCCCCTCCTTATGTCACCATCTTGGTGATATGATCATGGGCTTTGGTTGGTGTGATCTAGCTTGGCTTTGGCTTGGTTTAGCTGCTGGCTGCTGTGCTTGGTGTGTAAGAGCAATGGAATGGTGTGGGGATTGGTTTCCCACGGCTGTGTTGATGGTTTTGTTTGATTTGCTGTTGTTGTGGTGCTGACAGCACACCCATGCAGTTTGGTGTGTGTGTTGCCTGTGTGCCTGCTACTCAGTTGTGGATATGTTCTGAATTTTGAAAGTTACTTTCATCTGGTTACTTCTACTTGGCTGGTGAAACTTGCCCCTCCTTGCTGTTATTTGACTTATGGCTTAAAATTATGAAAGATACATTCTTTCATATTGGTGAAACTTGCCCCTTATATACTCAATGATGAAAAAGTGAACAGTGCACTTCATTATCAACTTCTAAGAGTAAAAATAATTCTAATCCTAACCTTCTTTTTCTTTTAAGTTTATTTTTATTTTGCAGGAACCAGATTTGAAGATCAAGACTTTAGTTTAGGTTTTTATTTTTCTTTATAGATTAGTCACTTGTAATAACTCTCATATTCCATTGTAATCTTTAACTTATTCTCTTGTACTCTTTATTTTTATTCTTTTGTAATAAAGATTGTACTATTATCAATAAAGAAATATTATTCTTTATTTATTTGCTATTGTAAAGATTGTTGATGATTTTCATAAGTTACATTTTTGTAACTTATTTATTGAATAAAATTATGAAATGGAGATTCAAATTCTTAATTGCTCTCTTTATATAAAGTTTGAGTTATTATTGGTTAGCTCTTAATTAAATCAAATACTCAAACATTATTCAAAAATTCTTTTGAATTGTAATTCAAACACTCAAGTTTAAAAATTCAACTTTCATTTCCCAAAACACATAAGTCCACAAAGATCATATCAAAGTCTATAACAATCATCCTTCAAGACTATACCTAATCTCAAAGTATGAAAGAAACCTTGATCACTTTAGGTTTTTATTTGGCGAAAAATTTACCCACATTTTCACAGATGAATGCATGCAACATTTCAAATTCCTAAATCTATACTTCGTTAGTTCCTAAATGCTGGGATGTTACACCGTTTCTAGTAGCTATCTTGGCCAAGTAGATGCTAGTGACTTCAAGTGGGAGCATTTATACTCGATAGTGGGTTCATGCCTCTATTGAATCTGGGGAAGTGACAGAAATATCTAAGGTTGTAGATGTGTTGCTGCTACTAGGAAGAAAACAACAATCTCTTGTTCATGAAACAATTGTATTGTTTACTTTACACACCTTGCTTAAAGCAGTTATCCGTTGCTTGCAACTTAATACTGGAGGGGGTTCAGATGATAACATGAAGGTGGATTACTAGTCATAGATGCAGTTGGATGGCGGCCTATGTATATTGTTGTAATGCCCAATCGAATCTCATAGGATCATGAATGTCTAGTATTGTATTGTTATGCCTTGCTCTGTCCTGTCAATTGCCCCGCTGTAATTTGTTTACCCAGCATGTTATGTTGTTTATCTTAAGGAGAACACCTCTAGTGAACTATGGACCCCGGTCCAATCTTTACCATTGATACATCTTCCACTGTTTCTGTTTACTTTCTGCAAGCCACCATTACCTTCCATACCATACAATTAATCCTTTGTTTTCAGCAAACCGGTGAGATTGACAATCTCAATGTTCGTTGGGGCAAAGTCTTGAGTTTGTGTTGTGCAGGTTTCCAAGTTGCTAGCAACACCTTTTAGTCGTTTCTTTCCTCCTACTGGTTCGATAACCTCGGTTTCTTTCTAAGGGAAAACTTGCTGCTGTGCTCATCATACCTTCCTCTTCGGGTTTTCCAACGAAGCTCTACAGTGATCTGAGCTACACATCATCAATGTCGTAGGAGCAAGACGTACATCTGCGCAGTCGAAGTCGATGTCGAGGGCGCAGTCCCTGTTGGCCGAGCCAGGGAGAGGCGGCCAAGCCGAGCAGGGCAAGGACGAGGCATAGTCGCCGAGCAGTCGAAGAGTGCACGCTAGAGCAAGCGTGAGCATGGGCGTCTTGGCTGAGAAGGGCAAGCCCGCGCTGCGATGGAGCAGAGCTACCACGCGGTGGCGGCGACGCGAACTGGGCGGTCGTTTAGGTTTTTTGTTTGTTGGCAGTCGTCTAGGTTTTGCTTGCTGGCTGGGGAAGTGGGCCAGGAAAACAGCTCATCCACTAGTGGTTGTGGCTCGTCGTCTCAACTCTCAGTTGTAACCCAAGCCGTCGAAGGCTAGAACGTCGCCGCGCCATGCCAGGGCAGTGCCGCTGGAGGCCGAAGGGCATCCGAACCTTTCCAGGCTGAACAAGTCAGCAATGGCTTCTTCCTCGTCTCCAGCACCGAGTAAAGATCCAATCCATCCCCACTTAATTATGTTCATTAGGTGTTCTAGTTGCTGTTTTGATCAATCTTGTGGTAGGCCTAATGTTTTGGACCTAACAAATGAGACTGTCATAAATAAGCATTTATTAAAAGCAGAGAGCTGGAGATGGCTTGTACATGAGATTTTCCTCTAAATCGCCAACGGAACAATTAAAAGCAACACACAGAGTGAATTCATCAATTGTCTAACATAAAAGCATATAAAAATCCAAGTACTAGAAGGATCAGGAATCTAACAGTATATACAGTAACCCAACACATAAACCCGTTAAAACCAAGACAAGAGTATCCGCTGAATCTTGGACAAACCATGTAAGGCAGCAGAGCAGATTAGGCCTTCGGGGATCCTCAAACAGCACGAGACCGATCTCGATTATTAGTTTAATTCCAAGAACGCGTACAAGTTATTAGAGGAATCAACACGTATAACCAACCCACCTTTGAAACCAACTCTCTTGGACTAAACGAGCTCAAACTGGACCAAGGAGCAACAAAGAACACACACATGAGAAGGAAAAGGTCGAGCTCGATCAATCCAGTCAGTAAATAAGCAAAATCAAACTCAGTGGCCCATTGCCCCACACAATTGACAACCTCGTCACCACCCAGAGCTAACCACCCACAGTTCTCCATTGATGCAAGCAGAGTACACCCTAACCCCCGGATGAATAAATGATCTTTTGCGCGTATTAACAACACAAACAACACAGAACCTCCACAGAAACATTGAACAACTAATTTTCGCCCTGCAATGGCCATAGAGAACACAAGCATCACACAATTCACCCATCCACCATGCTAGTCGCGCCGCAGTTGGACTAATCAACGCGGAGCAACCACCTCAGAGGAGTCCGGGGGAAAGAGTCGAATAGAATCACCTGGGTGGGTCCGGAAGAGGCGGCGTTGGGCACGTGATCTCTGCCACGCGGGGCTCCGGCGAAGGAGCTTGGCGCCGAGTGAGGTGGAGAGGAGGAGGAGAGAAGCTTCGAAGATGATGGGCAAGGGCGGTGCCTCCAGCTGTTGATGGGACAAATGCGTATGCGCGTGTAGTCCTGTACTATGTGCGTTTGATGGAGTGGGTAATGTATGTATGCCAGTCGCTACGCGTGGGGCCACTGGTGGTAGGGCCGGATGGATGTGGGCTGGGTAGAGGAGTCGTGTGCCCATAGCCTGGCAGACTTTCAAGGGGATCGAGCCAAAAGACGAAACGGCTGGCACTTTTTTTTCTCTTCCGAGCAAATACTCTTTCCGTTTCAAAATATAATATTTTTTAGATCGGTAAAAAATATATCTAGACATTTTTAGTATCTAGATTCACTCTAAATCTGAGCGAACTTAGATACTAAAAGTAGTCTAAATACATTTATTTCACAAAATTAAAATATCTTATATTTTAAAATGGAGAGGGTAGTACATAACACCATATGTTGGTGCTATTTTTGCACAGAACACATATTTCACTTTGTTTTGCACAAAACACCATATTTTCATGTAACTTTTGCATAGAGCACAAAAATATATATTACCATGGCTAATTGCTAATTAGTGAAGACGGTCCCACTATCATGAGACCGCAAGGAGCTTCATTTCAACACCGATACCATGATGGCGGAAGCATACACAATTATACACACTGAGAGAAGGGCTCAACGTAACACAACATCTCAGGTGCAACAACTTTATTATCCAATCATATTATTGAGACAATGTTGTTAGGTGGTTTTTCTTTGACATCTTCTACCATTTTTTGATGATTGCAGGATTCTATATGCGGGTTTTAGAAATACCATTTTTTAGCGTTGTCATGGGAAAGCATATACATTATGTTTGGAAAATGAGCGCATAAATTTATTTAATTATTAATAAAACTCGCCAAATAGCTTTCTCTAGAAAAACACAAGGCACAGCCATCCCAAATTCCCAATTACTGCTAGCAATTCTGAGTCACTGACAGCGCGGCCAGTCACTTTCAAGAGCTAAAATGCAGGCAGGCCGAGCATTGGGCGGGCTACTACTCCAGCACTAAAACGAAACCCACACGGCCCAACCCAACCAAAGAACCCCGACTGCCATTCGCCACCACACACGTAACGTCTCCTCCTCACCCTAGGGTTCCGGCGATGGCGCACGGCGGCCAGCCCCGCCGCGCCCCGGCCGCACGCCGCCCCAAGCCGTCCTCGGCGTCTTCGTCCGCGCCATCCAACGACCGGAAGCGGAAGCGCGCCGCCGCCGTCAAGACCGTCACGCTCAAGAACCAGATCCGCTCCACCGAGCGCCTCCTCCGCAAGGTACTGGGGCTCTTCTCGTCTGCCTATCGATACGGCTTGTGGGGTGATGATACTAGTTCTGGGTCGAGGAAGTGGTTGCTTGGACTTCGTCGAATAAAATTTTGCTCAATTACAATTTGTTATCGGTCGCACTTGCTACTGTAGGGGTTATAGTCTTTAATGCTTCGATTGGTGCCCCGTTTGCTTCCGCTCAGTGGTGTTTAGTGCATCTCTTGAGGATTGCAAGTAGTTAGTGTTGTAGCTGGATTAATGCTCACTTTGCTACATTTAGGTCACTGAATGAAACGAAACTATGCAATGTTACTTGGAAATCAGTATATCTGATGTATGTAGGAAGCCTTAGCTAGATATATCTGAAAAATGTCTATTAAAGGAATCGATGATGATTGCTTATCCTAGCTTAGCAGGTGGTGTAGCAGGATGATAGCTTTACTTTTCTGGGAAATAAGTTAAGGTCACAAGTGATGGTGGAAACACACATCTATTAAAGGAATCATTACTTGTGCGTCCACAGTATCTGATGTATGCGGTGTAGGGATATGTTTCGGTTTGAAAAAAATCCACATTAAAGTATCCATGCTTAAAGCTTTTCCATGGTGATGAGTTCTGCCATTTGTTGATTATTACTTGGGATTTTTTCCATATCTAATTGGTGTGGTTTTGCAGAACACATTGCAGCACTTTGAGCTTCTCATGAATCAAGATATTAAGCCTTAGCCCTACTTTTATTTGAGCCCTGCGTTGAGCTGTTGCATGTTTTTTCTCCAGGACCTCCCTAATGACATGAGGGTGGCTCAAGAGAAGAAACTGGAAGAACTAAAGAAGCAGCAAGAGCTTCAGAATCAATTGGCTATTCAACGGACAGTTCAGTTGAGAGATAGGAAGATAAAGTTCTTTGGTCTGCTGTCATTTGTCTTTCTTCCTATTCATTTTTAGTGCCCTTTGTCTGTCTGTGTACTTATCCTTTTCTTGGTGTGGTAACTCCTTCACAGAGAGGCGAAAGATTGAGAGGATGATTAGGCGCCTTGATAAACAACAACGTTTAAATGCTGATGATGCCAGCAACAAGCTGTCATCATTGCGTGAAGATCTTGAATATGTCAGAGTAAGTTCACTGCATTTCTTTCTCTTACTTTCTGAACCATTGTTTTGACATGAGAATTAGTATATTTCCTTTGGTACTTGTTCTTATGGCGTGAAATTCATGGCTGGTACAGTGGTACTTGGTACTTGTTCTTATGGCGTGAAATTCATGACTGGTACAGTGGTACTTGTTATAGAATCATTGAACCTGCTTTAATTTCCAGCTAATGCTTATTTATCATTGCTTGTGCAGTTTTTCCCAAAGAATGAGAAATATTTCCCACTGTTCACTGGGGGGAGTACCCCAGATATTGTAGAGAAGAGGAATGCATGGCGTAAGAAGATCAAGGAGAACCTCGTGGCTGCTGCAGAAAATGGAAAGGACTTAGAAGGTGGATGTTTGCATTACTGATTTTCTAGATTATGTTAGAATCTTCAATGCACTTTAGCTCTATATTGAAATTATTCTGCCTGTTAGCTTTACACGTACTATCTAAAGTACTAAATTTTATTCTGTATTAACCTAACAGAGACAGCAAGTGATGATGATACCTTGGATGTGAGTGATGATGACTTCTTCATGTCTGGAAGTTCAAGTGATGAAGAGGCAGATGATGAATTGACCGACAAAAGTGCTAAGTATGATTCACGACTCTTGGACATTGGCTTCTAAGTTCGCATAAATACATCATTCAACAAGTTTGTTACTCATAGAGCATTACACCGGGTGAATGAGAGATCAATTACTGTTTGTAGTAATCTGGCTTAGATTGTTGAACACGACAGTTACTGAACTATGGTCGTCTATGTTGGGAATGAGCAACTTAACATTCACAGTAGGGGCCAAAGGTGAATATACATGTACAGGTGTAGGCAATATGCCAAAAGGCCCTTATACAATGGGCATATACAAAGAAAGAGTTATATACATCTCTAACAGTTTAGAAATATCTGTGAATAATCATAAAACGGAAAGGAATCCATGAGATACTCCTTCACAGCTCGCTGTAAAATATCCTATAACACCCTCTGTTTTCTGATTTAGTAGAGGAGGATCTCCCTAGTATATAACAGAAGGAGGATGTTCCTAGTTCCCACAAGGCCACCATGAGTGCTGTAGTGAGCTCTGTAACAACTGTGCTATTTGTTCAATTAGTTTTGAAGTTGAGGGCAAGGTTGGTTGGTCGGGTGCTGGAAAAAGAGGAGTTTTAAGCATTTCAGAAGCTGATCGGCTGTCATACAGTTTGAATCATGTAGAAGTATTCATTTTCTGTTGGGAAACTATCATATTTCCTTTTTAAATTTAGTCCCCACTGATTTTCTCAGCCTGGATAGTAGTAGGTTTGTAATCTTTTTTCCTGTAAACTCTCATGGTCTATTAACATGGGACTACCCAAATTTTGGTTAGTAAGGGGAGGTATACTAATGTTGCTAATTTTCTGCAGAGAACCAGGTGGCTCAGGCAGGGCAGCGTCTGGTATGTCAAGCGATGAAAAGAACCAGGTTGTTCCCTGCCTTGTGTCTCGGAGTTCTTGCGATAAGCTGTCAATAGTTTTGCTTCCTTATATTTAACCCCACTATTATGAATGCAGCGGCAGAGAGATGCTCGAGTTCTTATGCCACCACCTCGTTCTTTACCACCAAATAGAGCTAGACATGTGGATAAGCGTGCAGTGTCCAGCTCCAGCAATACTTCGGCCAGCACAAGTGGTAGCTCGTTCAAAAATAGAAGAGCATCAAATCTGTCGGCAGATCACAACAGCACTCTTAGTTCAAATTCTGATGCTCACAAGCCACGTCGCAAAAGGAGACCTAAGAAGAAAAACAAGCAGGTATAACTTCGCATCCTGCTTCATTCGTTTTTTCTCATGGTACCTATATTTGCCCGAAATTAGTTCTGATAGCTTTATGTTATGTGCACGATATAATGTTAGGTAGTTTGCCAAAACATACTACATTATGGAGCAGAGGATGTATTATTCTACTAATATGGAGTATATTCTAATACTATGGAATAGGATTATTATTTAAATGGGAAGATATAAGATTTGAGATAGCCAGTTGAGGCTAAGGATTTTCTAGCCACAGGCAGATATTGTAATGCTCATTCTGTCTGTCATAAGTGAATATCCATAAGAATGGTGATAAAAAATATAAAATCCATGGAACATGAAGGGAAATCGTTCCACATGGTTTGTGCTCATATAACTGTAAGTTGGTTATGCTTGACTTTTTTTTACACAAGTTGGCGCGGCTGTATCATTGGGAATAATATCCTAGTTGGTTTGGTTTGTACCATTTGTCTGCCTGAGCAGAACATTACCCACGCAACAACGTCAGTTTGTTTGTAGCTTGAACTTATTATTAGACGAAGTCTCATCATGCTGCTGCTTGTCCATCCCAACAGGCATGAATACTTTGAAGCTCGCCGCGAGGGATGCATCAACCGCAAAGATCTCTTCCCGCCAAAGTGTGACCCGGAAGGCCTGTTAATTCGAAAAGAAACAAAAAAACACAGCATGTGTGACTGAGCAAGCTGATGATTTTGTATGCTCACTCTCTCGATGTAAAATGACCCTGGTTTTGTTGCCCCCGTCTCCAATTGTTTCACAGTAAACACATATACTACCATTGTAAACCGATGTCATGCCTCGTTTTCTTTTTACCCTGGAGTAAAATCTTTCTTCACATGATCCCGTCGACCCCATATGGATCTGGGACGCCATAACACAACTGCCGCCAGCGCCTCCCTCCAGCCTCATTGGACCCAGCAACACACTGATTCCTGTCTGAAGCCATATCATGCATGCTTTTACCATTCCTTGCTAGGCTGTTGTGTGGACCTGCTGCCCCTTGTCTGCCTGCCCACTGCCCACTGCTGGGATCTCATGACCTGTGACCGCGTGATACCGAGTCCCAGTTGTCTCCCGACTGTCTGGTTCGTCGTCATGATAATTCATGTGGGTCTAGGGCCACGTTGTCCGTATCCTAGCCATCATCTGCAAGAAGAACATTCAACATTACCTGTTACAATCCACATGCTGCTGTTTGATTTTTTTTTTACCGGGCATCATAAGGAATGCAAATGTTATCGCATCGGCAGCTGCGTTTCATTGTCCTGTCTGTGCCTGCAGCCATGGCCTGGAGGATTGAGGTCCCGGTTGTGACGTGCAAGCAGTGACTCTGAAGTTGCACCGATGAGCGGGCTGTGATGTGCGACGCAGTGACTCCTCTAAGTTCGTACCGCCTGAACGGAGCAGAGGCCCCTGGATTACTGCGTGTCTGTACCACCTCTGTTTCAAAATATAATAGTATGTTTTAACTTTGTTGAAACGAATGTATCTAGACTTTTTTTAGTGTGTAGTTTATTCCGTACTACACACTAAAAAGGATATAGATTGGTTTATTTCATAAAAGTTAAAACATCTTATATTTTAAAATAGGGGGAGTACGATTTCTTGGCAGCGCTGAATCCGAGACTTGGAGGGAATTCTGAACCTTGTAGCCGTGTGCCTGGTATTGGTACAGAAAAAAAAATCGTACCAAGACTGGCAGGCTGCAGCCATGGCCTTGGAGGGTTGGAGCTGGAGCGGAGGAGGAGGAGGTCCCCGTTGTGACGTGCCACGACGCAGTGACTCCTCTAAACCCGTACCTGATTCCTCTAGTTTCGTACCGCTGAAGGGAGCAGAGGTCCCAGGATGTTTCTTCCTTTGGAAATGAAAATCAAAAGAATCGGTGCATGTAGACAAAAAATAATAAGAATGGGTAATGTGCATGTACGAACTTCTGGCACAAATAGCTAGCGCTGAATCCTATGACTCTGAGGTCCTTCTGAACCTTGCCGTGCTGCTGGGGCATCGGTACCAAAAGTTTCAGGGTTAGACGTGAGTTTGATTTTTTTTTATACTACTATATCGTACTACATGAGTGGATGATTTGCCAAGAACAGTGTTCATGCTTTGGGTTTACTCAGAGCGAACTGGCTGTTACGCGTACTATGCTTCGAAGGCGTCCAATCCACAGGTAAAGAGAATAAGAACGTATAGTGCTAGCATGGAAGAAGAGAAAAAGCATGCAAGAGGAATCACGGCAGAGGAAGAACGAATGAAAGGCTAGCTTGAAACAGAGCTTCTTGATCAAGACACGTTCTTTCTTGTGAATGATTTGCCAAGAAGTCAAGAACAGTGTTTATGCTTTGAGTTCACTCAGACACAGAGCGATCTGGCTTTATGTGCGCTGTTCTTCCAGTGAATCCACAACATGGAGAAACCAAAAACAAGAGGAATCACACAACAGGAAGAACGAATGAAACAGGGCTTCTTGATCAGACACTACTTGTTTTTATGACTAGTAACATCAACAGCATACACTAGGAGGAATCTAGTCTAGGAGAAACAAAAAAGACCAAACTTGGAGTCAAATCTCGATCTCTTTTTTTCTTGCTTCGTGTGTCCCAGTTCCTCGTCGATACACATCAAGAAGTAAAAACTAAACAAAGAACCTAAGTAGGAGTATATACATAAACCCCAGTTCTTCTAAGCTTGGCTGAATCTCTGACTACACATGTACTGCAACAGTACTGCTGCATGCCGGCCTGTCCGGCCGGCTGAATCCTGAACTCCTCGAACGGTCGGTCTCGTGTTCGTACAACGTTGCGAGTGCCTTGGCAGATCAAACACACACTTTGTGTGCGCGTGCGATGCAATATGGCCGGCATACGTTCCGCCATGGTCTGATCAGCTCATGCTCAAGATATAGGTCATGGATCTCTGACGAGCCACGTTGATCGGCCATTCATTTTCCATCAAGTCTAGAGCTTGATGTATATAAACTCTCAGGCAATCATCGTGCTTCGGAGCCTCTCATGATCCTCAGCCTCTTGCAAGAACCGATGAACATGCTGCAAAACCGATGGAAGTAAATCACTCGTTAGACTCGCGTTTCCTGCGCACAGATCCAGCAGCGTAGGTACTTCTGAACTTACTCCCATGGCACGTCGCCGGCGAGCATGAGGTCTCCGTCCTTGTCCTCGTAGGCGACCGCGAACTGTCCGGCGGCGGCGTCCGGCGAGGAGAAGCAGCCGAAGAGCTTGTCCAGCGCGTCCCTCAGCTCGCCGTACCCTCCGTACGTCCTCAGGTCCACCTTCCGCAGGTACGGCGCCCCGTCCATGCTCACCTTCACGTACAGCCCTCCTCCCCCTCCCGATCTATGCTTCCCGGCCGCGGCGGCTTCCTGCTCGTGGCCGTCCTTGGACTTGGTCGCCGGCGACGACGGCTGCTGGAACGTGCTCTTCCTGTACGCGCACACCGGCGGCCATCCCACCACCTGCACCCTGCGCACGCACATCATACAAACCCGTTAGCTCCCTCTCTCTTTCATGCCGTGCTCGGTTTTGACAAACTGTACGTATGAGGTGTGCCGGAGCTTACTTAGAAGCCGGTGTGTTGTCGTGGTCGTCGGTCCCGGAGGCCTCGCTCCTGGCGGCCGCCGACGGCCGTTTCTTCTGCGCGGCGGCGGCGAACGCCAGGTCGATGCCGCTACTGCTGCCGGGCGGGCCGAGCCGCAGCTCCGCGTCGATGATCTCCATGGATCGGACTCGCAAGAAGCAAGATGGGAACGGGAAGTGCGTGAGAAGGAAATAAGGATGGAGCTTGGTTTGTGGTTGAGGCTTGGACGTACGTCGTTTCGCTTGGCTCCGGTAGCTTGACTGGCTGCCTTGCATATATAGCGAGCGAGCACGGCCCGGTTAATTAGGTGGCGGTTGCTCACACGCTCGGGAAGACATGGACGGCACGGTGACATGCGGGGCCAGTGGACAGCGAGGGAGGGAGGCGGTACGTTCCTACCGTGTGATGGGGGTGGGGGTGGGCCCCGCGGGAGGTTGTGTCTGGGCCCGGGCAGACAGGAGGGGCCGGGAGTAATGGTCCGGGTCGGGGTAGATTCCGCGCGGTGGCGATGGGTGGGCCCGGGTGATGTTTGGCCTGGGGAGCAGGCAGGCGCATGTGGCTGCGACGCGGCGGGGCCCGGAGGTCGGTGGGCCGCGGGAGGGGGCACGTACGTGTCGCGGCTCGGCCGGTGAGGTCTGGTTGGTTCGTGTACACACACGCTCGGGTCATGCATGCATGGACACACACTTGACATGCAGTGGCACTGGCAGTGGTGTACGTACTCATGGAGCTTTGGCCTTTCAAGTTAATCAGAAGTTCAGACGAACAGGGACCAAGTCCATGAATCGGCTCTGCCAGCGTCTGCTTGTAACTTGTCTGCTTATTTTTTTTCCGTATATCACACCACACATAAACCAGCTGTGCGCTCTTCTCACCGTTTGGCCCTCCCAATACTCCCCCAATCTCAAAATAGATGTCACACCACACATAAAATGGATGTATCTATACACTAATTACGACAGGTATTTTAAGACGGAAGGAGTACTTAATTACTTTGTGCGAACCTGCGCTTATCCATACCAAGTTCATAGACTACGGTACTTGTGTGCTTTTACTCTCCTTTCAATTACATGGTCCTCTGCCTACATATACGGAGTAGTTATGTTTTTTATTACTTTTGGGTCTTTTTGTATTAGATTGGTGGAATTTCGCAAAATTCTGAATTACTGAGTTTAGACATAGTGCACACACCTGACCTATGCGTATCATCTGCACGCATATCCCCCAGACAACCAACGAAGCGAGCCAGCGAAGCACGCAAGCTCGGCCATGCAACCCTTGCCTGCTTTGCACCGCCGATGATGCATGAAAGGAACGACAGCTAGGGGCCGGGGCAGGCACGCAGATCTCGTGCCGCGCTGCCGTGCGCGGCCACCGAACCCAACCCGGCCCGGCACGCTTTTCCCGCCCGCCCACCGCGGGTCGTTGCCTGTCCCCTCCACCCTCCTCCTCGCAACAACCACCACACACGACGCAGCGCCACAGCTAGGATCGCCCGATCCGGTTCCTGGCGCCAGACACCCTTGCTCGCTTACTTCGGGAACGATCGTAGCAAAATATCTCGTGTACGTTGATGTGAAAGGGAGGGGGAAAGCTAGCTATTTCAAAACAGCACTCCCTGCATGCCGTCTCGATCGTCTTCCCATCGGACGGACACCAAAGCAGCGCCATGTGGCGAAATCTTCCCGTGAATGACGATATATAACTCCTGGAAAATTAGTTGTACTATAATATGGATGGATTCGCCAAGTTTAGAAATGCACCGTAAAACTTTGCTCGGTGGTAAACAGTTATACATGGCTAACATGATTGGTGAAACTACAAAACGAACGCTTCGCGACCTATCCCCTGTCTCGCCCCCGCGCGGGCGAATAGGGGCCCCCAGCGCCGCTGCCTCCCACCCCCGCCTTCGTCGGGTCGGGTCGGGCCACCGGGCGCTGCCTGGGCAGTGCTGGTGCCGGTGACGGCGGCGGCCGGCCTTTCCCCGCGCAGGGTCTTCCGACGGCGCGGCGCACGGCGACTCCAGGAGGTGCTCCTCGGCGGTACTTCGGCCCGTGGACGGCGGGTGTTCCTGGCAGCGGTGGCGCGGCCCTCTGGCGGCGGGGCAGGGTGCCTGGTTGGTCGCCGGAGTGCAGCCGGCAGTGCCCTCTTGGCCTAGATCTGGGCCTAATCGGGCCTGATCTGGGCATGGGCGGGCCTCCGGTGAACTGCGGGTAGTGGCCTGAGCTTGGGATGGTGGTGGCGTGGCACCCTCGCTGCAGTGCGGCGGCGGGACTTTACGGGCCCTTTTGGGCTTGGCCGGGCCGGTAGGGGCCTGGTTTGACCTGCTGCTGCACCCGGTCGGCTACTGCCTTCCGACGGTGGAGGCTGTTCCCTCCCGCGTGCTACCATATCGCCTTTCCTCGCTTGCTCTCCTTTCGCTAGGCTTTACCGGCCTCGCAACTTCGGACATGGAGAGACGACGGTGATGACTATAGATCGTGGTGGCGTGCGCTGGCGGCCGGCAAAGATTGGTGGAGCGGTTTGGAGCGTCCAGGGGTGGGCTCTGGGGTTCGGGAGAAATCCCTGTCGGCTCGGCACTGACGCGGCGACGCATGCGGGTGTCGCCATCCCTCCCGAAGGGCGTCAGTTGTACCTTGTGTCCACCTCCCAGTGTACCGGGGGAAACCCTAAGACTTGCTCCGAGGGAAACCCTAGGATCTGTCTGGACAGCAACGTCGTCGTGGTCGCCCTCTTCTTGGAGGTGTTGCTTGGTACAAGACGCTTCGGGTGCTAGAAGCGTGGTGGGAATTCTTGGAGGGCGCAACGATGGCGAGTCATCTCTGTTTTTTTCGTCGATCCGCCGATGTCGGCATTGTTTTCTCTTCCTTTTTTTTCTTCTTTTGGACATATCTTGTGCCGTTTGCTCTAGCATAGTCGTACCGTTGTATCAGTTGGTTGCTATATTAATATAGCGGGACGAAAGCCTGATTCGAGAGATACATGGCTAACATTGGCCACTTTTCTGAAAAAAACAAAAGCTTTTACTACTACCCATTTTCCTGGTTCTTTTTTCTCCGAAAAGAATTTATCCTAGTCTCTCTTCTACATGTAATTTGGCAACCTGGCAAAATGGAAGTGGCGGCGCAGGATACCTACGGAGCTAGAGAGGGCATCTTAAGAAATGGTCTTTTTCCACTACGGCGGCCTGTAATTTGGCAACAAGGAAGTGGATCGATATGTTTGTTGGAGGCCGCCCGCAGACCCTGAGTATGTCGTTGAGGACTACATGCTGAGCATGCTTCTCAACGTTTGTATGCACGTTATTTCCTTGAGAAATTGTAGAGGAAGAATGTACTTCCACCTATACACAACCTTGACTCCTGCCTCTGTGTCGAGGTTCGCGGTCATGCCCATCACCTCCCGAAAACCTAGTCATGGCCATGTCCCTGCTCCCGTCACCTCCCTAGAGTCACCAACGCCGACGATGGAGGAGGTCCAGTGCAAGCGTCACAACCACGGGGATCGAGTTGCGCAAACTTTCTGAGTCATAATAATGTTGCATGCGCCTTTACCTATTGCGCAAACATGCTCACCTCGTCGCCGAGGTGGACCATGTCAACCTCACTCTCATCACTATGAGGCGGTGCCTAAAAATCCTCCTCCAATCATAGAAATCTCTTTGTTTAAATGTTGCAATATCCAAATGTAAAGATTTTGTATGGTATCGGCCTCGGTGATGGTAGAACCGTGTGAGCCCTTTGTTCATATTTTACCTGAGTTGTTCCAAGAATATAATTAAGATTGACACTATCTGCGTACCAATATAATTGATGCCATTTTATTTAGTTAGATTTGATCTGGATACTCACGTTTTAGTGTGTAGCTTTGCTTCGAGATGCGTCTTACGTACATATACATGCGAATATAGATAAATCCTTGAGATGTAATTTAAGGAGGGAAGTATATTAATTTTGATGACTACATTAAAGGTCCTTGGTTCCAACTTGGTCCCGGGTCCCAAAATTTCAAAACGAGAGAGGAAAACATGGGATATGTCACCTTCCGCGAGCTAACTGCTTTAGAAAGTGTAAGATCCATCTACCATACTCTTCCTTTATCGTGCGAACGGTTGAATTTGACCCCACGTCGTTCCGCGGTACCCACATCACTTCCCAAGAGTGATCGTACCCCACCTCTTGAAAAAGAGAATCTGAACATACTCACTCTTTTCCCAATTAACTTAAGTATATCATTTCCCCGTAAAAAGAACCCGCGAAAACATAAGTTTCATTGTATTACTACTCCGTTTATATTTCAAAATTCTACGTAGAAAACTTGTCCTTTCTGGTCTTTTTGGAGCACACATAAACATAAGTTTCCAAGGTATTTTTTTAATTTTTTTATGACATTTTATTTATTTTCTATGGCATGTTCGCGCGCTAGCACACCTCTTTATGTTTTGGACTCGATGAGCTCAGTTTGTAGGGTTTTAGAGTTTTGCAGTTTGGTCTGTTGATGATAGAACGCCCGATCCAGATGCACGAGAGCAAAAATAAGGGCAAGAGGCCACGTCGTCGAGCTAGCCGAGGTCTTTTTCAGTTTCTGTTCTGCTACGAACAAACGATGTTCCCGTGCACGTACGGAGTAAGGGAGTAGCCATCCAGCCGTGCATCCGTCCAGGGTCACTGCCGCACGTACAGACCAGACAGCCCGGGCGCTGCCTGCCGCATGCACTCGCTCACGCGCGCTCGCGGCCGTGCCCCGTCTTTACTCGCCTGCCGGGCCGCGGTCGCCGGCCGGAACACGCGCACATGCGCGCCGTGAATGCGCGCGGCGACCTTGCCGGCCGCCAGTGCGGCACGCGCGTACGGATCCCGGCCACGCACACAACCGCTCGCCATCAATCCGCGCGCATACGACGCTCGGCTCGCGGCCACGGGCGCACGTCGTCGTCGATGGGCTCCGCCCCGCGCCACCAGCGCCGCCGCCGGCCGGGCCCTCCCAGTTATCGCTCGGTCGTCTGCGCCAGCGCGGCGCCACGAGCTACATGCGGGTGCCCCCGTCCTGTGTCGCGACGTGAGCTCGATCGCGTGCACGCGTACGCGGCTGGGCCATGGATCCTCCTCTTTAGCGCAGCAGCTCGTCGGCGATCTGGCTGTCATCGTGCGAGTTGAATGTCGTTACCGGCCGCTCGCTCGCTGCGTCCGAAATCGGCGCATCGTTTCTGCTTGAAAGGAAGTTCTTTCGGTTGGACATCATACCTACTACGAAAAAGTTCATTTCAAACCTTAAACTTGTAGACGTTAGACAAATCAAACCCTGAAATCGTAATACCGGCCGTTGGCAGCCTGAACTTGTGAATCCCGGTCTAATTCGAAGAAGGCCTGTTTGGTACTACTAGTGCGGAAGCAGCGTTTCACCGTCACCGTCAGGCCAGTTCGAGACGCTCGGTTGCAACGTACACTAGCATTCGGCACTTCAACTGATCAGTGCTACTGAACGTGCTAGTATATATGGACAAACTCGCTCGTCATTCTGTAATTTTTGAACATATGTAAGTGCCAGGTGATCGATGCACTATGTACCGGCGTCCATGCGAAACAAAATCTGAAAACTTTTGGCAGGCCACGGCCTGTTCCTAGTCATTGAACTTGCTTAACAAAGTCAATACGACCATTGTACAGTTAGAATACGAGTTTATGGTAATTAAACTTGTGCGAGAGTGTCACGCGAGGTCACTGAGCGATACGGCGCGCTGCATATAATGATTAACCGTTCAGTAGGACCCGCTGTCAGCTTTACATCTTGATAGATATGTCCATACCGAACATTTATTAGCCCATAGGGTCTCCGGACAAGCAATTAATTTCAAAGAGCCCCTCCCACTACCTGGTAAAGATGCTCACCAACACGGAGTGCTCGAGGTGAAGGTGGAGAGAGGAAGCGGGAACGGCGCGACCCAACTAGGAAGGGGAGAGAGGGAACGAGGTTGCCGAGGCGGCGGTGATCTTCCTCGACGGGGACGGGCGAGGTGTTGCCGCTCTGATGATGCGGCGAGGTGCCGCGGCCATGTTTTCAATCTGGCGCGACGATGGCGCTCCTGTTCCTGTCTACGGTAAGCCCTCTGCTTGCATGTAGTTGGTGCGAATCAAAGTTTTTTTTTGGCGATTTTCGGTTCAGGAGGTGTGAATCAGTCCATGCCCGGAGTTCTCTGTCCATGCCCTGAGTTCTCCGTCAATGTTAAGTTGATTGGTTTGGGTAGGTTTTTGCTAGATGATTTGGATGCGGTTAGGGCTTAGGGTTTAATAAAGTACGAATCTTTTTGGGCAGAAATTGTTTAAACTTTAGTAAGATGATATGTTGAGTACTAGAGAAATCACTTGTCATGTACCACCTATCGTATGCTTCTCTTGTTATAATTTGCAGGAGAGAAAAGTTTATGTTTTTCATTGGAGATCAATCATGGTGGATATTTCCTAGGCACTGGTAACAACATAAGCTACTCCCTCCGTCCACAAATAAGTGTACATCTAGCTTTTGCCTAAGTCAAATATAACCAAATTTGACTAACTTTATAGAAAAATATAGAAACATATATTACATCAAATTGATATATTATGAAATTAGATATAAAAATAAATCTAATGTTAATAATTTAGTGTCATAAATGTTGGTATATTGTTCTAAAAAGTTAGTCAAACTTTACTACGTTTGACTTAGGACAAGGCTAGAAGTACACTTATTTGGGGACGGAGGGAGTATGTTGGAGGGCACATTATCTACTATGATGAAGTTGACAGCTTAACATGGTCAGAAGTCATGCTAGAGAACATAATTGAGAAGATAGGATGTACATTACTATATTCCAATGCTCACACTTGCCAACAATTAATGGATTGAGAGAGTTAGATGATGATCATGCCTTCATGGCTATGGTCATATTAGTTGACATTGACCACCATTTATTCAGTATTTACCTAGGTTATGATGAGATCTTGGGCTTCAAAAGTTGGTATGGTGTTGTGCATTTTCCAATTGCTCACTTGCCTCGTGTCATTAGCCCTAAGAAGTCAAGTACCAACAACCAGCCTAGACATGACAGTTCATATGTTCCTCCAGCACCACTGCAAGTTGTGGTTCCAACAAGCAATGTTTAAGATTCAGTGGAGAGTACAAAGGAAGACTGTGTTGCTGGTAGAGTGAGGCAAAGGAAGAGGGTGAGAACCAATTTCTTTGAAACTTGCAGCATTCAAGAAACAGAGGAAGTAACTGACCAGGATGATAGTGATGCAGTTGCTGATAGTGTTAATGGAGTAGATTCAGACTTTGAACTGTCTGATTCTGATTATGCTCTCAGTGATGGTGATGATGATCTACATGCAAGTAATGTAGACCATGTACCTGGCAATGGCAAGACTGCAACTGTGAAGAAGAAAAGGAAGAGAAGATGCACTGCTGCAAATGAGAAAGACAAACAAAAGGCTAAAAATAAAGCCGAGGACTCTGATGGAGAGGATCTATGGGGACCTGACTCTGATGATGATGCAGTCAACATCAAATTCAAGACATTCAGAGAGGATGACTTTAATGATCCCAAATTTGCAACTGGCCAAGTGTTTGCTAGTGTGGAGTTGCTTAGGAAGGCCATTAAAGCATACAATTGTGTTCATAGAAAAGGCATCAAACTTACTATTAATGACAATCTGAGGGTTAGGGATGTTTGTGAAAAGAAATGCCCTTGGTATCTGGGGGCATCATATGATTCAAGGACTAAAGCCTTCCAAATAAAGAGATACACATGTGGCAATGGCAAGACTGCAACTGTGAAGAAGAAAAGGAAGAGAAGATGCACTGCTGCAAATGAGAAAGACAAACAAAAGGCTAAAAATAAAGCTGAGGACTCTGATGGAGAGGATCTATGGGGACCTGACTCTGATGATGATGCAGTCAACATCAAATTCAATACATTCAGAGAGGATGACTTTAATGATCCCAAATTTGCAACTGGCCGAGTGTTTGCTAGTGTGGAGTTGCTTAGGAAGGCCATTAGAGCATATAGTCGTGTTCATAGAAAAGGCATCAAACTTACTATTAATGACAATCTGAGGGTTAGGGCTGTTTGTGAAAAGAAATGCCCTTGGTATCTGTGGGCATCATATGATTCAAGGACTAAAGCCTTCCAAATAAAGAGATACACAGGTGAGCACACATGCAGTGGCAAATGGAAAGTTGCTGCATTCACAGCCAAATTCATTGCTGACAACTATCTAGAGAACTTAAGAGCTGATCAAGGAATGAGCCTGAATAATTTCTCAAGGGTGGTTCATAAGGGGCGGAACATGACACCAACTAGAAGCAAACTGCAGAGGGCAAAAAGGATTGCCATGACTATCATCTATGGATATGAAGAGGAGAACTATAGGATGCTATGGGACTATGCCAATGAGATCAGGAGGAGTAATCCATGCAGCAGTTTCTGGCTTTCACTAGATGAAAATGCTAGATTTAAGCAATGTTACATGAGACTTGAAGCTTGCCAAAGGGGGTTTCTAGAAGGGTGCAGGCTAGTCATATTCATTGATGGATGCCACTTGAAAACAAGGTATAGAGGGCAGTTGCTCACAACTGTTGGGATGGATCCCAATGATTGTATTTTTCCCATTGCTATGGATGCTATTGAAGTTGAAGATACACTAACCTGGACATGGTTTCTAGAGACCATGAAAGCAGATTTAGGAATAGTGAACACAAAACCCTGGACTATAATGTCGGACAAACAAAAGGTGAACTTGTTTCTGCTTTCAATCTTTTGAATTATAGCTGCTTTTATCCATGTCAATGGCTAATCATGAATTGTTTACAAGGACTAATCAATGTTGTCAAAGTTGTGTTCCCAGATGCAGAACACAGGTTCTGTGTGAGACACCTTTGGCAAAACTTCCAACAATTGTTCAAGGGTGATATACTGAAGAACCAACTCTGGAAAATTGCAAGGAGCAACACAATTACTCTATATGAGAAGCACATGGATGAAATGAATGCTCTTAATTCAAATGCTCATGCATGGTTGCAGAATTTGGATCCAAAGACATGGGTGAGAGCTTTTCAGAATGACCTACCCAAATGTGACATCCTCCTCAATAACAACTGTGAGGTTTTTAACAAGTAAGCTACCTATCTCTTATTTACCAGTTTAATTTGGAAGCTATGTTCACTGTGACATCCTCCTCAATAACAATTGTGTTCTTTACATCAGGTACATCTTGGAATCTAGATAACTCTCTGTGCTTTCAATGCTGGCAATAGTGAAGTCTCAGATTCAGACTAGGCACTACACAAAAAATAAAGAGACGCAAACTTGGCATGGTTCTATTTGTCCAAAGATAAGGAAGAAACTTGACAAGCACATACAATATGAAGATGGAGCAGGTGATGTCTTGTTTGCAGTAGGGGAACTAATTTCATATAAACCAGTAGACTATGTTGTAGACTTGAAGCATAGGACCTGTAGTTGCATGAGGTGGCAGAAAACTGGAATACCCTGTCTACATGTCATAGCATGCTTAAGGCATGATGACACAGACCCTATCACACTGGTTGACAAGTGATATTCAATGGAAATGCATGACAAGGCTTATGGTAACATAGTGTACCCATGCTTGGACAAGACTAAGTGGAAAAAGATGAATGGACCTCCAATATTGCCACCAATGTACGCAAACATGTTGGTAGGCCTACTAAAAGTAGAAGGAAGGCACCATTTGAGGTAGATGCTAGAGGAGGAGGCAAGAAAATGACAAGACATGGAGTAATGATGCATTGTAAGTATTGTGGTTTCCCTGATCACAACATTGCTGGTTGCAAATGGATGAAAGCTGGTCTTCCATCACCAACTACAACTGATCAAACATTACCTCCTTCTCATACTAATCAAGTGACCAATACTGATCCAGTGGTCAATGTTGATCCAGTCATCACACAGGTAACCAACAACTACTACCAGTATTGGTTTTGACATGTACTTCTGTCAGTATTGGTTTTAACCTATCTCAACTACTTCTGACATGTAGGAACACTCTCATACTGATCCAATCATGTGTAGCAATTACCCTGATGAGGACCTACTTGTCAATAACTTGATTGAGCAGGTAAATCATGACCCAACTTAGTAAACCATCACTATTTATTTATTTTCTTAGTAAAATATCTGAACTAATGATTAATGCATATACAGAGGTCAGTGTAGAGAAATTTGGAGGCAAGAGCAGTTCCTAAATCTTCCTTCATCAAAACAGCACAAATTTTGGTCAACCAGCCAGCTCCAAGCTAGACAAGTGGTGCTAGTAGTATTAGACAAGGGGAACTAAATCAAAAGCTGCTACATATGCAACAAGAGAAGAATAAAATAAATGAAGAAAGAAAAACAGCTTTGGTGGAGGCAAAGTATCAAGCTGAACTCAATTTTTTTTGAAGAGAGAGCTAAGAAGAAGCTAGAGCAAGAAAATTTCAAGGCTAAACAGAGATAAGAGAAAGCAAGAATTGCTACAAAGAGAAGAGAAAGCAAGAGGTTGAGCTAAAGAAGTTAGCTAAGGCAGAGACTAGAAGAATAGTATCAGAGGTCAGAAAAGAGGTAGCTGACAAGAAAAGGAAGGAACTAGACAAGATAGCAGCAACTGAAGAGAGGATAAAAGCAAAGAGAGATGCTAATATTGCAGCAGAAACATTAAGGAAGGAAACTCATGAAGCTGAAATATGCTAGTTCAGAGAGCTATGATGGCAGGCAATGCTGAAAATGAAGATGCTCATGTCCCTGTTGTCCCTATTGTCCCTCATGTGAATTCTGCAATGACTGAAACAATTCCCATGTCCCAATTCCCATGTCCCAGGTAGTTATAGAGGCATTGCCAAAAGCTAAGAGTATGGAGTGGTATTTAGGTGTCAACTAAGGACCAGGAGTAGCTCTAAATCACGGTGTCCTTTTGATGTACCAGATACTTATGAATTATGCACATGTTAGCTCTAGTGTCCTTTTGTGTGTTGGCTATGACCATTTGGTATGCACCTATTGAATGAATGCTTTCTGTAATCCAAGCACACTCATGTCTTGTTATCAATATTGTTTGCTACTTTTGATGTCTCTTTATTTAACAGTTAAGAATCTTGTCTGCCAATGTAAATATGCAGAATATTGTTTGTATTGAGATGCAATAAACTCAAGCACATGTGACCATAATAGTAGTACATTTTACTCCATTACTTCAGGTTCATATACATTATGCCAAAATGCATCACATTCAGCAGGTTCACTGAGTACTACATCAACAAAAGCATCACTAGATCATTACAGTGCACCATACATCAGTACTAGCCTATCATACCACACACTAGAACATCATCCACTACACTATCACCATCAGACCTCACTGCTTCAATAGAAGAACATCCACCATAGCACAAAGCAGACACATCACACCAACTGCAATCTTCAGAAGAAGATTGAATTGCCCGAGTTCCAGAAAAATCAGTATCAATTGCTTCTCCTGGCCTTGTACACATGTAACTCGTGCCTCCTTCTTCCTAAGCTCAAGTTCTTCTCTTCTTTCTTCTGCCCAACCATAAGCTTCAATGCAAGCATCCCCTTGAATGTGATTGTTCTCGATCAAATAGCTGACGTACTCGAGCTCCCAGTGTCAGAAATTGCACCCAGACCACAGAGAAGAACAACTGAATCAGCACACAAGCTAAATCGAGCTCTAGTTAAATCCTAACAGCAGAAAATCTTACCCTGTGATTTTTGCACTTGTAGTAGATCCATCCTGGGTGATCTAAAGTCCCCGACCTCGTCTGCTTCACCGTACGTCCGCAATCGGGGCAACCGATAAGGGGAAATGAAGGAGCAGCGCGGCGAAGCGCACAACGGGATGAGCTTGCATTGGACATGGTGGAGCATCTCCCTTGGTAGGCGATGGTCCCTTCCTGCGGCGGCCACTCTCCTGCGGCGGCGCCACCGATTTAGGGTAAGAAGAGGGGAACGATAGGGGCAGGGGTACGGCGCGGTCGGACTGAACGGGTCCGCTCGAACCAGGGGGATTAGTACCAGGTAGGGAATTTTGCAAGAACCACTTCCGAACTTCTTCCTTCTCCAAAATTTCCTGTCTATTTATCTGACATTAGGACCAAATTCTCTAATACAGATCTACGCCTCGCTCAGTGACCACGCGTGCCGCTCTCGTAAACTCGTATTTTCGATATACAGTGACCGTATTGAACTTGCTAAGCAAGTATAGGTACCTACAATGAATTTAACTCTCTATGCAAACCTCTCAAGTTTAGGGCATCTCCACCGAGTAGATCCAACCCGTCTGAGCGTTTTCTAATCGGTCTGCGTAGACGGGCCGGCCATGCTGAGGAACAGGCCAGCCTAATCCATCTATGACCCAAATCTAATGTTTAGATGGGTCTGTCCGAACAGACGTGGACGCTGGCATGTCCGGCTTTGTAGCAGCCTAACCAGTTATAGCCATGCAATGGGCCTTCTTTTCTCTCCTCTCTCTTGGACCGGCCTATCCAATTTTGTCCGTTTAGATCGCACTACTGGACGCGGCTGACCGGACAGGCCGCACCATGACAAAAAACACCGGTGACTCAAACTAAACAATCCGTTTGGGTCGTGCTTTTGGGTCTTCCCGTGCATGGAAACAAGCTTCCACAACCAAGTGCTCTAGCAATTTTCGCAACCGACCCTCGCTCGATAGGTCCACATAACGGCTGCTTCAATTCTTCGTACGGCTGACACAAACCTTGACAACAACATTTACTCTCAGAACAGAGCTAGTAATCCAACCGTATGCTCATAAACGGCATGCTAACTCTAGATTCTTCCAATTGGCGATTCAAAATCTAGAATTACTTGGACCTCCCCAGAGAGGTAATTCGAAATTTTAAAGTGGCACACACATATAAGTTTTTCAATATTTTAACACGCTATGGCAAAATTTTATAGTTTTTTTAGGTAGTAATACATATACAAAATACAAAAGGATAAAAAAGTAATATAAATACAAAATCTATAAAGAAAAGTTGCTTAGGACAACCAAACGGGGCAAGCACGCTTTTCCCCGCTGGCGGCTCGACCTGGGTCGTTCGTTGCTTGTCCCCTCGTCGTAACATACAATCCAACTAGGCTTTTTTTTCTTCTTGAGCAACCTGCTGAGCTTTATTGATCCACCAAAATGTTTACATAAACTATTATAGAATAAAGGGTATCAACGTCTTACTCCAAACAGTAAACACATCTTAGCTAGGTTGCGTGCCTCAAAATGGAAAGCCCTTCCATCATGAACAAACAAGCAATCTTGAAACTGCTTCGAGTGACTTTTTATTTCTGTGATAATGGCTACATATCTTTCCATCGTGCCATAAACTATTTCTTAAACTACACCCTTGCAATCTGAAGCCACGAGCATCCTTGGCATTCCAAAATCTTCCGCGAGCGACAAAACCTTTCTACATGCCGATTTCGGTGTAGCTGGATCAGAAATACCAGAAAACACCACGGCAAAAGTGCCTACGTAAACACCAACACTATTTCTGCAAATAGATCCCACAACTGCTCCATCACAGTTCCAAGACAAGGTAACATCCACATTAATCTTTAACAGGCCACGCGAAGGGGCCTGCCATTTGGCTTGAACTATAACTAGTGGCTGGTTAGCTCGGCTGGTCAAGGGTTTAGCAATATCTTGTTTTTTTTGAATGGTTAGCAATATATTGGTGTTCCTTCAGATATGCATTAATGAATCCATGTGTTGAGAGAGGGCTTTGGAATATATCCTCATGAATAGTTTTACCGTGTGAATGTCATCCTAGTGAACTGGTCATGGGGAAGTGACTCAATCATTTCAAATAGCCATTGTTTTGCATTTGGTTCTCCATTCATCATCACATGTTCCACCATATTTGTATCATACAATGCCCAAATGCTTGCAACGATGTTGCAATCCAACAAAGAATGCCTCCCGGAATTTTTCGCACCACATAACATACATGTGCTCCTCCTTGCCCTATTGCGATGCTCAAGAAAGCCAGCCGTTGGGTAAGGACTGCTGCACAAGTCTCCATAGAAATAATCACACCTTTGATGAAACCATGTTTTCCAGAGCGAATACCATCCTTTTCTCATCCCTTGCTGCATTAGACGAACCAACATTGCCCTCAAAGTAATTCTCTCCCATGTATTTAGGGTTTTCCATCGTACTAAAAACATCCCCTTTCACTCATAGTTCCATGCCAATGTGTCCTCTAGTCAACGTGTGCATAGAGGGATACTCATTATAACAAAAATATCCGGACGGAGCAGATCCTTCCTCTATGTCCGTGTGGTTTCATCAATAAGCTCATGGACCTTTTGTGGTGGGTTAATCTTGAGAGACAAAATGGGCTTCATAAGATTATCATGTGTCAACCAATTGTCCTCCCATATATCCGTGGTACAACTATCAGTGATGCGATAGATTACACCTTGCACAAGGATCTCTCTCCCTTCAAGGATCGATCTCCAAATCCGAGACTACTATGTCCGCAATTCTGCATCTAGAATAAAATAGTTAGGAAGTATAGTGATTTAAGATTTTTTGCACTTAGAGTATTTGGTTCCCGAAGAATTCTCCATGTATGTCACGCAATCGAACACACATTAAAGATTTCAATGTTTCTGAACCCAAGACCTCCCATATACTTTGGTTGAATCATTACCTCCGAAGAAACCCAGCAAATTTTCTCTTGCCTTCCTTTGCAGCCCCACCAAAAATGTCTAATAAAGAAATTGATATGATCACATAGACCATGGATAACCTCGAACAGGCCATAGAGAAAACATGGATAGCTTGTGCAATTGACTTATTTAACACTTCTATACCCCGGCAGATAAGATCTTCTCAAGCCATCCTTTCACTTTTCCCAATATGTGGCCCTTAAATTTTTTGGAAGTACCATATATGGACCAACATCAGTGAGCATCCCCAGTGGCGGAGCTTGCCTGTTCATGGAGCCTGGGCAAAGCCTTAGTGCACCCAAATTAATTAACATTTTCCCAAAGGAACAATCAGTTGAACTAGCTATTTTGCACTAAACTTCAAAGGAGACGGAGCAGCTGAGCCCGGGCAGCTGCCCGGGGTCGCCGGGTGCTGGCTCCGCCACTGAGCATCCCAAGATAACGATCATTTAGAGCCTCAGAGCTCACCTAAAGGATCGATTTGACCTAATCACGAATTGTTTCAGGCATCCTTTAGTAAAGAAAGAATAAGATTTTTTTTCACAATATACCCCCAAGAGGGTTGACAACTTTTGTGCTCCCTCTCTACTCCCTTTGAAGAACAACAGTCTGTTATTTGGAAATAACAAGTGGCTCACCAGCGGAGATGCCCTTAGGGTTCGGGAGCAGGAGAATTGGGATGAACTTAGAGTTAGGCTATTTTGTGCATTTTGACGAAGACATGAGTGGCATGGCTGCTCTAGACCGGTGAGCATACTAAGTGTGTACTATTTAGTCCCAGCTACTACTAGATTATAAGGGAGAGTAACCCCTCTCTCTAGTTTATCTTTTTGGGATGAAACGAACTCTCTTCTGATAGCATGAGTCTAAACTTTCAAACGTAGCCGAGTGTTGGGATGGGCCTAAGTGGACGATATCAAAGCCAACATCGTTGTGCCGTCCTTCTCTGGTTTGGAAAAAAATCCGGTGAAAAAAAAATCTGAAAACAAATATACATATTGTAGGAGTACTGAAAGTTGTGTTGACATGTAAAGTGTTTTCAAAATGATATGTTGTGTCATGTGAGAAATAAAATAAAATATGTCAACGTTGCTACTTGTTCATCATGTATGTGCCACGTACTATTAGTTTTTTACCCTCTGATTATTTTTTTTTGTATGAAATTTTCATCGTACAAAAGTTTCTAAAAAAGACGAAGCTTGTTCGTCATGTAAGGCACGCATGCAGTCGCACAGCAGAGGCCAGGCCGGTGTACGTACGTACGATCCACGGTGCTGCAGTGCATGCTGATCGCGCGTTCATCCATGGATCGTACCGACCGAACTGCATCGCCGTAGAGCCGGCTCTGCCCTCCCTGGTCCTCTCACCCCCACGGAACTAGAGCAGTACTCGCGCTCGTACGGAGCCCCAATAGCCGTATGCCCGTCCACGTCCGCGTCGCCCGTACTCCCAACAACTCAGGGCGCGCGCCCGTGCCCCGTCTTTACTCCCTTGCCGGGCTGCCGGCCCTCCCTGGCTGCCGCGGCCGTACGTCCACCGGAGACCGGACACGTTCACATGCGAGCGCGTGAATGCGGCCACGACGCTGCCGGCCCGGCCGGCCGCACACGCCGCTCGCCATCAATACGCATACGACGCGACCACGTCCGCGCGCGCGTGCGTGCGTGCCTCGCGGGCACGGGCGCACGTCGGCGTCAATGGGCTCCACCTCCGTCGCGCGCCGCCGGACGGGCCCTGCCAATTATCGCCCGGTCGACCGGCGCAAACGCCAGCGCTGCGTGCTTTGGCTGGACGCTCCTGGACGGCGTGGAATGCGCGCGGCATGAGAACATGCGTCTCGGCGTGTGCCGCTGCGTCGCGACGCACGCGTGTACGCCACGGATGCACCTTGCCTAGCTTGGTGGAACACCACGCGTGTCGCTGTTCAGGGGCTTCGGGCTAACAGTTGGATCTATTTCGCAGCCTGGATCACGCAGAACACGACTGGCGAGACGATGGAAGTTGGGACAGATCGACGTGGCACGGTTGCATCAACGTGTACGTGCGGTTGCTAAAGTTTCGGTGGTCGTGCGAAGATCGAGCCGTAAAGTGGTAAATAACCATCCAGAGTGGTTCTCTTTTCTGTATCCTGGAAGTTGAGTTGAGAAGGATGGTTGCCAAGACATGGGTAAACCATGTGAGGAGATGATCAGACGAGCCCATGGAAGACTCTGTTTAGTATGAGCGCGCCGTCACGGAGATAGCTCGTGCATGACGACCGAACCCTTACGTTTCGTTTGGATGTTTGCTTTGGAAGGGTAAACATTGTATTGGCTTGAATGTCTAATATTCAGGATTATATTGAGCTAGAATGCCAATATTTCTGTCCAGATGTGATTTGAAAGAGATATAGATACTGAGGTTGAATGCCAAATGTTGTTTGGATGGTCAAATCAATGAATTCCAGTTATCCGACATTGAGCTGATTGACCTGAGCCGCCGCCGCCAAGAGCGGCCTGGAGCACGCGTTCCTGTAGCGATGTCTAACTTGACTCTGGACATTCGGCCTCCACCTTTTTTGCCGTTCAAAGCTAAACTCGATATCGTGGCCCAATACCCAGACGAGCCGAACGCCTCAAATCGTGGTATTGGGGCTGACGCCCCCCCCCCCCCCCCCCCCCCCCCCCCCCGCGTACATCCGAAGGAAACGTTAGGGTCATGGAGAGCCAGAAATCGGGAATGTGTGTTGCCCATTAAGGTTTTTCTTGGCTGGTCTCGTTTTTTTAACAATCATAAGCTTTGTATAGTCAAAACATTCCTCTTCTTTTTTAAACTTTTCCAAATTCGAATTTTTTCAAAATCTAAACTCTTTACAAAATTTGAATTTGAGACAAATTTAAACTTTTTAAAAATCTCAACTTTTTTTAGTCGAGCAAACTAAACACCCCACCGGGACTCCTTCAGCGCGTGAAGCATTTGTCTAGGATCAGGCGAATCTCGTCGATGAACTTGTTCTCGGCCTCTCCTTGCGGCCTGTAGACACCTGTGGCGGCCCAAGAGGAACCGTCCTCCGTGATGGTTGCCGATATCGTATTCATTGTGGCGCTTGCGTTATCTATACTCATACAAGTGTACCGGGTCCCTTTCAAAAAAAAAAAACAGTGTACCAAGAGCATTTCTAACCGAACTCCTATCTATAGCTGGATAAAAAAAATTCTCCTCTGTCCGCCGACTTAACATAAGATAGCCACTCCTAAAATCTTCCCCTCTCTTCCAAATATGCTCAGCCGCCAACATGAGGACTAAATATTCCTCCTACCGCCTCGCCACCAACTCCCCCGTCCAAAATCACCGCCAGTTGACGTCGGCACTAGAATTCTCCTATCTCGACCGGAATGTCATTAGAGCTTGGTTCCGCAGCCTCGCCGGTGCCCCCCTCTCCGAAATCGATCCCCACGACGCCTTTGATGCCGCAGAAGCGGTTGGGCACCACCGTGCGTGGCGTGGTAAACGTTAGCGGCCGCCAAGACCATCGGCAAGTCAGACGTGATGACATGGAAGGTGGGACGACCTTCCCTTGTGCCGAGGCTAAGCGGGCCGCGGAAGCCAACAGAGGCCATGATCGCCCATTCACAAGCGGCGAAGGAGAACAAGGAGAGAAAGGCCGTTGCCGCCTCCGCAGCCAAGCCGTTGACCACGACAACCAAGGGCAAGTCATCTGCCACCTCCAAGGCCACGCTATCGTCCTCCTCGGTGGCCATCGTCGCACCTCAAGTTGGCGCCCACGAGGTGATCGACGAAGTTCCCGGGCTGTCCCAACCAAGTGCGACTAAGTTTTGGGGGACCGAATCCGGTGGCAAAAATTTAGAGGAGAAAAAATATAGAAATCATGTTTTCTCCTGCTTTTAGTCCTCTAAGATATAGGGAATGTGTTAGAGATGCGGATATTCACTTTGACTCGCAGGTGCAAATGCACCCATTGTGAGAATATTTTGAAATGTTAAAAAAATAAAAAAAGATATATATATATATTAAAATATTTTATGTTGGTTCACAAGTTTTTGGGATGAAACTGTAGAAGGGAATTGGAGATTGCACAGCACCAATTGGGACGGCTGCTCATGTATATATAGACGGACACATGTACAATTATAGGTACAACCCTGACAAAACACGGGGACCTATACCTAGTACAATATGTTACTCAACACCCCCCGCAGTCGAAGGGTCGGCACCAACACATAGACTGGAGCGAAACTCAGGAAAAGTCGTGGACGGTAATCCCTTCGTCATGATATCGGCAAACTGCTAAGACGTCGGTACGTGAAGAACTCGAACGTGACCGAGGGAAACTTGCTCACGAACAAAGTGGATGTACAACTCGATGTGCTTGGTGCGCCGATGATGAACGGGGTTGGCGGAGAGGTAGACAGCCGACACGTTGTCGCAGAAGACCACCGTAGCCTTGTCAACGGGACAAGAGAGCTCGGAGAGAAGCTGGCGAAGCCACGTGCACTCAGCCACAACATTAGCCACGACGCGGTACTCGGCCTCGGCACTGGAGCGAGACACGGTGGGCTGCCTCTTGGAGGACCAAGATACGAGCGACGAGCCAAGGTAGACGCAGTAGCCGCTGGTGGAGCGCCGCGTGTCCGGGCAGCCCGCCCAGTCCGCGTCCGAGTAGGCGACGAGGTCGTTCGATGTCGAGGGCGAGGCATGGCCCAGGGTGCCACAGATGTAGCGGAGAATCCACTTCACCGCAGCCCAATGGGCATCCCGAGGAGCATGCATGTGCAAGCACACCTGTTGCACAGCGTACTGGAGCTCCGGACGTGTAAACGTCAAGTACTGGAGGGCGCCTACGATGGAGCGGTAGAACGGGGCGTCGGAGGCCAGCGATCCATCACTGGCTGAAAGCTTGGCCTTCGTGTCGACAGGAGTAGGCGCAGGATTGCAATTAAGCATCCCTGCACGCTCGAGAAGCTCGCGGGCGTACTTCTGCTGATGAAGAAAGAACCCGTCCGCACGTCGGACAACCTCGATGCCGAGGAAGTAGTGGAGCGGGCCGAGATCCTTCAACGCGAACTCAGCACGAAGACTGTCGGTGAGCCGTCGAAGAAGACCTGCGGTGGATGCCGTCAAGATGATGTCGTCGACGTACAGCAGCAGGTAGGCCATGTCGTTGCCAGTCTGGTAGACGAACAGCGACGCATCGGAACGCGTGGAGCGGAAGCCGAGCTGATGCAGAAACGCGGCGATGCGCTGGTACCAGGCGCGGGGCGCCTGCTTCAGTCCATACAAGGACCGAGAGAGCAAGCACACGTCATCGGGGCGCTCGGCGTCGACGAAGCCAATGGGCTGCTGACAGTAGACCTGCTCCGACAGGTGGCCATGGAGGAAGGCGTTGGAGACGTCCATGTGATGCACCGGCCACGCGCGAGAAGCAGCGAGGTGCAGTACCACGCGCGAGAAGCGGCGAGGTGCAGTACCGTTCTTCAAATCCGCCAAGTACTTTGGGCAATTCCGCTTCCAGTGACCTTCTCCCTTGCAGTAAAAGCACTCAGTATCAGGCTTGGGGTCCAGCCTTGGTCTTCTTCGTCGGCGTGGTAACTTTCTTACCACCCTTCTTGAAGTGTCCCTTCTGCTTAGACTTGCCTTTCTTGAATTTGGTGGTCTTATTGACCAACAACACCTGGTGCTCTTTCTTGATCTCCACTTCTGCAGACTTCAACATGGCAAACAGTTCTGGCAACTGCTTGTTCATGTTCTGCATGTTGTAGTTCATCACAAAGTTCTTGTAACTTGGTGGTAGTGATTGGAGGACACGGTAAATCCCCAAAGCATTAGGAATCACTATACCCAAGCTTTGAAGTTTGTTTGCGTGCCCAGACATCTTAAGCACATGCTCACTGACGGAGCAGCCCTCTTCCATCTTGCAGTTAAAGAACTTTTCAGAAGCCTCATAGCTTTCAATTGCCGCATGAGTCTCAAAAATCAATTTGAGATCCTCGACAATATCATATGGGTCTGAATTCTCAAACCTTTTCTGAAGCTCCGATTCTAAACCATACAAGATAGCACACTGAACTATGGAGTACTGATTCTTTCGAGCGAGGTAAACATTCTTTACTTCATCGGTAGCATCAGCTGCAGGTGGGTCACCCAGCGGTGCATCCAGCACATAGATCAAATTACCAGCTGTGAGGACAATCCTCAAATTGCGGAACCAATCCGCGAAGTTGCTTCCATTGTTTTTCAACTTTTCTTTCTCTAGGAACGCATTAAAATTGATGGTAGGGGCTGCCATTGATCTACAACATATTTGCAATAGTTTAGACTAAGTTTATGACAAATTGAGTTCAAATTAATAATAAAATTAATCTAGGTGAACTCCCACTCAAAACAATATCCCTCACATTGTTTTAGTGATCACACGAACCAAATCCACCACATCAACACCGATCATCACGAGAGTTGATATAGTTTCAATGGCGAACAATCGACATGTTCATCATATCTACTATATGATTCATGCTTTACCTTTCGGTGATCCGTGTTCCGAGACCATGTCTGTACATGCTAGGCTCATCAAGATCAAACCTTAGTTTCCGCATGAGCAAATCTGGCTTGCTCACGTTGTATACACTTGCGGAATCTAACACACCCGATCATCACGTGGTGCTTCGAAACAATAAGCTTTAGCAACGGTGCTAACTAAGGGTGAACACTTTATGACTTGAAATTCATGTGCATGAGGGACCATCTTATATGTAGGGGTTCGTAGCATGGAAAACAAAAATTTTCTATCGCATACAAACAAACAAGCCAAGATCTATTTACTAGATTGTAGCAACGAGTCGATGGAATAACTTACCCTCGAAGATTCCAAAGCGTTTAACGAGAGCGGATTCTCGTGGGTGATGTAGTCGTACTCTTTCCGATCTCAAGATCGTGTAGACGATCCTTCCGGCGCCACGTTCCGGCAGCGCTCCCACAGTCGGTCACACGTTCGGTACTCGACGAAGACCTTCCTCTCCCTTGTTCCAGCAGGCAGCGGAGGTTGTAGCACTCTCCTCGCGATTCCGGTAGCACAACGACGTGGTACCGGAAGTAGAGGGGAAATCCCGCAGGGCTTCGCCTTAAGCCGGTGCGAGTATGGTGGAGCTTATGAGAGAGGCTATTAGTGGTCTAGTAATTAGACACACCAATTAGAAGGCTCTAAACCAATTAGAAGGCTCTAAACCACTGGCTAAAGCAATTAGAAGCTCTAAACCAAAACGGCTCTAAACCGGAGGTAGAAGATAGGAACTTGTGTGTTCTAGGAGGGAGCCCTGCCCCTCCTTTTATAGGTGGGGAGGCGCGGCCAGGGGAGGGGAGTCCCTCCCCAAGTCGGCCTTGGGCTGGGCGCTGGCTTGGAGGAGTGGGACTCCTCCTCCAAGTTGGTTCCAACTCCTCTTGCTTGTTTCCCACAGTTTCCTGTTTCCCACAGTTTCCTGTTTTAGCCGTTTGACTTTCAAACTGGCAATTTGACTTTCATGTTTTTGGAACAGCAAGAACACTTAGTACATGATGGAATCATTCAATGACACACTCATGTACCCTCCCCCCCGGAGTGCCGGACAATCCGGAACCTTCTAGAACATTCCCGATGAAAACACCGGAATCATTCCCGAACTCCGAAACGGGTCTTTCCTTATATGAATCTTATTCTCCGGACCATTCCGGATCACCTCGTGATATCCCGGATTCCATCCGAGACTCCGAACAACATTCGGTCTCTTTCTCATAATACCATAACTACTCAAACAACGTCGAATCCTTAAGTGTGTCTCCCTACGGTTCGTGAATTATGCGGACATGATCGAGACACTTCTCCGAACAATAACCAATAGAGGAATCTGGAAATTCATATGGCTCCCACATATTTCTACGATTACTTTGCGATCGAATGAACCACTTACATACGATACCAATTTCCCTTTGTCTCACGATATGTTACTTATCCGAGGTTATGATCGTCGGTATCTCTGCATACCTAGTTCAACCTCGTTACTGATAAGTACTCTTTTCTCGTTCCCGTGATATGTGATCCCTTGTGACCAAGTCACATGCTTGCAAGCCAATTGGATGACATTCCACCGAGAGGGCCCAGAGTATATCTATCCGTCATGTGGATGGACAAATCCCACTCTTGATCCATGTGTTTCAACCAATACTTTCCGAACACTTAATGCCACCTTTATAGCCACCCAGTTACGGTGTGGTGTTTGATGTCATCAAAGCATCCATCCGGTAAAGGTGATATGCATGATCTCATGGTCGAAGGAATTAGGTTACTATGTATCAGAAAGCATATAGCAATTGAACTATTGAAATGACTTGATCTTTATGCTACGCTTTATCAATAGGATTATGTCCACCATATCATTCTCCTAACGATATGATCTTGTTGTTGATAACATCTCAATGTTCATGATATGGAAACCACAATCATTTAATCAACCAACAAGCTAGTGAAGTATAGAGGCTATACTAGGGACTTCAATTTAAGTTTACAATTCACACAAGTATTAATGTTTCCTTGTTAATACTATTATAGCATGAATATAAACATTTATCATAAACACAAAGATATAATAATAACTATATTTATTATTGCCTCTAGGGCATATCTCCAACAGTCTCCCACTTGCACTAGAGTCATCTAATCTAGATTACATGGTAATATACCGAACACCCATGGCAGTTTGGTGTTGGTCATGTTTTGCCCTCGGGAGAGGTTTAGTCAACGGATCCGCCACATTCAGATCTGTGTGTACTTTGCAAATCTTTATATCCCCATCCTGGATATGTTCTCGAATAGCGTGAAAACGCAGCTTGATATGCTTCAGCTTCTTGTGTGACCTTGGTTCTTGCGCATTGGCTATGGCGCCCATGTTATCACAGTAGATAGACATTGGGTCCAGCGCACTTGGAACCACACCCAGCTCTGTAATGAACTCTTTCATCCATATCGCTTCTTGTGAAGCCTCTGAAGCAGCCATGTATTCCGATTCAGTTGAAGATCTCGCCACAACGCTTTGCTTTGCACTCCTCCAGCTAACTGCTGCACCATTCAAAATAAATACGTACCCAGATTGTGATTTAGAATCATCTGGATCGGTGTTCCAACTAGCATCGGTGTAACCATTAACAACGAGCTGTTCATCACCTCCATAAGAAAGAACCATATCCTTAGTTCTTCTCAAGTACTTAAGGATGTTTTTGACCGCTGTCCAATGATCCACTCCTGGATCACTTTGATATCTGCTAGTTAAACTAACAGCATATGCAATGTCGGGTCTAGTACATAGCATGGCATACATTAGAGATCCTATGGCTGAGGCATAGGGAGTCTTACTCATCCTTTCTCTATCTTCTGCCGATGTTGGACTTTGAGTTTTACTCAAGGTCGTATTGGGCAACATGGGCAAGAACCCTTTCTTGCTTTCTTCCATTCCAAACTTCTTTAGAACTTTGTCCAAATATGTACTCTGTGACAATGTTATTTGGCGTTTCGATCTATCTCTATAAATCTTTATGCCTAATATGTAAGCTGCTTCGCCAAGATCCTTCATTGAAAAACTATTATTCAAATATTCCTTGACACTATTAAGAAGGTCTACATCATTCCCAATCAACAATATGTCATCCACATACAGTATTAAGAATGCTACAGAGCTCCCACTCACTTTCTTGTAAATACAAGCTTCTCCATAAGTTTGTATAAAACCAAAACTTTTGATTACCTTATCAAAACGTTGATTCCAACTTCGGGATGCTTGCTTCAATCCATAGATGGACCGTTGAAGCTTGCATACCTTGTTAGCATCTTTAGGATCGACAAAACCTTTGGGTTGCATCATATACAACTCTTCATCAATGTCTCCATTGAGGAATGCTGTTTTGACATCCATCTGCCATATCTCATAATCATAATATGCAGCGATTGCTAACATAATCCTCACAGACTTTAGCTTCGCTACCGGTGAGAAAGTCTCATCGTAGTCAACTCCTTGAATTTGTCGAAACCCTTTTGCGACAAGTCGAGCTTTATAGACAGTAACATTACCATCAGCATCTGTTTTCTTCTTGAAAATCCATTTGTTCTCGACAGCCTTCCGGCCATCCGGTAAGTCCACCAAAGTCCATACTTGGTTTTCGTACATGGATCCAATCTCGGATTTCATGGCTTCTTGCAATTTATTGGAATCTGGGCTCATCATCGCTTCCTCATATGTCTCGGGGTCATCGGTGTTGTCCACCACCATGACATTCATAACGGAATCATACCAATCTGGAGTGGTACGAGTTCTCGTTGACCTCCGAGGCTCTGTAGTAACTTCAACCGAAGTTTCATGATCACCATCATTAGCTTCCTCTCTTATTGGTGCAGGCACCACAGGAACTTCTTCCGGTGCTGCGCTACTCGCAATTTCGAGAGAAGGTTCGACAACCTCGTCGAGTTCTACTTTCCTTCCAGTCACTTCTTTCGAGAGAAATTCCTTCTCTAGAAAGGATCCATTCTTGGCAACGAAGATTTTGCCTTCGGATCTATGATAGAAGGTATACCCAATAGTTTCCTTCGGGTATCCTATGAAGACGCATTTTTCCGCTTTGGGTTCAAGCTTGTCCGGCTGTAACTTCTTTACATAGGCTTCGCATCCCCAAACTTTAAGGAACGACAATTTAGGTTTCTTCCCAAACCATAATTCATACGGTGTCGTTTCAACGGATTTAGACGGTGCCCTATTTAAAGTGAATGCGGCTGTTTCTAATGCATAACCCCAAAATGATAGCGGTAAATCTGTAAGTGACATCATAGAACGAACCATATCTAAGAGAGTTCGATTACGACGTTCGGACACACCATTACGCTGTGGTGTTCCCGGCGGTGTCAACTGCAAAAGTATTCCGCATTTCTTCAAATGCTCGCCAAACTCGTAACTTAGATATTCACCTCCACGATCAGAACGTAGAAATTTAATCTTCTTGTTACGTTGATTCTCTACCTCACTTTGAAACTCCTTAAACTTCTCGAAAGTTTCGGACTTATGTTTCATGAAATAGATATACCCATATCTACTCAAGTCATCCGTGAAGGTAAGAACATAACGATAACCACCGCGCGATGCTACACTCATTGGACCACACACATCGGTATGTATGATTTCCAATAAGTCCGTAGCTCGCTCCATCATACCAGAAAATGGAGTCTTAGTCATTTTACCCATCAGACATGCTTCGCATCTTTCAAGTGATTCAAAATCAAGTGATTCAAGAAGTCCATCGGAATGGAGTTTCTTCATACGTTTCACTCCGATGTGACCAAGACGACAGTGCCACATATAGGTCGAATTATCGCTTGATTTCAAACGTTTAGCCTCAATGTTGTTGATATGTGTATTTCCACTATCGAGATTCAATAAGAATAGACCATCTATCAAAGGTGCATGTGCATAAAACATATTACTCATATAAATAGAACAACCATTATTCTCAGATTTAAACAAGTAACCGTCTCGCAATAAACAAGATCCCGATATAATGTTCATGCTCAACGCAGGCACCAAATAACAATTATTTAAGTATAAAACTAATCCCGATGGTAGATGAAGAGGTAGCGTGCCGACCGCGATCACATCAACCTTTGATCCGTTTCCCACGCGCATCGTCACCTCGTTCTTCGCTAGCTTCCGTTTATTCTGCAGCACCTGTTTCGAGTTACAAATATGAGCAACCGAACCAGTATCAAATACCCAGGCACTACTACGAATACTAGTGAGATACACATCAATAACATGTATATCAGATATACCTTTCTTCTTGATGTTGCCGTTCTTCAAATCCGCCAAGTACTTTGGGCAATTCCGCTTCCAGTGACCTACTCCCTTGCAGTAAAAGCACTCAGTTTCAGGCTTTGGTCCAGCCTTGGTTTTCTTCGTCGGCGTGGTAACTTTCTTACCACCCTTCTTGAAGTGTCCCTTTTGCTTAGACTTGCCCTTCTTGAATTTGGTGGTCTTATTGACCATAAACACTTGGTGCTCTTTCTTGATCTCCACTTCTGCAGATTTTAACATAGCAAATAGTTCTGGCAACTCTTTGTTCATGTTCTGCATGTTGTAGTTCATCACAAAGTTCCTGTAACTTGGTGGCAATGACTGGAGGACGCGGTAAACCCCCAAAGCATTAGGAATCACTATACCCAAGCTTTGAAGTTTGTTTGCGTGCCCAGACATCTTAAGCACATGCTCACTGACGGAGCTGCCCTCTTCCATCTTGCAGTTAAAGAACTTTTCAGAAGCTTCATAACTTTCAATTGCCGCATGAGTCTCAAAAATTAATTTGAGATCCTCGACAATATCATATGGGTCTGACTCTTCAAACCTTTTCTGAAGCTCCGATTCTAAACCATACAAGATAGCACACTGAACTATGGAGTACTGATTCTTCCGAGCGAGGTAAACATTCTTTACTTCATCGGGAGCATCAGCTGCAGGTGGGTCACCCAGCGGTGCATCCAGCACATAGGTCAAATTACCAGCTGTGAGGACAATCCTCAAATTGCGGAACCAATCCGCGAAGTTGCTTCCATTGTTTTTCAACTTTTCTTTCTCTAGGAACGCATTAAAATTGATGGTAGGGGCTGCCATTGATCTACAACATATTTGCAATAGTTTAGACTAAGTTTATGACAAATTGAGTCCAGATTAATTAATGAAATTAAACTAGGTGAACTCCCACTCAAAACAACATCCCTCACATTGTTTTAGTGATCACACGAACCAAATCCACTACATCAACACCGATCATCACGAGAGTTGATATAGTTTCAATGGCGAACAATCATCATGTTCATCATATCTACTATATGATTCATGCTTTACCTTTCGGTAATCCGTGTTCCTGAGACCATGTCTGTACATGCTAGGCTCGTCAAGATCAAACCTTAGCCACCGCATAAGCAAATCTGGCTTGCTTACGTTGTATACACTTGCGGAATCTAACACACCCGATCATCACGTGGTGCTTCGAAACAACAAGCTTTAGCAACGGTGCTAACTAAGGGCGAACACTTTATGATTTGAAATTCATGTGCATGAGGGATCATCTTATAATGCTACCATCGTCTACTAAGCAATACAAGATGCATAAAGGATTAACATCACATGCAATTCATAATATGTGATATGATATGGCCTTTCTTCTTTGTGCTTCCGATCTCCATCTTCAAACACGAACATGATCTCCATCATCACCGGCATTGCATCAAGGTCAATGACGCTTCACCATGGTTGTCGTCCACCGGCTTTAACTATTACAACTACTTTGAATAGACACGCGGGTCTTAACATAAATTAAAGACAACCATATGGCTCCTGCCGGTTGCCAACTTACAATAAGGAACATTGCATACATCAAATATAATCACAATCATGGCCATATCACATCACTGCACACCCCTGCAAAACAAAGTTAGACGCTTCTACTTTCTTTGCATATTTTACGTGGTTTGGGGCTTTCAATAAGTGTCGTTCTAACTTACGAACAAGAACCACAACATTGATACTAGCATTGTTGATTACCCGTTGTAAATTGGATCTTAACTATGCTAGGAGAAACAGGCACCCGCAAAGCCACTTATGCAATACAAGTTGCATGTCAAGCGTGGAGCAAGTCTCATGAACGATGTCATGTAAGGTTAGCTCGGGCCGCTTCATCCCAACATACCGCAAGATGCAAAGTACACTAAAAGCAATCTACAATAAAAGCATCAACGCCCACAATGACCATTGTGTTCTACTCGTGCAACAGATCTACATATAAACCTGGCTCTGATACCACTGTAGGGGTTCGTAGCATGGAAAACAAAAATTTTCTATCGCATACAAACAAACAAGCCAAGATCTATCTACTAGATTGTAGCAACGAGTCGATGGAATAACTTACCCTCGAAGATTCCAAAGCGTTTAACGAGAGCGGATTCTCGTGGGTGATGTAGTCGTACTCTTTCCGATCTCAAGATCGTGTAGACGATCCTTCCGGCGCCATGTTCCGGCAGCGCTCCCGCAGTCGGTCACACGTTCGGTACTCGACGAAGACCTTCCTCTCCCTTGTTCCAGCAGGCAGCGGAGGTTGTAGCACTCTCCTCGCGATTCCGGTAGCACAACGGCGTGGTACCGGAAGTAGAGGGGAAATCCCGCAGGGCTTCGCCTTAAGCCGGTGCGAGTATGGTGGAGCTTATGAGAGAGGCTATTAGTGGTCTAGTAATTAGACACACCAATTAGAAGGCTCTAAACCAATTAGAAGGCTCTAAACCGCTGGCTAAAGCAATTAGAAGCTCTAAACCAAAACGGCTCTAAACCGGAGGTAGAAGATAGGAACTTGTGTGTTCTAGGAGGGAGCCCTGCCCCTCCTTTTATAGGTGGGGAGGCGCGGACAGGGGAGGGGAGTCCCTCCCCAAGTCGGCCTTGGGCTAGGCGCTGGCTTGGAGGAGTGGGACTCCTCCTCCAAGTTGGTTCCAACTCCTCTTGCTTGTTTCCCACAGTTTCCTGTTTCCCACAGTTTCCTGTTTTAGCCGTTTGACTTTCAAACTGGCAATTTGACTTTCATGTTTTTGGAACAGCAAGAACACTTAGTACATGATGCAATCATTCAATGACACACTCATGTACCCTCCCCCCGGGAGTGCCGGACAATCCGGAACCTTCTAGAACATTCCCGATGAAAACACCGGAATCATTCCCGAACTCCGAAACGGGTCTTTCCTTATATGAATCTTATTCTCCGGACCATTCCGGATCACCTCGTGATATCCCGGATTCCATCCGAGACTCCGAACAACATTCGGTCTCTTTCTCATAATACCATAACTACTCAAACAACGTTGAATCCTTAAGTGTGTCTCCCTACGGTTCGTGAATTATGCGGACATGATCGAGACACTTCTCCGAACAATAACCAATAGAGGAATCTGGAAATTCATATGGCTCCCACATATTTCTACGATTACTTTGCGATCGAATGAACCACTTACATACGATACCAATTTCCCTTTGTCTCACGATATGTTACTTATCCGGGGTTATGATCGTCGGTATCTCTGCATACCTAGTTCAACCTCGTTACTGATAAGTACTCTTTTCTCGTTCCCGTGATATGTGATCCCTTGTGACCAAGTCACATGCTTGCAAGCCAATTGGATGACATTCCACCGAGAGGGCCCAGAGTATATCTATCCGTCATGTGGATGGACAAATCCCACTCTTGATCCATGTGTTTCAACCAATACTTTCCGAACACTTAATGCCACCTTTATAGCCACCCAGTTACGGTGTGGTGTTTGATGTCATCAAAGCATCCATCCGGTAAAGGTGATATGCATGATCTCATGGTCGAAGGAATTAGGTTACTATGTATCAGAAAGCATATAGCAATTGAACTATTGAAATGACTTGATCTTTATGCTACGCTTTATCAATAGGAGTATGTCCACCATATCATTCTCCTAACGATATGATCTTGTTGTTGATAACATCTCAATGTTCATGATATGGAAACCACAATCATTTAATCAACCAACAAGCTAGTGAAGTATAGAGGCTATACTAGGGACTTCAATTTAAGTTTACAATTCACACAAGTATTAATGTTTCCTTGTTAATACTATTATAGCATGAATATAAACATTTATCATAAACACAAAGATATAATAATAACTATATTTATTATTGCCTCTAGGGCATATCTCCAACATTATAATGCTACCGTCGTCTACTTCGCAATACAAGATGCATAAAGGATTAACATCACATGCAATTCATAATATGTGATATGATATGGCCTTTCTTATTTGTGCTTACGATCTCCATCTTCTAGCACGAACATGATCTCCATCATCACCGGCATAGAATCAAGGTCAATGACGCTTCTTCATGGTTGTCGTCCACCAGCTTCAACTATTACAACTACTTTGAATAGACACGCGGGTCTTAACATAAATTTAAAGACAACCATATGGCTCCTGCCGGTTGCCAACTTACAATAAGGAACATTGCATACATCAAATATAATCACAATCATGGCCATATCACATCACAGCACACCCCTGCAAAACAAAGTTAGACGCCTCTACTTTCTTTGCATATTTTACGTGGTTTGGGGCTTTCAATAAGTGTCGTTCTAACTTACGAACAAGAACCACAACATTGATACTAGTATTGTTGATCACCCGTTGTAAATTGGATCTTAACTATGCTAGGAGAAACAGGCACCCGCAAAGCCACTTATGCAATACAAGTTGCATGTCAAGCGTGGAGCAAGTCTCATGAACGATGTCATGTAAGGTTAGCCCGGGCCGCTTCATCCCAACATACCGCAAGATGCAAAGTACACAAGAAGCAATCGACAATAAAAGCATCAACGCCCACAATGACCATTGTGTTCTACTCGTGCAACAGATCTACATATAGACACGGCTCTGATACCACTGTAGGGTTTCGTAGCATGGAAAACAAAAATTTTCTACCGCATACAAACAAACAAGCCAAGATCTATCTACTAGATTGTAGCAACGAGTCGATAGAATAACTCACCCTCGAAGATTCCAAAGTGTTTAACGAGAGCGGATTCTCGTGGGTGATGTAGTCGTACTCTTCCCGATCTCAAGATCGCGTAGACGATCCTTCCGGCGCTGCGTTTCGGCAGCGCTCCCGCAGTCGGTCACACGTTCGGTACTCGACGAAGACCTTCCTCTCCCTTGTTCCAGCAGGCAGCGGAGGTTGTAGCACTCTCCTCGCGATTCCGGCAGCACAACGGCGTGGTACCGGAAGTAGAGGGGAGATCTCGCAGGGCTTCGCCTTAAGCCGGAGCGAGTATGGTGGAGTATGAGAGAGTCCCTCGACGATCTAGGGTTTAGACACGCCGAGGAGGAAGCTTGGCCGACGGCTAGGGTTGCTAGGCGGCGGCGGCTTGACCTAGGTAGGCGGCGGCGATAGTGGAGGTGGCGGCGTCGGCGGCTAGGGTTTGGAGGAGAGGATCTTGTGTGCTCTAGGAGGGAGCCCTGCCCCTCCTTATATAGGTGGAGGGGCCGGCCGGCCAATGGGAGGGAGGGGAGTCCCTCCCCAACTCGGCTTGGGTGGTGCGCCGCCGGTTGGAGGAGGGAAACCCTCCCCAACTCGGTTTCCCACTCCTCCTCCTCTTTCCAAAACTTGCCGTTTGACTTTTCAAACTAGGATTTGAATAAACCCTCTATTTTGAACAGCGATGACACCGAGTACATGATGCAATCATATCAACTTGATATAACACATTCATGTACCCTCCCCCCCGGAGTGCCGGACATTCCGGAACCTTTTAGAACATTCCCGATGAAAACTCCGGAACCATTCTGCAACTCCGAAACGGGACTTTCCTTATATGAATCTTATTCTCCGGACCATTCCGGATCTCCTCGTGATATCCCGAATCCCATTCGAGACTCCGAACAACATTCGGTCTCTTTCTCATCATTCCATAACTACTCAAACAACGTCGAATCCTTAAGTGTGTCTCCCTACGGTTCGTGAATTATGCGGACATGATCGAGACACTTCTCCGAACAATAACCAATAGAGGAATCTGGAAATTCATATGGCTCCCACATATTTCTACGATTACTTTGCGATCGAATGAACCACTTACATACGATATCAATTTCCCTTTGTCTCACGATAGTTTACTTATCCGAGGTTATGATCGTCGGTATCTCTGCATACCTAGTTCAACCTCGTTACCGATAAGTACTCTTTTCTCGTTCCGTGACATGTGATCCCTTGTGAGCCAGTCACATGCTTGCAAGCTAATTGGATGACATTTCACCGAGAGGGCCCAGAGTATATCTATCCGTCATATGGATGGACAAATCCCACTCTTGATCCATGTGTTTCAACCAGTACTTTCCGAACACTCAATGCCACCTTTATAGCCACCCAGTTACGGTGTGGTGTTTGATGTCATCAAAGCATCCATCCGGTAAAGGTGATATGCATGATCTCATGGTTGAAGGAATTAGATTACTATGTATCAGAAAGCATATAGCAATTGAACTATTAAAATGACTTGATCTTTATGCTACGCTTATCTATAGGAGTATGTCCACCATATCATTCTCCTAACGATATGATCTTGTTGTTAATAACATCTCAATGTTCATGATAGAGAAACCACAATCATCTATTAACCAACAAGCTAGTATTATATAGAGGCTTTACTAGGGACTTCAAATTAAGTTTACAAATCACACAAGTATTAATGTTTCCTTGTTAATACTATTATAGCATGAATGTAAACATTTATCATAAAAAACAAAGATATAATAATAACTACATTTATTATTGCTTCTAGGGCATATCTCCAACAGTCTCCCACTTGCACTAGAGTCATCTAATCTAGATTACATGGTAATATACCGAACACCCATGGCAGTTTGGTGCTGGTCATGTTTTGCCCTCGGGAGAGGTTTAGTCAATGGATCCGCCACATTCAGATCTGTGTGTACTTTGCAAATCTTTATATCCCCATCTTGGATATGTTCTCGAATAGCGTGAAAACGTAGCTTGATGTGCTTCAGCTTCTTGTGTGACCTTGGTTCTTGCGCATTGGCTATGGCGCCCATGTTATCACAATAGATAGACATTGGGTCCAGCGCACTAGGAACCACACCCAGCTCTGTAATGAACTCTTTCATCCATATCGCTTCTTGTGAAGCCTCCGAAGCAGCCATGTTTTCCGATTCAGTTGAAGATCTCGCCACAACGCTTTGCTTTGCACTCCTCCAGCTAACTGCTGCACCATTCAAAATAAATACGTATCCAGATTGTGATTTAGAATCATCCGGATCGGTGTTCCAACTAGCATCGGTGTAACCATTAACAATGAGCTGTTCATCACCTCCATAAGAAAGAACCATATCCTTAGTTCTTCTCAAGTACTTAAGGATGTTTTTGACCGCTGTCCAATGATCCACTCCTGGATCACTTTGATATCTGCTAGTTAAACTAACAACATATGCAATGTCGGGTCTAGTACATAGCATGGCATACATTAGAGATCCTATGGCTGAGGCATAGGGAGTCTTACTCATCCTTTCTCTATCTTCTGCCGATGTCGGACTTTGAGTTTTACTCAAGGTCGTATTGGGCAACATGGGCAAGAACCCTTTCTTGCTATCTTCCATTCCAAACCTCTTTAGAACTTTGTCCAAATATGTACTTTGTGACAATGATATTTGGCGTTTCGATCTATCTCTATAAATCTTTATGCCTAATATGTAAGCTGCTTCGCCAAGATCCTTCATTGAAAAACTATTATTCAAATATTCCTTGACACTATTAAGAAGGTCTACATCATTCCCAATCAACAATATGTCATCCACATATAGTATTAAGAATGCTACAGAGCTCCCACTCACTTTCTTGTAAATACAAGCTTCTCCATAAGTTTGTATAAAACCAAAACTTTTGATCACCTTATCAAAACGTTGATTCCAACTTCGGGATGCTTGCTTCAATCCATAGATGGACCGTTGAAGTTTGCATACCTTGTTAGCATCTTTAGGATCGACAAAACCTTTGGGTTGCATCATATACAACTCTTCATCAATGTCTCCATTGAGGAATGCTGTTTTGACATCCATCTGCCATATCTCATAATCATAATATGCAGCGATTGCTAACATAATCCTCACAGACTTTAGCTTCGCTACTGGTGAGAAAGTCTCATCATAGTCAACTCCTTGAATTTGTCGAAACCCTTTTGCGACAAGTCAAGCTTTATAGACAGTAACATTACCATCAGCATCTGTTTTCTTCTTGAAAATCCATTTGTTCTCGACAGCCTTCCGGCCATCCGGTAAGTCCACCAAAGTCCATACTTGGTTTTCGTACATGGATCCAATCTCGGATTTCATGGCGTCTTGCCATTTATTGGAATCTGGGCTCATCATTGCTTCCTCATATGTCTCAGGGTCATCGGTGTTGTCCACCAACATGACACTCATAACGGGATCATACCAATCTGGAGTGGTACGAGTTCTCGTTGACCTGCGAGGCTCTGTAGCAACTTCAACCGAAGTTTCATGATCATCATCATTAGCTTCCTCTCTTATTGGTGCAGGCACCACAGGAACTTCTTCCGGTGCTGCGCTACTCGCAATTTCGAGAGAAGGTTCGACAACCTCGTCGAGTTCTACTTTCCTTCCAGTCACTTCTTTCGAGAGAAATTCCTTCTCTAGAAAGGATCCATTCTTGGCAACGAAGATTTTGCCTTCGGATCTATGATAGAAGGTATACCCAATAGTTTCCTTCGGGTATCCTATGAAGACGCAATTTTCCGCTTTGGGTTCAAGCTTGTCCGGCTATAACTTCTTTACATAGGCTTCGCATCCCCAAACTTTAAGGAACGACAATCTAGGTTTCTTCCCAAACCATAATTCATACGGTGTCGTTTCAACGGATTTAGACGGTGCCCTATTTAAAGTGAATGCGGCTGTTTCTAATGCATAACCCCAAAATGATAGCGGTAAATCTGTAAGTGACATCATAGAACGAACCATATCTAAGAGAGTTCGATTACGACGTTCGGACACACCATTACGCTGTGGTGTTCCCGGCGGTGTCAACTGCAAAAGTATTCCGCATTTCTTCAAATGCTCGCCAAACTCGTAACTTAGATATTCACCTCCACGATCAGAACGTAGAAATTTAATCTTCTTGTTACGTTGATTCTCTACCTCACTTTGAAATTCCTTAAACTTCTCGAAAGTTTCGGACTTATGTTTCATGAAATAGATATACCCATATCTACTCAAGTCATCCGTGAAGGTAAGAACATAACGATAACCACCGCGCGATGCTACACTCATTGGACCACACACATCGGTATGTATGATTTCCAACAAGTCCGTAGCTCGCTCCATCATACCAGAGAATGGAGTCTTAGTCATTTTACCCATCAGACATGCTTCGCATATTTCAAGTGATTCGAAATCAAGTGATTCAAGAAGTCCATCGGAATGGAGTTTCTTCATACGCTTCACTCCAATGTGACCAAGACGACAGTGCCACATATAGGTCGAGTTATCGCTCGATTTCAAACGTTTAGCCTCAATGTTATTAATATGTGTATTTCCACTATCGAGATTCAACAAGAATAAACCATCTATCAAAGGTGCATGTGCATAAAACATATTACTCATATAAATCGAACAACCATTATTCTCGGACTTAAACAAGTAACCGTCTCGCAATAAACAAGATCCCGATATAATGTTCATGCTTAACGCAGGCACCAAATAACAATTATTTAAGTATAAAACTAATCCCGATGGTAGATGAAGGGGTAGCGTGCCGACCGCGATCACATCAACCTTTGATCCGTTTCCTACGCGCATCGTCACCTCGTTCTTCGCTAGCTTCCGTTTATTCTGCAGCACCTGTTTCGAGTTACAAATATGAGCAACCGAACCAGTATCAAATACCCAGGCACTACTACGAGTACTAGTGAGATACACATCAATAACATGTATATCAGATATACCTTTTTTCTTGATGTTGCCGTTCTTCAAATCTGCCAAGTACTTTGGGCAATTCCGCTTCCAGTGACCTTCTCCCTTGCAGTAAAAGCACTCAGTATCAGGCTTGGGTCCAGCCTTGGTCTTCTTCGTCGGCGTGGTAACTTTCTTACCACCCTTCTTGAAGTGTCCCTTCTGCTTAGACTTGCCTTTCTTGAATTTGGTGGTCTTATTGACCAACAACACCTGGTGCTCTTTCTTGATCTCCACTTCTGCAGACTTCAACATGGCAAACAGTTCTGGCAACTGCTTGTTCATGTTCTGCATGTTGTAGTTCATCACAAAGTTCTTGTAACTTGGTGGTAGTGATTGGACGACACGGTAAATCCCCAAAGCATTAGGAATCACTATACCCAAGCTTTGAAGTTTTTTTGCGTGCCCAGACATCTTAAGCACATGCTCACTGACGGAGCAGCCCTCTTCCATCTTGCAGTTAAAGAACTTTTCAGAAGCCTCATAGCTTTCAATTGCCGCATGAGTCTCAAAAATCAATTTGAGATCCTCGACAATATCATATGGGTCTGAATTCTCAAACCTTTTATGAAGCTCTGATTCTAAACCATACAAGATAGCACACTGAACTATGGAGTACTGATTCTTCCGAGCGAGGTAAACATTCTTTACTTCATCGGTAGCATCAGCTGCAGGTGGGTCACCCAGCGGTGCATCCAGCACATAGGTTAAATTACCAGCTCTGAGGACAATCCTCAAATTGCGGAACCAATCCGCAAAGTTGCTTCCATTGTTTTTCAACTTTTCTTTCTCTAGGAATGCATTAAAATTGATGGTAGGGGCTGCCATTGATCTATAACATATTTGCAATAGTTTAGACTATGTTTATGACAAATTGAGTTCAAATTAATAATAAAATTAATCTAGGTGAACTCCTACTCAAAATAATATCCCTCACATTGAGTGATCACACGAACCAAATCCACCACATCAACACCGATCATCACGAGAGTTGATATAGTTTCAATGGCGAACAATCGACATGTTCATCATATCTACTATATGATTCATGCTTTACCTTTCGGTGATCCGTGTTCCTAAACCATGTTTGTACATGCTAGGCTCGTCAAGATCAAACCTTAGTTTCCGCATGAGCAAATCTGGCTTGCTCACGTTGTATACACTTGCGGAATCTAACACACCCGATCATCACGTGGTGCTTCGAAACAACAAGCTTTAGCAACGGTGCTAACTAAGGGTGAACACTTTATGACTTGAAATTCATGTGCATGAGGGATCATCTTATAATGCTACCGTCGTCTACTAAGCAATACAAGATGCATAAAGGATTAACATCACATGCAATTCATAATATGTGATATGATATGGCCTTTCTTCTTTGTGCTTCCGATCTCCATCTTCTAGCACGAACATGATCTCCATCATCACCGGCATAGCATCAAGGTCAATGACGCTTCTTCATGGTTGTCGTCCACCGGCTTCAACTATTACAACTACTTTGAATAGACACGCGAGTCTTAACATAAATTTAAAGACAACCATATGGCTCCTGCCGGTTGCCAACTTACAATAAGGAACATTGCATACATCAAATATAATCACAATCATGGCCATATCACATCACAGCACACCCCTGCAAAACAAAGTTAGACGCCTCTACTTTCTTTGCATATTTTACGTGGTTTGGGGCTTTCAATAAGTGTCGTTCTAACTTACGAACAAGAACCACAACATTGATACTAGTATTGTTGATCACCCGTTGTAAATTGGATCTTAACTATGCTAGGAGAAACAGGCACCCGCAAAGCCACTTATGCAATACAAGTTGCATGTCAAGCGTGGAGCAAGTCTCATGAACGATGTCATGTAAGGTTAGCCCGGGCCGCTTCATCCCAGCATACCGCAAGATGCAAAGTACACAAGAAGCAATCGACAATAAAAGCATCAACGCCCACAATGACCATTGTGTTCTACTTGTGCAACAAATCTACATATAGACACGGCTCTGATACCACTGTAGGGTTTCGTAGCATGGAAAACAAAAATTTTCTACCGCATACAAACAAACAAGCCAAGATCTATCTACTAGATTGTAGCAACGAGTCGATAGAATAACTCACCCTCGAAGATTCCAAAGTGTTTAACGAGAGCGGATTCTCGTGGGTGATGTAGTCGTACTCTTCCCGATCTCAAGATCGCGTAGACGATCCTTCCGGCGCTGCATTCCGGCAGCGCTCCCGCAGTCGGTCACACGTTCGGTACTCGACGAAGACCTTCCTCTCCCTTGTTCCAGCAGGCAGCGGAGGTTGTAGCACTCTCCTCGCGATTCCGGCAGCACAACGGCGTGGTACCGGAAGTAGAGGAGAGATCTCGCAGGGCTTCGCCTTAAGCCGAAGCGAGTATGGTGGAGTATGAGAGAGTCCCTCGACGATCTAGGGTTTATACATGCCGAGGAGGAAGCTTGGCTGATGGCTAGGGTTGCTAGGCGGCGGCTTGACCTAGGTCGGCGGCGGCGGCAGTGGAGGTGGCGGCGGCTAGGGTTTGGAGGAGAGGATCTTGTGTGCTCTAGGAGGGAGCCCTGCCCCTCCTTATATAGGTGGAGGGGCCGGCCGACCAATGGGAGGGAGGGGAGTCCCTCCCCAACTCGGCTTGGGTGGTGCGCCGCCGGTTGGAGGAGGGAAACCCTCCCCAACTCGGTTTCCCACTCCTCCTCTTTCCAAAACTTGCCGTTTGACTTTTCAAACTAGGATTTGAATAAACCCTCTATTTTGAACAGCGATGACACCGAGTACATGATGCAATCATATCAACTTGATATAACACATTCATGTACCCTTCCCCCCCCCCCCCCCCCGGAGTGCCAGACATTCCGGAACCTTTTAGAACATTCCCGATGAAAACTCCGGAACCATTCTCCAACTCCGAAACGGGACTTTCCTTATATGAATCTTATTCTCCGGACCATTCCGGATCTCCTCGTGATATCCCGAATCCCATTCGAGACTCCGAACAACATTCGGTCTCTTTCTCATCATTCCATAACTACTCAAACAACGTCGAATCCTTAAGTGTGTCTCCCTACGGTTCGTGAATTATGCGGACATGATCGAGACACTTCTCCGAACAATAACCAATAGAGGAATCTGGAAATTCATATGGCTCCCACATATTTCTATGATTACTTTGCGATCGAATGAACCACTTACATATGATATCAATTTCCCTTTGTCTCACGATAGTTTACTTATCCGAGGTTATGATCGTCGGTATCTCTGCATACCTAGTTCAACCTCGTTACCGATAAGTACTCTTTTCTCGTTCCCGTGACATGTGATCCCTTGTGAGCCAGTCACATGCTTGCAAGCTAATTGGATGACATTTCACCGAGAGGGCCCAGAGTATATCTATCCGTCATATGGATGGACAAATCCCACTCTTGATCCATGTGTTTCAACCAATACTTTCCGAACACTAAATGCCACCTTTATAGCCACCCAGTTACGGTGTGGTTTTTGATGTCATCAAAGCATTCATCCAGTAAAGGTGATATGCATGATCTCATGGTCGAAGGAATTAGATTACTATGTATCAGAAAGCATATAGCAATTGAACTATTAAAATGACTTGATCTTTATGCTACGCTTATCTATAGGAGTATGTCCACCATATCATTCTCCTAACGATATGATCTTGTTGTTAATAACATCTCAATGTTCATGATAGAGAAACCACAATCATCTATTAACCAACAAGCTAGTATTATATAGAGTCTTTACTAGGGACTTCAAATTAAGTTTACAAATCACACAAGTATTAATGTTTCCTTGTTAATACTATTATAGCATGAATGTAAACATTTATCATAAACACAAAGATATAATAATAACTACATTTATTATTGCCTCTAGGGCATATCTCCAACAGCGGACACAGTTGTTGAGAGTACGAAGCATCCGTTCAACACGACCGTTCTATGGGGAAGTGTAGGGACACGTGAGGCGGAAGATGGCGCCATGGGCGGCGAGAAGTGAGCGAATAGTGATGTTGTCGAACTCTTTGCCGTTGTCAGTTTGTAAGGCGTGAATAGGGCGACCGAACTGAGTGGAAACGAAGGCGAAAAATGCGGTTAGAGTGGCGGCAACATCGGATTTGCGACGAAGAGGAAACGTCCATACAAAATGAGAGTGATCATCCAAAATCACGAGATAATAATTATAACCAGAATTACTGGGAACAGGCAAGGTCCAAACATCACTATGAATAAGTTGAAACAGAAAAGACGCGACTGTGGAGGAGGAACTAAACGGGAGGCGAACATGTTTGCCTAGACGACATGCTTCACAAGAGTGGGCATCCGTTTTATTACAGGTAAAGGAAAAGCCTTGCATTATTTAATGCAGAGCGGCGGAGCTAGGATGGCCGAGGCGAGCGTGCCAGAGATCGACACCGGTGGAGAGGGCGAGTGAGCTGCTGGCGGTGGTGGAGGCCGAACCAACAGGGTACAGATCGTCGGGGCTGTCACATCGGTGGAGGAGCATCCGAGTACGACCATCCTTGACAGAGAAACCAAAGGCGTTAAATTCCACAGTCACAGGATTATCACGACAGAAAGATTTAACGGAAACAAGATTTTTAATCAAGGCAGGAGAAACAAGAACGTTATTTAGAGAGAGAGGAGTGGAAGTGGAGGGAAAAGAGACGGAACCGGTGTGAGTAATGGGAAGCGCATGACCGGTGCCAACGATGATGCGAGAGGAGGTGGAGGAGGGTGTAGAAGAAGAGAGGGTACCGGGGTGCGCGGCCATATGCGCGGAGGCGCCGGTGTCCATGAACCAGTCGCCACCGCCACCATACGCCCCAGCGGTGGGGGCGCTCTGGAGGGCGGTTGGGAGCGCGGGGTCCCACGGGGCCGAGCTCGGGGGGGGGGGGGGGGGGGGTAGGCCGGGGTGGAGTAGGGCGCGGCACCGTATCCTGGGGCGGCATCGTAGGTCGGCATGACGGTGGGTTGGGGCGCCGCGTAGAAAGCCTGGTGGGTGGCCGGACGCGGCCCCATGATGCCCGGGTAGGGAGCGCGCCAGGGGCATGGAGTAGGCATGGACGACCCCGGTCCACGGGTTGTGACCCGCGAGCCACGGCGGAGTGGGGGCGGCGTGCTGGGGTGGACGAGGCGCGGGGGCGGTGGCGTTGGCGCCACCATAGCCGCCACCGTTGCCACCACCGCCACGGCGACGACGCCCGCGACGACCACCGCCGGTACCACCACCGCCGGTGGCGGGGGGAGGGGCCGGGGGCGGCTGGGTGTAGAAGCCCGGAGGCGGACCCATAGGGCGAGGCGCGGAGGCGGGAGCGGGGGCGCGAGGCGCGGGTGCCGGGGCGCCGCGTGAGAGACCAGCGACGAAGGCGGTGTGAGCCGCCCGAGCCCGGAGATGCTTGAGGCGGCGCTCCTCAAGGAGCAGGTAGGCAACGGCCTGCTCGAAGGAGGGCGTGGTGAGGAGCATGAGATTGGAGGCAGCGTTGCTGAGATCCTCGTCGAGACCTGCCGACAGGGTGGAGAGCATGATCTTGTCGTCGATCGGAAACTCCAAGTCGCGAAGCTCGTCGGAGAGGCTCTTCAGCTTGAGAACGTACTCGTCGAGAGAGTGGTCGTTCTGGTGAGTGCCGAAGAACTCCTGCTGGAGGAAGGTGACCCGCTGGATCTTGTTGTCGGTGAAGAGGCCGGTGATTTTCTCCCACACCGTGTGCGCGGTGTCGCCGTCCCGGACGACGGTGCGGAAGATGTCGTTGGAGACGGTCTGGTAAAACTAGCGGATGATGGTGGCGTCGATCGCGAGCCACTCGGGGTCGTGCGGCATGGCGAGGAGGTCGATGGTGCCATCGACGTGGTCGAGGAGATCATACTCGCGGAAGAGCAGCCCGAAGTACGTCTTCCATGGGAAGAAGTTGACAACGGTGGTGGAGAGCTTCACCGGCACGCGCTTGGCGATGGGGATGTCGCGGATGACGGCGACGGAGGGCCCGGCGAAGGGGTTGCTGCTGTCGGAGCGGGAGGAGTTGAAGGGATCGGAGGGGCCGGAGGAGGAGAACCCGGCCATGGCGGAAGCGGCAGTGGTGGTGGGTGGCGGCTAGGGTTTGGGAGAGGAGGAGCCGGTGGCGCCCTAGGGGAGGGAGGGGGCGGCGGCTAGAGGGAGGGGCCGGCGACGCCCTAGGGAAGGGAGGGGGCGGCGGCTTGAGGGAGGGCCGGCGGCGCCCTAGGGTAGAGAGGGGGGCGGCGGCTAGGTCAGGGACCAGAGGGTCTCTGATACCATGTAGAAGGAAATTGGAGATTGCACAACACCAATTGGGCTGGCTGCTCATGTATATATAGACGAACACATGTACAATTACAGGTACAACCCTGACAAAACACGGGAACCTATACCTAGTACAATATGTTACTCAACAGAAACGACATTTTATGTGTCATGTATAAAAAATAAAATGTGTCACAGGAATACAACTATTCACAGAAATGTGTCTAGATTTATTTGAATTTTAACAAATCCGAGACATCTATTTTAAAACAGAGGGATTACATGATATAAGCGAAGCGTGCTCTAAGTAAGTATTTATGGAAATCGTTTGTTATATATTGTTTGTAAAGAGTATAAATCAACTAGAAGTTGTAATATCGAAGAGTGCAAAGCACATGCATGTTACTAGTATGTCTAGTTTATCAGATGTGTTCAGATGTACTGGTAGATCTGTAATGACTATTGTTGCTTAATTATATAAGTGCCACTTTCAAAATAAAAGTGATGTGACACCATATGTCGACTTGAGTGTGTTGGAAAAGCCGGCTTTGACAAGTAGCGCGGCCTGACTTCCCGTGTGTGTGGTCTAGCTAGTGACGCGCAGACCCGACGACCCGACGGAAGACCTGTTAACTCTGCAAATGATGTGCTGTACTAGCTAAGCTTCTTCGTTTCCAGTAGAAACGATGAAGATGGTAGGGTCTGTGAGGAAGGCCGAGAGCCAGTTCCAAATCCACAGAGTTGCTGCAACTGCGATGATCTTGCTCCTTTTTGTCTCCAAGACAACAACAGCAACATCGACCTCCTCCGCTGATGCAAACGCCCGATCAGACTGGGGTTGCGTTGCAAGAGAACGGGAGGCGCTCCTTTCCTTCAAGGAAAGCCTCCTGGACCCTGCCGGCCGTCTCTCCTCGTGGCGAGGCCAGGACTGCTGCCGGTGGAAGGGAGTCCGGTGCGACAGCAGTGCCGGACACGTCGTCGTCGGGCTCGACCTCCGCAACACCGCCGACGATCCCTGGAGTGCTGACCTGATGCTGTCGAGAGGTGAGATGAGCTCCTCCATCACTGGTTTGCAGTATCTGAGGTACCTAGATCTGAGCTACAACGACTTCAATCAGACAAGCATGCCGATGTTCATCGGTGCTCTCGGCAACTTACGGTACCTCAACCTCTCATATGCAAATTTTGCTGGGACAATACCTTCGCACATCGGCAACCTCTCCAAGCTGCAGTATCTGGATGTGAGTGATGATACTGCTAGTCTCACGATATCAGATCTTTCATGGTTGCATCGGCTCTCTCTCCTGAGGCATCTTGATGTGAGCGGTGTGCATGTCAGATCAGCTAGGGATTGGATCAGCCAGGTGAATACGCTGCCTCATCTTAAGGTCCTTGGGCTCTACAATTGCGGGCTTGGCAGTGGCAGTACCGTCTCTACTCTGTCCCCTTCCAACCTCACACATCTGGAGGTGCTTGACCTGTCAGGCAATGAATTTGGCACTTCACTCCAACGCAACTGGTTATGGCGCCTCACTGGCCTCAGAAAGCTTCACCTCGGCGGGTGTGGCTGGACAGGCCCTATTCCTGATGCGCTGGGAAACATGTCCTCCCTTGAGGTCATTGATCTAGGCGCTAACTACAAACTATTCGGCTACATGCCTGAAAACTTGGGAAACCTATGCAGTTTACAGGTGCTGAATTTGGAATGGGTAAATATCAACGGGGATCTGACAGAACTCATGGGGAGATTGCCCAAGTGTTCCTGGAACAAGCTGCGTGAAGTGTACCTGTTAAGAGCGAATTTGACCGGCCAGCTGCCAGATTGGATAGGAAATCTCACTAGTCTAAGCCATCTCGACCTCTACCAGAACATGCTAGTAGGCCCTGTGCCTGCTGGGATTGGAGCGCTTGGCAGTCTCACTTACCTGGACCTCGGCTTGAGCAAGCTCAGTGGCGTGATGTCCACACAACATTTTGCGAGTCTAGTGAAGTTAGAATATCTTGACCTTTCACAGAACTCTCTGGAACTGGATCTAAGTGGCGACTGGGTTCCACCATTCAGATTTTTACAAAGAGGATACTTCAGATCATGTAGATTGGGTCCCCATTTCCCGACATGGCTAAGGTGGCAAGCAGGCATAGTTGAGCTTGATATTTCCAACACAAGCATAAGCGATGTCTTGCCTCACTGGTTCTGGACTGTTTCTTCTCACGCTGAAAGATTGTACCTGTCAAGGAATCAACTGAGTGGGGATCTTCCAACAAAGTTGAGTCTACTATCAGTTATGGTACTGGACCTCTCTAAAAATTCCTTGTCAGGGAAGCTCCCAGCAAATCTCATAGCTCCGCAACTCACGGGGTTGCATCTTTCCAACAATCATATCAAAGGTGCCATCCCAGCATATGTGTGTAAATTGCACTTGTGGGAATTGGATCTGTCCAACAATCAACTGAAGGGCGATATTCCAGGATGCCAAGAGAACACTACTGCAACAACCTTTGCTCCTTATTATACATGTGAGCAACTCGGTTGCTCCTTGTTGATTCTAGACTTGAAGAACAACACGCTATCCGGTAAATTCCCAGGATTCCTCCAAAATGCGGCAGGGTTAAGTTTTCTTGACCTTTCGCGCAACATGTTCTCTGGTAGTTTGCCAACATGGATAAGTGGGAAAATGCCAAGCCTTGAAGTGTTGATTCTACGATCAAACATGTTTTACGGTCACCTTCCCAAGCAGCTGTTCACAACTCTGTCCAGCCTTCATTATTTGGATGTGGCACATAACAACATTTCAGGAAGGATACCTTCCTCTCTTGCAAGCTTGAAAGCTATGACAGGTCGATACGAAGCAAGCAAGAATAACTACAGCGACGACAGCATAATAACTGTCAACAAAGACCAGGAGCGTCAGTTTACCCTTGACTACACAAATCCGATTGTGTTGATGGACTTGTCATGTAACAGTTTGACTGGGCATATTCCGGTGGGATTATCTCTGCTCAAGGGGCTTCAGACGTTGAACCTCTCCAACAACCAGCTAGATGGAACAGTCCTGGACAATATTGGCGCTTTAAGCAAACTGGAATCTCTGGACCTATCTCACAACTATCTGGCTGGTGAAATCCCCTCAAGTCTATCTGACCTCACTTTCTTGAGCTGGCTAAACTTGTCCTACAATGATCTATCAGGACGAATCCCCTCAGGGAGACAGCTACAAACACTCAATGTTCCATCTATGTACATGGGCAACCCTAGACTCTGCGGGCCTCCTCTTCCCAACAACTGTTCAAACGGAGCAAATCCAAGTGCCCATGACGATGAACATGAAGACGATGCGACCCATGATACAGCATTTTTGTTCCGTGGCATGAGCACGGGATATGGGATGGGCCTGTGGACAGTGTATTGCGTCCTTTTGTTCAGCAAAACATGCAGGGCTGCGTACTTTCGGCTTTTTGACCGGTTGTATGTATGACAAGAGTTATGTGCAGGTAGCTCTTGTTAAGGCCCGGGTGACACTGTAAGAAACTTCAGAGACGAGGCACCATGAAGCTCTTCTTGCACTACACAGCCCTTGGATATATTCTCTTATAAATATGTACTACTACATGGTTTCTTATGTGTTGTGTTTGTGTTACATCTAGATAAAACTTGCTCAATGCATTTGTATCTTCAATGTTGCTTATGTCAACAGTCAATTACTTAATTGTAAAATTCATGTCTGCACTCACTAGCTATAGGGACTGGTTGGATCGTGGCTTATCTGAAATCGGCTGTGAGAAACTTGTTAAATCCTTTAAGGATCATCTAGCTCAAGATTTGAGCCACACAAGATAAGATCAGAGGTGTATACCTTGATCAGAGGTGTATACCAAGATCCGACCCGATCTAACACCGTAAGTGGCGATGCCTCCGAGAGATGCACACGTGCGGCACCTCGACGTCTCCTCCTTCCTCGGTCCAGCAAGTAGGGTGGAGAGATGGATTGGATCTACAACGCGACGGCGTGGTGCAAGCGGCGGAGAGTTTCTGCGGCAGGGCTTCGCCTACGCGCAGTCGGGAGGGAGAGAGAGAGGAGGGGCAGCAGGGCGGCTAGGGTTGTGGAGGAGGTGGAGGAGGGGTGCGCCCCCAGCCCTCTTTATATAGAGGGGTGGGCGGCCAGCCCTAGCCCCTCCCCCAAGCCCTAGGCCGGCGGCCAAGGAGGGAGGAGTAGGGGGCAAGTTTCCCCCTCCCTTCTAGAAGCTCCCCTAGGGTTTCCTAGGTGTTTGGCCGGCTGGGCCCTATGGGGCCTTGTGACCCTGGCCCAATGCGGCCAGGGCACTCCCTCATAGGCCCATGCCCCCTCCCGACAAGTGGGGCCATGTTGGTCCCACTCCGGAAGGTTCTAGAAGCTTCCGGTACAATACAGATTAACCCGAAACAATTCCGAACTCCAAAAACTGCATTGCCTTATATGAATCTTATTCTCCGGACCATTCCGGGACCTCTCGTGATGTCCTGGATCTCATCCGAGACTCCGAACAAAAACTCATAAACCAATTATCCAATCTATCCTAGCGTCGAGACACGCTAAGTGTGTGACCCTTCGGGTTCGAGAATATGCAGACATGATCTTCTATCAATAATCAACAGCGGGGTCTGGAAACCCATATTGACTCCCACACATTCATTGATGATCATATCGGATGAACCACGATTCCAGGATTCAATCAATCCCATATATATATTCCCTTCGTCGCGCGATATTTTACTTGCCCGAGATTTGATCGTCGGTACCGGTATACCTAGTTCAATCTCGTTCACAGCAAGTACTTTACTCGTTCCGTAATCCGATATCACTTTGCGATTAACTCCTTAACCACATGCTTGCAAGCGGTGTTGATATCGATTACCGAGTGGGCCCAAAGTATATCTCTCCGATTTGGGAGGGACAAATCCCATCTCGATACATACAACCCAACAGGTACTTTCCGATCACCTGAGAGACACCTTTATGATCACCCTCTCATAGGATGACGTTTGATGACCTCAAAGCTTTCTTCCGATACCAGGGAGTTGTATTATCTCATGGTCTAAGGAATACAATATTTGACATAAGAAAAGCTTCGCAAAGATGAACACGATGACACGATCTAATTGCTTCGCTTAGTTTGGGTCTGTCCATCATATCATTCTCCCAATGATATGATCTCATTATTAATCGACAACTCATGTCTATGGTTAGGAAACCTTAACCATCATTAATCAATGAGCTAGTCCATAGAGGCATACTAGGGACACGGTGTTGTTCACAAACCACACAAGTATTAAAGTTTCCGCTTAATACAATTCTAGCATGGAATATAAACTTTATCATGAATAAGAATTATAATAATAACATCTTTATTATTGCCTCTAGGGCATAATTCCAACAGTCATCATCTTAATCCCCAAGAAGCAAGATGCTGCGTCTATATGCGACTACAGGCCTATTAGTCTCATCCATAGTTTGTCAAAGATTTTCTCCAAGCTACTTGCAAACCGGCTGGCTACAATCCTGCCTGAAATTGTTTCCCAATGCCAAAGCGCCTTCGTGAAGAAAAGGAGCATCCATGACAACTTCTTGCACGTGCAAAACCTCATCAAAGAGCTACATTCTTCAAGAACACCTAGCCTTTTCCTAAAGCTGGACATCTCTAAAGCCTTCGACTCCGTGGGGTGGGCTTATCTCATCGAGGTAATGACGGCCCAGGGCTTCGGGCAACTTTGGCGAGACTGGGTCTGCATGTCTTTATCTTCGGCTTCCTCCAGGGTGCTTCTTAATGGAGATCCGGGAAGGCCATTTCAGCACGCCAAGGGCCTCAGACAGGGTGATCCTCTCTCTCCCATGCTATTCATCCTCGCCATTGACCCATTACAGCGCATCCTCTCGATTGCAAGTCAACGCGGTATCCTCAGTCCAATCCGATCACGCAAGCCTCGTTGCAGAATCTCCATCTATGCGGATGATGCCGGAATTTTTGTCAACCCTGTGAAAGAAGAGCTCCAGGCTATCTCTGACATTCTAGACTGCTTCGGAAAGGCCAGTGGCCTCATCACCAACCTAATTAAGACGGAGGTCTTCCCCATTAGATGTGACAATTTCGACCTTCGGAATGTCCTCTCTGCCTTCCCGGCAAAGATCACTACGTTCCCAGGAAAATACTTGGGTCTGCCACTGCACTTCAGGCGACTCCGTAAAGTAGATCTATAGCCCCTCATTGACAAGATTGCAGGAAAGCTTCCTGGGTGGAAAGGGAAGTTTCTTGCTCGACCTGGAAGAATTGCCCTTGCCAAGTTCGTCCTCATGGCCATCGCAGTCTACCATGCTACAGTCATCCCCTTATCCAAATGGGCTAGAGATAAGATTACTCGTATTGCAAGGAACTTCGTCTGGGCCGGCAACGAAGGCGAGCACGCGGCAAGAGGAAGAGCTTTAGTTAGCTGGACGACGCTCTGTAGACCGAAAGATCTGGGCGGGCTTGGGATGCCTCACCTGCAACGAACGGGATGGGCCCTCAGACTCCGATGTCCTTGGCTACAGTGGACTGACCCCCAACGCACCTGGGCGGGTTCTAAGCTCCCTTGTGACGATGCCGACATGGATCTCTTCAGAGCTTCCACGAAAATCTCCCTAGGTGATGGTGAGACGGCCTCATTCTGGCACGACAGCTGGTCTCAGCATGGCCCCATACGCCTTTGGGCGCCGGACCTTTTCAAGATTGCTTCGAGAAAAACCAGAAGCGTGGCCAAAGAATTAGCTGACGGAAACTGGATACGCGCCATTTCTAGCCTGACCACTCCGGTGCAGCTTGCCCAGTTCATCAAAGTTTGGGACGTGGTTGCGAGCACGCAGCTGACTCCAGGACAAAAAGATGGGATAGTTTGGACTTTGACGGCGGATGGAAACTATAGTGCTACCTCTGCGTACCTTGCGCAATTCCACGGCAGTCACCCCAAGTTCATTGCCCAAAAGTTGTGGACTGCCCATGCCGAACCCAAATGCAAGATTTTTGGTTGGCTGGCCATGCATGGCAAGATCCTTATGGCTGATAACTTAGCCTCTAGGGGGTGGACGCACGACCCTATCTGCGCTCTTTGCCTTAGCGCACCCGAGACGGCCAATCACCTCTGCAAAGATTGTCCTTTTACTACAGCAGTCTGGACCCTCACCCAACTTTGGGACAACGCTGCAGGGGTGTTTCATGGCCACGACTTCCATTCCCTCTCTGAATGGTGGGACAATCTGATTGTCGGAATACCATCGAACGCAAAAAGAACTTTAAGTGGTCGACTCTTATATGTCCTCTGGAACGCTTGGAAAGAGAGAAACAGACGAATCTTCACCGGACGGCGGCTGACTTATGTCGAGGTGGCTGAGATCGCTAGGGAGGATATCAGGCAACGCGCCCAGGCTTTTGTGGCCTTCGGGCCTGCCATTCCCGCGGAGCCTGATTAGGCGTTTTTTTTTGGGGTTTTGTTCTGCAGTGTTTTTCCGCATGTTTTCACTTTAACCAAAACATGCTCCCATGTACCGTGTGTTTCGTTTTCCCTCTATCTATTTGAAAAGGCAGAGCTCCTGCCGGTTGCTCAAAAAAAAAATTCCAACAGTCATAACGGTCCCAATTCCAGGATCAAAAACTTTCTGCCAATCCCATGTTAGCAACATGCTCTTTAAACACACTAGGTGGCAAGCCTTTCATAAGTGGATCCGCTAACATTAAGTTAGTCCTTATATGATTAATACTTATTGTCTGATCCTGGACTCTATCTTTCACAACAAGATACTTAATGTCAATGTGTTTGGCAGCACCACTTGACTTGTTGTTACTTGAATAGATCACTGCGGGTTGATTATCGTAGAAAAGAGTGAGTGGCTCAGATATACTGTCAATCACCCTTAAGCCCGGAATGAAATTCTTCAGCCATACTGCCTGCCCAGTTGCCTCATAACATGCCACAAACTCTGCCTGCATTGTTGACGATGCAGTAACACTTTGCTTGGTGCTTTTCCAAGAAATAGCACCTTCTGCAAGGGTGAATATATAACCCGATGTGGATTTCTTAGTATCAACACACCCTGCAAAATCAGCATCTGAATAACCCACCACCTCGAGGTTATCAGTTCTCTTATATGTGAGCATGAGGCCTTTAGTACCTTGCAGATAACGCAAAGCCTTCTTAGCAGCCTTCCAGTGATCCAACCCTGGATTAGACTGATATCTGCCAAGCATTCCGGTTATGAATGCTAAGTCAGGGCGAGTACACACTTGTGCATACATCATGCTTCCAATGATTGAAGCATAAGGAACCGACTTCATCTGCGCAGATTCATAATCATTACTTGGGCACTGAAAAGTCCCAGACTTATCGCCCTTGACAATAGGAGCAGGCGAGGCTGAGCACTTATGCATATTAAACTTCTTGAGTACCTTCTCAATATACGCTCTTTGTGATAGCCCCAAGATTCCTCTGGATCTATCTCGGTGAATTTGAATGCCTAAGACATAAGCGGCTTCACCAAGATCTTTCATGTCAAACTTTGAAGAGAGAAACCTTTTAGTTTCCAGCAACATATTCTTATTGCTACTGGCTAAGAGTATGTCATCAACATACAGTATCAGGAAGACAAAATTGCTCCCTCTGAACTTAACATAAATGCAATTGTCCACTTCATTCTCCTTGAAACCAAAATTCTTTATGACTTGATCAAACTTGAAGTACCATTGACTTGAGGCTTGCTTTAATCCATAAATGGATTTCTTAAGACGACATCCTAAATGTTCTTTTCCTTCCATAACAAAACCTTCCGGTTGAGCCATGTAAATATCCTCATGTAAGTCACCATTCAGAAATGCCGTTTTGACATCCATCTGATGCAACTCTAGATCATAATGAGCCACAAGTGCCATTATAATTCTAAATGAGTCCTTAGAAGAGACAGGTGAAAAAGTCTCATTATAATCAATACCTTCTCTTTGAGTGAAGCCCTTAGCCACAAGCCTTGCTTTGAAACTTTCGATATCACCCTTGGAGTCACGTTTGGTCTTATAGACCCATCTGCTGCCCACAGTTTTGGCTCCTTTAGGAATCTCTACTAAGTCCCATACATCATTAATGCCCATGGACTTCATTTCATCTTTCATAGCATCAATCCATACTGATGAATGATCACTTTGTATGGCTTCCTTAAACGATGCAGGATCATCATCCAACATCAACTCATTTATATCGTCACTCATATAAGTCACATAATCATCAGGAATAGCAGACTTTCTAGCCCGCTTTGATCTTCTGAGAGGTACATTATTTGGTACCTCAATCACAACTTCAGGTTGCTGAGCATCTTCCGCAGAAGTATCATTAGATGTGGACTCTAACGGAGTCATAGGTACCTCAGCAGGGGCAGAATTAGCAGTTCTCTCAACTGGAGGTGAAAACTCAACATGAACAGGAAACACTAGTTCTTGGATCATAGGTACCGGGACATATTCCTGTTTCTCCTCTAAGGTTATTTCCCTGGGAGTCATACTCCCCCTCAACATATCACTTTCCAAGAACACAGCATGTCTTGTTTCAACAAACTTAGTGAATTGCTTTGGACAATAGAAACGATATGCATTAGATTTGTCAGGGTAACCAATGAAATGGCAGCTGACAGTCTTGGAGTCTAACTTTCCCATAATTGGATTGACTCTTTCCTCAGCAGGGCAGCCCCACACATGCAAATAACTCAGGGTAGGTTTTCTCCCAGTCCATAACTCATACGGTGTTTTTGGCACCGATTTACTGGGGACCTTATTAAGAATATGTGTAGCTGTCTTTAGAGATTCTATCCATAAACCAAGCGGCAAAGTGGAGTGACTTAACATACTCCTTACCATATCCATAAGAGTACGATTCTGCCTTTCAGCGACTCCATTTTGTTGAGGTTCGCCTGGTGCTGAATACTGAGCAACAATACCATTTTCCTATAGGAACTTAGCAAAAGGTCCAGGAACTTGGCCATAAGAAGTGTGTCTTCCGTAGTACTCACCACCACGGTCAGACCTTACAACTTTGATCTTTTGACCAGCTTGATTCTCAACTTCAGCTTTAAATATCTTGAACTTTTCTAATGCCTCAGATCTTTCTTTGATAGGATAGATGTAACCAAAGCGGGAGAAGTCATCAATGAATGGTATGAAGGAATCAAAACCATCCACTGATTTCACATTAAACGGACCACAGATATCCATATGAATAATTTCCAAAACTCCCGTGCTTCGATTTGCACCTTTCTTAATTCTCTTAGCATATTTCCCTTTGATGCAATCAATACAATGATCCAGATCCGCATCTGAGAAATTTAAAGGATGAAGAACTTGCTACTTAATGAGACGCTCGATTCTCCCCCTCGAAATATGGCCCAGACGATAGTGCCATAGTTTCGAAGAAGTCTCATCATCATCGCGCTTACGCTTGGTACTAACATTTATATTAGAGGAAGCATTGACTTCACTTATGGAATCACTTAAGGAAACAAGATAAAGTTTGTCTTGTCGGAAGGCAAGACCAACATCCTTATTGTCAAACATAATTATACATCTCTTGTTCCCAAAGTCACAGTGAAAACCATCATCATCTAAGCATGAGACAGACACAAGGTTTCGTCTCATAGAGGGTACATAAAGTACATTACGTAAAAGAAGCATAAAGCCATTATGGAGCGTAAGAGTAAACTCTCCAATAGCCTCAGCTTCGGCTTCAACACCATTAGCAACTCTAATGGTTCTTTCCCCTCTTCTCAGGGTCCTCTTCGTATCGAATCCCTGTAAGGAGTTTGCAACATGAATTGTTGCACCTGAGTCAACCCACCATGTATTGGTGGCATAATCAACATAAAGGGATTCGTCAACAAAAGTTATAACATTAGTACCTTTCTTATTGAGCCATTTCATGAACCCAATACAATCCCTCTAGACATGTCCGCTTTTTCCACAAAAGCGACATCCATTAGGATCTTTACCATCAACATTAGGGGGTGCATCTGCATTAGGAGCTCTGTTAGGATTATTTTGCTGAAAGAACTTAGAAGATTGCCCTTTATCTTTAAACTGAGGAGGCTTAGGCTTTATAAACTTTTTCTTCTTCTGAGAATGCTTGAACTGATTGACATTATCAACTCGTCCAGCTTTAAGCCTTTCCTCCTCTTGTACACATCTAGCCATCATTTCATCCATGCCCCATTTAGAATCCATTGCATTATAATTGATGGTGAACGGAGAGAACTCCGTGGGCAAGGATGACATAATAAAATGGACAAGGAAACCTTCAGAGATTTCCATTTCTATTGTCTTAAGTTTAGTGGCCATGTTAATTTTCCTCATGATATGCTCTCTCAGACTCCCAGTTGGATCATACCTTTCATCAATAAGCCTTCTAATGAGGCTTGTTGCATAAATTTTGGATGATCCCTTAAACTGGTCCTCAATCTTTCCAAGGTAACCCTTGGCAGTCTAAGAGTCTGGAACAGCTCCCCTCATACTTTGAGTAATGGAGCCCTTAATAATCATGAGGCACTTACGATTTGAATCCTCCCATATAGTTTTCTCATCATCATAAGCCCTTTTCAGGGCATCATAATTCTCATCACCTTCAGTAGGTGCTACAGGAGGATCCTTAAGGAGGGCATAATCTATATTCAGCAAAGCTAAGGTGCTCTCAAGCTTCTCCTTCCAAGTACCAAAATTGCTACCAGTCAACTGTTCTATGCCATTTATAATACCGGCAATTTGAGAGGCATTAGATGCTGCAAAAGAAAACAAATGCTTTGAATAAGCATCACAATTTTATACTCCTTTCATCAATCTAGTCTACATCAGCTTTGGCTAGAAATAGACATGATCAATAAAATTTTGTGATCAAAATATCTACCAATCAGCTTTGGCCAGAATGACAGATATAAGACGCACTTAATTAAATCATCTAATTATAGAATTCTTTTATCAATCTAAAACACATCAGCTTTGGACAGAAGTGAACCAGACCAATAAAATTTCATGGTCAAAATGCCCATCAATCAGCTTTGGCCAGAATGATTGACATAAGCCATGCTCAAGTTGAGGACTTAGAAACTTTATTTTGCAGCAAAACATTATTATCACAATTTGTTTGAAAAACAAACACAAAATAACCAACTAAAATAATAAACACAACAGAAAGAATTAACTAATCATAATATAACACATTAAACTTGCTTAAGTGAGGTATATAACTACATGACAAAAGAATAATTTTTCACATAATTATGTTCCATAATAGACATAATAAAATATGCCAAAAATTTAGCCCCCAAAACCATATATATATATAAGACCTAACTCATAAAACATTAATTCTTAAATATTTATTCTTAATCTGGGCTCAAATAGAAAATTTGGCCCAAAACAATTCTTCCGGACTGGGCCAAAACTGGCCCAGCCCGTCTCCCCTCACCCCACTTTAGTGGCCCAGACGGCCTGTTTAAGAAGCTAGTGCTGCGAGCTGTTGGATCGCATCCAATGACAGAGGACGCGCCGGATCGAAACACAAAACCGACCCACGATACGCCCCCGCGAGCCCTAGCCCCCATTCCCCCCTCCCTCCTTTCCTCTCTGCCTCCCGACGCAAGCAGAGCGAGCGAGAGAAGCAGCGGATGCGACGAGCACCAGCGCCAGAGAAGGAGGGACGGCGTCGACCAGGCCCCCTCGCCGGAACTGCGTGCGGCTTTAGCCGGCGCGCACCTCTGTCGAGCGACCCTGGACGGCATCCTATGCGTGGGGACAGCGCGTGCAGGCGTCCCTGCACCCACGTCGACCGCCATCGCAAAGTCCGGCACCACGGCGAGCCTCAATGGTGACGAGCGCACGAGTAAGCACCGCCACGGCCTAGTGCAGCAGACGGCGAGACCGCTCGGGACGAGCCCGAGCAGGCCTGCCCTTCTTAGGTGGCGACCCCGACGCCGTCGTGGCCAGCGACGACGGCAGAGCCCTTAGGTAAGTACCACTGCCTTTAATCTCATCAGAATTAGGGTTAGGGTTCCTCAATTTGGGGATTTTAGGAAATTAGGGTTAGGGTTCTTGAGAAATTGGGGAATTAGGGTTAGGGTTCCTCAAAAATTAGGGAATTTAGGGTTAGGGTTCTTCGATTCGATGAACTAGGGTTAGGGTTCATCAAGAAATTGGGGATTTTTTATTAGGGTTTGCACCAAAACCTCAATCCCCACATCAGAGTTACAAAAAGGAAACCCTAGACTCACTGAATCATCTGTTAGGGCTTAAACTTAAGAAAAACTAGGCTAAAACATCAACCTTATTCAGTCCTTAGCAAGAACTTGATCAGGAACAAAAACTTCCAGCAACAAAACATGATCCAAACAGGAAGAACATGCTTGCAGGAACATGAATCCAAAACATAAGAGGACTCAATCTTAGAGCTAGTTGCTCTGATACCACTATTAAATCCTTTGAGGATCATCTAGCTCAAGATTTGGGCCACACAAGATAAGATCAGAGGTGTATACCTTGATCTGGAGGTCCAGCCATGGCCTCCTCTTGCTTTACTTCACCTTGATCCTTGTTGATGCAGATGTGAAGGTTCTTCCTAGTGCTTTAGGTGCTTGCTTGATCAGTGAGCTGGGGAGAGTGAGTGAGAGAGAGAGAGGAACAACTGAATGAGCAACTCTACTCAGCTCAAACCCTAAATCCCCTATTTATAGCACTTGCACTAGGGGAACCAGCACCTTAGGATGGATGGTCAGGATGCCCCTGATCAGGGCATCCAATGGCTGTTATTAAACAGCCCCTAAAAGCCATAATCTTGACTTAACTTGATCACAGATTAATACAAATAACTGCAGATCACTTATTCCAACAAAACTAGCTGCGGAAAATTAGCGATGGGATGTGGGCTGTGGGCTGTGAGAAAGCCGTAAAGACATTTGTCAACTAGTTGTCTAAACTATGGCGGTAAATGTCTTAGAGAGCATAACACTAATATGCAGGAGTAACTCTTACCGGAACTTGGCCAAATTTAGAAAGTAAAAATGTTAACTAAATTTATATGCCATGACTTCAGGGAAGATAGAATAAAACTCAAATTCTATTGTGGAGACATGTTATGATCCACTGCGCTATATCACTACAGGAACGACTCAGAGCGTCGACGGCCTGTAGCCGTCGGCATATGCCAAGAAGTTGTCGGCGTAGAGCTGTGCCGATGGCTGTCGTTGGTGTAATCCAACGTCAGCGTGGGCACTTAGGCCGTCGACATAGACCTATGCCGACGACCAAACTGGACTATGGGCGTAGAGAATGTAGGCCCCACTATGCATGGCTAACGACCACCGGTATGCAGTGGAATAGGTGAGGCACCGGGAGAAGGACCACCGGTATGCAGTGGTTTGATCTATGCAGTGGTTTGATCTCGCACGATGAACCTGGCGTGGGAGAAGCACAACCAAAGTGTTGGTTCCCGAAACATCCCATTTCCTACATTTTTAAGCAAGAGTTAGCAACTTGCGAGACGCGTTGGTCTAGAGAGGAGTAAGTACAAATAACCAAGTGCACATGAAAGCGGTAACAAGTAGTTTGGTAAAGAAGTTACCGGGTCCCTAAGTAGTATGTGCAAGCGAATTCTTCATTGATGGGAACACAGGCGGCATCCTTGGCCTAGTTCACTAGTAGTAAAATGCTTATATCAGTCATTATGCGAGCGGCGTGCCCCAGAAACAACACGCCATTGTTGAGAGCCAACATGGTAGCGGCGTCTGAAATATACGGAACGCCACTACTAGAGGTTAACTGTGGCGTTTAGTGTACTTCAGGCACTACTACTAAAACGTAACCACATGTGGAATCTGTTAGAGTATTAGGAATATATAGTTGTTATGGTAGTTTAGATAGAGTTAGAATCTGTTTACGTACAATCCTAACTTTACTTGTACTCCAAGATGATCCCCTATATGCCTATATATACTCGCTTATGAGGCTCAATACCCTGCAAGCCTATATATATTCGCCCATGATGCTCAATAATACATCCATCATATTCCGCCAAACTCATACTCTTTCATGGTATCAGCCTAACCGGTCCAAACCCTAGCTGCACGCTTCCGCCAAGCCGCCCCCGGGGGGATCGATATCCATGATCTCCGCCGGGGGCCACGCGATCCGTCGCAGGGTTCGCTGCCCTGGTGAGTCTTTTCTGATCTCTAGATCGGTTTTTCTCTCCACCGATCGAGCTACGGGCTGACGCTGTGTCGCCACTTCGGGCCGCAGCGCCGCTGCCTTGGTCCTTGCCAACTGCCTGCAAACGCGCCTCACAAGCGTGTACGCACCGGTGACTCCAGCTCATGCATCTGACTAGCGCCATGCAGCTATGCCGCCCCGTCGGGTCATAGCATCGCTGCACGCGGTCTACATCGCCGTCCCCATGCAACGATGCCCCAGGCTATCACGCGCTACCTACCACGGTGTGGGTCACCTACGTCCGCGTATGGTCTTCGTCACGTCGGGTTCTTCTTCGCCTACATCAAGTATCGCTGCCGCGCCTCTTTAGGCGTCCAGCATGACCACTATGGGTCGCCGCTGGTTTCGCCATCTTCTACATCTTCGTCCACAACAACCTCGTCGCCATCGTCATCGTGTCCCCTACGACACTGGCGCATAGGTTCATGATGGTCCCTGCTCTTGCGTGCCCGGTTTTGGCAACACCGGTTCGTGCCTTCGTCCGTGACGCGTCCCCGAGCTTGGCAATCTCGGATCGGCGCCTCGTCTTCGTTGGCTTCGACAAAGTCTTCTTCGGCATCGAAAACTTCCTCTACGACTGCCTTGGCATCACCGACAAGTTCTTATTTGCATACTCGGTTCTGGCAAAACCAAAATGTGCGTTCTTCCTCGACATGCGCCTAGTTCTGGAAAAACTATGGCCGCACCTCGTCCTCGACGGCTCGGACTGCATCGACTTCGTCATCGACACCCCTTGTCAAGCTGTCGTGGCCCCTCGGTAAGACTCTGCAGACCCTCTGCAAGCCCCTTGGAAAGCCTCGACGACCCTCGGCAAGCCTACGCGTACCCTCGGCAAGATGCCGCAGCCCCACGACGACTACCTCGACGCGTGTCCGTCATCTTCCTCGTGCACTATGCGCATGCGGCTTCATGTGCGGCCACCTCGACACCGGCATTCCTGGCCCCGACATCAACCACGGCGCCCCCTCGCAATGGCTACCCTGACCTCGGCACCGCCTCAAGCTCCCAGCTCCCTCGACATCGGCACAAGGTCTACCACCTCGCTTGAGCACCTCATCAACTTCCTCTACAGTCCAAGCATTCATGCCGCGACACGCCATGTACGACACTCCTGCTGCTACTGTGGGGGGATATCAGCCTACTGGATTCTACTTCGGTTTCTCTCCAGTCTAACCGTCCACGATGTTCCTATTGTTCACGATGCTACCGCTACGACTGCGGGGGGGGGGAGTGTTAGAGTATTAGGCATATACGGTTGTTATGGTAGTTTAGATAGAGTTAGGATATTTTTATGTACAATTCTAACTTGAATTGTAATCCAAGATGATTTCCTGTATGCCTATATATACTCACCCATGAGGCTCAATAATACATCCATCATATTCCGCCAAACTCATACTCTTTCAGAACCGGGGCAAATTTAGGGGTGACGTTCGGAAGTTGCAAATGCCACCAACTCGTGGAAAAGAAATGTTGTTGTTACTCTGATAAGCGGGTCCCACTACGAGTGGACCTTTCCCCGCATCTCTACGCCCCTATCACTCCCTCTCCCCTCCACCCTCTTCACAACCGCCGTTGCACCCCGCCTCCACCGCATCAGCCGCAATCGCCCGCCTCCACCGCATCAGCCGCCACCGCCATGCGTACGCACTCATGGGAGGCACAAACAAGATATTAGTGCGTTGAGGATAGGTGAGCCTCAAAGGTGGGAGCTAGGGTTTGGTCTCGGCGACAAAGGTCTCCTGAAATTCCATGAGGGCCTAGCTGTCATCAGAGGTCATGTCCTACATGTATCACCGACGTGCATATGAAGATACATATATGAATACAAGCATACATGACGTATACAAAATAACCTACCTAAACATGCAATAAGGCCACAAAATCATCGACCTATGACTACATCATACAATAGATTAGGCATAGTACCATGGATCTACGACAAACTACACTCAAATCTACCATGTGCTAACAAATTGGATCTACCATAGTTGGGGTTAGATAAAACTAACTGTCATCGTAAGAATGGAGCACGTTGTCGGCGAAGAGCCCGGAGAAGAACGCCTGCTAGAGTTGTCCTACAGCCACCCACGTCGTTGTCCCCGCTTACCTGCTCGTCGGTGAAGATCTTGACAGGATTCGGAGCTCGGAGAGGGGGGTAATGGTGGCACGGGAACTGGCAACGAGACAAGCGGTGATATATAGCGCGGGGTTTCGGCGGGTGGTGATGAAATTTCTCCCGTCAACTTTTGGTGAAAAGCTAGTGCTCGTGCCATCCCGAGCTTACAAGGAGGGCATGTCGCTTTCCTTTTTGCACGGGTGCAGCCTGTCCCCGCCGAAATGCTTGATTTGGACGTTATCGGTAACCAAGCGTCTGTAGTAGGTGGATTTTGAAGTCCACCATTAAATTCCAGTGCTCAGCCCTCGACAGGTGATACGTCCATTTTGCATCACTATTTTATATCATAAATTTTTTTGAGCTGTATTTTATATCATAATTTGCTGTTATTCATTGATATATTTCATATTAAGAGATGATACTTATGTTATTTCATCTATTTTGCATGTTTGATGACTTTTGGAGGATAAACCGTCGGAGTCAGGATTCTGATGAAAAAGCGCTATCCAGATGCAATATTTGCGAAGATCAGAAAATCCCAGAAAAAATATGGAAGTTCCTATTTTCCCAGAAGGCCCACACCACCCCCTAGCCCGCGCCACCAGGTGGTGTGGCCACCCTGGCCCACCTCTGGCATCGCCCTTTGGCGTATTTAATATCCTCGAAACCCTAAGACTCGGGGAGCAACCACAGAAAGATTCCGCCGCCTCTACGGGGCGGAAACTATAGAGAGAGGAAGAGCTCTCCGGCAGGCTGAAATCTGCCGGGGAAATTCCTTCACGGAGAGGGGAGATCATCTCCATCGACACCGTCATCAAGCTAGACTTCGTCGGGATCATCATCATCATATTCACCATCACAACCACTCTGTACCGCTGTAACAATTGGGTTGAATCTTGCATAGTTCTCAGGGGAAACTTTCACGGTGTTGATTACTTGTTGTAGTTGATGCTATTGAGTGGAACCATTGAATTATTGTTTATGTTCAGATTGTTACCTATCATTATTTCATCTATTATCTTGATCCATATGATGTCTCGTGAGTAGTTCATTTAGTTCTTGAGGACATGGGAGAAGTCATGTTGTTAGTAGTGGAATTATGTTGAAGTAATATTCAATGGTTTGATATTTAAGTTGTGGTGCTATTCTTCTAGTGGTGTCATGTGAACGTCGACTACATGATACTTCACCTTTATGGGCCTAGGTGAATGCATTGCGTATTTGGCTACTAATTGTGGGGTTGCCGGAGTGACAGAAACCTAAATCCCCGTTAGGAAACCATTGCACAAGGGAGTGTAGGAACTCAGAGTTTAATGTTGTGGTAGGTTTCTATCTTAATTACTTTATTATAGTTGCGGATTCTTGCAAGGGGTATAATCACAAGTATGTATTAGTCCAAGTAAGGTTGGTACATTAGCATAGGTTCACCCACTCAACACTTATTTAACCAAAGAAGATTAATCAACTATATGAAAGCAAAAGCACTTGACAGTATTCCCATGTGTCCTCGAGAACATTTGGTCATATTAAGTAATACAACTGGCTTGTCCTTTGCTAAAGAAGGATTGGTCCAATTGCTGCAATTATTAGTATTGTCTTTTATTTACTTGCACTTTATTTATCTGCATTATCAAAAAACTCTAAAAATCCGTTTGCTAGTATTTACAGTGAATTCCTGATCCAAAACACTTGTCAACACCTTCTGCTTCTTGTTGGGTTCGACACTCTTATTTATCGAAAGTACTATGATACACCCACTATACTTGTGGGTCATCAAGACTATTTTCTGGCACCGTTGTCGGGGAGTGAAGCGCTATTGAAGAGTGGAACTTGTAAAGGAAATTTCTACTGTGAGTATTGTTTTTATTTCTGTTTGTTACTTTATTTTCAATATGGATAACTCGCTTAGTTTCCTATTTTTTAAAGCTACTGTTGGGCCACGTAGAGATAAAACAAAAACTTTTCCCTCTAACATGGTGATCCCAAGATCCAGCTGAGGTAGAAGGCCACGAGGTTTACCACTAGACGCGCAGTTGCGGATTACTAATGTAGCGCGCCAGTTGATGCAGTGCAGTCCTTTGCGATCCGATCGTCCTAGTGCTGATCGTACAGCACCTCTGCTGGTATCCACACGTACAAGGAGGAGCACTGGCGGCGAACTGCTAGGTTCGATACGACGGCAGGACTGCTGTGGAGCTAGGGTTTCCAACACATGGAATGACTTAACTGAACAACGATTAACCCTTCTGGGTTGCTGTGCTCCACTATATATAGGGAGTGAACGTGGGCTCCACTCTCGTGGCCCATTCACTAAAGCCCATATAACACTAGTCACCGCGAGTCAACTCACTGACTTGGTCCTAATCCGGCTCGGGTCCAACCCAACCAGATTCCCGGTTCAGATCCAATCCAAACTTTCTCCCGCTCTTAAGTGTGTGACCCGGCAGGCTCTTGGTTACTCGGACACGATTGGAGTCTGACTCACAATCGATCAGTCGGCAGCGGCTCCTAGCAGAACGTGCCGACTCCCAAGTACCAATGAGTCATAACGACTTGCCTTTCCAATGCGACTAACGTCCGAGTCCCTTTTGCCTCACGATATGCCTTGTCAGACTATAGGCAAATATTTGTCATCCCTTAAATAGTTCGACTATCTTCTCGATCCGAGATAAGTGATTCACCCGACTAACTCTTAGTCGATCGCCTCGGTTAACACTTAACCAAGTCGTGCATGACCATGCTTTCCGAATCATATCATTCGAGAGGGCTCAGAGAATATCTCTCCGAGTGGAGGGGCAAAATCCCATCTTGGTTATTCACATCACGCAGCTTGATTCTCAGTCGACCCGAACTCTGCCTTTATGACTTCCTAGTTACGGATCAGCGTTTGATAGAACCTAAGTCGGTGATCCTCAACTCAGACTAATGAACAACCTCAGGTTTAAGTATTACATTGATTGAGATATACAAATGACAACTTGTTCGTTGTACCTCAATATGGGTCAATCCGAATCGCTAAACTCTTTAGCCAAATCTGTGTAAGTCGGAATGGCATCTCCATGCCCATGACAAGTGGAACCGAGTCATCAAGCCGGTTTTCACATTGGTCTAAGTTGTGTGTCCATCACAACCTCGATGACCAAGGATATTTAGTACAAACAACATGAATGTATAGTTCCACAACCGAATCACATATTCAATGATACACATCATATGTTTATACAAGGACAACTTAATATCTTTATGAATACAATGGGAAAACATCATCATACATGATTGCCTCTAGGGAATATTCCCAACAGATACTACCACTGCTAGGGTAGTATATGAACCACCACCTGCTGAATTAGATCCTTTTAAAATACCTACAAAAATTGTTGATTGTGTTATGGATGACTACTATTTTGGAGATGGAACTATCCATCCTGGTGATCATTTGCTTTTTATACATGAATTATGCAGATTGTTCAAGTGTGCATGTATTACAACGGATCAAGTTAAGAAAAAGTTACTCTCTATATCGTTGAAAGGCAGAGCTGAGGAATGGTATAAGCTGCTAAAGAATGGCCAATCTATTGAATGGGAGGAAATTGTAACTCTCTTTTATTCTAAATTCTATCCTCCTAGTGAGATTCATAAAGACCGGAATCAAATATATAACTTTTGGCCTTGCGATGGAGAGAGTACTGCCCAAGCTTGGAGGAGATTGAAGTTACTAATGCTTAAATGTCCTATTCATGAGCCCCAAAAATATTATTATTAATAACTTTTATACAAGGCTTTCTCTTCATGATAAGGATTTATTGGATGCTTCTTGTGCTGGATCATCTACACGTATGAAAGAAGAAGCTAAATGGGATCTTCTAGACCGTATTCAAGAGAATACTAAGCATGGGAGAATGACAAAGGAAGAAAGTCGGGTATAAATTATGATTATGAATGTATTAAATTTTTTATGAGAAATGATGACTTTCATAATATTAGTACTACTTATGGTCTTGATTCCCAAAGTATTGCAAATTGTTTTAAGGCCATTGCCTCTTATATTGAAATTCCAAAAAGGGAATGGAACAAGTATCATGAGCCATATAAAGATATTGTTAATTGTGTTCCAGCTAGAAATACTAAAATTTGTACCGTTGATCGTATTTTGCCTAAACCTTATATTGAGAAAATACCTTTACTGGCTAAGGTAAAGGAGCATTCTATGATAGCTAGTGTGGTTAACAAAAGTATAAAGAAAGCTGTAGAACCCGATGAACAAATAAATGTTAAACATGCAGTAGCAATTGTTAAAGACCTTGTCAGTAAAAATATAGAAGATGGGCACATTATATTTTGTGAAGATGCTTCTAATATTGTTTCACATCCTAGTAGAACTAGGAAAGCTAGTGTACTTGTGCTTTCTGTTAGAATTGGTGATCATTGCTATTATGGTTTATGTGACATTGGTGCAAGTTCAAGTGTTATTCCTTATGAGCTTTACAAAGAAATTATGCATGAAATTGGTCCTTGTGAACTTGAAGACATTGATGTGGTTATTCACTTTGCTAATAGAGAGATCATCTCTCCAATTGGTATTGTAAGAGATGTGGAAGTTCTTTGTGGTAAGACTAAATATCCTGCCAATTTTCTAGTACTTGGTTTAGCTGCTAGTAAAACTGGTCCTATCATTTTTGGTAGACCTTTCTTAAATACGTGTGGAGCTACTATAGATTGTAGTAAGGAGAATATTTTAACTAAATTTGTTGGAGAATCTTATGAGTTTAATTTTTCCAAATTTGCTAAAACTCCTTATAAAAATGAATTGCCTAATGAGGATTTTAGAGTTGAACAACTTGCTACTATTGATCCAGTTTTCAATCTTAAACCTCTATTTGATGATTTTAAGAATGCTTATTTTGATGATAAGAATGTTTTATGTGATAGTTACATTGTTAATTTTATTCATAATGCTACTAAAAGTTACTATGAGAGAGGGAAACATGGTTTTATACATCTCAATAATATTAAGTTTCCCCTCTTTATGTTGAAGTTTTGATATTGCACCTCTTTTGCCTTCCTATGCTAGTAGCCTCTTGTTTCAATAATTTGTTTTCTTACAAAATTCCTTTGCATAGGAAGTGGATTAGACTTAAATGTGTTGGATATTTGCTTCTTGATGCTCTCTTTTACTTCAATTCATGTTTCTTATATGAGTATCATTGAAATTAGCATGCCTATCTTAATGGCTATAAAGAAAGAGCTTTTGAGAGATAATCCATTTTATTTTGCTTTCAATTTATATTTTATTTATTTGAGTCTTGGAAGTTATTGCCTCTTTAATAACCTCTCCTTATACTTTTTGTTTGGTTTTTATGCCAAGAATAGCCTCTAATAAGAGGGAGGTAAGATTTGGGGAAGTTGTTGTCCTAAAACAGATTTTTGTGCTTCGCTGTAAAAAATCGTGAAAAAATCCATAACGTCCTACTGATCTGTAATTTTTTGCGTGCATGACCCAGGTTATTATCTAACTTTCGTTAGTTTTGCACTTCTCGATTTGAGCAACAGAAGATTTTTGGAAAAATCGATCTTTACCTACAGGTATGTTTTGATAGATTTCTGCCATTATTTGCATTTGCCTCTTAAATCGATTTCCTTTTGAATTATTTGGAGCTTTTGAAAGGAGTTGCTACAGTATCTTATGTTTTGATGGATGATTTACTTCAGTTGAAACTGAACCCAAAGGTTTATTATCATGCATACACTAATGTTGCTAATGAAGATTGTGTGAAGTTTTGTATGAAATAAATTTTCAAGTGTTGGGAGAGAATGATGTAATGAGATAAAGAATGGTCAAAGGCTCAAACATTAGATTTCTGGAGATTCTTATAATGAATATATTGATATTATTCAAGTGGTGACTCCGAAAGAATTTATTAAAGACCAAATTCAGGAATCTGCAAAGTCCATTTTCGAATAGGTAACAGTTCTGGTAAGAAAAGGTAAAGATCTGTTACCTATTCGACTCATTACCCTGATGATGACAAGGAAACACCACCACCACCGAAGGAGTAACTCGTCATCAGGTTTTGGCATCCCCTTGGTTTTTCCAAGCTTGGGGGAGTGCCGCGGTATCACATCATTATCTTTTATATTTTTACCCTTTTAGTAGAGTCATATCATGAATAGAGAAGTTATCATATAGGATGGTTTGCATTGTGGAAGAATCTCTCCTCTAGTTGGTTATCTGTGTATCCCTTGGTGTGAGTGCCGTTATGGAATATTAATGAGAAGTTTCATCATTTACCTTTTGCACATCTTATTTTAGTTTGCATTTTTTGTTATACGGTTGATCTTGTTGTTAGTATTGGTATCACTTTGGGAGCATCAAGTAAATTTAGATGGTTTTGGCAAACCTATCTTTGGTCAGTAGCAACACTACTTTGAGGATTGAAAGGAAAAGAGAAAAGTACTTGCAGATATATTATTTAATTTTCTTTCTTTCTTGATTGGCTCATAAGCTTAGTATTCCTAAGTTAAGATCTTCTTTGTTTTCAAGGAAGATTGCATGATTGTTTCTATCACTTGTATGTTTGTTTGTTTCCTTCAACTCTTACGCTTGCTACCCAGCCTTGCTAGCCAAAAAACCTGTACTGAGAGGGAATGCTTCTCGTGCATCCAATCCTTGAACTAAAACATATGCCATATGTGTCCACCATATCTACCTATTAGCATTATTGCTATTCCAAGTAAATTATTGAGTTTTGTATATCTTCCAAATTAAAAAAATTATTATGTGAAAATTAGTTAGTAAAGCTCTCACGAACTTGATGGCACACTTTATTTTCTTGCACTTAATAAACTTGAACCATTGTGTCATCTATGTTGCTTATATGCTTGCAAGTTATAGGTTGGGAGTTAGCAGAACATTGTTGTCATGGGGAACGCTTTCAACACTTGTACATATCTATCCAGTTGATATCATGATCTTTTGCTTATGGATGTCGGCGGTGTGAAATAAAAGGGGAGCTTGTAAGTCCATGGAGTATTATATATGTGTTAGATAAACGCCTGGGCGGCTAGCCTAAGCCATGCCTAATCATGGTGGAAACTTGAAGCATAACCATAATGATCATTCTGTGAAGCATCCACAATAAAAACCTATGCAAATAGCAAATAAAAAGATCGCTGAGATGCTCATTGTCTGTTGCCTTGTCATTTTGATATGGGATAGCTCCTGTGTCATGGGGCAAGGGGTACCCCATTGGCTGTTCTCTATGATATTGATGGCTCAGTTGATGTGGAGCCTGTTGGGAACCCCAAGAGCAAGGTGTGAAGCAGCACAACAGCAAGTCTTCCCTCAGTTGAGACCGAGGTTATCAAACCAGTAGGAGGAAGGAAACATTACATAGGTGTTGCAAGCAACACGGATACCTGCACAACACAAACTCAAGAATTTGCCCCAACTACAGTGAGGTTGCCAATCTCACGGTTGCTGTAACAAAGGATTAAACGTATGGTGTGGAAGGTAATGGTTTGCAGCAAGTAAACAAGTAATAGTGGAAGATGTATCAATGGTAAAGATTTGGACCGGGGTCCATAGTTCACTAGAGGTCCTCTCCTTATATAAACAACATGGCATGAAGGGTAAACAAATTACAGCAGGGCAATTGATAGGAACTGAGCAAATCATAACAATGCAATACTAGTCAGAAAGATCCTATGAGATTCGATTGGGCAATACAATAAGATACATAGACCGCCATCCAACTGCATATATGACTAGAAGTCCACCTTTAGGTTATCATCCGAACCCCCTCCAGTATTAAGTTGCAAGCAACAGACAACTGCTTTAAGCAAAGTGTGTAAGGTAAATAGTCCACATGTTCCATGAAAAAGAGACCGTTGTTTTCCCCCTAGTGGCAACATCACATCTACAACCGAAGAAATTTCTATCACTTACCTTGGAAACTAGAGGCATGAACCCACTATCGAGCATAAATACTCCCTCTTGGAGTCACTACCAACTACTTGGCCAAGATAGCCACTAACAACGGAGAGCATGCAAGATCATAAACAACACAGACATGATAGAATCAAATAGACAAAACCATTAATCAATCCAACATAATAATCTCATAATCCATCGGATCCCCACAAACACAACATGCATGATTACAAATAGATTAGATCTTGATCATGAACGGAGCTCACAAGATCTATACATGAAAGCACAAAGGAGGAGATACAACCATCTAGATATTATATGGACCCATAGTCCAAGGTGGAACTACTCATGCATCATACCGGAGAAGAAGGCCTCCGGGATGATATCCCCTCCGGCAGGGTGCCAGGAAGAACTTCAGATCCCCTTGATCTAGGGATGATCGTGGCGGCGGGTACAGACGGTTTCGTGGAAATTTTATCGGGTGCTTAGGGTTTAGGCATCGGGGGCTTCTTATAGGCGAAGGAGGAGGCCGAGGAGGTGGCCAGGGGGCCCATACCCTGCCTAGGCGTGGGCCCAACCCTGGCCGCGCCTAGGGGGTGTGGCGGCCCTGGCTCGCCTCTCCGTCTCCCCTCTGGACTTCTTGTTCCCCACATAAAGTTATTGAATTTGGCATTTGTCCCGTCCAATTCCGAGAATATTTCTTTACTAGCTTTTCTGAAACCAAAAACAGCAGAATGATGGGTTTCGCAGCATAGTAAATCAAAAAATTTCTACGGATGCGAACGGGAAAGCCAAGATCTAATCTAGGAGATGCAAACAACGAGAGAGATTAGATGAGATCTTCATACCCTTGAAGACTCGCACAGCGAACGTGGGTGATGTAGTCGTACTCGCTTCTCCTCCTCGCGATCCGCTCCGATCTAACACCGCAAGTGGCGATGCCTCCGAGAGATGCACACGTGCGGCACCTCGACGTCTCCTCCTTCCTCGGTCCAGAAAGTATGGTGGAGAGACGGAATGGATCTACAACGCGACGGCGCGGTGCAAGTGGTGGAGAGTTTCTGCAGCAGGGCTTCGCCTACACGCAGTTAGGAGGGAGAGAGAGAGGAGGGCAGCAGGGCGGCTAGGCTTGAGGGGAAGGTGTGTGTGTGTGTGGGGGGTGCGCCCCCAGCCCTCTTTATATAGAGGGGTGGGCGGAAACCCTATCCTCTCCCCCAAGCCTAGGCCGGCGGCCAAGGAGGGAAGAGTGGGGGGCAAGTTCCCCCCTCCTTCTAGAAGCTCCAATTAGGGTTCCCACTTGTTTGGCCGGCTGGACCCTATGGGTCCTTGTGCCCCCTGGCCCAATGCGGCCAGGGCACTCCCTCATAGTCCCATGCCCCCTCCCGGGAGGTGGGGCCACGTTGGTCCCCTTCCGGAAGGTTCTAGAAGCTTCCGGTACAATACTGATTAACCCGAAACAATTCCGAACTCCAAAAACTGCATTGCCTTATATGAATCTTATTCTCCGGACCATTCCGGAACCTCTCGTGATGTCCCGGATCACATCCGAGACTCCGAACAAAAACTCATAAACCAATTATCCAACCTATCCTAGCGTCGAGACACGTTAAGTGTGTGACCCTTCGGGTTCGAGAATATGCAGACATGATCTTCTATAAATAATCAACAGCGGGGTTTGGAAACCCATATTGACTCCCACACATTCATCGATGATCATATCGGATGAACCACGATGCCAGGATTCAATCAATCCCATATATATTCCCTTCGTCTCGCGATATTTTACTTGCCCGAGATTTGATCGTCGGTACTGTCATACCTAGTTCAATCTCGTTCACAGCAAGTACTTTACTCGTTCCGTAATCCGATATCACTTTGTGATTAACTCCTTAACCACATGCTTGCAAGTGGTGTTGATATTGATTACCGAGTGGGCCCGAAGTATATCTCTCCGACTTGGGAGGGACAAATCCCATCTCGATACATACAACCCAACAGGTACTTTCCGATCACCTGAGAGACACCTTTATGATCACCCTCTCATAGGATGACGTTTGATGACCTCAAAGCTTTCTTCCGATACCAGGGAGTTGTATTATCTCATGGTCTAAGGAATACAATATTTTACATAAGAAAAGCTTCGCAAAGATGAACACGATGACACGATCTAATTGCTCCGCTCAGTTTGGTTATGTCCATCATATCATTCTCCCAATGATATGATCTCATTATTAATCGACAACTCATGTCTATGGTTAGGAAACCTTAACCATCATTAATCAATGAGCTAGTCCATAGAGGCGTACTAGGGACACGGTGTTGTTCACAAACCACACAAGTATTAAAGTTTCCGCTTAATACAATTCTAGCATGGAATATAAACTTTATCATGAACAATAATTATAATTATAACATCTTTATTATTGCCTCTAGGGCATAATTCCAACAGTCTCCCACTTTCACTAGAGTCAATAATCTAGTTTACATTTGGCAAAAATCTCACACCCATGGAACTAAGGTGCTGATCATGTTTTACACGTGGAAGAGGTTTAGTCAATGGATCTGCGACATTCAGATCTGTATGTACTTTGCTAATCTTCAGATCTCCATCTGCTATATAATCTCGGATTATATGAAACTTGCGGTTGATATGCTTGGTCTTTGGATGATATCTTGGTTCCTTAGCAAGTGCTATGGCGCCAGTGTTGTCACACAATATCTCCAGTGGGTCCAATGCACTTGGAACCATGCCAAGCTCAGTGATGAAGTTCCTGATCCAAACTCCTTCACTCGACGCTTCTGCAGCAGCCATGTATTCCGCTTCTACTGTAGATCCCGTGATCACGCTTTGCTTGCAGCTTCTCCAGCTCATAGCTCCTCCATTCAAAATATAAACGTATCCTGTCTGAGATTTAGAATCATCCTTTTCGGTGTCGAAACTAGCGTCGACGTAACCTTTTACGACGAGCTGTTCATCACCCCCATAGACTAATAACATTTCTTTAGTCCTATTTAGGTACTTTAGGATGTTCTTCACGGCTGTCCAGTGTTCCACTCTTGGATCACTTTGATATCTGCTCGTCAAACTAAGAGCATTGGACACATCCGGTCTAGTACACAGCATGGCATACATGATAGAACCTATGGCCGAGGCATAAGGCACTTTGCTCATAGCTTCTCTATCATTTACTGTAGCTGGACACTGAGCCTTGCTCAATATCTTACCTGACAACATAGGCACTGAAAATTTCTTCGCCTTATCCATTCTGAACCTTTTCAGAACTTTGTCTAGGTATGTACTCTGGCTTAAAGCTATCAGGCGTCTTTGTCTATCTCTATAGATTTTGATGCCCAATATATAAGCAGCTTCACCTAGGTCTTTCATTGAAAAACACTTGTTCAAATAACTCTTCACATCGTTAAGCATGTTAATGTCATTTCCAATAATCAATATGTCATCCACATATAGTACCAGAAATGTCACCGAGCTCCCACTCACTTTCTTGTAGATACAAGCTTCGTAGAAATTTGGAACAAATCCAAAGCTCTTGATCACTTGATCAAAACGAAGGTTCCAACTCCGAGATGCTTGCTTCAGTCCATAAATGGAACGCTGAAGTTTGCACACTTTATCAGCATCCTTAGGATCGAAAAAACCTTCGGGTTGCATCATATACAACTCTTCATCAATGTTGCCATTGAGGAACGCAGTCTTGACATCCATCTGCCATATTTCATAATCATGAAACACAGCAATTGCTAATAAAATCCGAATGGACTTAAACATCGCTACGGGAGAGAAAGTCTCATCGTAGTCAACACCTTGAACTTTTCGAAAACCTTTCGCAACAAGTCGAGCTTTATAGACAGTAACATTACCATCCGCGTCCGTTTTCTTCTTGAAGATCCATTTGCACTCAACGGCCTTTCGGTCGCTAGGAGGGTCCACCAAAGTCCATACTTGGTTTCGCTCATGGATCCCAATTCGGATTTCATGGCTTCTAGCCATTTCTCAGAGTCTGGGCTCATCATCGCTTCCTCATAGTTCGTAGGTTCACTGTCTTATACCAATAAGACAGTCAAGACAGGGTTGCCGTAACACTCAGGAGGGGCACGCGACCTTGTCGACCTGCGACGTTCAGTAGCAGCATCGTCTGAAGCTTCATGATCCTTGTCATTAGCTTCCTCTATTGTTGGTGCAGGCGGCACTGGAACAATTTTAGGTGCTGCGCTACTCTCCAATTCAAGAGAAGGTTCAACAACCTCGTCTAGCTCTACTTTCCTCCCACTCACTTCTTTCGAGAGAAACTCCTTCTCAAGAAAGGAACCGTTCTTTGCGACAAACACTTTGCCTTCGGTTCTGTGATAGAAGGTATACCCAATAGTTTCCTTACGGTATCCTATGAAGACGCATTTCTCCGCTTTGGGTTCGAGCTTGTCCGGCATCAACTTCTTGACGTAGGCTTCGCATCCCCAAACTTTAAGAAACGACAACTTAGGTTTAGCACCAAACCACAGTTCATACGGTGTCGTCTCAACGGATTTAGATGGTTCTCTATTTAAAGTGAATGCAGCGGTTTCTAATGCATAACCCCAAAATGATAACGGCAAATCAGTAAGAGACATCATTGATCAGACCATATCTAATAGAGTTCGATTTCGGCGTTCAGACACACCATTGCGCTGTGGTGTTCCGGGTGGCGTGAGTTGCGAAACGATTCCGCTTGCTTTGAGATGCGTGAGAAAATCATAACTCAAATATTCACCTCCACGATCGGATCGTAGAAACTTAATCTTTCTGTTACGATGATTCTCCACTTCATTCTGAAATTCTTTGAACTTTTCAAATGTTTCAGATTTATGTTTCATTAAATATATATACCCATATCTACTTAAGTCATCGGTAAAAGTGAGAAAATAACGATATCCACCGCGTGTCGAAACACTCATCGGTCCGCATACATCGGTATGTATGATTTCCAACAAGTCCGTTGCTCGCTCCATCATACCGGATAATGGGGTTTTGATCAACTTGCCCATGAGGCATGGTTCGCATGTGTCAAATGATTCAAAATCAAGAGACTCCAAAAGTCCATCAGAATGGAGTTTCTTCATGCGCTTTACACCAATATGACCTAGACAATAGTGCCACAAATAAGTAGTATTATCACTATCTACTTTGCATCTCTTAGCCTCAATGTTATGGATGTGTGTTTCATCCCTTTCGAGATTTAGAAGAAATAAACCATTCACAACAGGTGCATGACCATAAAAGATGTTACTCATATAAATAGAACAACCATTATTCTCCGATTTAAATGAATAACCGTCTTGCAATAAACAAGATCCAGAAATAATGTTCATGCTCAACGCAGGCACATAATAACAATTATTAAGGTTTAGAACTAATCCCGAAGGTAAAACTAAGGAGAGCGTGCCGAGGGCCATCACATCAACTCTTGATCCGTTTCCAACGCGCATCGTCACCTCATCCCTCGCAAGCCGCCGTCTATTCCGTAGCTCTTGTTTCGAGTTACAAATATTAGCAACTGAACCAGTATCAAATACCCAGGCACTACAACGATGGCTAGTAAGGAAAACATCAATAACATGTATATCAAATATACCTTTGATGGTGCCAGCCTTCTTGTCCGCTAAGTACTTTGGACAGTTGCGCTTCCAGTGACCCTTGTCCTTGCAATAGAAGCACTCAGTGTCCGGCTTGGGTCCAGACTTGAGCTTCTTCTCAGCAGGGGCAACGCGCTTGCCGCCGCCTTTCTTGAAGGGCTTCTTTGCACCCTTACCTTTCTTGAAGGTGGGGGGCTTGTTGACCATCAACACATGATTATCCTTTTTGATGTCCACCTCCGCAGCCTTCAGCTTTGCGAAGAGCTCAGTGATCGTATCAGTGGAACCAATCTGATTATGAGTCACTACAAAAGTTTTGTAGCTAGGAGGGAGTGATTGCAGAACCCTTTCAATCTTGAGCTCCTCTGGAATCTTGCAGTCCAGTTGCTCAAGGCGTTGAGTGTAGCCCGACATCTTAATGGCGTGCTCACTAACGGAACTCCCTTCCTCCATCTTGCAGTTAAAGAACTTCTCAGAGATCTCATATCTCTCAGAACGGGCCTGAGTCTGAAACATAGTTTTCAGCTCCTCAAGAATCTCAAAGGGCCCGGGATAGTCTTCAAAACGATTTTAAAGGTCCGATTCCATAGCAAACAACATGGTGCTCTTAATCACACCATAATCATCTTTGCGCGACTGATAGACAACTTTCTCATCAGCCGGCGCATCTACAGCAGGGGCATCACCTAACGCATTCTCAAGGACATAGTCCTTTTGACCGCCAGAGAGAATGATTCTCAGATTGCGGAACCAATTGGTGAAGTTAGACCCATTGTTTCTAAGCTTTTCCTTCTCAGCAAAAACGTTGAAGTTGAAGTTGGACTTAGCCATTTGATCTACAATATTTGCGAGTACAAATTAGACTATGTTCATGATAACTAGTTCAACTTTTAATCAAATTACTAGATGAACTCCCACTAAATTCAACATCCCTCAAGTTGTTTAGTGAACATGATCCAAATTCACCACACCTAATCTGATCTTCACAAGAAGAGATGTGGTTTCAATGGTGGACAACGAAGTGTCGATCATATCATTCATATGACTCATGCTTAACCTTTCGGTTCATGTGTTCCGAGGCCATGTCTGTACATGCTAGGCTCGTCAAGTCAAACACAAGTATTTCCGCGTGTGCAAAACTTGCTTGCACCCATTGTATGTGAATGTAGAGTCTATAGCACCCGATCATCACGTGATGCTTGGACACGACGAACTTTCGCAATGGTGCATACATGGGGAGAACACAGTTTTATCTTGATCTTTAAGTGAGGAATCATCTTATAATGTTACCGTCGCGATCTAAGCATAATAAGATACATAAAAGGATAAACATCACATGCATATAACTTTATGTGACATGGTATAGCCAATCTTCGCGCAATGATTTCCATCTTGTGTGTGCCGGCATGATCTCCATCACTCCACCATGATTGCCTCCACCACGAATAGCAACTACAACTATTGCTAACTACTTAGCGATAAAGTGAAACTATTACATGGCGTATAAGAAGTTGACACACATGTCATACACAATTATAAAGACAACCATATGGCTCCTGCCGGTTGTGTACTCATCGACATGCAAGGGTGAAACATTACAAAACATGATCATCGCATACAATATACACATCACATCTTGGGCCATACCATATCACAGAAAACACTCCCTGCAAAAACAAGTTAGACGCCTCTACTTTATTGTTGCATGTTTTACGTGGCTTATGGGAGTAGCAAGCTAAGAAAGATTCTTACCTACGGAAAGCCACAACGGTGATATTATGGTTGCCAAACTCCGGTGTAAATCCCATGACAACTATAGTGAGAGAAACTGGCATCCACCAGCCGCATGTGTGGAACAAGCCACACGTCAAGTGCGGAGCCGGTCTCGCGAACGACGTCGCATAAGGTTGGTCTGGACCGCTTCAATCTCACTATCCCGCGTCATAAGAAGAACACAAACAAGAGGCTTGCAACAGAAAACATCAACGCCCGCAACAACCATGTTGCGTTCTACTCGTGAAACACATCTACGCATAGATCTAGCTCTGATACCACTGATGGGTTTCGCAGCATAGTAAATCAAAAAAATTCTACGGATGCGAACGGGAAAGCCAAGATCTAATCTAGGAGATGCAAACAACGAGAGAGATTAGATGAGATCTTCATACCCTTGAATATTGACGCAGCGGAACGTTCGTCGGAACGTGGGTGATGTAGTCGTACTCGCTTCTCCTCCTCGCGATCCGCTATGATCTAACACAGCAAGTGGCGATGCCTCCGAGAGATGCACACGTGCGGCACCTCGACGTCTCCTCCTTCCTCGGTCCAGCAAGTATGGTGGAGAGACGGATTGGATCTACAACGCGACGGCGCGGTGCAAGTGGTGGAGAGTTTTTGCAGCAGGGCTTCGCCTACACGCAGTCGGGAGGGAGAGAGAGAGGAGGGCAGCAGGGCGGCTAGGCTTGAGGGGAAGGTGTGGGGGGGGTGGTGCGCCCCCATCCCTCTTTATATAGAGGGGTGGGCGGAAACCCTAGCCCCTCCCCCAAGCCTAGGCCGGCGGCCAAGGAGGGAAGAGTGGGGGGCAAGTTCCCCCCCCCTCCTTCTAGAAGCTCCAATTAGGGTTTCCCCTTGTTTGGCCGGCTGGGCCCTATGGGGCCTTGTGCCCCCTGGCCCAATGCGGCCAGGGCACTCCCTCACAGGCCCATGCCCCCTCCCGGGAGGTGGGGCCACGTTGGTCCCCTTCCGGAAGGTTCTAGAAGCTTCCGGTACAATACCGATTAACCCGAAACAATTCCGAACTCCAAAAACTGCATTGCCTTATATGAATCTTATTCTCCGGACCATTCCGGGACCTCTCGTGATGTCCTGGATCTCATCTGAGACTCCGAACAAAAACTCATAAACCAATTATCCAATCTATCCTAGCGTCGAGACACGCTAAGTGTGTGACCCTTCGGGTTCGAGAATATGCAGACATGATCTTCTATCAATAATCAACAGCGGGGTCTGGAAACCCATATTGACTCCCACACATTCATCGATGATCATATCGGATGAACCACGATTCCAGGATTCAATCAATCCCATATATATATTCCCTTCGTCGCGCGATATTTTACTTGCCCGAGATTTGATCGTCGGTACCGGTATACCTAGTTCAATCTCGTTCACAGCAAGTACTTTACTCGTTCCGTAATCCGATATCACTTTGTGATTAACTCCTTAACCACATGCTTGCAAGCGGTGTTGATATCGATTACCGAGTGGACCCGAAGTATATCTCTCCGACTTGGGAGGGACAAATCCCATCTCGATACATACAACCCAACAGGTACTTTCCGATCACCTGAGAGACACCTTTATGATCACCCTCTCATAGGATGACGTTTGATGACCTCAAAGCTTTCTTCTGATACCAGGGAGTTGTATTATCTCATGGTCTAAGGAATACAATATTTGACATAAGAAAAGCTTCGCAAAGATGAACACGATGACACGATCTAATTGCTCCGCTCAGTTTGGGTCTGTCCATCATATCATTCTCCCAATGATAGGATCTCATTATTAATCGACAACTCATGTCTATGGTTAGGAAACCTTAACCATCATTAATCAATGAGCTAGTCCATAGAGGCGTACTAGGGACACGGTGTTGTTCACAAACCACACAAGTATTAAAGTTTCCGCTTAATACAATTCTAGCATGGAATATAAACTTTATCATGAACAAGAATTATAATAATAACATCTTTATTATTGCCTCTAGGGCATAATTCCAACACAGAAAACATGCAACTGGAACTGTGGCAACTTGTTAATAGGTTAGTACCAGAAAAGATATAAAAAGCACCTCAAAGTGTGGACAAAGCAAATCAAAGTAGATACTAAACAAGCGTGGAACATCAAAAATTATAGATACGTTTCCGACGTATCAGATACACATATACTTACAATGACAAGAACTTGCTTGTGACTAGAGTTGAGTAGCATGAGGAACGACCCTCGTACTCAAGGGACATGAGATTTCCAACTTATGATTTGTCAAGTATATACTTCATATTTGTCTCACTTTAACCTTAATCACTTCAAGATGCTTATGATAGGGTCAATGAGAGCTCAATGCTAGTAAGTACCATAAATTTTTGGAAGCTCTTTATGGAACTTGAAATCCCTGCTTCCCTCTATGAAGGGTCTATCTTTTACTTTTAAGTTGAGTCAGTAAACCTATTCCTTTCTATCTCCAGCAAGCATTTGAGTTGTTGTGATTCAATCATCCATATGTTGATTTATTCAATCTTGTTTCTTATGTTCCTTGTTTTGCACAATTCTCTTATCTGAATGAATACTATTTTGAAAGCTATCATTGTAAAAAGCCCATTATGTTTGAGCAAGAGATTCCTGCAATATAAACTCCATTATAAAAGCTTTGCTTAAAACTAAGTATGATTTGTCAACTGTTCTCTGACCAAGAACAAAGTTTGCCATTACCTGAAAGTACAAAGGAAGTCGCCTAGAGGGGGGTGAATAGGATTTTAAAATTATTACGGTTTAGGCTCAAGTAAATGCGGAATAAAACTAACGTTTAATTTATTGAGCACAAAACCTAGCCACTAAGTTCACCTAAGTGCACCAACAACCTATGCTAAGCAATACAAGCAACAAGGTGATAGCAAGATATAAATACTTTAATCACGATGGCTATCACAATGTAAAGTGCATAAGTAAAGGGCTCAGTTGAGAGATAACCGATGGACGCGGAGACAAAGATTTGTTTCCCGAAGTTCACTTCCAAAGAAGCTACGTTTTCGTTGGAGAGGTGCGATGGCGCAATGCTCTCCGAACGCCACAAATGGCTCACCTCGAGGTGTGGTGGCTCGATGCTCACCCAACGCCACACAAGGCCTCACCCCGGATGCGGAAGCACGCAACTCACCGACGCCACAAAAGGCTCACCTTATTCTCCCAAGTGCGCACCACAAAAGGCGGGCACTTGCTCCACTATGGGACGCTTGAGGGCGGTCACCAAACCCGTACAATATTGGGGCTAACTCCACAACTCAATTGGAGGCTCCCAACAACAAAGCCACAAAAGGCTACAATGCCACAAAAGGCCAACAAAGCCACAAAAGGCTACAAGACCACAAAAGGTCAACAATCCAACCACACAACCGTCTAGGGTTCCAAGGAATCCAAGAGAAACAAGCCCACAAGCTTGAACTCTCTGAATCTCCAAGGAGAACTCAAACCTATGCACCAAAAGAAAGGACAAGTCCTTTTCTCCCAAATTCCAACAAAGCTACAAAAGCTATTGGGGAATAAGGGAGGAAGAACACAAGAGGAGAACACAAAACTCTCCAAGATCTACATCCCAATGATTCCTTCACAAAGAAGGGATTTGACTTGGGGGGGTTGTAGATCTAGATATCCTCTCTCAAATCCCTCAAAAAGATGCAAGAATCATAGGAAGAGAAAGGGGAGAGGGAAAGCTTCTTCAAGGTCAACAATGGAGGAGAGAGAGAAAGCCAAGAACCAATAAAAGAGATATTGCCCACGAAGGGGAAGAGGAGCCCCTTTTAAAGGGCTCCCAGATCTGCCCGTTATGGGCATTCGCGACTCCTGGCCGGAACTTCCGGTGGGAGGCCGGAAGTTCTGGTGGCACACATCCAACGGTCAAAAACTGCGGAGCGAGAAACTGAAAAAGCGAGTCCTGGTCAGAACTTCCTCCGGTCCACCGGAACTTCCGGTGGGAGCGAAACTTCCGGTGGAAGTTCCGACAGAAGTTTCATCAAATAGACATATCCAAAACAGAAGGTTACTGAACGTGAGCAGAACAAGAGCCGTAAATTCAACCGGAACTTTCGGCGGCAACTAGGCCTGAGCGGAACTTCCGGTCCCTGGCCGGAACTTCCGGTGGGAGCGAAACTTCCGGTCAGGGAAATTCTATAAACTAGAAAACCAGAAACGTAATAACTTTTGCATCCGAACTCCAAACGGGATGAAACCAATTTTTTTGGAAAGATAACGACGAATAGAAATATTGGGTAGCACCTTGGGAGAAAATACCATGACTATATATGTGAAGTATCCCCCAAGGTGTGGATCCAGAAAACTCGCAATATCAATAACCGCAATAAGATATGCAAGTGAAATCCTTATTTGATGAACTAGAGCTTGTTATGATGATGACCACAAGCTCTAGATCCTCTCATGGACAAGAACCAAATAATCAACCAAGAAAGATGATGCTATGAATGAAAAGGTTTGAGCTCTCTCCGAACGATGCAAACGAGACACCCGCTTGAGAGCCCCTCTTGATAGAACGGCTATCTATCCTAAACCCGGTCTCCCAACTAACAACACGAGACCGGCAAAAGAAAAGCCCTATCAAGGACATACCTTTTCCTTGAGCATCCCACTTGAACTTGATGTAGACCGTCTTGTTCTTCTATAGAGGGAACACGTTTCTTGGATGCTCTTACTTGATGAAGATGAGGACTTGCAAATTGCTCCCCCATACTCCATGGGGAAACCTCTTCTTTGAACTTGCCTTCATCATTCCATGAGCACGAGGATGGCAATCTTCAAGCATGAGATCTTCTAGAGATGGCACATCTTGAGCTCTCCCTTCTTCATCCCTTCTTGAGGTTGATCCATCTTGATGCAACTCTTTGCACATGTCTTGATCAACCTTCAAGCTCCTTCTTTCTTCATGATTTTAATGGGCACAAAGCCCTTGGACATTTCTTCATCTTCCAACCTTGATACCAACACATGGCCCAAGCGATGCCAATGGACAAACATAAAAGTGAAACTCAATTTACACATTAGTCCATAGAGATTGTCATTAATTACCAAAACCATACATGGGGGCATATATGCCCTTTCATTACCAATTATGATTTTCTTTGTGCATCTTTATTGTGACTCTCATACTCGTTGCAATTTATGTTATATAAGAGTAAGTTGTTTTCTATTATGACTTGTGTATTAATAAATGTGATGCTTCTTGTCCATATTCTTTTTATCGACAATTCACTCCATAAACATGTGGTCATGTTTACTGAGCTCAGTTTTCGGTTGGGGACAAGCGAGGTCTAAGCTTGGGGGAGTTGATACGTCCATTTTGAATCACTATTTTATATCATAATTTGTTGTTATTCATTGATATATTTCATATTAAGAGATGATACTTATGTTATTTCATCTATTTTGCATGTTTGATGACTTTTGGAGGATAAACCACCGGAGTCAGGATTCTGATGGAAAAAGCGTTGTCCAGATGCAATATTCGCGAAGATCTGAAAATCCCAGAAAAAATATGGAAGTTCCTATTTTCCTAGAAGACGAAGGAAGCTAGAAGGAGGAGTGGAGATGGGCCACAGGGGGCCCACACCACCCCCTGGCGCGCCCCCCTAGGCCGCGCCACCAGGTGGTGTGGCCACCCTGGCCTACCTCTAGCATCGCCCTTTGGTGTATTTAATATCCTCGAAACCCTAAGACTCGGGGAGCAACCACAGAAAGATTCTGACGCCTCTGTGGGGTGGAAAATACAAAGAGAGAAAGAGCTCTCTGGCAGACAGAAATCTGCCGGGGAAATTCCTTCCCGAAGAGGGGAGACCGTCGCCATCAACAACATCATCAACCTAGACTTCATCGGGATCATCATCATCATCTTCACCATCATCTCCACCAGCACCATCACCACCACTCCGTACCGCTGTAACAATTGGGTTGAATCTTGCATAGTTCTTGGGGGAAACTTTCCCGGTGGTTGATGCTATTGAGTGGAACCATTGAATTATTGTTCATGTTTGTTGGGGATATGCTATATGGGTATCCTAATAGAATGTCTCTTATCCGACTAACCCGGGTGGCCCATAGTCGATAGCATGGCCTATGGCCTGCTGGGTGGCCCAGTTAGGTGGATCCAGAAGGGAGGCCCATGCCGGATAAAGGAAGGCTACGGTGGAGTCACCATCGTACCCGAAGCCTTGGAGTACAAGATACACAAGACTAGTAATAGACGGTGTAGGACTCTATAACCTGTCCGGCTAGGACTTTTCCCTGTAACCCTAGGACCTGGCGACTATATAAGTTGGGCCTATGGGAGCCTTTAGGGCACAACATCAGATAACCTAGTATCGATTCATACAACCTCGCATAGAGAACCTATCTCTGTAACTCGGCGTATTGCCCTTATAGTGATTTATAGCATGAGTGGTTGTGGCACGGCAGATGCCATGGGTAGGCTAAAGTAGGGGGCCAATGGATGCTAGTGGGATCTGGGGAGGGAAGATGCAACTGTCTCTACACTCAAGCTGCCAAAGTGATGATCTTTATTTCTCTCTTTCTCTATTACAAGTGCTCCTTGAGCTGTATACAGGGGGACAAGATGAATCTCCCCAGCCTAACGGTCCTCAGAGAATCGATCCCTCCCTCAGGGTCCAAGCCTCTCCTTATAAAGGAGCGCCTTGGGTGCCCTTAGGGCTGACGAGGCAAGCATATTCGTGGAATATGCTTGTCCCAAATTGGTAGTTCGGCGGCCTCCTTTCCCTGTCGCCCTTCTAACGACGGCAAGGTTCCAGTGGCCCCCTCCTGCGTGCCTCGGGCTCCAGGACTGTCACCTCCGTGACCTCCTTCTGCCCCTCTGACGCTGTGCATTCTTGTCTCTTGTGCTTGGCTCTGCTCTGATTCCTTCTATCCTGCAGCTATAGTTTGACCTTGGGCTTCTCCTTCTCCTGCAAGCTTCGTATCACTCGGCCTTACCTTGCGTTACTCGGCTCGTTCTTCACCTGCATCAAGATCACTTGGGTAACCCGGCCGATTCTCTCATCAGCTCGGCCGGGTAACTACTTGATACATATACGTGGGCTTCTTGCCTCCGTTCATCGACCGACATATCCATGATTCGGCCGACTTGGACCGTAACTCGGAAACTAGACGGGGATAGTACCTCTGTCTTTCCCCGTCTCTGACCTACCCGAGGTTAACCCCCCGACATTAGTCCCCGAAGCTGGTGTGGCCCTGTCAATAGCTTTGGTCGGGTTATATCAGCTTCATTATATTCTTCAGTCTTGTTTCCGAGTTATGGCCTCGTCCGAGGTTTCCTCGTTCCTTCCCTCGTACGCCATGTCCTACGTGTCATCCCATCATTGTTCTTCTAGTTTTTAGGTCCTTCTACAGTGCTTACTGACAAGCTACAGTGAACCCTGTACCTGCTGCGCCGCCGCTGCGACGCCTCGTGTGCCGTTCCCCTTGGGGATTGTGACGACCTTTCTTTGTGTGTGGCCGTTGGTGTGGCTCCACTCACCATCGTGCGTTCGTGCTGCTCCCACGATCTACACGGGTAACTGCCGCACCCACGATCCCACTTCCCTGTTCATGGCTTGACTATAAAGAGGGAAACTGCGCTCGTGGGATTCACCTTTCCCCTTATCGCTCGCCTCCATTCTTCTTCTTCCTTTCGCCGGCGTGTTCTCCTGCAGTTCCTCCGCCGCTCGTCAGCCAGAGCCTTCGCCGGCGAGGATTCCGCCGCGTCGTTCTGCCTTTCTTGCCCGCGCTCTGCGGCTTTGGCTCCGCCGCCGGTGAGTCCTTTCCGGCCGTCTTGCCCCGATCTTTCCCTAGATTCATCTGCTTTGTTTTCGCGCTTAGGCAACGGTTCCTCCGTTTCTTCGCCATTGTTTTCATGCAAAGTTCCGACGGGGCCTTGCAGTTCAAAACTCCCCTCCGCCGCCAGTTTTTCCTCCGGCGATCTTTCCGGCGCACATATGTCTAGTTCGTTTAGCGGCGCTCTTGTTGAGGACGACGACGCTGGCTCCGGGCCCGAGCGAGGCTCGTGGCAGGGCTCTTCAGTCACGCGCCGTGAGATTGAATGGCTCATCCGGACTCGACGGATTCCCGCCGAGGTTTCTTGCCGTTTACCCGGCAGCGAATCCTCTCCAGATATCAGAGAGGGCGAGTATGTGGTTTTCATGTCTCACTTCGCCCGCGGCTTCGGTCTCCCTCTTAGCGATTTCGCTAGAGAATTCCTCGATTACTTCGGCCTTCAGCCGCATCACCTTCCTGCGAACGCCATAGCTTCTCTTTCTGCTTTCATCTCCGCCTCGGAGGGTTACTTCGGCCTGTGGCCGTCAGTGCATGTCTGGTCGAAGTTCTTCCAGATCCGCTCCAACGTTGTTCCTGACAAATCTCTGCACCCCTCCGAGAAGTTGCTCACCCAATGTGGGGCGGCGTCTATCACACCTCGGAGGAAATCCGTGTTCCCTCGCGTCACTGGGTTGGAGTCGTGCAAGAAGTGGCACAAGTCATTCTTCTACGTCAAGAACAGAGGGGCGGAAGATAAGATTCGGCTCCCCCCATTCTCAATTGGCCCACCCTCTAAAGTGAACTGGCTCTACAATCCAAGGAAAACTCACGCCTTGGCCGAGGCCTTCGAGATTCGGCTAAAAGAGTTGATCCGGGCCGGGTTATGCGGTGAAGATCTGATGGCAACCTTTATTAGTAGCCGGATCTGCCCCTTCCAGCAGCGGACCCACAAGCTGTGCTACATGAGTGGTCCCCTCGACCCTAACCGAGTCTCGGCCGTGGAGCTGGATAATTATCTTATTCATAAGCGCGTCCGAGCTATCTTCAAGACTGAGATGCCTGAGGATTGGTCTTGGGGGTTAAAACCATTCACCCGCGATCGTCCGCCTCCCGAGGTAAGCTTGATCAGTATTGCTCTGTTATTCCATAGTTTTTAGAAACTGGTTTACAGGATTTTCTTTCTCCTTGTCCTGCAGAGGTTCACAGAGCAGAAGAACGAGGACGCCGAAGTTCTGCAGCTCCCTTGGCCCGCAGACAGGAGTACCCCGGATACTGGCGAGCCGGACTCCGAGGAGTTCGTCCCTAAGTCGGATCCTGCTCCGGCTCGAGCTCGCGGCAAAACTTCAGCGCATGAGGAGGAAGGTGATTCGGACGAGGTCCAAATTCTTGAGGTAGTTGCCGCCATGCCTATTTCTTATGCATTTCCGGCTTCTACTTTCCCAGCTAATCCGGCCGGTCAGGTTCACGACGCCGAGCCTATTGCTTCCCGGCCTCCCGTTACCTCGGGGAAGCGCGGGGCTCCTGCTAGTGCCTCGGAGGCGGTTCCTAAGAAACGAATGAAGAAATCCGCTCCGAACCCTCCCAGGCGCAGGACTATGCCTGGGGTCGCCGGGTAAGTTCCTTTGCCTATATTTCTTGTTTCTCTCTTTCTGTTTCTCATACTGACAAATCTTCCTTCTTATTTTTGCAGTGCTCCTCTTTCTGTTAAACCCGGCGGTCCTAGTATGACTAGCCGTCCGATTCGGCCGCCATCTCCTCCTCCCGCTGATGATACCAGGATTCCTAGCCCTATTCGTTCTGCTTCTCCTCCAGCTCCGAATACGTCGCCTGTTCGTCGCGATGTCCCTGAGACCCCTTCCATTGACCTGGATCCGATCCGGCCCTCCGAAGTTTTCGTTGAGCCCGCCGCCCCTTCTATGGGCCCCAGCGCTACTACTGAGCCTCCATCTACTCCGGCAGTTTCTACGGCCATCCCGACCTCGGTCGAAAAGGTCGTTATCCCGGCGCCCTCTGCGACCTTATCCTCCGCTGCTCCTAAGGACTCCGTCCCCACTTCGGAGGCGCCACTTCCTGCTGATGCCTCTTCTAAGGCGAAAAAAGTTATTGCCGTCAAGACTCCTTCTCAGAAAAGTCTTGCCGGCTCTTCTCAGCCGAGTATTGCCGACGTGCTGCGCAAGGGAGCTGCGCCTACCAAAGTCCCCGTTACCTCGGCCACCGGCAGCCAGCTTGCTCTTCATAAGAGCCCTGCGACTGCCGTGGTCGGACCGCCTGCCCGGGGTAAAGTTTTAACTCGGACAGCTAGTGGGAACAGCCTTGGAGCGCTGGTTGAGTATGCCAATAACTGGAATGCTGCTGATCAGTTTGAGGGTAATCCAACAAACCAGCCTTTTCAGCTTTCTGACATCAGCGGCCGTTTTGACCATGCTGCCCAGTTCATCATTGATACCAACAAGATGAATGAGGTAATTGTTTTTTCTCTGAGTCTTAAATTATTCTCCAGATGTTACCATATGCTCTAGTCCCCGAAACTTGCAAGGAAATAACTTGTTGTATACTTGGAAGTTTGACTTAAATTTATTTCTAAGGTTCGTTAGTCCGGCAATCTAGTTCAGAGTTTAGTTGTGTTTTATTCGGACTTGGTTTAGCTTTGAATATCCAGCCATCTAGATCCGAGTTAAGTCCTGCATGACTCGGATCTGGTTTAGCTTTTGAATATCCAGCCACCTAGAGCCGAATTAAGCTTTGCTTGATCCGGATCTAATTTTAGTTTTGACTATCCAGCCACCTAGTTCTGAATTAAGTTCTTCATGACTCGGATCTAATTTTAGTTTTGACTATCCAGCCACCTAGATCTGAGTTAAGTCCTTCATGACTCGGATCTGGTTTAGCTTTGAATATCCAGCCACCTAGAGCCGAATTAAGCTTTGCTTGATTCGGATCTAATTTAGCTTTTACTCGTTGATTTATCATTTTGCCTCATTACTCAGGTTGCACATGACCGGCGGACTGCCGAGTTCCAGAGGTTGCTTTTTTCTCACCGCAAGCTGGAAGAGAAGTACGAGAAAGTTCTGCCCATGGCAAAGAAAGCTGGTATGTCGATAGTTCCTTTTCCTTATTCCCAATTTTCTCATGTATTCGTCCACGGAATGCCGGCTTACTTCTTGTTGAATAGGTAATATTAATAACCTCAATATTTGCCTTGAAAAGAAGATCAAGAACTTGGAAGGTTAGCTTCCTTTCCATTTTACTCCTTCTTCTTAATATATATGCTAAGGTTTCTTATTGCGTTTGGCTGTGGTAAAGCCGAGTTGCAAGACTTCGCAGTGTTGCATCAAGATTGCATGCCCATGCCTGACGTGATGCTGCATTTTTTAGAACAAAATGCGGTTCATTCGGCGCAATTACAAGAAAAAGACGATGAGATAGCTCGCCTGCGATCCGAGGTGGACACCCTTAAGCTCTCTCAAAAATCCGAACTAGAGAAGGTTGACCAAGAATTTTCCGAGGAAAAGAATCGGCTGACTCTGGATCTGCAGAAGAACAAAGAACTCCTTGAAGCTGCCGAACTTAAAAACCGGGGTTTGAGCGAGGAAATTGCTCGTTTTGAGAAGAGCAAGGCTGACTGGGCCAAAGATCTTCAGATAATGATGAGCTACATTCATCGTAAGCTACTTGCCATGGCCGAATTATGCTTTTCTTTTCTGTCCTTGCTACCCTTTGACACGTTCGTGCTTTGCGCAGATCATTTCCCCGAGGCCAAGCCCGTGAGTTCTAAAGCAGTTCTTGCAGCTCGTGCGCGCCGAGGTGAACCTGTTACTGTTGATTCAGAATATTCCATGGAGGATTACTTGGTTGCCGTTGGTGCCGCAGTTGGTCCGATGAAAATTATGGGCCGGGACTTGGTGCAGGCCGCTATCCGAGCTTACCATGTACTCTGGCCGAATACCTTGGGAACTCCTGATATCAACGAAATCAAGTTATTGGTGACAAGGCTGATGGCATCTGAGAGGCAGTTGAGTCTTTGGAGAGAATCGGCTGGGCGTGCTGGTGCCGACATGGCCCTTACTGTTATCATGTCATGGTACGAAGATATCTCTTTGGACATCCTGAGAAATTTGCGCACTGGCTCCCGCTGGGTTGAAGATCCCACTTTTGTTGCTCTTCGGCAAGCTCGGGCGTTCCAACTCGTCGAGTACGCCGACGTGCACACTTGGAATGAAGGGCCGAGTTTCCTCCCAGACCCGGATCAGGAGGTTGCGGCTGAGGGTGCCTCGGATGATGATTCAGCGGAGCAGGGGGAAGGCGAAAATGATTCGGCCGCATCTGATAGCTCTAGCTCAAGCTCGGACAGCAACGGCGATGCGCGGTCCTCTTCCAAAGGTACCGGGCATTCTACTGCACGGACTGATGCTCCTGAACAACCTCGGACTTCCGCCGAAGTTGCCCCTGGGTCAGCGGATGGTGAGGCAACCTCAGTCGAGGTCCCTCCTACCTCGGAGTGCCCCGCACCTGAGCAAGTAGCTGCCTCTCCAAGGAACAACGCCTAAATTATTTCCGATCCCTGGTATGCCGGGCGTGTGATGTAGCCGAAAAAAATTTGTTAACTCGCTGTGTGATCTGAATTTCTTTTGCCATGTATTGTTGAGACATTTGGTTAAGTGGATGCTCGTCCGAATTCTTGCTTCTCTGGTCCTTAATTTCTTGACCTTTTAGGGCTTAACTTTGCTGTTATTTTTTATGGTCTTATCCAGGCACGAGCGCTGAATACCTATGATATTGATCTGTTGTGAACATAAGTTAACTATTTCGTTGTGGAAGTATATAGCGATCGCTGGATCGTTGTTTATTGTTCGAAACTTCCTCATGTAAATCAAATTTTAGAGGTAGTATAAAACTGATATGAGTGCGTTCAGCATAAGTTTGGGGTAGCATACGGTAGTCCCCGAGTCGCTGCTTTAGTTGCCGAAGTTTTAAGTATCAATACGAAATTGATATATCATATGATAGTCCCCGAGTCACTGCTCTGGGCACCAAGGTTCAAGCGCGTAACGCGAAAGAAATAAATATAACATATGGCAGTCCCCGGGTAACTGCTCTGGGTGCCGAGGTTAAAACATATAACACGAAATAACATAACATATGGCAGTCCCCGAGTAACTGCTCTGGGTGCCGAGGTTAAAACATATAACACGAAATAACATAACATATGGCAGTCCCCGAGTAACTGCTCTGGGTGCTGAGGTTCAAACACGAAATAACATAACATATGGCAGTCCCCGAGTAATTGCTCTGGGTGACGAGGTTCGAATACATAATACGAAATAAATATATCCTAAGGCAGTCCCTGAGTCATTGCTCTGGGTGCCGAGGTTCAGATACATCATTGGATTTTGACCTTGAGATATAATGCTATGAGTAGAATGGCCGAAGTAAAGCCACATTCCAGGGGCGCTTCGTTTCTTCACCAGCTTTGTCTGCCTTGTTCTTTCCAGGGTATTGAGCATCGATCAGATAATATGCATCGTTGTGCAATGCTTTGCTCACAATAAATGGTCCTTCCCATGGGGGTGATAATTTGTGCATGCCGGCCGTGCGTTGCACTAGCCGGAGGACCAAATCTCCTTCTTTGAATACTCTTGGATTCACTTTCTTGCTGTGATACCGCCGTAAGTTTTGTTGATAAATAGTCGATCATGATAATGTCAACTCTCTGGCTTCTTCCAATAGGTCTACGGCATCTTGCCGAGCTATCTCATTTGTCTCTGAGGTTGTGTACTGAGCAACTCTTGGCGAGTCATATATTATGTCGGCTGGGAGTACGGCCTCTGCCCCGTACACCAGAAAGAATGGAGTGTAACCTGTTGATCTATTCGGAGTAGTTCGAAGGCTCCATAACACGGCTGGGATTTCTTCGATCCAACAACCTGCCGACCTTTGCAAAGGTTCAACAAGTCGTGGTTTTATTCCTGATAGCACCAGTCCATTAGACCTTTCCACTTGTCCATTGGATGCTGGGTGAGCCACCGAGGCAATATCTAGTCTTATGTGCTTCTCTTGGCAAAATCTAGCGAAAGCTCCTTCTGCAAAGTTTGTGCCATTATCCGTAATAATACTATGTGGGTACCCGTATCTCAAGATAATGTCCTTGAGAAATTTCACTGTTGTGAGCCCATCACACTTTTTAATCGGTTTTACTTCAATCCATTTTGTGAACTTGTCTACCATAACCAACATGTGGGTCATTCCTCCTCTCGCCGGCTTGAACGGTCCCACCATATCTAGACCCCATACAGAAAATGGCCAAGTGATGGGTATTGTTTTTAACTCGGCCGACGACATATGTATTCTGGTTGCGTATCTCTGACATCCATTGCATTTCTTAACTAATTATTTCGCCTCTTTTAACGCCGTTGGCCAGTAAAATCCATGCCTAAATGCCTTGGCTACTAAAGCGCGAGATGAAGCATGGTGCCCACATTCTCCTTGGTGTATGTCTAGAAGGATTTCCTGACCTTCTGTAGAACTCACGCACTTCTGTAATACGTTTGTGACGCTTCTCTTATATAACTCATTGTTTATGATTGTATAGGCTTTTGCTCTTCTTACGGTTTGTCTAGCTAATACCTCATTATCCGGCAATATCGCGTCTTTTAAGTAAGAAAATATGGGTTGCGCCCATATCAGTGTTACTTTTTCTGCAGTGATCTTACTGTCTATCTCCATGTTTTCTGCCGACATATATACCTCGGCTCTCTCCATGATTGTTATTACCTCGGCTGTCCCCCTCTTTAGGGGTTCCGAATCTTTCTGCGGATCTACCTCCATTGGCGCGTGATTTTCTGCAGAACTTGCTGGGATAAAGATTGATTCGGATTCTGGTGATGGTTTTATTGATGGTTTCCTGAGGTGCTCCAAGGCAATACCTGGTGGAATTGACTGCCGAGTTGATCCTAATTTTGACAATGTGTCGGCAGCGTCATTTTCTGCTCGTGGTATGTGGTGGAATTCACATCGTTCAAAGTATCCACTGATCTTTTGCACATGGAATCTATATAAAGCCATATTAGCATCTAATGCGTCCCAACTGCCCGATACTTGCTGTACTACTAGATCCGAGTCACCGTAGCATAGGATTCGGCGTATACCAATTTCTTTTGCCACTTTTAATCCATGGACTAGTGCTTCATATTCAGCTACATTGTTGGACGCAGCAAAATGTATTTGCAGTACATATTTCAATTGATCTTTTTTAGGCGAGGTTAGCACTATTCCTGCTCCCAAACCATTCCTTAGTTTGGAACCATCAAAATGCATTGTCCAGTAATTTGGATCTGGCAATGGTGGCTCATACTGCACCTCGGCCCAGTCTACGAGGAAGTCGGCGACAGCCTGAGATTTAATTGCATCTCTTCTATCAAATTGTGGAGCATACGGTGATAACTCGATCGCCCATTTTGCTATTCGGCCACTTGCATCTTTGTTGTTCAATATGTCGGCTATGGGTGCCTCACAGATTACTTTGATGGGATGCTCTTCAAAATAATGCTTAAGCTTTTTTGCCGACATATATACTCCATAAGCCATCTTCTGATAGTACGGATAATTCTGCTTTGAAGTGGATAATACTTCACTTAGATAATACACTGGCCTCTGAACTGACTTACCATCTTCCAATCGTTCCACTACAACCACAGTACTAACTACTCGATTGGTAGCCGCTACATAGAGTAGCATTGGTTCCTTCGATAATGGAGAAGCTAAAATGGGTGCCGTAACTAGCATCTTTTTCAACTCATGAAACGCCAGGTCCGCCTGCGGAGTCCAGCTGAATTTGTCCGACTTTATCATCAGTTGATAAAGTGGCAGTGCCTTTTCTCCTAGCCGACATACAAATCGACTAAGCGAGGCCAGGCAGCCCGTGAATTTTTGTACATCGTTCAAACATCTCGGCAATTCCATTCTTTCTACTGCTCTTATCTTTGTTGGATTAGCCTCGATACCTCGGCTAGACACAAGGAAACCGAGTAGTTTTCCTGCCGGTACGCCAAATATGCATTTCTCTGGATTAAGTTTCATTCGGAACCTCCTCAGGTTCGCGAAAGTTTGCCGTATATCTTCTAGCAAGGTTTTGCTCTCCTTAGTTTTGATGACTACGTCATCCACATACACTTGTACATTTTTTCCTATCTGATCATGTAGGCATTTTTGCATGCATCTTTGATATGTTGCTCCTGCATTTCGCAGGCCGAATGGCATTGTGCGATAACAATAAGCCCCGTACGGGGTAATAAATGCAGTCTTTATTTGATCGGCCGGATTTAACGGTATCTGGTGGAAACCAGAATACGCGTCTACAAATGATAACAGCTCACAGCCAGCGGTCGAGTCAATGACTTGGTCTATTCTAGGCAATGGAAAAGGATCTTTCGGACATGCCTTGTTCAGGTTAGTGTAATCAATACACATTCGCCACACAATGGCTACATTGGGGTCATCTTTTTTCTTTTCTACTAGCACCGGATTTGATAACCAATCCGGATATAACACCTCCATGATGAACCCGGCTGCGAGGAGCCGAGCTATTTCATCCCCTATTACTTTTCTCCTGTCTTCGGCGAAGCGGCGGAGAGGTTGCTTCACCGGCCTCGCTCCTGGCCTGACGTTCAAAGAGTGCTCAGCCAACTCCCTCGGAACACCTTGCAGATCTTGAGTTGACCATGCAAATATGTCCCGATTCTCACGGAGGAAGTTGGTGAGCTCGCCTTCCTATTTAGCGTCAAGGCCTGCACCAATAGTAACTGTGCGTTCTGGGAATTGCTCATCAATCTGAAATTTCTTCGTCTCTTTGGTTGGCTGGAAAGAAACACTGCCATGAGGGTTGGCCAGTGCCGGCATGTTTAACTGTGCTGACTGAGCGAGGGCTGCTACCTCCTGAATCCTTTTCTTTTCTCTTGCTATAACCAATGACTCGGCCAAATTTGACCCGGCCGAAGCACACTCCATTGACTTCTTGTAATCCCCTGCAACTGTTATCACCCCTTGTGGTCCGGGTAACTTCATCTTTAGATAACTTATATGACAGCTGCTCATGAATTTGGCCAGTGCGGGCCGTCCGAGTAGAGCATGATAACAACTTTCCAGATCCACCACTTCAAATTCCAAGTTTTCTGCTCTGCAGTTGTCTCTCGTACCGAATAACACGTCCACTCGGACTTTACCGATGGGCTCACATGAAAGCCCTGGCACTATCCCATGGAAAGTTGTCCGTGTGGATTGCAGCATATTCTGCGATATTCCGAGTTTATGCATGGTATCTTTGTACATGATGTTGATACTGCTCCCATTGTCGATGAGTACTTTTGAAAATTTTACATTGATACTTGGTCCAACAAATGTCGGATCCAACACAAGTGCATATGATCCTGGATTCGGCATTATTCTGGGGTGGTCTTTCATGCTCCAGGTCACCTCCTGATCAGACCATGGCTGGTATCTTGGCACCGCCGGCACAACCGCATTCACTTCCATATGCCGGCGCTGCACACTTTGCTTGTCCTGCTGTTCTGTTGTGAACACACAATAAGACTGGTGATGCTCCCTGTAATCATTACGTCCAGTATTTGCCGGATTCATCCTTCCGTCCTGGCCCTGGTTCATTACTTGATGCACTGCATCCCTCCGATCCGAGTTATCATACCTAGGGGGAGGGGGCGGTAGCATCAGTTGCTGTGTATTTGCTCCAGTTAATTGCGGCTGATGCTGCTGTTGCACCTGATGGGGAGCCTGAACTCCTGCTGGATTCCCCATAGCATTTTTCATCCAGGCACATTGGCGGGTTGTATGATTGGCTGGTCTGGATGAGTTTGATGTGTGAAATTTGCACGGCTGATCTAACATGGATTCGAATGTATACTTCGGCCTCTCTTGCCATTGCTTCTTTTGCTCTGGGGTCCATTGCCTTTTCCCTCATTTCTTGATGTCCACTGTTGAGGTCCGTTTTTCTGTCGTTGAGTTGCTCCGTGACTCGGCTGCTCTTGTGATACCGCCGCCACCTGGGCCGAATTATATCTATAATCCGGCCTCTCTTCCCTTCTTCTTCCTCTGAAATCACGCCTGGATGACCCGGCCAATTCTCTCGCGTACTGGTCCTGTTGCTCACGATGATCTGCCGACATTAATTCCGGTTGGGTTGGGTCGCCCAATGCATAGGAGTCTGCTATTCTGATAGTTTCTGCCAGTGTGGTTGGCATATCTCTTTGCAGGCGCTGCCACAACACACTGGCATAATGGCAGCCTTGCGCGAACCAAGCGATTGCTTGTGATTCGATAACTCCCTCACATGAGTTTCTCAGGTTACACCATCGAGTTAAAAACTCTCTATCCGTTTCATTCGGCCTTTGCTTGCACATGGCTAGCTGTTGTGGTCTATTTGGTCTCTTGTATGTGCTGGTAAAGTTGCTGACAAACATTTCTTTGAAATCTAACCAGCAGTTGATACTGCCAGCTGGTTGATTATTCAACCATACCCTGGCTGGTCCTTCCAGCATCTGCGGGACATACCGCACTGCCCATCTTAGGTTACCACCCGCTATCTTCACAGCGGTGGCATAATCAATCAACCAGTCTTGTGGCTTGGTACTTCCATTGTACGTTTTTGTGCCCCTTGCCAACTGAAAATTCGGCACTGGTGGTTCGCCCATGATCCGTGGTCCAAAACATGTCGGACCTGGTGGACCTTGCTCTTCCAACAACTCGGACCGGTATAGCCGATCCAACTTTACTCTTGCATCATTCGCTGGCAGATCTCTGTACAGGATTCTGTTCTGCATCCCATAATGATTGTTTCCACTCTGGTTTGCGTATTCCACCTCGAAATATCCATCATTATACCTTTCATTCATCTGATTGTGGCGAGCTGGCCTCACTTCTCTTTCCTGCCGAGGCTCATGTCTTGGTTGCGGGTTGGGCGGCACTTCTCTTCTTACTTCGGCCGGGGTTGGGTTTTCATGATTATCTCTTGCGGGTTCTCTCCTGCCGAGATCCCCATTGCCTCGGCCGCCGCCGTCCTTTTCCATACGGCCGTGGTTTCTCTCCCCACTGTTACCTCGGCTGGCATTGCCTCTGTTCTCATTTGCCTTTCCAGCTGTTGCCGGGTCATATGGAACAATTTGCTTGTTCCTCTTCCCTGAGGTTACTGCTCTCTCTTTTCGAGCGTTGTTTCCGGGTGAAGATGCCGCTGCCGCGGATAAAGCAGGTGCTGCCCCCGCCGAATGAACCATCCGCGAAGCCCCTGGTCTTGCCGGGTTAGTTCTGAGTATTTCCTCATTTTGCTGGTTCGCGATGCGCACCAGCTCATTCACTCTTTCTTGTTGTTTCTGCCGAGCTTCCCCGGTCAACCCCTCTAATTCCAATGCTGCGGCATTTGCCGCTCTCAGGTTTTTCGCCGAGGTATTGTACCTCGGCAAACCCAAATCACCTGACTCTGCTCTGTGAGCTTCATGCTCTTTGTTAATGTCATTCATGAGGTTCTTCCCTCTTAACCTTAGTTTGTCCACCCGCTCAGGCGCGATATCAAGCTTATTAGCTTTTGCATATTCTCTCAAGGTCCTGTTCAAGGATTCCCGCAGAGCTGATACTTTTTTGGCCTCTACCAGCACCTTTTGCCTGGTTTCTTCTAACTCTGCCTGAGCATTTGCCGGATCAAGTATCGGCGCTACAGGTGTGGTCAAGTTTTCTATAGTCGCCTGAAGAATGTTCTCTGGTCTTTCCAAAGGTGGCCCTCTCACCCTTGGTGCCTTTAGGGTGGTGTCATGCAGCTCGGCCTGGTTTGTCACTGGTGGAATTACCTCGGCGGTTTGCAGTGTGATCTGCTTGGGCGGACCCTGTGCGCCTGCGGCGGGTTCTCTGCTTGACCCGGCTAACGCTGCTCCCGCTTGAGCTCCTGCTGCGACCATCACCTCGACGCTGCCTGCAAGATGCTCTCCTGATGGACAGCTCTCCGCGCTTCGAGGTGGTTCTCCTGCAATAACAACCTGGTGAGGATAAATGCCGGTGATGTCGACGCCGACGTAGACCCTGTGCTCGCCCAGGCCGATGAAGATCCCGTTGCGCGGGGGGGTTTTCCCCCTGAAGCTCCCTGCATTGTCTCTGACATAGTCGCAGAGACCAATTCTCTGGACCAAGCCAGAAACAACGCGCTCGCCGGTGTTGATGAAGTTTCCCGTCCGGATCACAACTCCAGCTAGCACCGCTGCTGGCCCCACGGTGGGCGCCAACTATCGTGGTTGTGGCACGGCAGATGCCATGGGTAGGCTAAAGTAGGGGGCCAATGGATGCTAGTGGGATCTGGGGAGGGAAGATGCAACTGTCTCTACACTCAAGCTGCCAAAGTGATGATCTTTATTTCTCTCTTTCTCTATTACAAGTGCTCCTTGAGCTGTATACAGGGGGACAAGATGAATCTCCCCAGCCTAACGGTCCTCAGAGAATCGATCCCTCCCTCAGGGTCCAAGCCTCTCCTTATAAAGGAGCGCCTTGGGTGCCCTTAGGGCTGACGAGGCAAGCATATGCTTGTCCCAAATTGGTAGTTCGGCGGCCTCCTTTCCCTGTCGCCCTTCTAACGACGGCAAGGTTCCAGTGGCCCCCTCTTGCGTGCCTCGGGCTCCAGGACTGTCACCTTCGTGACCTCCTTCTGCCCCTCTGACGCTGTGCATTCTTGTCTCTTGTGCTTGGCTCTGCTCTGATTCCTTCTATCCTGCAGCTATAGTTTGACCTTGGGCTTCTCCTTCTCCTGCAAGCTTCGTATCACTCGGCCTTACCTTGCGTTACTCGGCTCGTTCTTCACCTGCATCAAGATCACTTGGGTAACCCGGCCGATTCTCTCATCAGCTCGGCCGGGTAACTACTTGATACATATACGTGGGCTTCTTGCCTCCGTTCATCGGCCGACATATCCATGATTCGGCCGACTTGGACCGTAACTCGGAAACTAGACGGGGATAGTACCTCTGTCTTTCCCCGTCTCTGACCTACCCGAGGTTAACCCCCCGACAGCTACAGCAGCAGAAGGCTAAGAAAGCTCCAGCTCGCGTCATCAACGATCCTGGTGTACGGCGCAACCTAGGATGGGCTCCCTCGAAGCCGGTACAAGCCAAGCCATACATTGACAGTGAAGGCAAGCAGGTGATGCCCACCCCACTCCTTAACCTCGCCATCGACAAGACCCTTCTGGAGCAGGATAGATCCCCTGAGGCAGTGGAACAGGTTTACGACCTAGTAGCCAAGGCGGTGAAGCAGCAGGAAAAGGCCACCTCTCAGAGGCTTGAGTCTAACCCAGCGCTCTGCCAGTCTAGCCAGTACAAGCCACCAAGGGACAGATCTCCTCTTGATGTCGGGTCCCAGACGGGTTCCTCAGAACGAAGACGAAGGGATGCACGCAACAGGAAGGATGCTATCCCAATATCCTCCGACCACGGAGAAAAGGCCCGACCTCGTTGCCCATCGCCACCGCCCCGGTCTCCCCGACATCGCGAAGATTACAAAGCTCACCATCGTACGGATATGCCCCCACCAAAGTAGTGTGGCATCATCATCCGCGACAACGCGGAGCAGACCCGTCATGACGAAAAGCGCAACGACGGACATAAGAGCAGGTCACGCCACGACCCTCTGCGTCCGACAAGCAACCGTGACAGGCGTGAGGCGTCCCAGGAGGGTAACAGAAAGAAGGCTAACCCGCCGCCACCTCCGCCTCTATCACCACCAAGCAGTCACCATGGAGGAGGAGGCCCGCGTCGTTCACACAGCCCATCCCCTGTTGACAAGAAGAAGAAGAACCCGGAGCCATACGATGCATGTTCGCGGATCGATAAGATCCACGAGGCCTGGGAAGGACCATACCTGGGACCATGTTGCTTTGGACCTGCAATACGGTCCGCAACTTACCCCAAAGGCTTCCAGATCGACAAGACCATCAAGCCCTATGACGGCACCGCCAAGCCAGCCACATGGTTGTAGGACTAAGACAACACGGTGGAAATTGCCGGAGGCAACCCCAACATCGCCGTCAAGTACCTCCCACTAATGTTGGCGGGTATGGCCCGTAAATGGATTGACGACTTGCCGGAGAAATCTATCTACAACTGGTTGGACATGCAAGAAGCGTTCACCAAGAACTTTGAGGGTACATACAAGCGTCCCTGCACCGTGGGCGATCTACAGCGGTGCGTGCAAGAGAAAGACGAGACATCTCGCGCCTACCTCTCCCGCTGGCTGGACATGAAGAATTCCTGCGCAGGAGTGCACGCTCAGACCGCCATGGCCGCCTTCATCAATGGGTTAGAAAGGGCCACGTTGCTCCGACATAAGCTAAAGCGCTTGCAGGACAATCACCAGCTTGACTTGAACCAGATGATTCAGTTGGCTAGTGAGTTCGCAGCTGCCGACGACGATGCTCGTGGCTCCTTGCCGGCAACGGCCGTTCCAACTCAAGCTCGGAGGAACAGCAGTACAAAGCGGAAAACCGCTCCAGAAGAAAAGCAATCTACCGACATGGTCGCTATGACTTTTGCAGGACGAGGAGAGGGCAGACAACGTGGCCGAGGAAGGGGAGCTGGCCGTGGGTAGCAACGAGGAAGTGAAACCACCTCGGCGCCGCTTCGTGTTCCCCAAACCTACGAGGAGTACCGTGATATGCCATGCCTCGTACACCTCGACGTCAACGGCAAAGCCACCCATACCAATCGACACTGCAAGTTCGTCAACGACCTCAAGGAAGACCCGGAGTCCGGCTACAAGCAAAGTCGGAAGAACAGACCGCGCGGCAAGGACAAGGGTAAGAAGAAGGAGGAGGAGTCCAAGGATTCAAGTGACATGGACGAGGACGTTGACCCCAAGCACGCCGCCAAAAGCGACGACAAAGGCAAGAACCCCTTCACGAAGAAGGCCCCAGTCTACCACACTTTCCTTGGCACCCCCACCATCCGACAACAGAAGACCTCTCTGAGGATCCTGATGGCTACTCTCCCCTCAGTCCCCCAGTACCTGCGCTGGTCGGAGGTTCCAATAACTTGGGACAGGACGGACCACCCAGACCTTATACCCACGGAGAACCAGTACGCCATGGTCATCAACCCCTTGATTGACGGCGTGGAGTTCACCAAGTGTATGGTGGATAGTGGAAGCAGCATCAACATCATGTACCTGGATACACTGCAAAAGATGAACTTGACGGAGGCAAACCTAAGGCGGACCAACACCATCTTCCACGGCGTAGTTCCTGGTCGGGAGGACCGGTCCCTTGGGTGCATTACACTTAAGGTTGCCTTTGGCGATGTTAATAATTACCGTCAAGAGCGCATAACCTTCGAGGTGCCCCCCTTCAAAAGCGTGTACCACGTCATATTCGGCCGCGACATATTCCACACGTTCATGGCCAAGCCATGCTTCGTCTACAACAAGCTCAAGATACCCGGACCAAACGGCATCATCACCGTATCCGGAAGCTTTACCAAGGCAAGGGACTGCGAGATCAACGAAGCAGCCATTGCAGAAGCTGTCCTCTACAGCAAAGAATTCAAAGAGATCCAGAGCAAGGTCAATGACTCAGAGATGCCCGCGTCGAAGAAGCAGATCTCTGACTCCGCTCTTGCGTTCAAGGCCGCCATCGAGACCAAGCCGGTGGAACTTGTGGTAGGCGATGCCTCCAAGGTCACTGCCATTAGGACGAACCTGGATCCCAAATAGGAAAGCGTGCTCGTCGAGTTCCTCCATGAGAACAGGGACATCTTTGCCTGGCAACCTTCCGACATGAAAGGTGTACCTAGGGAACTTGCCGAGCAAAGCTTAAACATTGATCCAAAATCCAAACCAGTGAAACAACCTCTACGACGCTTTGGAGATGAGAAGAGACGCGCCATTGGCAAAGAGATAGCTAGGTTACTTAAGGCTAGATTTATCCGAGAAGTCCTTCACACCCAATGGGTGGCCAATCCTGTACTTGTCCCCAAAAAGGGAACCAATGAATTAAGAATGTGCGTTGATTACACCGGCTTAAACAAAGCATGTCCCAAAGATCCGTTTGCTTTGCCTCACATTGACCAAGTCATTGACTCGACGGCTGGCTCGGATCTTTTGTGTTTTATCGATGCATACTCAGGATACCACCAGATCAAGATGAGGAAGTCGGGCCAATTGGCCACTTCGTTCACTACCCCATACGGCACGTTTTGCTATGTCACGATTCCCTTTGGGCTGAAAAACGCAGGTGCTACCTACCAGCGGACAATGCAGCGTTGCCTTCACGCCCAAATTGGTCGGAACGTTCATGCCTACGTGGACGATATCGCGATGATGTCCAAAAAGTCAAACGACGTAATCTCCGACTTAAAATAAACCTTTGATAATCTCCGGAAATACAACATGATGCTTAACCCTAAGAAGTGCGTCTTCGGGGTTCCAGCCGGCAAATTATTGGGCTTCATCGTTTCCCAGCGTGGAATCGAGGTCAACCCGGAGAAAATCAAGGCCATCGTGAACATAAACCGTCCGACATGCCTAAAGGACATTCAACGACTAACAGGTTGTGTTGCAGCAGTTAGTCGGTTCGTCAGCCGACTTGGAGAGAAGGCTCTGCCGCTGTACAAGTTGCTGAAGAAGGCGGACAAATTCACGTGGACGGACGAAGCAGATGCAGCATTGAAGCAGCTCAAGGATATTCTTTCCTCAGCGCCCATCCTTGCAGCACCCGAACGTGGAGAGCCCCTGTTAATTTACATGGCGGCAACCAACAGGGTTATCAGCATCGTCATTGTGGTAGAGCGGAAGGAACCAGGCTATGAGCACGGAGTTCAATGACCAGTTTACTATGTGAGCGAGGTCTTGACGGAGTCCAAGCAGCGTTACCCGCATTACCAAAAGATAGCTTATGGAGTATTCCTTGCTTCTCGAAAGCTGAGGCATTACTTTCATGAGCACCCAATCACAGTGGTGAGCAATACTCCACTGTCTGACATCATGAATAACAGCGACACTACAGGAAGGGTCGCGAAGTGGGGCATTGAACTTGCCGCCTTCGAGATCACTTACAAGAGACGCGACGCTATCAAGTCACAAGCCTTGGCGGATTTTGTTGCAGATTGGACGGAGATGCCAGATGCTACTCCGTTGCCAGAACCAGAGTACTGGGTGATGCACTTTGACGGATCAAAGCTGCTCAATGGCTCGGGGCTGGCGTATTGCTACAGTCACCAACAGAAGACAAGCTACACTACGTTCTGCAGATCCACTTCGAGGCTACAAACAACATGGCGGAGTATGAAGCACTCATTCACGGACTACATGTAGCCAAGGATATTGGCATCAAGCGCATAGTTTGCTGTGGAGATTCCGACTTGGTTGCCCAGCAGGTGGCTAGCACCTGGAATGCGCGGAACCCTATGATGGCGGCATATCGAGACGAAGTGGACGAGATAGCCAAGATCTTCTTAGGCTACGAAGTTAAGTATGTGCCTAGGGAACAAAATGAGGCGGCTGATCTGCTGTCTAAGCTACGATCAGGGCGCAAGCGAATTCCACCAGGAGTTTTCCTAGAGCACCTGCGCACACCATCCGTGAAGGTATCCGACATCGACAATCCGGATAGAGCTGACTCTTTCGTCAACATGGTGACTAAGGTCCTTCCGGCTTGGACAAAACCGTTCATGGAATACCTCGAACACGGAACTTTGCCCGACGACGAAGTCAAAAGACGACAAATAGTACGACGAGCAAAGGGTTATACCATAATCAATGGGCAACTCTACAAAAGGAGCACTACTGGTGTATACCTAAAGTGTGTTTCCTAGCTAGAAGGTATGGAAATCCTACGCGAAATCCATCTCGGAGATTGCGGGCACCACGCCGCTCCTCGATAGTTGGTCGCGAAAGCCTTCCGGCAAGGATTCTACTGGCTGACCGCGAAGGCGGACGCCGACAAGCTGGTTGAGACATGCATGGGATGCCAGTATTATGCCCGATAACCACATGTTCCTGCTGAAGAATTGCGAACAATACCAATAACTTGGCCATTTGCAGTCTGGGGGCTAGACATGGTGGGACCGTTACAGACGGCACCTTGTGGGTTTACGCATCTGCTCGTAGCAGTTGATAAATTCACTAAATGGATAGAAGCTAAACCCATTAGAAAGCTTGATGGGGCAACTGCCCTCAGGTTCGTCCGAGATCTAGTGGTGAGATTTGGTCTCCCACATAGCATTATCACCGACAATGGCAGCAATTTATCACTCGGAGAAGTGGAGGCATATTGCTGGGAGAAAGGCATCCGACTTGACCTTGCATCTGTGGCACATCCACAATCCAACGGTCAGGTTGAGCGAGCCAATGGGTTAATTCTGCAGGGAATCAAGCCACATCTCGAGGCACCGCTACATAGAGCAGCTGGAACCTGGGCGGAAGAATTGCCATATGTGCTGTGGAGTTTACGAACTACACCCAACAGATCTACCGGCTACACCCCTTACTTCATGGTATATGGAGCAGAAGCCATCCTACCTTCCGACATCCTCCGCGATGCACCAAGAGTTGCCACCTACGACGAGGATGACGCTAAAGAATCCAGACGCCTGGATGTGGACATTCTCGAGGAGGAGCGCGTTTTGGCATGCCAAAGATCTGCCATCTACTAGCAGAAGCTACGCAGCTACCATAGTCGCCACGTTCGGCATCGCTCGTTTAAAGAGGGGGGTTTGGTGCTCCGACTTCAGCAGAAGAAGTCACACAAATTATCCCCGCCATGGGAAGGACCGTTTATCATAAGCAAGGCGCTGCTCAATGGGTCTTACTACCTTGTTGACAATCGTGAACTAAAGGATAGACCCAACGAGGATCATAAGCGTAAGCGACGTGACCCGGATGATGACTACCCAGAGCTTGATCGGCCATGGATCATAGCACAGCTACGTCCTTTTTACACTTAGCATTTTTATCTAATTGTGTACCTCTTATATGATCAATGAAATAAAGCTATTTGGTTCACTCATATTTCCGAGTCTTTTACCTCCTTTAGTGTTCATTTTTGGATCATGTAAAACCTTTATGCACAAGCTTTGCATTTGCACTTGTGAAAATTCCGCCTACGGGCGTTAGCTTAAGTTTTCTGGTCTACACATTCTTTGTCGTTTTTATGTGGATTCTGGAGTAGTGACTTTCGGCACTTATTGTCGGTGATTTTGTGCTCAGGTTATTGACGGTGCCATTTGGCATCATCACCTAAGCGCATGGTTCCGACAACAAGTCTTCCGACTCACGAAAAATCAAGCATAAGAACCAAAGTAATGGATAAGCCAGCACTTGCTTAAAAAATATATACATGCTGGGAACTACGTTCTTAAGTAGCAGGAAATAACAACCACTGTTTTCCGCCTTAAGTTACATCATCAAGTTTTTTCCGCGCATATACCAAACGCAAAAGAAATATTACATAGTGTCTTTCACTATTTGGGCGCAGGATACTTGGAAGCAGCATCGTCCCCAGCCGGAGAATCACCCTCAACGTCGGTGCTATGATGAGACTCAGAGGAATCTTGGTTGACGATGTCAATGGTGTTCATGGGCACGAAGACATCAATGTCCACCAACTCAGCGACTCTGGTGTCATAACCCGCGAGTGATGACAAGATGGCTTCGTGATCAATCTCTTTGCCGTCATCATCAACGTCGGGATACCAGATGTCACCGTGTCGATGTCGGCATCTTCGTAGTGTACCTTCACCATTGAGAGCGCCATCCTTGTGCCAGCCCGTGCACATGAAGCCTTCCAGCTTGTAACACGCTCAAGGGCTCGGCGCAGAATCTCCGAGTACTTCGTCACGGAGTCCGAGGCCTTGATGTATATCTGGAGGGGCTTGGAAATCTCTTTGGCTTGGGTGATGGCGGTGTTGATGAAGTTTCCGGCAAGAACCATGCATTCCTTGTCCGAAGGAGGCGAGCGGGTTAAACCCATAGGAGCTGAAAATTCCGACAATGAGCGCATGAGTTCAGTAAACTCTAAGTTTCCAGACTACAGAAATACAAGGCGGAGGAAGCTTACTGAAGATGTTGGCCTTGGCCTGCCAGATGGTGTCCGCCAAGGATTCATTCTCTTGTTGGAGGAGCTTAAACGCCTCGCTGTGGCGATGGTTTTGCTCATCAGCAACTTGCTTTTGATCTTTTAAGATCGCAAGCTCCTCCTTCAAGCGATTGATTTCCACGGAGGCGGAATCCTGCAGGGCTTTCATGGAATCCTCGTGCATCTTCAGCATCTCTTCCCTCTCCTTCTTAATGATTCTGTTCTCGCTGTCCAGTTGCTGGATGTGCTTGGACTGCTCAACAATATCCTTGGCCTTGGCGACATGTTCTGCAAAGTCGGAGAAAACAAAAGTACACAGTGAGTACTTGGAGAATGAAGGCATAAAACCAAGACAGAATGCGCAAAAAGAAAACAGACTCTTATTTTTGATGATCTGTTCCTTCAAGATGGCAGTTTTACCCTTTTCGGCTTCAAGATCTGGGCGCATCTTCTGGTACTTGTCGTTGGCCATGCCCCTCCGAGCATTCTCGTTCTGTGCAACAAAGGAAAAAAGTTAAACTATTGTTTAGTTTGCTTGGAGCACCTAGTCGGAAACTTTCCATCTAGGCGCTCAGGGGCTACAGCGAAAGTTTTTCAACTTAGCAATATGCTTAGCTTTTCTTTATGCATCTAGTCGGAGCTACTTCAGTTCTCGATTAGAAGCTTGGGGGCTACAGTATAAAGTTTTAACTCGGAAAATGCTTAGCTTTTGTTTAAGAATCTAGTCAGAACTGATTCAGTTACAACTAGAGGCTTGGGGGCTACAGTATTGAAAATTATAAAAACTGCGTATGCTACTCTTAAAGCATCTAGTCGGAATAGTTTCTACCATCTAAATGCTTGAGGGGCTACAGTGAGAGTTCTTTCTAACTTAGTCACTCTTAGAGCATATAGATGCAAAACCTATGGTTTTCCGTCTACATCCTCGGGGGCTACAGTGGGATACTCATATGAAATGCAAAAGGTAAAGTAAAACTTACAAGTGCAATAATCTTGAGGTTTGTAGCGCTCTCGGCCAGCAGCTTGCCAAAGGAAATGCTATTTCCTCGCAAGATATCTGCTTGTCGGAGAAGCTCCTCAATACCGCACATCGGAGATGACGGCACTCCTCCAGGAACCAGAGTTGTGTTACTCGACATGAGCACTGGGTAAACTATCTTCGGGAACTCGAAGGGTTTCTGGGGAGTAGGGGCGCCGCCTTCGGCATAGGTACCAGTTCCCACTACCGCCTTGCCGCTACCGATGGCATACTTAGCCGGAGCTTCAGCCATTTGTAGAGCAGTGCTCTCCTGCGTCGCCTGTTCGCCGACAACAGCGAGTTCGGTAGAGGCGCTAGAATCCACTTCCATGGCGGAAGGGCCTGGTGCCTCCTGGGCTTGAGAACTTGTCGGGGCAGAGGAAGGCTTGACAGTAGGAGTAGCAGGGGCGATGGCGGGGGAGGAGTCGCGATGCAGCATATCCTTGATATTTCTAGAAGCCCCCAAAGTCTTGGAGGTCTTCTTGAGGCTGGTCGTGGCTTTCTTCCTGAAACGTGCAAAGTGCATAAGTACAGGAACATGACAGATAAATAAGACAATGTCGGAGAATGAGAAGCTTACACTAATGGGGGTGCTTTGGCAAAAATCCCGGTGGATCTTTTCTTTTCCGCCTCCAGGGCGGCGGTAGTCTTCTTGGAGGCTCCACCCTCCGTCTTCTTCTTCTTGCCTCCGTCGGCAGCGTCAGAGGTGGAGCTCTTCCGCTTTCGCTCTAACGGGACATCGTCGTCGGACACGACCGTGAATTCCTTCATCTTTGGATCATAGATTTGGGCAGCCAGGTTGTCCTCATCTAGATCGCTAAGCTGTTAAGTTAGAAATCACCGTGTTAGATGGCGTGGCAACAGCAATACGGAGAAATTGGAGCATATGTCGTACATAGAAAATACATATCTACCTTTGGGCACTTGCCGTCTACAAACATGTCGTAGGTGATGGTGAAGCCACGCTTCTTATCCTTCACCTTGACAATGTCCTTTAGGCGGAGCTTGACGGAGTCGCTCGAGAAGTTATCCACGGAGATCCGGAGGGTATCCCTTCGGTCACTAGTATACTCGTGCATGAACTTCGCGCGGTGCTGTAGAGGTTGGATTCGCCTGATGAACCAGTACATGGCCAGGTCCAAGCCAGTCAAACCCGTCTCTACGAACCATTCGATCCGCCTTATTGCGCGAGAAGAGTCGAGGTCGGAGGGAAGGGAGGCATGGGATCTCCATGTGGAAACTTCAGCGGGGGCTCCATCCGCGAAGTCCGGGTACGTTACTTCTCGGCCCGCCAAAGGAATGTCGGGGCCGTAGAAGTACGTCTGCTGCCAGTTTTTGCAGGACTCATGGCCGACGATGTCGGGGAACCGCCGGCCAGGTCGAATCTTGAAGCTTATGGTGCCACAGTTCCTAAGCTCCTCTCTACTATGTCCGGCTTCACGTTTGACAGTGAAGAAGTACACAAACAAGTCTAACCTAGGCCTAATCCCTAGGTAACCCTCACAAAGTGTCGCGAAGTTGCTAAGCACTAAGATGCTATTGGGGGAGAGGTTATGGGGTTGGACCTTGTAGTGGTTCAAGACGGAAAGAAAGAAGTGGGAGATGGGCAGGGAAACACCGCGTACCAGCTGAGCCTTGAGGTACACCTTTTCTCCGGTTTGGGGAGAAGGTGTAACCTTGCCGGCCGGCGCCGCCCGCCAGGCGAGCCCCTCCGCCGCGGGGAGGTAGCCTTCGGCGACCATCTCTTGGATGTCACGGTCGGTGATGTCCGAGTCGCGCCAGTCGCCCTTGTGCGAGTCTGGCTCTTCTTCCAGAGGCTCTAGCGCCGCCAGATTATGGTCGCCGCCGGTGGTTTCGATCACCGCCGATGCGGGGATGACCAGGCCCTCTGGGGGCACGACGACGGAGCTTGCCGGCTTTGCTGTGGCTTCGCTCGACGCCGCCATCGATGGGGAGGAGCTGCTGCTGGCCATGGAGTGCTGGAAGGATGCAACTGATGCAGAGGGAGGCTAGGGTTTTCGAGGTTTCTCGCGGAGATCTCGAGGAGGCGTGTGGCTGGAGGAAGAAGACGATGACGCGAGAGGAATGAGGTAAAAAGTGGAAAGTGTCCCACGGTTACTATTTATTATGCTCTGCGTCAAGATTCGCGCAGCTGATCGGACGGTTGCCACGTAGACGACGTGTTTGTGAACGTGTGCGGAAATTTCGCCACGTCTCCAACCGTCGCCGCCAACGGTTCGTATCGCTCGCGCGGGAAAATCGGATATGATTGCGTTCTCTGCGTGTGTGAGTTAAGAGGCGTCGCTGACCTAAGCCTACGTCGTCCTAGCTGACACGGGTAGATGAGCCGTCACATCGAAGATTCCGGCATGGACGGATTTAATCCGACTACGGAAGAGTACGATGGAAGATTCAACATTTCTCTGGCTTACCATTCGAAGACGGAGAAAACCTTGCAGGGTTCTTTGGGAGGACTACAAGATATTGCTTGACGATTTGCCGACATCCATCTAGACGGAGCATTCAAACTGAAGAGGCAAGACAGCGTAAGATCTCGGAGTTCTCCGGGGGCTACTGTTGGGGATATGCTATATGGGTATCCTAATAACATGTCTCTTATCCGACTAACCCGGGTGGCCCATAGTCGGTAGCATGGCCTATGGCCTGCTGGGCGGCCCAGTTAGGTGGATCCAGAAGGGAGGCCCATGCCGGATAAAGGAAGGCTACGGTGGAGTCACCAGCGTACCCGGAGCCTTGGAGTACAAGATACACAAGACTAGTAATAGACGGTGTAGGACTCTATAACCTGTCCGGCTAGGACTTTTCCCTGTAACCCTAGGACCTGGCGACTATATAAGTCAGGCCTATGGGAGCCTTTAGGGCACAACATCAGATAACCTAGTATCGATTCATACAACCTCGCACAGCGAACCTATCTCTGTAACTCGGCGTATTGCCCTTATAGTGATTTATAGCAGGAGTAGGATTCCGCCACCGTTGTGGGATCTGAACCTGGGTAAGCTGTGTTACCTCGTACCCGTCAACCGTCCGCCTTACCCCACGTCTCTAAACACGCACTGTGAGGACCCCTCCATGGCGTACTCGTCGGCAATACCACGACAATGTTCAGATTGTTACCTATCATTATTTCATCTCTGATCTTGATCCATATGATGTCTCATGAGTAGTTCGTTTAGTTCTTGAGGACATGGGAGAAGTCATGTTGTTAGTAGTGGAATTATGTTGAAGTAATATTCAATAGTTTGATATTTAAGTTGTGGTGCTATTCTTCTAGTGGTGTCATGTGAGCGTCGACTACATGATACTTCACCTTTATGGGCATAGGGGAATGCATTGTGTATTTGGCTACTAATTGTGGGGTTGCCGGAGTGACAGAAACCTAAATCCCCGTTAGGAAACCATTGCACAAGGGAGTGTAGGATCTCAGAGTTTAATATTGTGGTTAGGTTTCTATCTTAATTACTTTCTTGTAGTTGCAGATGCTTACAAGGGGTATAATCACAAGTATGTTTTAGTCCAAGTAAGATCGGTACATTATCATAGGTCCACCCATTCAACACTTGTTTAACCAAAAAAGATTAATCAACTATATGAAGCGAAAGCACTTGACAGTATTTCCATGCGTCCTCAAGAACGTTTGGTCATTTTAAGTAATACAACCGGCTTGTCCTTTGCTTAAGAAAGGTTTGGGCCACTTGCTATAATTATTATTATTGTCTTTTATTTACTCACACTTTATTTATCTGCATTATCAAAAACTTTAAAATTTTGTTTGCTAGTATTTACAGTGAATTCCTAATTTAAACCACTTGTCAACACCTTCTGCTCCTCGTTGGGTTCGACACTCTTATTTATCGAAAGTACTACGATACACCCCCTATACTTGTGGTTCATCAACAGGCGGTGGAAACTACCAAGAAGTTTTAGACCGCTTTAAACCAAAAATCCATGGGATCAACATAAACAGACTAAATGAGTCACAATATGTTTGCTCAGTTTGAGAGAAGAGTCATAGTGTCTGCCTGGTGTGCTCATACTTAATTAGCGTATTTTACTTGATTTTACAGGCTCATGGCATGTGGGTCAGATAGTTGTGATATAATTTATGCATAGGTACTTGACACGCCTGCCAGGAGTGAGCGATTTCGTACAAAGGTTAGTTGATTTGGATTTGTATGGACTTTCTCTATTCATGGAATAGTATATCTTAAGTAGATTATGCAATTAAGTTGTCAGATGGGTTTTCGCAAATGCTAGATAGTGTAGAATTATCTCTACGGTCACGCGATTATTTAGTCAATCTGTTAAACATGCAAAAGGCACTCGGAAGAGCTTATATTGTACTAGCATGACGAAGAACGAGTTTGGCTTTTGATCTTTGTTTGCTATATGATTATAATCCTGTTCTCGATACTAAGGAGGAAAGCATATGTTAAATCTATGTCACCAAATGAATTGATCTTGTTTGTTGTGGAACCGATTCTTGATACCTTAGCCGACTCCTCTTTTAGTATCATCATCCAGCCAGGACTGGCCCCAAAGATACCGCATTTATAGGTCTTTCAGGAAGCAGAATCTCGTATCCTTGGACCCTAGAGATCCGTCGAAATTCTGATATTTGTCTTCATCTTTTCCAATCGACTGTCTTCGGGAGGATCCACACACGGATATCGAGTCAGTCTAGTGGCTCATGCTGCTTAATAGTGGAGGCGGGTAACAACTGCTCTTTCTTCTCAATCTTCCTATTTATTATACACAAATGAAGGACGATCGAGAGAAAGTAGGCTCCGTTTCATCAAAAGAAAGATACGTATTGATTTTCTCTTATTTCACTCAGTTCGAGGCTAGCGAGTATAGTTCCCTGGCGCCGGGCCCTCAAAAAAGTCCATCATGGACATGTCCCATGGTTTCTCCTTTTTAATCCTCACATCAATGTTGATCGATCGTGCTTATTATGATATTTTATTCACCACTCAAAGCTCAGGCCATTAGCCTCGCCGTTTTCTGCAACTCGTAGTCACAAAACCTTAGTGCTGGGACAGCTAAACCAGATGAACAAGCAGCTCAACCCAAGGAGAGATCGTCTTACTTCATCATGTAGAATCTGAGTAGAGACAAGACACCAGCAGAATGATTCGGAAATACTTTGTACATATACTCCTATAGTGTTGCTATGGAGTAGCAAGTTAAATCTTAGACGGGATTCTTTATGGGCCCTGGAGTGATATTCTGAATGATTGATATACTAATTTAAAGTGCATATTATGAACAGTATAGAATATAGCTAGATATTGGTTTGTACTAGATGGACGCTCTGTCGTGCCATTTTCTGCTAATGATATTTAAATCATGTGTCAAGCATGCTAATGTGCTGACGTATATATGTTTTGAATTTGGCTCACTGTGGTCTGGGCGTAGCCAACCTTACAGTCATATGACACATCGAAAAAAACAGAGACATCGACAACAAAGACACAACAAAAAAGGTGCAACATAGCGGTAGCATACCGAGTCGAACCATGACCAGCCCAAACGAAGGATGGACATAATTTTTTTAGGATGTTTCCTTCACTCTTTTATTTTCACTATGTCTTTGTCCTTTTACTTTCTTCCCATTTTATAAATTTTCTCTTCAATTCTCACATTTTTTATTCAAAAAATTCATTTCATTTTCTACTAAATTTTTACCTTTTTTATTTACATTCTTCATTTTTTTCGTTTTGTTGATGTTTAATTTTTCCTTATTTTATTTTTTACTCTTATTTATTTTTTATTTTAAAAACATATTTTAGTCTTATGGATGGTAGAACATTTTTCAACCGATGAACATTTTTTAGACCGATGAATATTTTCAAACTGATGAATAATTTTAGAAAGTATGTAACATCTTTTTTCAGACACGTGATTTTTTTTAAGACCGATGACATGTTTCCAAACCCACGAATAATTTTAGAGTAACAATTTTTGAAACCCGTGGAATATTTTTTGAAGTTACGTCAACATCTTTTTGTAGACATGCGAGAATTGTTTTTGAATCGATGAACATTTTCTCAACTTCATGAAAAAATTATAAAATTATGTGAACATCTTTTTTAACCCTGTGTGATTTTTTGACCAAAGAAAATACATGTATATTATTCTGTACTAAGCGAACAATTTTATTCTTAACTGTGAACATTATTCATATTTTATTGAATATTTTGTGTAATTGTTAAGCAACTAATATAATATATTTATTCTTATTAGCTAATTTATTTTGTGGGAGAAATACAAAATACCTTCGTATGCCTAAGAGCAAGCAAGAAGGGACACAACGAAGCAACAACCTCTCAAAAACAACAACCGAGCAACCACAGGCCTTCAATTCAAGCGAGAAAAAAAAGGTCGAGCAACCACAGACCTTCAATTAAAGGGAGCTTAGATCACTTTAGAGATGACAAGCACATGGTAGTTCATATGTATGTAAAGGCAAAACTTTAAACAATCTACATGGCACGGCGTCCACGTTGTCTATGGGATGCAAACGGCGAAGCGAAGCTCGCATGTTCACCTAGTTAAGTTTGTGTGTGATCGGTGTTTTTTGCATTAAGCATCATTCATTTTCACAAAGTGAGAATAAAAAAACATTGTAACACTTGAAAGTATTGTTGAATCTGTTCAAGTACTACTCAAGTGTTCTAGATATATCTATATGTAAAACTTGAAGGTTTTGGCTAGAGGTAGAAGAGGACTCACGCAAGTGCACACACACAACAGAAGAACTTTTATGGCAACGCACCTCTGTCCTTTTCTTGTTCACTCTAACTTAACTGAAATAAACTGGTTATAAGTCTATTTGTAGTACATGTGTATTCACTTGGTCAAGCCACATCTTGCTTGACCCACTAATCACTCCACTAGCCGGTAGATGAGGCCACTAGCACTAACACGACCACAGGACTCCGACGATCTTATCTTAGGCCAACTACCAGCTAGCTTATTCATGCATGAATCACTCCTCCTACTAATTAGACTTGTAACTAACTAAACACACACAGTCGTGACGCCATACATGCATGGCACCAAGCTGCAGCTAACAAGTTTTGCATGTACACCTAACCACATCTCTAAGGTGCACACTGCCGCAACTTTCAACTAAATGCAAAAAACTTAGAAATAAACATGAGACTAAGTCTAGACAGCAAGGTCAATTCCAACAATCACCCCCTTAACCTTGTTGTCTTTTATTTGGAACTCCACGATGAACTTTAGAGCAACGCCGACTCATCGTCGGCAGTTGCGTTGGCGAGATGCGCCTGCTCCCTACTTGGCTCGGTGCAGTCCTTGGCGTAATGCCCATAGACTTGGCAGTTGTAGCAACGAACCTTCCGGATGTCGAAGTTGCCCCTCTTCTTGTCGGCGCCGCTGCAGTCGCGAGCACGTCACTCCTGCTCCGTGGGGAGAAGGCGAGTTCCACCATGCTTCTCACCCTCGTCGTCCTCCATGTCGAGCTCCTCCTCCACAGCCATGAACCGGCATGTTAGCTCTTCAACGATCATGGTCTTGAGGTCGAGGAGCTGAGTAATGTAGTGGGCGAGCTGCTTGAACCGCTTCGGCACGACCCGAAGGAACTTCAACGTGGCCTTGTGCTCGGAGACGCCATCTCCCAAGACCTCCAGGTCGGTCGTGCATGATGCTGGTGAGGCGCATGGCGAACTGCTCCACCTTCTCGCCGTCCTTGAACTGGATGTTCTCGAACTCGGTGCGGCGAGTCTGCGCCCTTGCTTCACAGATGCGCTCGCACCCCAAACTCAAGGTTTTGAGGGTGTCCCAAGCATCCTTCGCAGTCTTCTTCACCGCTAGCGTGCGCATCATCTCCGGCGGCATAGCCCGGAGGATGACGCTGAGAGCCTCGCGGTCGGTGTGGTAGTCGCAGACGCCCGGCTCGATTGCCGCCCACCATCCTTGTGACTGCAGTTGCACCTACACCACAAGAGCCCAGTTGGAGTAGTTCGTGCGGGTTAGGACGAGAGGCGGCGCCACCACGGAGCTATGGCGGACCACGCGCTCCACGACGCGAAGCTCGCCGCCGCTGCTGCCCTCGCCGTCGGTGAGCTGCGCCCTTGGTGGAGTGAACAAATCCACCTCTGTCATCTTCTTCGCCAGCTCCGCCGACTTGGCTGCATCATCTTCGTCTTGCGCCATTACCACAAGGACTAAGAGCGCAAGGGTTCTGATACCAAATGAAAGTTTTTGCTAGAGGTAGAAGAGGACTCACGCGAGCGCACACACACACAACAGAAGAACTTTTCTGACAACGCACCTCTGCCTTTTTCTTGTTCACTTTAACTGAACTGAAACAAACTGATTACAAGCCTATTTGTAGTACATGCGTATTTACTTGGTCAAGCCACATCTTGCTTGACCCACTAATCACTCCACTAGCCGGTAGATGAGGCCACTAGCACTCACACGACCACATGACTCGGCCGATCTTATCTTAGGCCAACTACTAGCTAGCTTATCCATGCATGGATCACTCCTCCTACCAATTAGACTTGTAACTAACTAAACACACACAGCCGTGACGCCATACATGCACGACACCAAGCTGCAGCTAACAAGTTTTTCATGTACACCTGACCACATCTCTAAGGTGTACACTACCGCAACTTTCAACTAAATGCAAAAAACTTGGAAATAAACATAAGACTAAGTCTAGACAGCAAGGTTAATTCCAACAAAACTACATTAACAACGAAAACACCTTTCGTTATGGCTAAATTGGAACAAATATAATTTACACTAAACTTGTGTACTTAACTAAAACTTCTTTTATCATGCTATAGTCTTAACACGTATTATTTTCTACTTATTTTTCCTAGTTAACCACATAACAAAGTCGTTATATACTATTGTAGTATTTTTTATTATAAAATTACAATGTATATAGTTCAAATTACACCCTGTGATAATTTGTAACATTATTTTGTAACGTTATTTCCTACATTAATTCATTTACGACTGCAAATACTATTGAGAATATGCATATTTAAGATAGAGATCACTAAAGCACATGGTCCAAGAATACCTTAATAGTAGTCTTTAGTGTATGGCTAGGTAAGCATATTTAAAGAAACTTCTGGAGTACTTATAAAGTGAACGAGATCCACTATATTCTACTATTTTTCTTGGCCAAATGTTTCTTGCTAATTAAAGCTAATTGTGTAATAAGTTGATCGTCTCATGTATATAATTTCTTTAGCAGTTTCCGAAATAAAAATATGTGCACCCAATTAGCTAGACACAAAATTCTAACGGAGATTCTATACAACATGCATGACTTTCACCGAAGCGAGACTAATGGCCTAACTAGACTTATTGCCGTAGATTGGATATGTTTCTCCTTGTATGTAAGTTGTGTTCGTGTTGTGGGGTTTTTATTCTTTTCTTTAGACGAGCGTTACTAATCCATTAAAAGAATAATAAATAGCACTCCTCATAATCTTTTTCCTCAACCTAATTTGAAGTACTCCCTCTATACCAGTTTATTAGGCCTTCATGTACTTTAAAAAAACTTTGATCATTAATTTGGTAAACAAAATATGACATATATGCTACAAAATTTAATTCCATGAGTTTTACTTTAGATAAAATTCACAAATTTCTATTTTGCTTCCACAAATTCATGTGCCATTTTGCATAAGTTTTCTTAGGGACGCCATTTGCAGAACAGAAGAACACTTATTTTTTTATAGGGAAGAAACAGAAGAACACTGAAGCACATATCTAGAGGCCGGCAGCTGTGGATGGGCTGGGCTGGGCTGGGCCGGCGGCGTGGACGGATCGCTAGGCCACCAATAGATGAGCCTGGGCCCTAGGAAGGTAATGGTGGATGGGCCGGTAGACTTGGTCCACTGCAGGTCGTGCGACCGCGTGGGCTCCGTCGACGCCGGATTTCGGCAGTTCGTTCCACGACTTTAGACACAGACGACACGTCGCCGCCTCGTATCGGCACCGTCACTCTGTCGCTGTCGCTGTCGCAGAGGGGGTTCGTGCTCGCGTCCGGGGGGAAAAGGCGAGGCTGCGCGACCCGAACGAGAAGAAACCCTCGCCGGCCGCCATGCACAACGCCGTGCTCGCCTGCCCCGCACCGCCCTCGGACACCGCCTCCGCCGCCGACGCCGGGGAAGCTGCCGGAGGAGGGAGCGGCGGCGGCGGCGCGGGCGTCGTGATGGTGAAGCGCGCGGCCCTGGTCGCGTGCCTGACCTGCCCGCTCTGCCGCCGCCTCCTCCGCGACCCGGCCACCATCACCGAGTGTCTCCACACCTGTGAGTTCCCCGTCCCCCCTCTCTGTCCTCGCTGCCTGCGCCTCCTCTCGCTGCCGTGATGGGGCTCCATTTAATTCTCTACCGTAGCGCGCCGTGGCTTAATTAAAGCGTGGAAGGCGCACGCTTTGGTCGTTACCTGAGTCAAATCTGTGCCTGATGCGGGGTATCCCTGGTCTGTTTTGAGCGCGATGCGTGGAAAAGGTGGCGGCTTCGGTCCCTCAACACGCTGTGATTCGTGTCTGCTTTGGGGTGGGCGTGTGGAATTCTAATGCTTTGGTCGCCTCCTTCGCGGAATTGGCATTTCCTTGTCATTTGTATCACTTATATGTGTTTTAGAGGTTATATGCAAGAGGTGTGTTCGACTGATGTGAAAAGGTGGTAGCTTCTATGCATAATCTGGCACCTGGTTGCGGAGAGCCGAAGTTTATATATATGCAAGTATCCTTTCGCCGCCCATGCTTTTTATGAGGGTTTTGCCCAATCAGAACATAAATATGTGTGATTGAATGCTCGAAGGGCAGTGGATTTTGAGCATGCCCAGTGACCCAAGTGAAATTAGATGAATTATTATGGTTGCCAGGAGGGTGTACACAACTTGTTTCAGACCTAATAGTTACTGAAATGCTTGCTTGGGACTTGGGGTGAGGGGAGGCATAGGTGAGATGTGGCAAAGGTCTTGCTCTTGTGGTCGTAGTTCATAAGTCTGTCTGCGCACGTGCGCTAATGCACCAGAAAAGGCTGATTTTTTTTTTTGCATAGAAATCTAGGTATATTGCATTAAATAAAAATATTATGTCTTCATGATTTGGGTGGTTTCGGTCTTGGGCATTTGTTGAGTGGGGTACATATTGATGATTACTCAATCTGTATTTTGATACTCCAATTGATTTGTTATTTGGTAAACTTAAAGATAATAAATCTGGTGATCTTGAAGGATTAGAAACTAGTGGAGTGTATAGCACATAAAGAAGCGAGACCGGTAAATATGCCAATCCTCTAGTGTTAGGAATTTAGTATGTATGTTTTTATTTTGATTCTTGAGATGTTTGAGGGGAATGGTAAAACTCTAGTGGGATGTTTGAGTCGGAGTTGGATTGGAGACGGCGATCGTGGGAGGTGGTTGGCCGTGGCTTGGGTGGCCACCAGCAACCAGGAGTATAGTGGTGCGTATCTGAGACACGTCGTCTAGGTTAGCTGGGGAGGGAGGAGAAAATAGGAGGTGCAATAGAGATCAATTCCGTCTTGCTTTATATAGGATGGCCTGGCTATTTATAACCTAGCCAGCTTAGATGCATAACCGGACTGACTTTATAATCAAGTTTTGCCTATTGACATGTATCTTTATTAACATTTAACTAATCTAAAAGAACTCACATTGAAAATTAGGGAGATCTTATGTCATCCTAGCCTGAAGCTGGTGTCGCTGGTAAGCCAGCTACCCACATGACAGTTCCTTCAAAGTATTTTAGTATTATTTTGTCTAGCAGACTAGCATGCTATCACTGGAAATCATAGACATCGGAAACTTTTTTAAAATGAAGATGGCTTACATTAGTGGTCAACGAAGTTTATTATAGGGATTGCTGCAGTGTAAGAACCACAGAAAAATTGCAATTCTTAAAGTGAAAGCAGCTATTGCTGATTAGGGACAAATCAGTAATAATAGAGTAAGAACAATTGTTTTATGTACAGTCACACCATCATCTAAAAAAATAAACAAAGTTGTATGGAAGCCCAAATATAATCTCTATTTTATTTAAAAAATATTGTTTAGATTCAAAATATGTAGTGTTCTCTACTATATAGCACATTTTAGCCTTGATTAGGACAAAATGAGAAGCATTCTGTTGTCAGTCATGTGGCTGAGAAAGACTTTTGTCTATCATAGAGTTTTAAAGTACTGCCTGGTACAGGAATTCTTCATATACGTATTATCATTGATGAAAAACATGAGGTATTGACGTGAGAACTGACCATACAGAGAGATTATTTGTTTTTACTGGAAATGCTGAAATTTTGTGATCGGTTGATCACTGGATACACCATGCCATCTCCAACTCCTAGTTTTTGGTAGAGTGTGTTTTAAACTAGGAAAATAATTTTACGAAATCAACCTAACTATAGTATATTGCTCGAAACTATTTTTCCAATGGATTACAGAGACAATTCCCTATATAATATTGCCAACCTTTCTTCTCTAGATTCGTCAATAATTAGTACCTCCATTCCAAAATAGGCAACACTTTCGAATGCAGTAATATCCATCACTACTAATTAGGGAAAACTTATTTAGGTTGGTAAGGTGCAGATGGTATCATTAGATTTGTCATGAGAATTTGTTTCGCAACATAGCTTTTTGTAATATATTACTTATATATCCATACAAAAATAATATGTAAAGTTGCATACTGGGAGACTGCAAAGCTAAAATCTTCATTTAGATTATACCGTAGGGGTTTCCCCTACGGTTTTCCGGTAAAAAAAATCATTTATTTTCAGAAAGGGAGGAGTACATGTTTAATATATCTTATTTGGATTTGTGTGTGTTTCAGCCTTTTAGGGGTTACTGTGGCAAACAGCCCTTCAGAAATCATCTGTAAATCTCAATTGGGTCTTCCATTTTTGTGCTTCATCCGTTGATTTTTATACCTTTATAACCAGTTTGCAGAAAGTGCATATCTGAGGAGTTTATCGACAAGGAGATCTGCTACTGCCCTACTTGCAACATTGATTTAGGCTGTGCTCCAGAGGAGAAACTCAGGTTCTATTTCTCGAAATACTTGTTGCCCTTTATGCTCAAATTGATCTTCAGCCTTTGATATCAACCTACATAACACAAGCATATGTTTTTAGTTCTTATTTTATGTCAGTTTTCTTATGAGCAACTTGAGCTTATGATTCTTGTCAATCGATTTTCTGTACAGAGCTGATCACAGCCTACTATATGTGAGGTCAAAGATATTTCCTTCTAAAAGACGGAAGGTTGAGGTTGAGGACCAAGAAGTCCTATCACCAATTACATCACCTGTCAAGAGGAAAGAAAGATCTCTATCTTCACTAACGGTCCATGGTCCTCGGGTGTCTATTCAGAAATGCCTTACAAAGAGGAGAACAAAAGCTCCATGCTTACGCAGTTTGTCTTTGGTATGTAGCCTTTTTAATCACTGTGTGTTGGGCGATTTTATGAGCAACCAGCAGTATGTATTATTTTAGGGCTAATGCATATCAATTGACTTTATTCTCTTGAGTGCATCTTGGTTCAGGCATTTCTTTATTTAATGCTAAATGAATAGCACGTGAGGGCCCTTTGATATTTTATTTATTTGATAGTAATTGAAGCTTTTGTGCATTTGAGGTTTTCTTGTTTAATCATGCAGGATTGTATATGTTATAGTTGAGTAGCATAGATGTCAACTGAGTGATTCTTCTGAACCACCCATCAGCACTAACTTTTTTAGGGATCATACAATGTCGATTGAGTTGACTCTTTTGAGCCAGTGAGAGTTATGGTATGTAAACATTGATATGTTCGGCCTGGCCATATTTGGAAAGATACACAAGACGGACCTTTTGTTTTTCTTCAACCTTATTATTTTTCTGTACACATGTGATGCATGATGTTATTAAAGTTGCGTTGGAACCATACTGTGATTTATGCATGCATCAAATATAATTACTGTTTATGAGGGAAGTACTCTGCACGGGCAAAAATATATGTATTGGCCTGTCTTCGCGTTCTACATTTTTTATAAGTAACATCTCATTGGTTATACTTTTTCCTGGCTTACATGATTTATATGTGGCATTCTACCTTGCAGGGCAGTAAAGATGCAACAAAGAAAGTTGGAGGATGGAAACCTTTGGCCTCTCATATTAGAGTTGGTAAAGAAAGAAAATCTCTTAAATCAGGTTCTGAAGATGACAATAAAACCGGAATTAAGTCTGGTGATCTGGATGATGGTGCTCCTTCCAGTCAAGCAAAAGCTAGAGAACACCCCACAAGATTCGGGAATCTGGCGAAGAAGACTGGAAGCAGGAAAGTGTATACTCTGAAGGGTAAAAAGAAAAGGTTCAAGGCAAAACAACCTAAGCAAACGAAGAGATTTCGAGCATTATGGTTCTATCTAGTGGCTGCTTTTGAACAGTAAGAAACACTAGACTTCTCTTATGAGGTTTCTTGTACTTCCAAGGGGAAAGCATAATCTTGCTCCTGTGTTTCCATTTGCTTCAGGAAGAGACAACCTCCTTTACCACAGCTACCTACAAAATTTTTGAGGATCAAGTGAGTTTTCTAATTCTAGGTTACTATTTCCTGTACAAACACAAGTATTAAGTTTGCGCTAACTACGCCTTAATTACCTTGTCCTAGGGATGTCGATTTGCCTTGTTCCTTCATTCAAAAGTACCTTATGCAGAAACTCAATCTTTCAAGTGAAGCTGAGGTATGTTTTTCTTTCTCCCAGCAAAAAGCAAGATCGGAGTGAAGCGAAAACTCAACTTTCTGTTGCCAGCTTCCAATCCGAATTCGTGTCGGATTTCCTTTGCCACACTCTTTTGTGCATAACCACGTATTCCATTTTGGCATGGAGCAACAGCTTCTTCCAGTGATAATAAGTGCATGCCATCATCTGACATTTGTAGAACAAGAGAAGCAAAACCTAGCAAGCGGTTTTATTCGATATTTTCCATATGTGCCGACCTAATGGAGATGTGTGCTTGCAGGTGGAGCTGATGTGCTGCGGCAAGACAGTAGACCCAGCAGTCACCCTGCATGACCTAGCAGACAGCTGGCTCGACAAAGGACCGAAGGGTCGGGTGCGGTCGGCCGAGGGCGCCCCTGCCACCGGGTTCATCACGACGGTATTCTACAGCAGGCCAGAACTGCCGGCACCCCTACCCCCACCTGAAAGTCACAATGGCTGATACAGAGCTCCTGAGTCGCTCGTGTCTGAAACCAGTGCTGCCTCACTCAGAGTCATCCCGATGCAGAGCCCTCTGATTGGTGCCAATCATGTGAGGCTCAAGCTGCCTCGTGACATATAGATAGATGTCTGATTTACATGCCCTGTGGGTGATTCCCATCTTACGCTTGAAACCGTTCTTCACCATTTTTCATCGTCTGGCGAAGTACATGTGTACCCATGCGATGTATAATTCCATGTCGAGTTGTGTGAGTGCTATTTGTAACTGTAGGCGTGGCTAGGGGTGTGCAAAAACACAAAACGGTGAAACTGTTTAAACAGGTTGCTGAAAGTGTAGTTCATTTTCTTTCACATCTCCAATCTGCACATCCAAACTAGTGCAAAAAATTGAACTAGGTGAAATCGGCTAAACCAGCCAAACCGGTTTTGCACAGGCCTAGGCGCTGTAGTCTGTCTGTCTGTCTGTAATCTCTGTATGCCCAATTGTCGATGTATCTAAAGATGTAATTGGTGAGGGGTCAAGGGGCTCTCACAGCGAACCACGTTGCTCAGCCGTTGGATCGAGCCCTGGAACGAATCACAACCATTGGTTCATTTTTGACCGCATCTTATAAAAGACCAGACCCACAGTGAAACCCTAGCCGCCTCCCAGCCCCCACGCTCGCGTCTCTCCCCTTTCCCCTCTTTCTCTAGTGCTGAGGCGGCTGCCCCATGCGAGTTCCCTTCTCCTCCCCTGGCTGCTGCCCCATCCCCACACACTCCCTCCCTGGCTGCCGCCCCACCCCCATGCGCTCCCTCTCCCCCACCTATCGCTCCCTCTCCTAGCCACCTCCCCAGCCCCAAGGTTTCGCTCATGGTCTTCTAGGCCGAATCGGGGGGAGGATGCGGAGGAGGAATCCCTCCACGAGGCTGCTAGCCTTCTACTGCTGGAGACGATGGTGAAGTGGGCAAGGAGGAGTGGCAGTGGTGCAGCACCTCCGCGTCTCTCTTGACCGTCGTGGGTGCAGTCGTCTGCGATCTTCTAGACATGGAGTCCGAAGCCAGCGAAAAGATGAGTATCCAAGAAGAATGGTTGGCGGCCAGCAGACGCTACATGGCCTCAACTCAAGGGATTTTGGTTTGCCCCTCTCCCTCCCTCCCTCCCTCTCTCTCTCTCTCTCTCTATCTATCTATCTATCTCTCCCTTTGATGCTCATTGTCCTTGATTTTTTTCTGCGTGCCAAAGTTCATTGACAACTCAAGGATAGGATAAATTGTGGAGGTTGCTTGGAAGTAAATTAGGTGAACAACACAAGGCTAGGGTGCCAAAGTACATTTAAGGGTTACTACCTTCTGATTCTCTAGGGTTTAAAATATTGGCAATGATACTTTACCTTTTTCTCAAATTCATTCATTTCCAATTGATGTGGACATGTGGTTGTTGTGGATGCAGGATTAAAGAAAAAATATCATGCATCCCAAAAAACGGATGGAAGGTTCTCCATGTTTGAGAGATAAATAATGGATCTTCATTAATTTGTTGGTATCATTATTCTGATTTGTTGCTGTCAAGATCAGTTAGTTCAGTAAGGGAACCTCTTTGAAATGCTTTATGATATGATTGTTAAGTTGGATTCTTGCCTATTCTAATAATTTTATCATATACATTGTTCAGTGCAGAATTGTATGCTTTTCTGACACTGAGGTAAAGGCCACTCGAATCATATAAATGATATCTTTTAATGTAAAATATGTGCTTGAGAAAAAGATCATATAGCTGATAAGTGCCAGTGAAATTATCTTAAATTGCTCTGTATTGTGTTATGCACTTGTGGATCCACATGTTAATGCTTATACATATTTCATTTTGTTTTTATCAGTGTATTCATGACATTACATAACCCTTGATTCTATTAGGTTTGCCCATCCCCATCTGAAGTTGATCGCTACGTTTTTGCTCCTAATGGTAACATTTATTAAATGATTCTTCTGTGGTTACTTTTGTTATTGGTGCTAATATACTTACTAAAACAGATAGAAATTACAATGGTCAAAGTGGTTCAGTTTCAGAAGGTCGGTTGATTTTGTTCAAAAGAGCTTTATTTACGCATGCATATGTACAATTTTCATACAGAATCAGGCTATGTCAATTTGTTTGCTATGTTCTAACCTTGTATATTTGTAGAGGATACTCAATATCCTGCTCACGAGAAAGCAATAACAGCCCAAGTAAGAGAATTGATATGCTCAATAGACATCAGTGATAATAGCTCAAGTAAGAGGATACTAAGATCCTACAATAATTAGTTTGCCATGTCTGTAGTTTAGTCAGTATAATACATATAGAACTCTTTTAGGTAATTATTCTTGACATTCATATAATATAGAGGGTTTTTTCTATGAATTACCGTGCTCTGGTATGTGCAGATTCCAGTAACAGTGACTAGCTAGCCGACCATGCCAGCAAGGCCAAAGCGACAAAGTTAGTAAGAAGATTTCAGGGTGGTGAACAAATTTGCTGCTTGTGCTGATCTCTACCATTTGGTTATGTTTATTGTTGGGAGGCAATCATATGTACATCAAGAAGCTCTTTAGATGCTTGAATCTCCAGTTTAGTTGTTTAAAATGTATTGGTCAAATTTAGCCTCTACAAGGCAGGATTAACAGTTGTTTCAGCATTCTCTGTACTCAAACATTAGAAGAAAGAAGCTTCTTGTTGGGAGGCAACCAGATGTACATCAAGAAGCTCTTTAGGTGCTTGAATCTCCAGTTTAGTTGTTTAAAATGTCTTCGTCAAATTTAGCCTCTAGAAGGCAGGATTAGCAGTTGTTTCAGCATTCTCTGTACTCAAACATTGGAAGAAAGAAGCTTAGGCAGAATATTTTGCAGGTTCTAGACTCCACCCCTCCAACAGTGGGCAGTGTTGAAGATGAGGTTTGGCATCATGGAGACATGGACTGAACAACTACATTGGCTGCTACACTTCACCCCCTCGAATAT